>BSBK01000197.1:1202500-1853031 GCA_027943335.1 Chamaecyparis obtusa | reverse complement strand
AAAATAATGTTTCCTATATTAATAATTTTCTAGTGTGTTTTTATGTTTCCAATTTTATTTTAGGGAGAAAATTGTTTAGATATTTATATTTATATGGCGATTCAGTTCAATGCAGGTGTTTAACCTCTTCCTTAAGCCATCTCTCTTTCACTGAATTTGATAATGTGTGCCTCTAAATGTTGTTGACCGCTAATTTCAAATCCTTGTAGCCACTCAATTCTACACATTTTTCACTACACTTATATAATGATTAACTTTAAAGTTAAACCAATCTTACAATCTTATGTGGACCTGCACCAAGACAAGCTAATTTATCCAACCAAATACTCCAAGGTTTTCGCAATCCGAATACATACTTGTGTCGTCCTTTAGAAAAAAATAGTTAATGCCTTAAATGAAATTAGTTTCCGTCAATATTACTACATTACTGTGTTTCTTATTATATATCACTTGTAAAACAATGTTAAATATCATTGTCATCAGTCTGTCATCAATTTAATGGGGCTAATAATTATTGATAACTAAATTGTTACTTTATTTATCACCACTTCAGATGTTTCTTCTATTAAAAATATATTTTATAGATTTTAATTTTTAATATTTTAAATAATGATAAGAAGTTTGAATTTTAAATATTATAAATTAGATGTGATATTATTTTTAAAATAAATTTACATTATTTGAATAAAAAAATATTAAATTGACAATATTTTTATTTAAAATTAGGTCATAAGACATTTTTAAAATATATATACAAAAAGTATATAATCATAAAAGATGTACATGCTACTATTAAAACTTGAAATTTAAAAAAAAATTAGATTTATAACTAAATAATAAATATATCTAGATGTTCAATATTCAATATATCAAATAATATTAAATTTTAAAATATTGAAATGAATAACTTTGGTTTAGGAGATTATAGAATTTCATGCATAGGTTTCCGGACAAAGGTTATTATCATTTTACGCTTGGCCTTACGTTGCATGTTCCTATGGACTAATTAAAATATAAAATATGTAAATTATCATTTATATGTATAATAAATTAATATATTATCATTTTTTATCATTTATTAATGTATTATAATTAAAAGACATGTGAACTACTTTATACAATGCCACCTAATTAGAAGTAAAGACAGAAACTGACCAAATTTGCCTCCCTCCATTTTTAATTTATTGTGAAAAAATATGAAATGAAAGAAAAACCAAAGCCACTAGAAAAATAATTGACCAATCAAAAAATGATAGATATAAATCCATTTGTATAATCAAATTATTACAGACCTTTAGATATAAAAGTTGCACACGATTTCCCTGAAAGCACGATGAAAACACTAGTCACTGCTTAAAGGACTTAAATACGTAGGGACTAATAATAAATAATTAACAATTATCTGAACTTTCAATTCACTCTAAAAATGGGTATGATCTGTAATTTGTGTTAGGATATCAAATAGTTTAGTGTAGATAAATTGACTAATATTTGATTTTATGATATTTAAATTTAAGCTTTTTTTAGTGTCTATTCATGTTTATCTCAACTATTTGGGACAAGTATAATGAGTTGGCATGTAAGAAAGAGGAAAGATATTTTTCTTCTACAAGATGAAGGTGAATCACGATGTTGATGATGTGCAGAGACTATACATTGTTATGAGATCTGAGTCTAGAGAGAGTGGAGAAGAGGAAAAGCAGTTCTCTGATTGTGGAAAAGAGGGCACCTTAAAGAAATCTGGCCACTTTTGTTTCACTTCATTTTCACATTCTTTTTACCGACTTTTCAATCCCCTCAATCATATCAACGATCAACATTAATACTATTGAAACATTTAGGACCATAAGACCATTGATCTTATGAGCAATTTTATTTCTGTCATTTTATTTTTTCCATTTATTAGTATTTGTATTTTGTTTTTCCACTTACCATTGTTTCTTCTTTGCAGGTCCACACTCTTAACAATTTTTTTTTTATACCTTGAACTCATTTTTAATATAAATTTCATTTTAAGAGAAAAAAAGAAAAATATTTTCCTATTCCAATGAATTTCAAAATAATAATCGTATCCTTTATAGTTGGGTGTTTAATAAAATTAAATATTGTGATATAATTTTAAATGTTAGATGTAATTATATTATAATTGAAATATATATATTAAAGATATTTTTTATATAATTCAATTTATTTGATTTTAATGATTGAAAATTTATATTATTTGAATATGAATCAAGATGATTGAATCAATTTTTGATGTGTAGGTACTATTTATTATAAAACTATTTTCATTCTTATAAAAATATTTCCATATTTATTTTTTAAGTGTAATTTATTAAATATTTAAATGATCCTAATATTTTTAATAAAATATATTTTAATTATATTTTACTCTTATATTAAGCAAAAAAAAACCAATAGTTAATCACATTTAACACAATTCATATTCAAATAATAACATATTATAATTTTAAAAATGAATTTAATAATTTATCAGCTCCTTCTCCTAAAATATTAACACATTAATCTAAAATTAGATAACATACCCTAAATTTAACATACCATGGGCTCAAACGCAAGGTCTTTATTAAATTATAAATAATTATAAATTTAATTATATATTTTGGGGTAACTATTGCATACCAAGTTGCAATTACTAGTTGGTATTCATTCTTGGATTGCTAATAGCCTTTAAGAACTATTGCATTTGTGTGGTAGGGTAAGTGCACAAAGATGGGGGACCAAAAAGATGCCACTTTTCTTTTTGGTCCCCCATCGACCATAGTGCGTATGCACTAAAGCATGTGCGCCCTATAGGGCGCATGCACTATGGCTTGGGTTGCCCAAGCCTTAGGCTTGGGCAATTCAAACAATAGCGTGCACACACTTTGTAAAAACACAAAATTTCCAACCCTCATGCACCTTATGCAAAACCATAAAACTGTAATCCATATTCTTACATAGTGCATGCACGCTATGAAAAACTAGAAAAAGAGAGAGAGAGGATTTATACAAATATATAGTATAAGTTTTATTTATTTAATTTCTTATACTTTAAGTTATATTTGTATAAATTATAAAATATAATACTTCCAGGATGTTTGGGATAGGTTCCAGCTTCATAGGAGTTAAGATGCAGATTCTAGATTCAAAAAATTCTAGACTTAGCCAAATTTTAGGATTTAGCAAGCCTTCAATAGGGTTACCTCCCACAATCCATCACGGATTTCTAAGGTCAAACTGAAGCTGGAAAAAGGATTCCCAAAGGGTTTTAACTCATTTTATCACAAATCACTTGGTTTCGACTCTCTCTCTCTCTCTCTCCACCTTTGTACCCTATATTTTCCCGTATTACCCTCTTTCACCCTCTCTCTCTCTCTCTCTCACACACACACACATATGCTCTCTATGACCTTCACCACCCTCTCTCTCTCTCGCTTATCTCTTATATATATATATATATATATATATATATATATATATATATATATATATATATATATATATATATATATAATATATATATATATATATATATATATATATATATATATATATATATATATACCACCTTCCTACCCTCTCTCTCATCACTATTTAAATCTATGACTTAAATAGGGTGCATGCCCTATGGAAGTCATATATTTCAATAGTGTGCACGCGCTATAGGGCACATGCCATATAGTGCGTGCGCACTATTCAAATCTATGGCTTTCATAGTGTGTAGACGCTATGAAAGTCATAGATTTAAATAGTGTGCACACCCTATAGGGCATGCACGCTTTGTAAAGCATTTGAATTTACCAATCCTAAGGCTTGGATTTTCCTTGGAGATCCAACCCAAAGGCTTGGAGAATTGACCATTGCACTTATCCATTCTAAATATTCTACTAATTTTATTATTTTGGACATCAATATTTTATCTAGTTTTATTTTCACCCTTTTCTTCATGTTTATATTTAACCAATATGGTCTATTTTAGTGTGGTTTGGTACCTTCCTTATTTCTTTCTTTCTTTCTTTCTTGTGAATGTAGTCTTTCACCAAACATCAAGGTCTTTGTTTCACATATGTGTATAAAGAGGAAAATAGAAAAAAATTCTAAAAAATATTTATTCTATGTATTGATGTCCTTTTTTGAACCAAAAGAAATGAAAAGTATATACATAAAAAGATATGCGATATGACATACATAACAAAGTAAGGAGTTAATCAAGGGTGTACCTTAACTAGTTAACCAAAATTTACAAAACATAGTACTCACAAACCACAACACGTGGTATATATGTATTGTGCATGCTCACACACAAACAAGACTTAACCTATCATTGTAGCAATGTATGCATGTGGAATGTGTTGATGTTGTGACCTTATCCCTTCAACAATCTCTCCTTACAGGCTTTGTCAGATCTTTCTCATAGTCCTGGGCATCCATATTAGTTATCACAATCAATTATAATCTCTATAAGCTTTTAGGAGTCATGGAAACTTTACCTTTGACTTCTCCTAACCTCAAATACCTTAATCATTACAACCTCGACAAGACATTTTCTTCTCATCTTATCAGAATATGATTTCCAAATTGGGAAAATCTCAAAATGTTCCACCTCCTCATCCTAGACCCAAAATCCTTCCCACACCTTCCATTCCTCTTATTTATGTTTTAGTTCCTCATCCTATAGCCTACAAACTGCCCAACATCCACTATCTCTCAACCTACTAAGGTTCCTTCCATTCCTCCTCCCACAAAGGAAGAAAATGAGTCAATGTTGATTGATCCTGAACCTTCCCAAATTTGAAGCCAAACAAAAAGAAACCACAATGCTCGTGGATGATGTCAAAGATGTTATGTCAAGGCTTGTGAACTTTTTTGCCAAACCATTTCCTCCCCTAAGACACCTAATCATGATTTTATCACATTTGATCAATCTTTGACCAATTACAGCTTTAGGAAAAACTTTCAACAAATCCTGAAAATGTTTCTATTACATTTTAACCTATTCTAGTAAGTAGATGAAAAAACTAGGATAAATTTTCAAATCTCACAATACTAGTTTCAAAAAGATTCCCAAAGTAAGATATAAAAAGTTAACAAAAGAAATCTTAACCACATTGATAGTGTAACACCACCCAATAACTAAGTGATGAAACCAAAATAAAACCAAACAAAAACATACACCACAAAGAGATAATAATTATTATTTTTATTTAACTTCCATAAATCTGATTACAAAAGTTTATAAACTGTCATACGTAGTTGTTCATACAAACTCTGATTACAAATGAGTTACATCAGTACTCTTTATTGAAAAGATAAACATACAAATGCAGGAAATCTGCCTAAGTTCTCCTATAAGATCTATACACTGCCCTAATGACCAACAGAATAGCCACAATCTATTTTCCATAAATTTTAACAGCTGCCAACCATTGGCCCGTACTCATAGTTTTATCCATCTAGGTTCCTGTAAAAACTAATAAGAACACAACACACAAAGCAAATAGGGCTCAGCATAATTACATAAGTCATAGAACTTCCATGATAAACCTGTAATTATTAGCATCATAATGAACATATTTCATATACCATAAAACTCATTTGAACCAAGACATCATTATCTCATTACAACAGTCACATATTACAGCAGACATGAAAGCATGATAAAAAGAAATAACTCACAGTCAGAATTCAAAAAAGATGATGCACATATATATTGAGATGTTTAAACACTGAAGAGTCATGATTCTGCACCCATGGTTGTGCCCATGACAAATCTTGCAGTGCAAGGTAATCTGTACTCCCGTTAATAAACTTAACAGTGCACACAGCTATCTGTTAATCTGTTTAATAACGTAACAGTACCTCATGCCCCATACTCCGTTCTAGATCACGCAAATCATAGACATAGGAAAGGCCAATTATCTTATTAAGTATTAATCCCATCCCATAATTTTTAAGGTTATCACTTGTACACTGAATTGGTTCTTCCAATTCAGCCATCCCCATATGTGTTCATCTTCAGAATTCCTCACATTCACATGTTTAAACAAAAAACCAGACACTTATGCAAACAGAATCAATACAATGATCTACACAATTCCATCTTTAGTACAATCATATCATCAATGAACTTTAACTTCAAAATCTTCCTTCATTCTACTGTCACAAAGCAGTATGTAATGAAATTCTCAAATTAAGAGCATCAGAATTGTACCAACTTACAGCACAAAACCAACTAATGCAAAAATGTACATTTGAGTTATCTACAAGTCTAACACTAACAGATTGCAAACTATCATTCCTTGCACACAACACTGATAGGCAACACCTGTTATTGCTAGGCTAGTACCATAACCAAGTACTTTATACCACCTCTCTACATATACTTCAATGCCAATGTAATCATTACAAAATTGCTTAAGCACTGATATATACTACATAAACCTTTGTTACATAAGTTTTTATTCACGTTTTGTTTGAATTCAAAGTCATGTTACAGTGTCATTCTGACATTTCAAATTAACACAAATTAACTATGCTAATAGAGAATTCGGACTTTTTCCTTACTAAAATAAAATGAAACTCAAAATGTTTATTCTCAACCAATATCGGCCCTCAACATGTCACAGCAACCATTTACAATTCTACAATTCCCATCACAAAATAACTAATTTAACCATACAAAACGACGTAAAGTATCCGCTATCCCTAATTAAAAGTTAACAACATCACAAGATCGAGTGCAATGTTTAAACCATAAGGTGAGTTTAACAATCGACAATAAAAATAGAGTTACCTTACTTGCTTAACAACTATGTAAATAAATCTCAAGCATCTCGACATCAATCACTCAGATTAGAAAATGCCCAAATACCTGAAAGCAACCAACTCTGCATTAGTCAATACATTAAACAACACTCAAACCGAAACCAAACACTCTATCATTACTCGGTTACAACAGTAACTACAATTCCATGTTTTCCTAATGATCATTTATCCACATCGATGTACATTCGAGAGAATGCAAAGGTCTGTACACAATATTTCCCCCCGAACACATTGCACAACCCCACTCACAAACTACAACATCGACACCGATCCATTATAACACTGGAAGTTATAAAGGTAAACACAAACAACATTAATAACAGCAATGAACATTCAAGATATACTATGGTCAACCGTAATTATAATGACAGCAATGAACATTCATGGTATGCTACAGTTCAACAAGACAATACAACATGCCTCGACACCAACAGAATAGACCACTGCAAACGACCGAAACCCTCGACAATATTCCCAACAGAAAACATCCATACAATCCCCCAACAACTTTAATCACTACCCGATACACCGTTTCCTTAAAGCCTCTACCGAGTGCAAGCACGAACAAACAAACGAAATACATCTGCAATCACTTCCACAACAGACCCACAAAACTAAACAAATACAATATACAATTCAACCCATTATTGCTGCTACCGTTTAAAACCGGCTGGTGAACATAATGAACCCGCGACAGAGAATTTATACCCAACAAGATACACATTGTCACAATGCTTTGTTTTTATCCATTTCAATATCCAAACTCAAAACCCACAAATTCTTTCGAATAAAACAACATTACTATGCAATCATATTGGCGCCCACAATCATAAACTATTTCAATAAATGTATTACCACATCATATAACCGAATTACAAAATGCATGTTACAGAGAAGAAAGGGAAGAGTGCTGGCCCTGACCTGAACAAGCAAGAATTGAAACCAGAATCAAATCGCTGTCCTTCGCCAAAACTCCCAAACCAGCAACTGAAAGCAACCACGTACAACCCAGAGACAACCAACACAACAAGGTAATGCTGTCGCAGAGGTGAGGAAAAGATATGCATATTCCTCCACCGACCACGACCCTAAAATCTCTCATGCCGGCCGAACCAAGGGCCATGAAAATAGCCATAGTTCAAAATAGAAACCAGAATTCTTCTCAAGCACTTCCCGTTAACTTAGCATCAATGGCGGCACAATCAAAATAGAGACAGGCCACAATAACTATTACCACACTTGGCCAAATGCAATGCCCAGCAAAGTACTAGCTTCGATCACAACACCCACTGACATGCAGATCGTCTCAAACGAACATTAATGCCATCCAACAAGTGTCCCATAATAGCCGCCTCACAAAACCCAAAGCTCGGCCAAAACGAACAACCACAGCCGATAACGCCACCTCACCAAACTTCACCACCTTCACGGCATCTATCTTTATTAGCAAGGTAAGATCAACACTTAACAATATCCCATTCAAAAGATATGTGCCTAAGTGCGAATTACCATTCACACTTAGGTACATATGCTTCATGCATATAAAACATGACCACCCTTGCTCATAAAGAAAGATATCCAAAACATTACAAAATCCAATATGACCACGGTATATATATTTATAAATATATCTATATACATAATCACGGTATATATATATATATTTGTAAATATATATATATATATAATCATGATATATATATTCATAAATATATATATATATATATATATAATCACAGTGTATATATATATATTTGTAAATATATATATATATATATATATATATATAATCACGGTATATATATAAATATATATATATATATATATATATATATATATATATATATATATATATATATATATATATATATATATATATATATATATATATATATATATATATATATATATATATATATATATATATGCATTCACTATAAAAGCTCATAAACCAGAGTATTACTAACAGAATACTAACATCATATTATAGGTCACTATCATGATATTAAAAAGGAGCACTTTTAGAATTCAAAATCTCATGCAATGTTAACATACACAGAATATTTTTCCACCACTCTTTAATCCAATCCATAATAACTGGTAAGCAATTAAACATTGGAAGATGAAGCAAACTTAACAACAGAAAACATTTACAGAATTCTACCAATCACTATTAAGAGAATAACATAATGAGCACAATGATTCAATCAGAAAACCATCACAATCTGAGAAAACAACTATTTGAAATGAGTTCATAGTGAAATCAGAATTAACATTAGGTCCTTATGACAGACACTAACACACGTCCAGAATTAAAATGATCAGAACAAAATCCAACTAAAACATAATAACTAACATAGTAAATCATCCTATCCATAGAGTTAAGTTTTCTAGCAAACTGAACATAGAAACAAATGAAATAGGGTTAGGCATGACACCCTCCCCCACTAGTCCTTGACTTCCTCCTGGAAGTCAGCAAAGAGGAATGGATGCGCTGCTCTCATCAGATCATAATCTTCCCATGTAGCTGAGGACTCATCATTTGGATCCCATTGGACCCTTACCTGCCTTATTTTTCTGCCCCTTAAATCCAAAGTTCTGTCCTAAATAACCTGAACTGGTTCCATCATAATCTGGCCATCTATTACCTGCAGATCATTGCAATTAAGAACATGTGCAATATCAGGATTATATTTACGTAGAATAGAAACATGGAAAACATTGTGAATACGAGATAGTCCCGGTGGTAGAGCTAATTTATAGGCAATTGGTCCAATTCGCTCCAAGATTTCAAAAGGGCCCACAAACCATGGTGCAAGTTTAGATCCTTTCCCATAACGAATAGGACTCTTCCTAGGTCTCACCCTAAGAAACACTTTGTCACCCACCACAAATTGACGATCAACTCTATGCTAATCTGCATACTTTTTCTATCTGTCCTGGGCAGTAAAAAGGTGTTCTCTGATCCTCTTCACCTGTTGTTCCATTTCCAGCAACAACTCAGGTCCTAAAAGTACTCTATCATCCAAGTTATCCCAACTTAAGGGTGTTCTGCAAGGTCTTCCATACAGAGCCTGAAATGGAGCCATCCCTATAGAGCTATGATAACCATTGTTGTAAGCAAATTCTACAAGATGCAGATACTCCTCCCACTTGTTCTGCCTGTCCATGACGTACATTCTGAGCATGTCTTCCAAAATTTGATTGACACGTTCAGTTTGTCCATCTGTTTCCGGATGATAGGTGGAACTAAAATTCAGTTGAGTACCTAAATCCCGTTGCAAAGACCTCCAAAAAGCAGAAGTAAATACTGGATCCCTGTCTGAAATTATCTTTTTGGGAATCCCGTGCAATCTAACCACTTGTTCCATATAGATTATGGCCACTGAAGACACATTGTAAGTAGACCTAATCAGAATGAAGTGAGCTACCTTAGTCAAACGATCCACAATAACCATGATTGCGTCATGACGTCTAGCAGTGAGTGGTAACCCAACAATAAAATCAATAGAAATGGTGTCCCATTTCCATTCGGGAACACTATGAGACTGAAGTAGCCCCGCTGGATGTTGATGTTCAGCCTTAACCCTCTGGCATTCCAAACATCTTGCCACAAAGTCGACTACATCCCTTTTCATTCCGGGCCAATAATAATGCCACTTGAGATCAGCATGCATTTTCTTAACACCCGGATGAGCTGAATATGGTGCTTTATGGGCTTCAACCATGACCAAACCACGCAAGTCTCCAATACTTGGAACATAAACACTGCCCCGATAGATTAATAGCCCCTCCGAATTGATGGAATATCCCTCAAACCGACCTTCCATCATGCTTCCACTATCAATCACGGTCTTAACTTCAGAAAACCACTGATCAGCTGATAAATTCTGCAGAATTCTCTCCTTCAAATCCATAGTTAAGATCAAGGAAACAATCTCATGACGCCTCCTACTAAGAGCATCAGCTACTACATTTTCTTTTCCTTGAACATATTTTACCTCAAAATCGTATTCACACAAAAACTCCATCCATCTTCGCTGCCTAGCGTTAAGATTGGGCTGTGTGAATAGATACTGCAAACTTCTATGATCAGTATGCAACTCAAAATGTTGACCGAGAAGAAAATGTCGCCACTTAGTCAAAGCATGCATAACTGCTACCAATTCTAAGTCATGAGTGGGATAATTAACTTCATGATTCTTAAGTTTCCTAGATTCATAGGCTATCACCCGGCCATCCTGCATCAAAACTGCTCCAATGCCGTCTAATGAAGCATCCATACACACTACAAATTCCTTCGAAGGATCAGGTACTGCCAAGACAAGAGCACTAGTCAAGCATTCCTTAAGCTTACGAAATGCTACCTCACACTCTTCCATCCAAGCAAACTTTTTCCCTTTCCTTTGCAAGGAAGTAATAGGATGAGCAATTTTAGAGAAATTGGACACAAATCTTCGATAGTAACTTGCCAATCCCATGAAACTATGGACTTCTGACACATTGGTTGGAGCTGGCCAATTTATAATAGCCTGGATCTTGGAAGGATCAACAGCTATCCCATCCCCTGAAATGATATGACCTAAATAGCAAATCTCCCTCTTGAAAAACTCACATTTCACTAAATTAGCAAAAAGCTTGTTCCTTCGGAGACAATCAAGAATTTGCTCTAGATGTTGCTCATGCTCTTCAATAGAGTTAGAATACACCAAAATATCATCCAAGAAAACTACAAAAAATTTGTCTAGGTACTCTCTGAGTACATTATGCATCAAATTCATAAAGACTGAAGGTGCATTAGTCAACCCGAATGGCACCACTGAAAATTCATAGTGTCCATATCTGGTACGAAAAGTTGTCTTATGAATATCTGACTCCTGGATTCTAAGTTGATGATATCCCGATTTAAGATCAATCTTTGAGAAGATACGAGCACCCTTGACCTGATCAAACAAGTCATCAATCCTAGGCAAAGGATACCTATTTCGGATAGTAACTTTGTTCAACTGTCTGTAGTCAATACAAAGTCTCAAAGATCCATCCTTCTTCTTGACAAAGATAACTGGTGCACCCCAAGGTGATACACTAGGACGTATCAGTCCTTTACCCAAAAGCTCTTCTAACTAAATCTTAAGTTCATTCAATTCTTGCGCTGTCATACGGTATGGAGCTTTGGAAATTGGTTCAATTCCTGGTACTAGATCAATTCAAAAATCAATTTCCCTTTTAGGGGGTACGCCAGGAATTTCTTCCACAAAAACATCAGAGAACCTCTGCAATACGGGATGATCAAGAGAGGCATCTCCTGCAGCAACATCCTCCAAATCGTTCACAGCGATAGAAAATAACTTGTCGCCTTTTTGGACACACCTCACTAATTGTTTGGCAGAAATGGTTCTGACTGAGATAGGTCTTTTTATCCCAACGATAATCTTGGGTGCTCCCAAGTCATCAACACACTTGACCACTTTGCCCAAACAATCGATCACTGCTTGATGTTGTTCAAGCCAATCCATTCCTAGAACTATATCATAGGATCCCAATGGAATTACCCTAAGATCCACTGAAGTAGTAAAGGATTTCAACTGAACCTTTCAGCCTGGAGCTATTACCCTAGCCTCCACTCGAGACCCCGAAGCTAACTCCACTTGCCATAAGATATTAGCTCTAGCCACTGGAATACCACTCTGTGTAGCTAAGCTAGAAGAAATAAAGGAATCTGTAGCACCAGAATCAAACAAAATGGATATCTCCTTACCTTGCATTTTACCTCTAGACTCAATGACTGTGTTCTGATGCTCTGCCTGCTTCTGGTCCAAGGTTGCAAATACACGGTGGTTTCATGCTGAATCACTCACCGTAGCCTCTGACCTAGGTGGATTAACCTCTGATCTCTGTTTGACCAAACCAGGACATTGAGCCTGATAATGTCCTTGCTGCCCACAACAAAAACAAGTCACAGTCCTCTTGAAATCCCTGCTCTGAGAAAGTGTACTACTCTGAATACTCTGCGACTGCTGAGGAGGTTTAAATTGATCAGACCCCCTATTGTTCCTGTTAGATGATGTGGGTTTGTCAAACTTTCTCTTTTTGAACTTTCCACTAGAAAATCCAATTTTGAGGTTGCCTTGAGATTGCTTCGGACTCCTGAAATCACTCTGAATAGGCGGATTCACACTTGCTTTAGGGAATGACCCATGGTACCCTGACTTCATCTCAATAAGCTTGGCTCTCTTAGAAGCCTCCTGCATAGTCATAGGTTTAAAGGTCCTCACCTCTTCACCTATCTTGGGATTGAGCCCCCTGACAAAATGTTGTACCAAAGCCTTATTATCCTCCATCCACCCTGAGTACTTCTTAAGTTCGTAGAACCTTCGCTCATAGGTCTCTACTGAAGCACCCTTCTGCAAGATATTAAAGAACTCTTCAGCACGGGCTTGCTGCCAGTACTCAGACATAAACCTCTCCTTGAAGCGTTCCAGAAAGAGTTCCCATGTCACCTGGGAGATATCTATTCCCAGTTTATCCAACTCTTGCTCCCACCAAATAGAAGCAAAATTCCTGAGCTGCATGACCGTCCACCGCACCTTCACATTGCTCTAGTAACGGTGTAAAATAAAACATCGCTCGATGTTCAACAACCAAGCTTCAGCTGCGGTACCTTCTTCTATCCCGTAGAATGGTGGTCCTTTAATCTTGGACAGATCTTTAATCTGTGCCCTGACAACAGGATCTTCCTCAATAAGAGGACCATCAACATGAACCTGAGGCACTGGAGGATTTACTCCCCCACCTAGAATATGATTATTAGCCTCAATATTATCCAACCGATCCAAAATTTGTTGGAGAACATTAGCATGAGGATCCCCCTTGTTCATCCTGATTGACACCTTGCCCGATGGGGTTATTTCCATCCGCATCCTGGTGTCTGGGAATTCTACCATGGCCCCTACCTCTACCTCTACCTCTTTCGACATTAGCATTGACTGGGTCATCGCGTCCCTGAGCTCCTCTTGTAAGGGGAGGCATACTAGCAACCTAAGACAAACAACTACCGTTAAAAGACTACACAACAAGCGAACTAAACCCTTAACCTGAAGTCTTAGATAAAGAAACTTGGGCTCTGATACCAAATGTAACACCACCCAATAACTAAGTGATGAAACCAAAATAAAACCAAACAAAAACATACACCACAAAGAGATAATAATTTATTTTTTATTTAACTTCCATAAATCTGATTACAAAAGTTTATAAACTGTCATACGTAGTTGTTCATACAAACTCTGATTACAAATGAGTTACATCAGTACTCTTTATTGAAAAGATAAACATACAAATGCAGCAAATCTGCCTAAGTTCTCCTATAAGATCTATACACTGCCCTAATGACCAACAGAATAGCCACAATCTGTTTTCCATAAATTTTAACAGCTGCCAACCATTGGCCCGTACTCATAGTTTTATCCATCTAGGTTCCTGTAAAAACTAATAAGAACACAACACACAAAGCAAATAGGGCTCAGCATAATTACATAAGTCATAGAACTTCCATGATAAACCTGCAATTATTAGCATCATAATGAACATATTTCATATACCATAAAACTCATTTGAACCAAGACATCATTATCTCATTACAACAGTCACATATTATAGTAGACATGAAAGCATGATAAAAAGAAATAACTCGCAGTCAGAATTCCAAAAAGATGATGCACATATATACTGAGATGTTTAAACACTGAAGAGTCATGATTCTGCACCCATGGTTGTGCCCATGACAAATCTTGCAGTGCAAGGTAATCTGTACTACCGTTAATAAACTTAACAGTGCACATAGCTATCTGTTAATCCGTTTAATAACATAACAGTACCTCATGCCCCATACTCCGTTCTAGATCACGCAAATCATAGACATAGGAAAGGCCAATTATCTTATTAAGTATTAATCCCATCCCATAATTTTTAAGGTTATCACTTGTACACTGAATTGGTTCTTCCAATTCAGCCATCCCCATATGTGTTCATCTTCAGAATTCCTCACATTCACATGTTTAAATAGAAAACCAGACACTTATGCAAACAGAATCAATACAATGATCTACACAATTCCATCTTTAGTACAATCATATCATCAATGAACTTTAACTTCAAAATCTTCCTTCATTCTACTGTCACAAAGCAGTATGTAATGAAATTCTCAAATTAAGAGCATCGGAATTGTACCAACTTACAGCACAAAACCAACTAATTTAAAAATGTACATTTGAGTTATCTACAAGTCTAACACTAATAGATTGCAAACTATCATTCCTTGCACACAGCACTGATAGGCAACACCTGTTATTGCTAGGCTAGTACCATAACCAAGTACTTTATACCACCTCTCTACATATACTTCAATGCCAATGTACTCATTACAAAATTGCTTAAGCACTGATATATACTACATAAACCTTTGTTACATAAGTTTTTATTCACGTTCTGTTTGAATTCAAAGTCATGTTACAGTGTCATTCTGACATTTCAAATTAACACAAATTAACTATGCTAATAGAGAATTCGGACTTTTTCCTTACTAAAATAAAATGAAACTCAAAACGTTTATTCTCAACTAATATCGGCCCTCAACATGTCATAGCAACCATTTACAATTCTGCAATTCCCATCACAAAATAACTAATTTAACCATACAAAACGACGTAAAGTATCCGCTATCCCTAATTAAAAGTTAACAACATCACAAGATCGAGTGCACTATTTAAACCATAAGATGAGTTTAACAATCGACAATAAAAATAGAGTTACCTTACTTGCTTAACAACTATGTAAATAAATCTCAAGCATCTCGACATCAATCACTCAGATTAGAAAATGCCCAAATACCCGAAAGCAACCAACTCTGCATTAGTCAATACATTAAACAACACTCAAACCGAAACCAAACACTCTATCATTACTCGGTTACAACAGTAACTACAATTCCATGTTTTCCCAATGATCATTTATCCACATCGATGTACATTCGAGAGAATGCAAAGGTCTGTACACAATATTTCCCCCCGAACACATTGCACAACCCCAGTCACAAACTACAACATCGACACTGATCCATTATAACACTGGAAGTTATAAAGGTAAACACAAACAACATTAATAATAGCAATGAACATTCAAGATATACTATGGTCAATCGTAATTATAATGACAGCAATGAACATTCATGGTATGCTACAGTTCAACAAGACAATACAACATGCCTCGACACCAACAGAATAGACCACTGCAAATGACCGAAACCCTCGACAATATTCCCAATAGAAAACATCCATACAATCCCCTAACAACTTTAATCACTACCCGATACACCGTTTCCTTAAAGCCTCTACCGAGTGCAAGCACGAACAAACAAACGAAATACATCTGCAATCACTTCCACAACAGACCCACAAAACTAAACAAATACAATATACAATGCAACCCATTATTGCTACTGCCGTTTAAAACCGGCTGGTGAACATAATGAACCCGCGACAAAGAATTTATACCCAACAAGATACACATTGTCACAATGCTCTGTTTTTATCCATTTCAATATCCAAACTCAAAACCCACAAACACTTTCGAATAAAACAACATTACTATGCAATCATATTGGCGCCCACAATCATAAACTATTTCAATAAATGTATTACCACATCATATAACCGAATTACAAAATGCATGTTACAGAGAAGAAAGGGAAGAGTGCTGGCCCTGACCTGAACAAGCAAGAATTGAAACCAGAATCAAATCGCTGTCCTTCGCCAAAACCCCCAAACCAGCAACTGAAAGCAACCACGCACAACCCACAGACAACCAACACAACAAGGTAATGCTATCGCAGAGGTGAGGAAAAGATATGCATATTCCTCCACCGACCACGACCCTAAACTCTCTCATGCCGGCCGAACCAAGCGCCATGCAAATAGCCATAGTTCAAAACAGAAACCAGAATTCTTCTCAAGCACTTCTCGTTAACTTAGCATCAATGGCGGCACAATCAAAATAGAGACAGGCCACAATAACTATTACCACACTTGGCCAAATGCAATGCCCAGCGAAGTACTAGCTTCGATCACAACACCCACTGACATGCAGATCATCTCAAACGAACATTAATGCCATCCAACAAGTGTCCCATAACAGCCGCCTCACAAAACCCAAAGCTCAACCAAAACCAACAACCACAGCCGATAACGCCACCTCACCAAACTTCACCACCTTCACGGCATCTATCTTTATTAGCAAGGTAAGATCAACACTTAACAATATCCCATTCAAAAGATATGTGCCTAAGTGCGAATTACCATTCACACTTAGGTACATATGCTTCATGCATATAAAACATGACCACCCTTGCTCATAAAGAAAGATATCCAAAACATTACAAAATCCAATATGACCACGGTATATATATTTATAAATATATCTATATACATAATCACGGTATATATATATATATATTTGTAAATATATATATATATAATCACGATATATATATTCATAAATATATATATATATAATCACAGTGTATATATATATATTTGTAAATATATGTATATATATAATCACGGTATATATATAAATATATATATATATATATATATATGCATTCACTATAAAAGCTCATAAACCAGAGTATTACTAACAGAATACTAACATCATATTATAGGTCACTATCATGATATTAAAAAGGAGCACTTTCAGAATTCAAAATCTCATGCAATGTTAACATACACAGAATATTTTTCCACCACTCTTTAATCCAATCCATAATAACTGGTAAGCAATTAAACATTGGAAGATGAAGCAAACTTAACAACAGAAAACATTTACAGAATTCTACCAATCACTATTAAGAGAATAACATAATGAGCACAATGATTCAATCAGAAAACCATCACAATCTGAGAAAACAACTATTCAAAATGAGTTCATAGTGAAATCAGAATTAACATTAGGTCCTTATGACAGACACTAACACACATGCAGAATTAAAATGATCAAAACAAAATCCAACTAAAACATAATAACTAACATAGTAAATCATCCTGTCCATAGAGTTAAGTTTTCTAGCAAACTGAACATAGAAACAAATGAAATAGGGTCAGGCATGACAGATAGATTATAGAACTAGAGAATTTACACTTCAGTATAGGTAACTATTTAAATGATGCTACTAACTTGAATATATGAACTTTCACTTCTCAAATTGAATATAAAAAATAATGAAAAAAAAAATATAAAGAACAAAAAAATTAGAGACAAATATCTAAGATGTGATAAGTCAAATTGGAAAGAACTACCGGATCCCATGAATGAGACAAGAATTTAATTGAACATTTACATAATATACATACAAATTCATATATTTTCAATGATTATTTTTTTAAATAAAAGAACATAGAAAGTATGAGATATCATAGGTATACTAGTAGTAACTTACCTCTTTGTTGCATGGATTTAAAGCATTCAACATTTCCATTAATACCTCCATCATACTTGTAGCCATTTCAAAATTCATCAAATTGTCATATGACAATAATGAAGATAGATCTTGCAATATTCATGAGCATTTAGACACAAGCATCTAACAATACCAAGCATGATGTGATCATTAACTTGTATTATTAGCATAAATTCGTAGAAATCAACAAAACAAAAACAAAAAGGATTGAATGGTGAATCTACAAACATATTATTATAATCTGTTCAAATTTTTATTTTGGAATCATCATAACCATTATTAAAAGTAAAAATATAGAAATACTTATTTAATTATCTTTTAAAAATATTGCACTTTTTCTTTTTTAAAATATTAGTCTCTATCTTGTTTTGATCATTAAAAGGGAGAGTATATTGCTCAAAAACATGAAATTTTATAAAGAGAAAGCCAAAATCAAAGAGTGTTGCCATCAAACATGGCATATAGTATTTGAACTCTTATTTATAGCCTTTAGATCCAAACATGATTCAAAAGACAAACTATGAAATAAGCTAATAAAATTAAAAACTATAGTAGAAAAATATACAGAATCAAATGGGGGACCGAAAATGAACAGTTGTCCCTCCATTTTTTATATATCAATGATATATCAAAATTATAGACAAAATTATAAAACCTCTCTATGATTTAATATAAGCAACTTATCTGTTGCATCTAAGCATTAAGAAAGATAAAAATGTGACATGTTTGAATTCTAAATGCATCACATAATTTTGTTCAATTGTTATCATTGATGTCAAAGGAGATAGTTGAGAACCTACAACATAAGCATTTCCAACCTTGACTACTCTATTAGTCTTCTTTTAAACAAGTGAATTTTAGTAGTAATCTCAAGTTTTTCAATACAAATATGATGTTTGGTCTTTGAGTGCCAAGTGCTATTTTTTCAACATTGTTATGTAGAATATTAATGTTACATGTCATTGTTTTGTATTAAGATCGAACTTCCTATTTCTCCTCTATAGGGTTTACCATAAGATCATTACGCCAAATACACTCAAGTATTTAATTTTAGTTCCTATAATTCTTTCATCATTTCATGGGATTGTCTTATCTTATTAAGTGGAATGAATAAAGTTTTTATGTTTTAGAGGCCCAAGATTCCAAGTGATCTTGACTCTAAATAGATTGGATATATTAGAATTGATGTGAACAAGAATTAAAAGGAAGAATCTAAACAGAAGAAAGTAGACAATAGCTACATATGATGATGGATGTTGAGAGAATGAGAGACAACATTGGACACTAGCTACCCATGACAAGTGGACAATAGCTACAACAGTGACTTCTTCACTATCTAAGTATTTAAGCTCTCAAGATTACTAAGTGCATTTCCACTATTCTTTTCTTGAAATCACATAACTATTTTTTCACTTTTTAGATCACTGTTCATTCATGCATATACTCTAGATTTTATAATAGCACTACTCATGATTTTTTCTCTATTTCTATGCCCCTTATCGGCTAAGAACCTTTGTGCTCTGATGTTTACAAATATCTCCTATTACTATTGTCTTATTGGAACAAAAGATAGTGCAAAACCTTCTAGGAATAGTAATTGTTCTTTTTTGTGAATGACCCTTGGTTACCTTGAATGAACCCTTAGGGCCCATTTGGTTGTGCAAATTAGGAAATGTTGGATTTGATCAAATGCTGGAAATGGTCAAATCATGGATTTGATAATCCGGTTTTTTATTTTTGGATTATAGTTTGGACCGTTTGGTTGACCCAGAATATGAGTGAGAAGATGTATTTCCTCCATTTGGTTCCACTTTATGAAACTGGAATTGGAATTTGAGTATGATTTTTTTAATCTTTTGAATTGTTTTAATACTTTTTAATATAATAATTTATTTTTATTAATTTAATTTTTTATTTTATTTAATTTTATATAGAAAATCATAAAAAAAAAAAATTTAAATGTTATAATTTTTCAAAAAAAATTTAATCAAGTTAATTTTTAATTTTGTTTAATTTTATATTGAAAATCATAATAAAGTCATAAACAACAAAAAAGTTCATGAGTTTATCAAAATATGTCCAACGTATCTACTTAAAATTCTAAAAAACTTTCAGTATCTACAATAGCCCTTTGTTATCCACATTTACGCATATGGTCCCAACAAAGTAGTGCGCAAACTACACAAAGAAGACATCTCAAAAACATGATTTCTGCTTTCGCTATTGAAGCAATCTTGGTGGCACTAGCTGCCTCTTGAGCCTTCCACAAGTTGCACTCATTTCCTACATCAAGTATAGATGTAAATGTAGTTTCATCGACCCACCGAAAGTATTGACAACCACTATTTCCCTACAATACCAAATCTACATCAGTTCTTCCTAAAATGATTAGTTGTCACATTATTTTTAAACATAAAATATAATTACATATCCAGACCTTTTTCCTATTTGGGAAACCCCAAAACTGATGCCCAGGATTACTTGTTGTTCTTGATGTCTTCAACATGCATGGGCCAACACCACATTGACACATAGGCACATTGACCGAAGTCATCGACGTTGTATCAACAAATATTGCATTGTCATTATTTTGTTCATTCATACTAATTACAATTGCAATAAAAAGCAACATACTAATGTAGACTTGCACATGTTTTTGCTAAGTCGAAGTCTTTGGTTTAAATCACTAGACACTCAAAATAAAATGAAAAACCAAGGAAAACCATGCAATAAAAATAAATTACTAAGGAACCAAGGAACTAATTATAATTGCCATAAAAAGCAACATACTAATAAAGACAAAATCTCAAATCAGATTGAAATATGAGAATGTTCAATAAGCCTGCTACTTTTATTTTCATTTTTACAATTCCTCTCATAACTTCTTCTCTACTTCAAACAATTGGGAGTTCCCAAGAAAGATGATATGGTCTAGGCCTATACCCTTTTTGGTCCTGGAAGGATAGTGGTTTTTTGATCCACAGATTAGATTTCTCTTGAATCAAGTATTGCCTACATGATCATCTATAGCTACTGTGCTTCTTGGTCTTGGCCAGTTCCTGCACAACTAATTTCTTCTCTTCTATCTTCATTGCCATGCATGCTTTGTCCTTGTTATATGTTGACTAGACTTTAATTGAGGGACATCGAAGCCGTTGATCGCTCACCGCTATATTTCCAAGCCTAAAAAGGGCATAGTATAGTACAATTGTCTTACCTGAGTACTACAAATAGTTTGAAGTGGTGAAGAAGCAATGCGAGTTTCATTCAAATACACTTCATAAAATTTCAGAAACTCCACATAATCAAATCTACTCTAACAATCCATGGTTGATTAAAGAGACTTTGTATGATATAGTGAAAAGATCTAATAAGACATCTATACTTGTTGATAGAAGATGGCCGGGAAGAACAAAATCCAACAACGAAATGGTGGTGTGAAGATACACCATGAAAAGTTCCCATAATAAATGTAATACACCAAGGAGTAAAATAAAAAATATGTGTATTCATCAGAAATATGGATTGTAAGTTGAAATCATGAACAACATATGTGTACTCTTAGAACTGCCCATTTTTAATTCTTCGTTAACACATGTATATAAGATGCCAAGCAAAAAAGTAGGTGTTGGAGAAATGTACAAAATCTATACAAGTAGGAGTACTATTTTTAAAAACTACTCCATCTTGTAGTTTTTGTGATTTGCTACAAAAACAAACCATGTTTTCTAATCTCACCAGAAACAAACCATGATAACAAACAAACATACATTAACCTACAATGAAATTTTATACAATCCTTCTCCATCTAAAATTTGATTCTAGATACAATAATTTACAATACTGTTCATTTTTAAATTTTGTTTCATTTGAGATGGTTGAAAAGTTGAGTCTATAATAGATAGCACATAGAAGACCTTACGAGGTACATGGATTACATGTTGGAAGCCAAGTTTAAGTGACAAAACAAGCATATGTTCTCTTTAACATTGGACCATAACAAGATGTTGTATTGTGTGATGTTATTTCATTGGTAGGATGTCATTTTATCCTTGGGAAGGCATGACAGGTAGAGAAATGTACGTTATATGATGGAGCACTGAACAACTATACCTGCATGCATGGTGGAAAGAAAATGATGTTGAAATCCTTGAAGGAAGAGGAAGAATCATGGGAGATGCCAACAAGTTTCTTGTTTGAAAGAGTTGAGTTCTTAGGAGAAAGGGAACAAGAAGAAGATAATATGGAAGGTGACGTAGAAGTCAATGCTTTGGAGTAGTGGGCCTATGATGAGGCACAAAGAGATGTGGATTAGAGTAATATCCTAGATGAGATAGTAGATGGTGTAAATGGTTCATGTGAAGGACCAGGTTAACAAGTAGAGAGGCATGTGAAGATACACAAAGAGGAGTCATAGTATGAGGATACTCATCAAGATGACCGGACTGAGAAGAAGAAGGGGTATTAGATTTAATTTGTCAAGTTGACAACATTAGTTGTCAACTTGACAACATCTTTAAATCTTATATTGTTGTGACAGTCAGTTTCATTATTGTTCTTGGACAGTTTTTGGGTAGTTAGGAATGGTAACAGTTGGTTCTTAGTGTGTAGGAGTCTATACTATGGGAGATCCACATGAGTGGAGGTATGATGTAGAGTGGGACATATAAGAGATCAATATTGTAATGATTTTAATCAACAAACAAAAAATTCCCTTGCAACAATGATTCATTGCCCGTGGGTAAAGTCAGGGTGTCAATGAATTCTAATGTTTATTTGGAATGTGATTTGGATTAGATGATAGTGTAGAGGCATTGCCTTGAGTTTTGTTTATGTGTTCATGCAATTATCTCTATTTTTGGATTGTTCTTGAGACAAAGAAATTGACTGGTACTTGGGACTATGACTGGTTTTTGGGATATAGTCAGCATCTTGGGATTGTAGTCTCCTTAAATGGATTAACTCTCCCACCCCCTATGACAAATTTAACGAGTGGGAGAAGTCAATGGAGTCAATGGCATGTTATATTACTAGTACAGAAAATTACAATACTATTTTGAAATTATAATAATTTACCCACATGGGCTCCATAGAACAACAATCTAATATAAAAACACAAAATTTGGGTAGAGAAGCCATACATACGAGTAGTCTTGGAACAATTTTGAAGAGTTCAAAATGTACAGTTCTAATACTTTGCAATAGAACAACATAATTTATCACTATAATTGATCTTCATCATGTGTTACTCCTTGGTGTATTCCATTTATATTTTCTAATGCAACAAGGCTAACCAAGTCAAGAAAAATACAAGCATGAATAACAACTATATTCATTTTTAATTAAATCATGAATGCAATCTATAATGCATCAAATAATAGTAAAAACAATATCATCATGGCTGAAATAGCAAAAATATATACTAGAGCATATATAGTAGAGTAACTAATAAATAAAACAATGTTGTCACCACATGATATCAACTATTTGGGTAGAGCGGCCATACATACGAGTACTCTTGGAACAATTTTGAAGAATTCAAAATGTATAGTTCTGATACTTTGCAATAAAACAACATAATTTATCACTATAATTGATCTTCGTTGTTGGCATTAAGCATGATTGTCATTAGTGACAACACTTATTCTGAATAGTGCATACCGAGCAGAACAGTACATACCAAGCAGAACAGAGCTTACCAAGTAGAGTAGAGCTTACCGAGTAGAACAGAGCTTACCGAGCAGAACAGTGCATACTGAGCTCGCAAAGTTTCACAATGTTTACCGAGTGCTGCACGGTTAAACAGGAAATTTAGTTTCTATCGAGTAACACTTTATCTACCGAGTCTCCAATATTTACCGAGTTTGAAACTACGACCGAGTGGTTAGTATGGACTAAGCTTCCACTTCTACCAAGTGCATGATGATGCCGAGTAACGCAGTGGACGCCGAGTATCAGAAAGTCACTGAATTAGTTTGCAGTAACCGTGTAACTATATTTGGGCTGACTCAGTAATATTTGTGTTTACTTGTTTAAGAGCCAACTTTGTAATTGTTTTGGAATTGACTTAGATTGATATATAAACAATGTTTTATGTCATATCCAAAAAAGGAAGATATAGAGAAATAAAAAAAAGAGAGAGAAAGGCAGAGATAAGTGAATTACAAAGGGCTACAGTAGTATAAGAAGTAGAAAAGATCTATCCATCACAGAAGGTGATCAGTACATCAGAGAATCTTAATCAGCAAGTACAGTTGCAAGTAAGAGATCTATTGTTTCATCCTAACAGGTGAATCAGCTTGAAATCCTTTAATTGGGTAGACTTAATAGTCTTTGTAAAAATCTCTTAACCGAGTGCATACTTCATTGTATGTTTGTAAAACCTCTAACAAGGTGGACCTAGCAGTCCTTATTGCTCCTAACAGGGCAGATCATCAGAAGTGATCATTGTAAGCCTTAACCGGCAAACTTTATACTGCAGTATTGAAGTTTTGTGGGTATCATCCCCACCCCAGTTTTACTTTCTACTTGGAAGGTTTCTGGGTCACCAAATCTCTGTGTTCTAAGTGTTATGAATGTTTTATTCTTTTTGTTACTCATGCATGCAGTCAAATTATCAATCTAATATTATTAAGATGTAAATCTGTTAAAAGTTTTGAAGTTACTGATTCACCCCTCCCCTCTTAGTAACCTAGATAGTCTTGAATATTTCCAACAATTGGTATCAGAGCTTAGTGGATCTCAGAATAAAGTTTGACAGCTTGAGAAAAGATTCAAGACAATGGAGATATTCAGACTGAACAAAGTAATTGAGAATGAAAAGCTAGATCTGGAAATGGCCATAACTCAACTCAAAGAAGCAAGAGAGCATCTTTCCCTTTCCCTAAAAAGAAGGAAGGAACTTGCAAATCAGTTCAATGACCACCAGTATGTTGAAGAAAAGATTGAAGACTTTTTCCCTTCAAGCAGCTCAGATGAAGCAAACAATGCAATCAAAGAACTTCTAGAAAAGAGTGGATCTCTGTAAGAAGAAGTGAGAAAATTGAAAAGAGAACAGGAAATTCAGTCAACAAGATTCTGTGAAGTCTTGGAACAAAGAAACAAGATGAAAGATGAAATAGATGGAAAGCACAATGAAATCCAGAATAAAACTCTTCAGCTAGAAAATCTTATTGATCAAATCTCCAATGCAAATGAAGAAATCTTGACTCTAAGATCAGAAAATGAAAATATGAGAGAAGAGTTGAGATCTGAAAAGCAAATCAATTTAAGAGTGATGAGTGAGCTAGATGCTAAAAGACAAATCAATGAGAGAATGTTGAAATCTCAAGAAGATATGAATCAAGCGTATGAATAAAACCTTCATAGGCAAAAAGGAAAAGCAGGACTTGGATACAAAGAGGAAGGTGAATCCTCGAAACAAGGTACTCAAAAGAATCAGAAACCTACCAGTAATCACTATGGAAAAATTGGTCATACTTCAAACAAATGTTGGAGCAATGGAAAAGCAAAATTCAATGGAAAATGCTACAATTGCAATCAGCTTGGTCATAAAGCAAATGAATGCAAGGAGAAACCAAGATTTAAAGGCATATGTCACAAATGTAGCAAACAAGGTCATAAGGCATCAGAATGCAGAACTAAAACACCCAATCTAGCGGAACAAATTATTAAAGCAATGTTTGGTTGGGATTACAACACTTGGTGTAGATGTCATTACTGTGGAGAATATGGACACATTGGCATGAATTGTGTAAGGCACCACTTGAGAAAAAGGGAATCTACCATAAGATGTTATAATTGCACTAAGCTTGGTCACATAGCTAAAAACTGCATGAATTTAGGCAAAATTGAAGATGAAAAGAAAGCAAAAGCAAATAACATTAGGAAGCAGATGAGAGAGAAGTGGATTCCTAAACCTACCGAGCAAACCAATCCTAAAGTCACTAATGAAGGGAGTGGCTCTATGAGCTCTAACTAGTCTCCAAGAAAGCACTAGAACTGTATCTTCATAGACATATTCCAAAATAGTTCCTGAACTGAAAGGAAGACAGATCCAAATCAGTATGCAAGATACAACAGGATCACAAGAAGGTCGGTATCAGTTACCACCGAGCAAGGTTAGGAGTAACCTAACTTCATTTGGTTACCGAGTAAGGTCGGAGAAGTATGAATTTGTATGATCGCCGAGTTTCGGAGTCTTCACTGAGCAATTAATTCATAGTGGATGACAGCCTGTCTAATTCAATACCCTAATTTGTACTGAGCATTAATGACAAATTTTTAACAAAAGGAGTGAAATCAAGTTCACTATTCACCATGAACAAAAGTCTCCTAGTGCAATCAAGTGTTTCGAAGCATATTTCAAAAAGATTTTCTCTTTCCTCGAAGAATTTACTGTGTTCACCGAGCTACCATGGCATCATCCAGTGCTAAAGTGAAGAAAGGTTCAGAAATGTTGGTTCATGGAGAATGGAAAGCACCAGATTTCAAACTCATGCCCACAGTTGCCGGAACCCTAGACCCGAGTGGAGCTCAATCTTAGATCCCTTCTAAGGTACTCCTTATTAATGATATTCACAATCTTTTTAAGTGTACAATTCAAGAGCTTGGAACCCTAGAGATAGATACTATTCGTGAGGAACTATGTGTCGATGGTGTTCTCAAACCGGAGCATCAACATTTGGAAGATAAGGGTTTAGTTCACATCACACACTTTCCTCAGAGCTTTCAGATAAAATGGGTCAGATATATCCTCAGCCGAGTACATGAAGGTAAAATATGGCTTGAGCAACCAGTAGAGATTACGAAGAAGATGATTCACCGAATCACTAGTCTTCCCATGCTCGACAAGGCAAAATCTACAAAAACCCTAGGTCGGACAGAACTGGAAGAGAAAACCCTAACCGAGTGGGATGGTAGAGGTATGAAGATAAGCAGAATTACTGATGTAGAATTGAAGTTTGGTATACATATCGTAGCTCACAAGATATACAGTTCAAGTCGGCAGAACAGTGTTCCATGTGAAGTAGTTGACCTAGCATATAAAATTGTAAAGAACAATCTGTCATTTGACCTAGCAGATCTTTTGTTGAAACAATTCAACAAGAACATGGAGAGCATCCAAACCTCAAAGAACAATCCATGTAAGTTTGGCTCATTGTTGGTTTGTTTATTTTTCTATGCTCAAAAGTTTTTCCCATCAAAAGGCACGGTAGTATGGAGAAAAGATGTGTCGATTCTTTATCAGATGAATGAATACATTTCAGAAATGGGTGACAATTTTGAAAGCATAATGGATAACTATTTTGAATCATTTAAAGAGAAAATGAACAATAGATTCTGAATTCCATAGAAATTGGTGGAAGATTACAAAGATGATATTTGTTTCATGGTGGATTGTGATAATCTGTATATACAGGCAGTAAAACCAAGGATTGTACATGTGAAACCTCTTCCCTATGAGGTAAATATTGATGAAACCAAGAATATTATTGAAGCCCTAATTAATCAACCTGTTAATCCAAAGGCACCATATTTTGGGACATATGAAGAAGCTAAGGAGAGAATTGAGCTTAGTATAAAGCTTCCATAGGCGGTTAACAAAGGAAGAAAGAGGATGGCCAAAATACAAGCTAGCACACCTCTAATGTCAACTGAGGAAAAAGGAGAGGACTTTGAAGAACAAGAGAAAAAGGATGAGGAGGAAGAAGAACAAGTACCAGTAAAGAAGAAAGGAAAAGTAATTATCACCAAGGCACCCAAGCAACCCTCTGTAGTATTTACAAGAAGGAGTGCAAGAGGCAAGGCAGGCAAAGAAATTGAAGAAATAGTATTCAAAAGGCCTCCTCCTTCATTAAAAGAAAAGATCAAGGATTTGAGAGAAGAATCTAGAATTGCAAACTTCAAATCTCTCAAATATGAAATCAGATATGAGGAAGAGCAGCAGGAAATTGAAGATGCTGTTGTCGAGAAAATAGGAAAATGGAAATACTCACTTGAAGAGATAGCTTCTCAAATCCTAGGAATTCTGCTGAACAAAATTAAGTTGAGACGGTCCAATGCAAGACAAACTGTCAAGGACATCTATGCTCAAACCTTGAGGCAATTAATGCCAAGTTTGAAAAATTCTGAAATTAATAAGGCATTGATAGATAATGAAAATAAGTTGACACTCAAATTCAATAGTTGTTTGATTTTGATCAAAGATATTGAGTCAGATGTGAAGAGTGCCATTGCCACATGGAAAAAATCTATAATCTTCACAAACCGAGTGCCGAAACTGTGATAATCAAGGATATTGATGATGATAGTGATGAACATGAAGAAGATACCGAGGTAGACAAGCAAAGTGATGAGGAAGATAATATTGTTCGGATAGCTGCAGAAGTCATTGCCTCACTTCCTCACTCTCCAGCAAAAGTTGCTACACCTAGCATGGAGATAACTTCAAGTATGATTGTGACAACTTCCACAGATACATCAAATATCAAATCATCACTAGCACAACTCAATGTATCATCGACAGAAATGACTACCACCTCTTTTACCGAGTTGCAGTCTCCTGTATCTACTTCAGTACCTACTTCCATATCAAGTTTTCTAGCAGTAAGTACCTTAGTTTTGGATACTTCAGTAAGTATTTCAGTTTTTGATTCTACAATTGTGAATACTTCAGTTTTGAACCCTTCAAGTATTTCGGTCGGTAGTTTATCATTTTTCACAGCTAGTCCTACAATGTCTACAATAACTTCTACAAAGGCATTAAGTGCAATAACAGTTGATCCTAAGGCTCAACCGAGTACAAGATTTTTGAGTAAGAATGTAGAAGAGGATATAGACTTAGATGAGGAGATAGAGATTCCAAAATTAGACTTTGCAAATCTTTCAGCAGACCAAATGCAAAACATTGGTGAACTCCAAAAGAAAGCAAAGTAGAAGAAACTAAAAGAAGAAAGGGACAAGGAATATAAAATTATTGAAGATGCAAAGGATATTTTGTCAGAAGCATTAGGTATTAAAGTTGATTCCTCTCAACATATTTTGTTACAGTTAGCTGAGGTAGTAAACAAGTTCCATGAGGATTCCTCTACATCAGAAAAGATTCTTGAGAAAGCTGAGAAGAAGTTTGACAATAAAGTGCTTGAGCATGTTGCTTAGCATATAGCTATTAATCAGGCAGAATTATCTTTAGTTTTGATAGATATTGAGTCCTCCTATTCCAATGTTACCTCACTTGTTGCTAAGCTATGTAATGTTGCCAAGTTCACTAAGGAAGTCAAGGATAAATTGAATAAGATTGATGAGGATCTAAAGGACAGTGTACAGAAGTTGCAACTTGAACCTAGCTCAAGCTCTACACATCATATGAAAATCACATTCCTATCAAATAGGCAGTCGGAATTATTAAAAGAAGATACAAAGATCCGGTCAACACTGCTAGATATTCAGAACATGATCCTTCCCATCATGGACATAATGCAAAAGCACATTGTTCACTCAAAAGCATTACTCCATGACAATCAATTTTCCATTGCAGATCACATGATTGAACTCTCTGCAAAAGTCCAAATTGCACTCCAAACATGCAAGATTCTGCAAGAGAATTGGGACAGAACTCTGGCACTAATCATAAAGGTACATTCTGATTTTATTTCACATTTTGGATTCTCCCTGTAAAATACTTGTATATACACCTTTGGCATTATTGTCAAAAAGGGGGAGAAAATGTATAGGAGAAAGTGTATAAGATTAAGGTGTGTAATACAAAAGGGGGAGAAAGTACTCTATATAAGGGAGTCATGAAATGTATAAACAGTAGTTTGACAAAGATAAATTTTGAAAAATAAAAAAAAAGATTCAGCATGATTCTTGTATATAAGTTTTGGCAATAAGTGTTTTTGTCACTAATGCCAAAGGGGGAGATTGTTGGCATTAAGCATGATTGTCATTAGTGACAACACTTATTCTGAATAGTGCATACCGAGAAAAATAGTACATACCAATCAGAATAGAGCTTACCAAGTAGAGCAGAGCTTATCGAGCAGAGCTTACCGAGCAGAACAGAGCTTACCGAGCAGAACAGTGCATACCGAGATCGCAAAGTTTCACAGTGTTTACCGAGTGCTGCATGGTTAAATGGGAAATTTAGTTTTTACCAAGTAACACTTTATCTACCGAGTCTCCAATATTTACTGAGTTTGAAACTACGACCGAGTGGTTAGTATGGACCAAGCTTCCACTTCTACCAAGTGCATGATGATGCCGAGTAACGCAGTGGACGCCAAGTATCAGAAAGTCACCGAGTTAGTTTGCAGTAACCGTGTAACTATATTTGGGCCGACTCGATAATATTTGTGTTTACTTGTTTAAGAGTTGACTTTGTAATTGTTTTGGAATTGACTTAGATTGATATATAAACAATGTTTTATGTCGTATCCAAAAAGGAAGATATAGAGAAATAAAAAAAAGAGAGAGAAAGGCAGAGATAAGCGAATTACAAAGGGCTACAGTAGTATAAGAAGCAGCAAAGATCTATCCATCATAGAAGGTGATCAGTACATCAGAGAATCTCAATCAGCAAGTACAGTTGCAAGTAAGAGATCTACTGTTTCATCCTAATAGGTGAATCAGCTTGAAATCCTTTAACCGGGTAGACTTGACAGTCTTTGTAATAATCTCTTAACCAAGTGCATACTTCATTATATGTTTGTAAAACCTCTAACAAGGTGGACCTAGCAGTCCTTATTGCTCCTAACAGGGCAGATCATCAGAAGTGATCATTGTAAGCCTTAACCGGTGAACTTTATACTGCAGTATTGAAGTTTTGTGGGTATCATCCCCACCCTAGTTTTACTTTCTACTTGGAAGGTTTCTGGGTCACCAAATCTCTATGTTCTAAGTGTTATGAATGTTTTATTCTTTCTGTTACTCATGCATGCAGTCAAATTATCAATCTAATATTATTAAGATCTGAATCTGTTAAAAGTTTTGAAGTTACTGATTCACCCCTCCCCTCTCAGTAACCTAGATAGTCTTGAATATTTCCAACACTTCGTCATGTGTTACTCCTTGGTGTATTCCATTTATATTTTCTAATGCAACAAGGCTAACGAATTCAATGAAAACATAAGCACGAATAACAACTATATTCATTTTTAAGTAAATCATGAATGCAATCTATAATACATGAAATAACAGTAAAAACAATATCATCATGGTTGAAATAGCAAAAATATATACTAGAGCATATATAGTAGAGAAACTGATAAACAAAATAATTTCATCACCACATGATATCAACTATATCAAAACACATGATTTGAGTTTCAACAAAACAAAATGATGTCACACCAATATCAATTGTATGATGTTGATAAAACAAGTATCTTGGCTAACCTTTCCAATGTTTAAGTAATGAGACTTAAAATGAAACAAAAGTAACTAGAGTTCTCCAAACTTCATTACAATATACTACACTCTCTCCTCTTCATTCATTCTCAAGAACCCTTTGGATCTTTCATTTTCAATCATGAAGGAGTCATATGACTTTAGCATAGTGCCTCGACTCAAATCAGGGATGGATTTGAGGGCCTCATACATATTTTCTAAGATAGAATCTAAATCAGATTTATCCACTTTGATAATAAGAGGCAAACATAAGTCCTCTTGTAGTTTTTTCATAGTTTCACAAATCGCATCCAACAAACTAGCCATGGTTGTCTTCTTCCTCTTTCCCCTCCTTGGTGACGGTGTTGAAGGATTTGGCTTACCACTTGCACTCGATTGATTGGAATGATATAATTCATCATCCAAATCAGTTGTAGTGTTAAGAGGTGTACTGATAGGGATATCCTCATCATAATCCAAGTAGGCAGCCCCATCCATATTGAGCCCTTCTTATGTCTCTTGTGTAGTAGTAGTTGCGGTACCTTCAACTATGTCATTACCTACAATGAAGGCTAGGTCATCATAGTACTGGAAGGGTTGTCTCTTATACACTTTGGTAGATTTGAATTCTTTTCTTTTCATGTTGCCATGATGAATGAATTAGATCTTTGTCTTGTATCACTAACTTAATAAGAAGGAAATATTGCTTAGACCAACATATTCAAAAGAGCATGTTACATTTAGAAGCTCCTCCCACACCATGTCATCAACATCCACACATTGAGTAGCCTCATTCCATGCAAACCCACTCATATTCCTCAACTCTCTCATAACTCTAGAACCTTGCTTCCATCTTTTCAACTTATTTTTGAAATTATCCTTTGACAAATTGAGCCTCATCTCAACATTGAACTTCCTCTCAATGGCGGTCCAGACTTCTTTTTTGAAGCCCCCTTCGCCTTTCCTTCCTAGCTGAACTTGCTCGTGGAGCAAGTGTAGGAACTTTTGTTCCATTTCTCTTGTCCACATAACCTTCTTGGAGGAAGAAGTTGACTATCTTACTTGAACATCATCCTCCATGCTCATCATGATTTCTGTGAAGGAGATCACATACACAACCTATTATATGCAATTATTAGCTACATGAAAATGAGAATGGATATTAAAGAAACACTCATAAAATAGTAGCATATAATCCAAAATATTGCATTTATGCATGATATCCAGCAATATGTATTATATATATCTTTATTATCCATTCTCATTTGCATGTAGCTAAATATGCATGTATATATGGTCTACTCACTACAACATTTGGGGTCAAATTTCGATGCCAATTTGTGATGCCACTACAATTTGTGTTTGTGTTTTGTGTTTTTTTTTGCAAGTGCCCTCAACGATGTCATAATAGCGATGATGTTATCATAATTGCGACACCCATGTGTTTATAAACAAAAAATGAAAAAGAAAGTGTCATTTGTAATTTTTAAATTCAAAGAGCTATTGTGAGGACGACACTACACTTTTGCATGGTGTGAGGAGGGAATTTAAGTTTGGCATGCGCGAAGAGGCTGACACTATGTGGGAAGAGGGCACTAGCCCTTGAGGTAGGTATTCAAGCTTTGTCTTCTTATTAAATCAATTTTAGTGGCATTGTTTACATCTTAGCATTGTTAATAGTAGCATTGTTTACATCTTAGCATTTGGAATGCTCGATGACGCGTGAGCTTTGAGAGCTAGGGCATCATTTCTATTACTTTCAAGGCATTGTGTGAAGTGTTTGATCTCTATTTATTTGTTTTTCTATTGATAATCACTATGTGGTACTCCCTGTTTATGATCATTTCATGAGGAACTATCTTGATGGCTTGTGGGCTGTAAGCTAGGGCATCATACATTATTTATGAGCTCATTATTGAATATTGACATTGTTTAAATCTTTTCATTTGGAATGCTTGATGAACCGTGAGATGTGAGAGCTAGGGAATCATTGCTATTACCTTCAAGGCATTGTGTGAAGTGTTTGATCTTTCTTTATTTGTTTTGCTATTGATATTCACTATGTGGCACTCCCCGTTTATGATCATTTCACGAGGAAATGTCTTGAAAGCTCACGAGCTACAAGTTAGGGCATGATAAATTGTCCATCACCTCACTATTTAATACTAGCATTGTTTACATCTTTTCATTTGGAATACTTGATGACCTGCGAGCTTTGAGAGCTAGGGCATCATTTCTATTACCTTCAAGGCATTGTGTGAAGTGTTTGATCTCTTTTTATTTGCTTTGGTGTTGATATTCAATATGTGGTACTCCCCATTTATGATCATTTCATGAGGAAATGTCTTGATGGCTCGCGGGCTGCAAGCTAGGGCATCATACATTGTTCATGAGCTCAATGTTTAATACTGACATTGTTTATGAGCTCACTATTTAATATCTGGCCAGATTGTGTAAATGGTACTAGGCCAACCCAATCATCCCAACAAAATGTGTCATGTTTATCTTTTTCAAATACAATCGTTCACCATTTTGCTCTTGTTCTTCACACAAATATTGCATCAAAAGTAATTGTAAATAATGATTCAAAGAAAAAAGAAACAACTACAATAGATCAGACCCCAAAAGAATACAGTCAACTACAATAGCTCACAGTCTCAATGAAATAAACAGCGTATAAAAAAATATATGGTGCACAACAGCAGCAAGCATGCAATGATAGCAATAACATTGCATGATGCCTGGCTCAAATTCAAAATAGTAAGTGTATTAATGTATGATCTAATAGCAGCAACCTCATTGATCATTACCTTTGACTCCTCCATCATTATAGAAGAGATAACTACCTACAACTAGGGCATCATGCATTGTTTATAAGCTCACAGTTTGAGCACCTCATGTCCCTATTTGATTGGTCGGTGCTCAAATAGTGAGCTCATAAATAATGCATGATGCCCTAGCTTGCAGCCTGCAAGCCATCAAGACATTTCTTCATGAAATGATCATAAACAGGGAGTACCACATAGTGAATATCAAAAATAAATAAATAAAGAGAGATCAAACACTTCACACAATATATGTTTCTTTATAAGATTTTATTAAGACTAAATATATTGTTTTATGAGCTCACTGTTTGAGCACCTCATGTCCCTATTTGATTGGTCAATGCTCTGTTTGTTATATTGATGCTATTAGATCAAATAGGGACATCAGTAATAAAATAATACACTACGTGGTACTCTCAGTTTATGATCATTTCATGAGAAAATGTTTTGGTGCCTCATGGGCTACTACAAGCTAGGGCATGATACATTGTTCATGAGCTCACTGTTTAATACTGGCATTGTTTACATCTTTTCATTTGGAATGCTTGATGACCTGTGAGGTTTGAGAGCTATGGCATCATTTCTATTACCTTCAAGGCATTGTGTGAAGTGTTTGATCTCTCTTTATTTTTTTTTGTGTTGATATTCACTATGTGGTACTCCCCGTTTATGATCATTTCATGAAGAAATGTCTTGATGGCTCACGGGCTGCAAGCTAGGGCATCATACATTGTTCATGAGCTCATTGTTTAATACTGGCATTGTTCATGAGCTCACTATTTAATATCTAGCCAGGCCATGTAAATGGTACCAGGCCAACCCAATCAGCCCAACAAAAGGTGTCATGTTTATCTTTGTCAAATACACTCATTCACCATTTTGTTCTTGTTCTTCTTACAAATATTGCATCAAAAGTAATTGTAAACAATTATTCAAAGAAAAAAGAAACAACTACAATAGATCAGACCCCAAAAGAATACAGTCAACTACAATAGCTCATAGTCTCAATGAAATAAATAGTGTATAAAATAATATATGATGTACAACAACAACAAGCATACAATGACAGCAATAACATTGCATGATAAAATTCAATATTATTATTTTTTATTCACATTACACATGCATAATTGTAGATGAGGATTAGTAATAGGGTGCTAGGCATTGCTTAGATCCTTTGGATCTAACCCCATCTTTTTCTTCCTTGCAGGTTTTGGATCATACAAGAGCATACTGGATTAAACCTCAGGTGAACACTTCATTACTTTAGGCAATGTCTGGTACCTTCATTATTTATGTTCATCCACTTTTGCATATTTGCATTCATTCATATTCTTCTGAAAGTTGGCTATTAGCGACCATATATGACGATTCTTGATGTTTTTGGGTCATTTGATGAAAATATGTAAATTTTTCTTAAAAGTTTATATTTTTTATTTCAATTTTTAAAATCATAAAATTTAAAGATAACAAATTAAGATAATCTTTGTCTTCACTTAAAACAAAACATAAAGCTCATAAAGCATGGTAAAAACATAAAGCTCATAAAGCATGGTAAAAGAGGGCCCTAATTGTGGTAAAATGGGAAAGTTGCCACCTTGCACTGCTCTTCATATGGCAGCTATGAAGGAACTATGTTAAAAAATTTCAAGACATGAAATTTTATACTTTTTGACATCATACTTTTTTCTCCTTAGCATTGAGTTTACAATGTGGGGGACTCAAAGAAAATATATGTACAATTATAAAATTTCATGCCTTAAAATTTGGCATGAAATTTTATAACATAGTTCTTTAGCATTTGATCATTATATGGTAGCCATAACTTGAGGTAGGCATTAGAGCTTTGTCTTCTCATTAACTCAATTTTATTTTGATGGCATTTTTTGATTTAATGGAAAAATATGAATGTTAATACTGGCATTGTTTACATCTTTGCATTTGGAATGCTCGATGACCCACAAGATTTGAGAACTAGGGCATCATTGCTATTACCTTCAAGGCATTGTGTGAAGTGTTTAATCTCTCTTTATTTGTTTTATTGTTGATATTCACTATGTGATACTCCCCGTTTATGATCATTTCATGATGAAATGTCTTGATGGTTCATGGGCTGCAAGCTAGGGCATCATACATTGTTTATGAGCTCACTATTTGAGCACCTCATGTCCCTATTTGTTTGATCGGTTCTCTGTTTGTTATATTGATGCTATTAAATCAAATAGGGACATCAGTAATAAAATAGAGACATCAGTAATAAAATAATACACTTACTATTTTGAATTTGAGCTCTAGCATCATGCAATGTTATTGTTGTCAAAACAGTAAGTGTATTAATGTATGATCTAATAGCAACAACCTCATTGATCATTACATTTGACTTCTCCATCATTATAGAAGAGATAAATACCTACAACTATATTTCATAATTCCTCCTTTGAAGTCATAGGTTAGTTTAACTATTGGACAATGAGTTGATAGGAGTTTCGAATAGATTTGAATAAAAACTAAGAGTATTGAATTTTATCATGCAATGTTATTGCTATCATTGCATGCTTGTTGTTGTTGTGCACCATATATTGTTTTATACACTGTTTATTTCATTGAGACTGTGAGCTATTGTAGTTGATTGTATTCTTTTGGGGTCTGATCTATTATAGTTATTTCTTTTTTCTTTGAATCATTGTTTACAATTACTTTTGATGCAATATTTGTGTGAAGAACAAGAAAAAAATGGTGAATGAGTGTATTTGACAAAGATAAACATGACACATCTTGTTGGGCTGATTGGGTTGGCTTGGTACCATTTACATGGTCTGGCCAGATATTAAATAGTGAACTCATGAACAATCATCCTACTACTTACACTACAATTTCTATGTCCACTTACAATAATAAATTACAGAGTTTCACTATAATTTCTATGTCCACTACTATTAAAATATATCACTCCTCTTGTTATATAGGCATCTTTCTCATTAAGTGTTGCCATTAAAATATATCACTCCTCTTGTTATATAATGTATATGCATACTTGTTTAAAATGCCATACTTCTTGCTCTTAAATATTATTACCATTTAACTCAAATTTACATGACATTAAAGCCAAGCTCAAAATGTATACATACGTGTAAGTATAGGAGAAGCTAGATTCTGCAACTATTGAAAAAAAAAAAACTATACCAATAGCAGCTTACGAGAAACTATACTTGTGCTTACCACACAATACCTCAACATCATAATGCTTATCATTTTCAAGCTTCAGCGAGGCTTTGTACCACACAGCATCCACAGATTTGTATGCAACACTGATTTAGGCTAGAGGTAAACTACATGCGGCATGTAAACAACATGGTTGAATTCAATTTTTTTTGCACATTTTCAAGAGTTTTCCCACCAATACAAGCGTAAATAACACATTGAACATAATCTACAAACACTGTGTGGTATGAAATCTCACTGAAGCTTGAAATATATCACTCCTCATGTTATTGTCAAAATTAAATTCAAATATTTCTCAAAACATTTATTCTTGTAGAATTAATATATCCTTATCTCAATAATAAAACAATCTTGCATAATAGCTTTTGAATCACATTAACACACACCCATGTTCTGTAGCATGGTTCATTTTAGAAGTGTATGGCTTGACTATGCACATGCATAATTGTAGATGAGGATCAGTAATAGGGTGTCAGGCATTGCTTAGATCCTTTAGATCTAACCCCATCTTTTCTTTCTTTGTAGGTTTTGGATCATACAAGAGCATACTGGATTGAAGCCTAGGTCAACACTTCATTACTTCAGGAAATGTTTGGTACCTTCATTGTTTATGTTCATCCACTTATGTATGTTTGCATTCATTCATATTCTTCTGAAAGTTAATCTTTATGAGCACAAATTCAAAATAGTAAGTGTATTATTTTATTACTGATGTCCCTATTTGATGTCTCTATTTTATTACTGATATCCCTATTTGATCTAATAGCATCAATATAAAAAAAAGAGCACTGACCAATCAAATAGAGACATGAGGTGCTCAAAGAGTGAGCTCATAAAACAATATATTTAGTCTTAATAAAATCTTATAAAATGACATATATTTTGTGTGAAGTGTTTGATCTCTCTTTATTTGTTTTGGTGTTGATATTCACTATGTGGTACACCCTATTTATGATCATTTCATGAGAAAATATCTTGATGGTTCGCGGGTTGCAAGCTAGGGCATCATACATTGTTCATGAGCTCATTGTTTAATACTGACATTGTTTACATCTTTTCATTTAGAATGCTTGATGACTCGCAAGCTTTGAGAGCTAGGGCATTGTTTCTATTACCTTCAAGGCATTGTGTGAAGTGTTTGATCTCTCTTTATTTGTTTTGTTGTTAGTATTCACTATGTGGTACTCCCCGTTTATGATCATTTCATAAGGAAATGTCTTGATGGCTTACAGCCTGCAAGTTAGGGCATCATGCATTGTTTATGAGCTCATTGTTTGAGCACTTCATGTCCCTATTTGATTGGCTGGTAATCAAACAGTGAGCTCATAAACAATGCATGATGCTTGAGCTCAAATTCAAAACAGTAAGTGTATTATTTTATTAAGACTAAATATATTGTTTTATTAAGATTCTATTAAGAAAAAGTATTTTGGGTTAGTTTTATGTTGTTTTATAAAATTTTATTAAGACTAAATATATGATGTAAACTCATAATTATACTTGATATATATATACTTAAAAGGAGGAATTATGAAATATAGTTGTAGGTAGTTATCTCTTCTATAATGATGGAGGAGTGAAAGGTAATGATCAATGAGGTTGCTGCTATTAGATCATACATTAACACACTTACTATTTTGAATTTGAGCTCGGGCATCATGCAATGTTATTGTTGTCATTGCATGATTGCTTCTGTTGTGCACCATATATTGTTTTATACACTATTTATTTCATTGAGACTATGAGCTTGGTTTTTCTTTCAGAAGTGTATGGATTGAGTATGCACATGCATAATTGTAGATGAGGATCAGTAATAGGATGTCATTCATTGCTTATATATTTTTTTATCTAACCCCCATCTCTCTTTTCTTTGCAGGTTCTGGATCACACAGGGGTACACTAGATTCATACCTGGGTAAAAAATTCATCACTTCAGGCAATATCTGGCACCCTTATTATTTATGCTCATCCTCTTATGTATGCCTGTACTTTTGCATTTTCTTCTGAAAGTTATTTTCCTTGTATAGTATATACAAGTTATTTTTCATATATATACATGTAATTTTTAGATGCAAAAATTTATTTTCCTTTACATTTATCTTTGCATGAAATAAACACAAATTAAACAAGATCATCTAATAATGCAAACTAGGGTACTGTAGTCACTCATCTAGTAATTAGTTCCCTAAACCATCACTAAGGATTGAACATAAGTCTAAGTCCCCAAATCTATTGTTCTATGTGTATAAAATTATATATAGTGCACAATAGAAAAAAGCATGCAATGACATCAATAACATTGCATGATGCCCGAGCTCAAATTTAAAATAGTAAGTGTATTAAGGTATGATCTAATAGCAACAACCTCATTTATCATTACCTTTCACTCCATCATTATAGAATAGATAAGTACCTACAACTAGGGCATCATGCATTGTTTATGAGCTCACTGTTTGAGCACCTCACGTCCCTATTTGATTGGCCAGTGCTCAAATAGTGAGCTCATAAATTGAGACACCCATTTGGTTATAAACAAAAAAGAAAAGAAAAAGAAAGTGTCATTTGTACTTTGTGAATTCAAAGAGCTGCCACGAAGAAGGCACTACACTTTTGCATGGCATGAAGAGGGCATTTGAGTTTGGCATGCGTGAAGTGGCCGACACCATGTGGGAAGAGGGCACTAGCACTTGAGGTAGGCATTTGAGCTTTGTCTATTTGATCATAAATAGGGAGTACCACATAGTGAATATCAACAACAAAACAAATAAAGAGAGCTCAAACACTTCACACAATATATGTTGCTTTATAAGATTTTATTAAGACTAAATATATTGTTTAATGAGCTCATTGTTTGAGCACCTCATGTCCCTATTTGATTGGTTGGTTCTCTATTTGTTATATTGATGCTATTAGATCAAATAGGGACACTAGTAATAAAATAATACACTGTGTGGTACTCCCCGTTTATGATAATTTCATGAGGAAATATCTTGGTGGCTTGTGGGTTACTGCAAACTGGGGCATGATACACTATTCATGAGCTCACTATTTAATACTGGCATTGTTTACATCTTTTCATTTGGAATGCTTGATGACCTATGAGCTTTGAGAGCTAGGGCATCATTTCTATTACCTTCAAGGCATTGTGTGAAGTGTTTGATCTTTCTTTATTTATTTTGGTGTTGATATTCACTATGTGGTACTCCCCGTTTATGATCATTTCATGAGGAAATGTCTTAATGGCTCACGGGCTGCAAGCTAGGGAATCATACATTGTTCATGAGCTCACTGTTTAATATCTGGCCAGGCCATGTAAATGGTACCAGGCCAACCCAATCAGCCCAACAAAATATGTCATGTTTATCTTTGTCAAATACACTCATTCACCATTTTGTTCTTGTTCTTCACACAAGTATTGCATATAAAGTAATTGTAAACAATGATTCAAAGAAAAAAGAAACAACTACAATAGATCAAACCCCAAAAGAATACATTCAACTACAATAGCTCACAGTCTCAATGAAATAAACAACATATAAAATAATATATGGCGCACAACAGCAGTAAGCATGCAATGACAGCAATAACATTACATGATGCCTAAGCTCAAATTCAAAATAGTAAATGTATTAATATATGATCTAATAGCAACAACCTCATTGATCATTACCTTTCACTACTCCATCATTATAGAAGAGATAACTACCTACAACTAGGGCATCATGCATTGTTTATGAGCTCACAGTTTGAGCACCTCATGTCCCTATTTGATTGATCGGTGCTTTATTTGTTATATTGATGATATTAGATCAAATAGGGACATCAGTAATAAAATAATGCACTTACTATTTTGAATTTGAGCTGATAAAGATTTAGATATCCTACTATTTTGAAAATCTATGTGCTTTGAGCCAATGAAATTTTTATCATCATGATGAAGTAATAATGCATTAAATGTCTTACTTATGTCCCTATTCAATTTTAATTTTATAGTGAATTCATGATTTATAATTCAATTGTAGCAGCTTAATGTGTTTGAACTCGAGAATACCCCTTACTTGGTTTCCTACAAAGCTTTTGGTGAAATCTGTCAGAAAATGAGAAGCTATGAGAAGGTGACATGAAGCTAATGAAAGGAGGCATCTCCAATTTGTTTTGCAGATATACACATCAAGGATCATGTCAAATAATACAAGAGAATTTGATCAAAATAGAGAGACAATAACTAGATTGTTGTCTAACTTTCAAAGAGAAGGCGATGACAAATGTTATTGTCCATGCAAGAGTTGTAACGGCTTAAAGACAAGAAGAATCAAAATCAAAACAACAAAGAGACATTGTAGGGAGAATGGTCACATGGAAGGGGGGTTTGATTATAATCTAGTGGTAAGTTGTTTGTTATATTGTTTTCACAATTAATATACATATGAACAATGGAAGGAGGTTTGATTATCATCATTTTATATAGGTCGATCTCCCCAGTGTGAATATAGAGGATGATCCCATGGAAGATGATGATCATGTGCCAGAAAACACATTTGAAGATGATGGTATGAATGCATTGATCATTGACACATTCGGTACTAGTGCTGCTAGTGCTAGTGCTGCTACTGATGATGATTATGATGAGGATGACATTGACGACATCCATGATATACCTATACTTGAGAAGGTGGACACGGCCCTTTACGAAGGCTCCCAATCTACTCTTCTCTCTTCTTTATTGTTGTTGGTGAATTTGAAAGTTATGAATGGTTTATCCAACGTAGCAATGTCACATATGCTAAGGTTTGTCATATATGTCATTATAGTCTATAAAAGGTGAAACATGTACCATTAAGATTGTTTATAGTAATAACTTATATTATTTGTTGTAGATTGATAGGTGACTTTCTGTTACCACCATCAAATGTTCTCCCTTGTTCGTACTGAGAATTATGTGCCACTATGAAACATATTAGAACAGAGTATCAAACAATAGATGCTTATCCTGAAGATCATATTATTTATTATAAAGAACATGAAAATGCAACAGAATGCCCTGAATGCGATACGAGAAGATATCGAGATGATTAAGTGACAAAAAAGGTGCCTCACAAGGTTCTTCATCACATTTCCACTATTCCACGTCTGAAATGATTATTCAGGTATAATAGCTTGGCACAATTTATGGATTACCATGCATGCGTTAGGAGTCAAGATGACATTATTCGAATGCCTGTGGATGGTTCATCATTTATGGACATAGAGGAAAAGTGGCCACATTTTAAAGAGGAACATCAAAATCTCAGGCTTTCTCTGGCAGCAGATGGTGTCAATCTGCATGGAGAGATGAGATCCATTTGCTCAGTGTGGCCTATTTTTGTTATAAACAATAACCTTCCTCCATGGATGTCAATAAAGAGGGAGCACATTATGTTGGCAATGATTGTTCCAGGTATCTTATTATTTTATAGTTATCTAAATGTAATTATAAGTCTTGGAGTGAAATGGCCACAATAATTATCTAATGTTATTGTTAATTCAACTAGGTAAGTACCAAGTGAAAGATACGAATGTATATATTGCGCCTCTTATCGACAAGTTGTTAGTGTTATGGAATGGTTTCACTATGTATGACATCTCCCAACCAATTGGACAAAGAGAATTTCAATTCCATGCAATGCTTGTGTGGAAAATTCATGATGCTCCAGGGTTGACACATTTATGTGGTATGTTATGGTGAATTCTAGTTGTACGCAATAATTCAAATTCTAAAAATATACATATTTAATCCAATTTTATCGTTATCTTGTAGGTCTTCAAACAAAGGAAAAATTTGCATGTCCAATGTGTTGTCCAAAGATAAAATCCCGTCATTCCAAAAGTTTAAGAAAATAGGTGTTTGATGAGTATAGGCAGTTCCCCCCTAGAAATCATAAGTATCAAAGTGCAGAAAGTCATCTTTTCAATGGGAAAGAAGAGACTACATCAAAGCCCCGAAGAATGAAACCTCACCTATGGCAGTTGGAATATAATAGAATTCAAGGTAATATCATTCCACATAATGGTCAATGTTTGAAAATTATATATTTTGATTATGTTTTGTTAGCTAATTATGTAGTTGATGATCTTGAAGATCGTGAAGGCATCATTGACCAGCTTCCAAAGGGACTAAAATGTTATCCTAGAGAATTTAGTAGGATGCCCTACTATGAGCATCTACAAATTGTGCATTTTTTTGATACTATGCATATTGGAAAGAATGTAACAAAGACACTGTGGAAAATATTGGACAAAAGACATGACAAAGAAAAACTTGGCAAAATTTGTAGTGACATTCATGATTCCAATTATGCAATGAAAAATATTATTGAATCAAATAGCAATGGAGACCGGATTAATGCAAGTGCTCTTCCTTAGTTATTAACACAGAAATAAAGTAATGCCATAAAATAAGTGATCCGAAAAATTTGATTTCCTACAAGATTTGTTGTGGATATAAGCAATCTCATATCAAAGAAAAATGATTTTGGGTCAGGGATGAAAACGTATGATTGAAATACCTTCATCAAGGTAAGTCATAGTCTTTTGTATTTACAATATATTTGTGTAATTGCATTCAATTTTCATTGTATGAAATGATTAGTTGACAATTTTTGCAGTATTTGCTACCCCTGTCTCTCCTAGAGAACTTCGACAATAATATCAAACAAGTGATATATGATCTTGGAAAATACATGAGGTAAGTAGTGATATTTGTTCAATATATCAAATAATAATATCAAACAAGTAATATATTGTAAAGTCTCGTATTTATATATTTATGTCTTGAATCTCTTGTAGGTGGTTGTTATCTAAAGAAATCCATAAAGAAGATATAAAATATTGGAAGAAAAGAATTTTTTGATTATTGTGTGAAATGCAAAAGTGTTTACCTCCATATTTTTTCAATGCACAAGAACACTACCTCATACACCAAGTTGAAGAGATTGAATTGTGTAGACTTGTACATGCTAGGTCAATGTGGATGGTTGATAGACACTTGAAATTTTTGAAGGGTTTGGTATGACAAAGAGCACGTCCTGAGGGTTCTATGGTTGAGGGATATATGGTATACCAGATGATGGTGTACGTTACTCAATATCTTTCTAATCGTGCAACAAAGACCCATATAGATTGCATTTAGGATCTCAACTCAATTAAAAAATTTGAAGGGGAGTACTTGGTGGGCAACGGTAAATTTAGGAAACTAAAAGGTAATAAATTATGAGATGTTATTATAGTAAATTAATTCTTAATCTTCAAAATAAATCTATTGTAAGTCATCTATTTACTTTTGTACAGCTGCTAAAGAGTGGGATGCAATACATTTATTTATTGCAAACAATCAAGATTGGATGACGGCATGGATTGAATGATGTCGACATGATGGTCATAGATTAATATGGAAATCCATGTCTTCATTGGTTATACAAACTCATCGCAATGGAGATCCCAATGTTACACAAAAGGAAATAGATTTAGCATATGGTTTAAGAGATCACCAGGTACTTATAAATTTGTTAATTAATCAATCGTATATTTTTCAACTCGTGATGCAATAATTTATACATGTTTGACATTATTGTAGGTGAAATATCACAAGGCTATGTTTTGCAATGGTTATAAATTTTGCATCAAAAATATGGATGACACGAAGAGAACTTGTGATTCTGGGATAAGTGCAGTGTTCCAAGTGACTAATATTTCATCTAGAAATGACTTACATCCTCAAGAGTCACAAAATCGATACTATGGTAGTTTGGTTGATATACTTGACTGTGACTTCAATTCCTTCAAATTAGTTCTCTTCATTGTGAAATGGTACAAACTATGACTCAATAAAAATGATCCTGATAAAATTTTTAGTGAACATGACAATAGATTTCCAATGATTAATACAAGGTTGTTTGAGCCAATTGGAGAAGAGCCCTATGTTCTTCCAAGACAATGTGAGTAGGTATTTTACTCAGAAGTTCCACATAAACCAGGTTGGTAATTTGTTGTTAGACATGATCCAAGAGGAAGACCGATAAAGTATAATGTGATGGAAGAAGATACCGAGAAAGATGAAGAAGTGGAAGATGATGTAGAACCAGATCATGATTGAGAGCTAGTTGAAGAAGAATATGAAGAAGAAGACAATGATGATGCTGCTACTAATGACGATGATGCTACTACTGATGTTGCTACTGATGAGGATGATGTTGCTACTGATGATGATGATGATGATGATGATGATGATGATGATGATGATGATGATGATGCTGATGCTGATGCTGATGATGATGACGATGACAATAGTGGTGGTGATGATGTCATCGATGATGATGATCTTGATGATGAGATGGATGAAGAAGAATATCAATGACATGAATGAAATGTACAATTATGCCAGATGTTTGGCATGTTCTAACGATTGTTTTATATGTACTACTCTTATTCACCTTGTTTTATATGTCCTACTTATATATCTTTGATCTTTTGTTAAGAGAAATTTCATTCTAAAAGAGTGTATTTAATCTCTATATGCTTAAACAACCTCACTAGTTAAGACTGTTCTCATTTGTAGCGGGCATGACAAGAATTAAATCACTTGAAAGACACTGGTATTTAGACATGCACAAATTAGTGACATGATTAAGCAAATTACCTTTCTTTACAATTGCATGGTTGTCTTTGGTTTGTCATTTTGTTTTGAGTGTCTAGTATTTTAAACCAAAGACTTCGACTTAGCCAAAAAATGTGCAAGTCTACATTAGTATGTTTCTTTTTATTGTAATTATAATTAGTATGAATGAACAAAATAATGACAATGCAATATTTGTGATAATGCAATATTTGTCAAAATAGCGCCGATGACTTCGGTCAATGTGCTTATGTGTCAATGTGGTGTTGGCCCATGCATGTTGAAGACGTCATGCACAAGTAATCCTAGGCGTCAATTTTGGGTTTGCCCAAATAGGAAAAAGGTCTGGATACGTAATTATATTTTATGTTTAAAAATAATGTGACAACTAATCATTTTATGAAGAACTGATGTACATTTTCTATTGTCAGGGAAATACTAGATGTCAATACTTTTGGTGGGTCGATCAAACCACATTTACATCTACCCCATCTACATCTATACCTGATGTAAGAAATGAGTGCAACTTGTGCAAGGCTTGAGAGGCAGCTAGTGTTGCCAAGATTGCTTCAATGGCAAAAGCAGAAATCATATTTATGCGATGTTTTCTTTGTGTAGTTTGTGCACTACTTTGTTGGGACCATATGCATAAATGTGGTTAACAGGGGGCTATTGTAGATACTGAATTTTTTTAAAGAATTTCTAGTAGATACCCATAAAGAACATGCACATAAACACAACAAATGAGAAACATAAATATAGATATCACAACAACTGACAAACATAAATGTAGGCATCATTATCACAATTTTTTGGAGACACGACATAATTGAATGGTATACCCAGATGATGCAACAAAACTATATATCACTCCTCTGGTTCCAAGTTTACACTGCGGTAAACAAAATCCATATATAAAAAATAAATTTAGAGAGTGGAGGAGAGCGAGAACGACCAAAGTAATACAGGTCCCTATATTATTTTGGTCAATATCGCTCTCCTCTTGCGCTCTCTAAATTTATTCTTTATCTTTGGGTTTTGTTTACACAGTGTAGACATGGAATTGGAGGAGTAGTTGCGTTGCATCATCTAGGTATACCACGCAACTATGTTGTGTTTCCAAAAAATTGTGACCATGATGCCTACATTTATGTTTCTCAGCTGTTGTGTCCCAGGACCCCTTATGACCCTTTATGATCCTTTACGATCCCTAAGAATACATCTTAGAGATCTTAAAATTATCATAAAGGGTCATAAGAGGCTCCTAGGAGGGGTCAGATGAGATTCCACCTTCACATGGTTGGTCTTATTAAGTAGAGAATGTTAAACTATTCTCGAAACAAAAAGAAGCTCAATAATATAAGATCTCAATCCACGTACGACAAATATATATCGATCCATTTCAATGGCTACCAAATCAACAAATCTCTATCAAGAACCCAGTCGCAAAGAAACACCATAGACCGCACCGCGAACCTGCTGTGAAGAGGCATTCAATGTCTCATAAGTCACATCAAATGATCCACTTTCTATAATCTAAGTCTCTCAGCTCGATTCACCAAGCAAAAGACTTCTCCCAAGTCATCATGGACACCATAGTGATCTACGAATCTCCAATGTGCAAGTTATGCACGTCACTCTCTCAACATCACACCTAACTCATTTGAAAGTATGGCAAAAATGGTAGATGATCCCAGCAATCCGTCACAACCTGATCTCAACAACAATGCAAAACGTAGCTTGATTCTATCTTCAAGCCTATCAATGCATAGTCTACTCAAACTCCAATTCAAGTCACTATTACACTCCATAGGAACAAAGCACATCAAATTCAGACCAAAGAAGTCAAGAAGTCACTTGAATTAGATCTGAATGCAATCAAGTTCGCATATATCCCATGAACACATCAAGAAGAATGAATCTCTGATCATTGCACTAGCTTCTTGTGCTAGAGTCCTCATTGTCACAAGTCTTGATTTGGTAGGATCCATTCGAAATCCAAGTCTCTAGACTTAACTCAATAATCCAGGAGCCGCTACCGAATCTATTGCAAAGTTATCTCTGAATGATCCATAACCAAATCATGACTAGGAACTAGATCTGCAAGAACAGAGTTTTGAATCGATAAATATATATATATATATATTTTTAAAAAATGATTGTCATCATAACTACGATGGCCCCACAACAATGACAGTTAGCCATCACAAACATCTAACATCCAGACATCAGATTAGCAGCATCACTGTCGTAAAAAAACCATAAACGATGGACATCCGTCGTAAATTTCCAATGCATGTACATCATAGTTGTCGTTACAAACCATAAACAATGGATATTTGTCATAAAATTCTGATAGATGTCCATTGCATTAATAGCATTTAAATCGGTGAACAAGTTACAAATGACAGCTACCTGTCAGAATATTCTGATAGGTCACCATTGTTTGTATTTGTTGCGACGGATAGGCATCCCAATTTCTATGACCACAAATAGGTCCGATGACAGGTTCTCTTTGTTGGCACCCTCTTTTTGTGATGGCTGTGGTTGTCGTAAGCATGACGCCTAACAAAACCATCATTTTTTCCAACTGTAAAAATGCGACGCCGGGTGGTGTCACTTAATCGATAGTATACTATCTAAATTCAGACATTCAACCATCAGAAAAAGGTCTCAAATGTACTAGTGACTATATATATGCTCATCCAATTATGTTCTGCTATATATATGGTCTAATATATAGTTATGTTCATATAGTTCTACTATATATGCTCTAGTATATATGCAACATTTTTCAATAGTTACTCGATTGTTGCAACTATGATCCCAACAGCTAAAACTAATTTTGAATCTGTTGGATTGGTTTGGGAGTTGTTTTTATGTTGGAAGGAGCATGTCCAATTGAGACATTGGCAGAGAGAACATTTTGAGAAAAAGTTCAATAAAATTCATGGTTTTTTTGAGAAAATTCTATGGTTTACAGTTCTATGTGGGCCCTATTACATGATTCAATAAGTCTAGAACATTTGGTGATGTGTTAGCTTTCTTTTGCAATTGGTTTGGGTCAATTTGGGTTTCATTCACGCAAGTTAGAGACAAAAATGTGAATATGGGTTCAAGAGACATAGTAATAGGGATTTGTAATGAAGTTCTGGCCATAACTTACATTTTCACTGTTGGAATCCGATGCTATTGGGTAAAATGTAATTAAAGGAAATGTAAAATAATACTACAAATGCTTAGAGATGGGGAAGCAATTTCAAGGCCTCAAACTTGATGCCCTGGGCTAAATATACAATATGTATTTAGCCAGCGACAAGGATGAGGACAAGAAGCAATAGGATAGAAATCGAATCAGATCAGGTTATTGAATGAATTAAAGGATTTAAAGACCACATAACCCTACCAAGTGGAAACATCTGTCCTAGGTACCCATCTCTAGACCATTCCATTAGATTGTAGCCTAATTTGATCACCTAGGCTAGTATATTGTGTGAAAGTTTAAAGATGCAGGATTAGGATATTTGTTATCTTTTTTTGGGGGTTTGTGACTAGAATACTGGATGATCAAAGAGTCTATAACCATTGATTTTGGTCCCATGTTCAACTCTGGTATTGAAAGGGAATCCACTATTGCAGTTTGTCTGAAAAGGGGTATAAATCCAGAATTTTGGTGTTTGTAGAATTTGTCAAAACTAGTTATTTTGGAATTTGAAATATTATTATAAGAGGTCCTTAAGAATCTCATTGATCAACCTTGATCTAATATTTAGTGTGTGTTTGGGAGGAAAAGACCACTTTAGCAAGTCTAATAAGAGTAAGGATGAATTCTGATTTTTCTTGTCTGAAGGATTGATAGAGTCCAATTGTCAATGAAAGTGAATCATTAGAAGTCTATGCGAAGTCTGTAATCCTTAATGAAATCAGGGATTGGTGTGAGTCATTCATCCATTATTGGAGATTGATAAGTATCCTTAGGAACACCATAAGTTTGGAGTTTCAAGTCTGTGATTAACTGGACAGGTAGGAGTTATTAGATTTGGAAGGAATTCAAAGAGTGGAAGACCTTTGGAAGATTCAGACATCCTACGAAAAGGACAACAGTAAGTAGAAGATAGTCACTATATATCCTCCAGTATACATATGTTGTAGTATATATGGTCACTATATATCCTTCAATATACATATGTTGTACTATATATATGGTCACTATATATCATCTAGTATACATATGTTGCACTATATATGGTCACTATATATCCTCTAGTATACATATGTTGTAGTATATATGGTCACTATATATCCTCACTATATGGTCAGTGTATATGCTCATTTTGACACGAAATGAGCATTTTTACATCTTCCACATGAAAAGGTGGAATTGGAAATTGAGGGCCAAATTCTCATTGTCTCAATCCTTATTTTTTAAACCTTTCAAGTCTATGTGCAAACAAAACATTATATTTGGGGTCTATAGTCCCTACAAGATACAACTAGTTATAGATCAAGAATATCATTGTCAGGCTCATAAATTGGTCAAGGATGTCAAGACAAAAAGTGTGAAACAAGATACCCACATTTCGAAGAGATCAAAATCAAAGAAAAATTAGAGTTATAAATCATACACTTGAATTTGTAGTTGGAATGTTAAAGAACAGTAAGCATGAATGTTAAAGAACAATAATCATGAATCCCCAATAGCATAAGGAGTATCATCAGAAAATATATAAAAATATAAATGGAACACAATAACAATGATATACATCATCATAATAGCTCTGTTGCAATAGGAAATATAAATGGAATACACCAAGGAGTATCATCACAAAAATGGACTACAGGCTTCATTTCTTTCAAAGAATTTTGTATATGTGAACTATGAGAACACATGATTTGAGCATCAACATTGTAACAGTATGATTGATCTTCATCATTTGGTACTCCTTGGTGTATTCCATTTATATTTCCTAATGCAAAAAGGCTTACAAATTCAAGAGGCATAGATGATAACTAGCTAGGAATGAAGAAACAAACAAAAGGTCAATGAAACCATCATGCATATCACTATATCTACATTAAAGTGCATTAAAGATTAGAGAAAGGTCTTGTAAAACTAAAAATATTGGACCTACGTCTCTAGTCTTCCCACATCCTAGTTGCTATATCATCTCTTAACTTCCACCAATCATCCCTATCACACTGACTCAACCCATATGTCTCAAGTATTGGTACATTTATCCCATCACAATCATTGTCCTCTTCAATAACCACTTCAGATGGAACACCATCCTCTATAGTAATGAAGTTGTGCAGTATGTAGCATGCCAAAATAATACGTGTTTGTGTCATGATTGGATAAGACGTTGCATACCTCAAGATAGGAAAATGTTGCTTCAAAATGCCAATTGTATGTTCTATTACATTTCTAAGAGAGGAGTGTCAATGGTTAAACAACTCTTGTGGGTTGTTTATAGGGTTTTTTCTTGAAAACTCTTTCAGGTGGTAATGTGTACATCGATAAGGAGTGAGAAATCCTGGTATATTTGGATATCCAATATCGACTAAATAATATTTTCCTACAAAATAAAATATATTGTTCAACCATGAAACATTGACACCATGAAACATTTATCAATTTCTTTAATAAACATATAGTGTAAAATGGCATACCGAGGGGAACTACAAGTGGATCTGCTCTAGTGAGAGTTGAAGCTAGAACATGGCTATTGCAATAGACCCTTCACAACCATCAAGAATGTATTGAAACTTACAATCAAAAGAAGAGACAATCATAACATTTTGTGACAAGTTCCCTTTTCTATCCCGATATTTACCCTGTAAGTCGACATTGACAGTTACTAGTATATGGGTTCCATCAATTGCTCCAAAATAATCCTATAGAAAGAAAAACTGTAGTCAAGAAACATGCAATAATAAGATTAACACTAAGGCAAAGATATTTGTAGCGCTAGGGGGTTTACCTTGAAGTAAGGATCGAAATGGTCCTTCCCACTAATTTTAGGAGTGTTTGGACCAGGTGGTACAAAATAATATGCATGGAAAGCTAAGACAGCCTTCAAGGCCTTGTGGAAGTATCGGCTTACTGTCTCTAGAGTGACCAAAGTTGTGGGCAATCTTACGATTCCTCAAATTATGGCCAAGGGTGTGGAGGAACATGACTACTTGTTCTTCTAACGTTATGTTCATCATATCTGATAGGCTTCCTTTTTGCCTTAGAAGATTGGCTAGCTAAAAGAAGGCTGTTGTACTCATGTGAATTTGGTCGTGACAATGCACCTCATTCAAATGAATACTGTGTTTATAAAAAGCACTTCCATCACTTCTTTCCTTATGCATTTTTTGCCTACCTTCTTGTGAAAACACCGCTTTGGCTACTCCAAGGATTTCAAGAAGAACTACGAGAATACGAGTAGTTGTGGTCTTCCTACAAATGCATCCTTGAATTTTTATATTATTGGTAAGATCCATCAATGACCTAAAAAGTACACGACAACGAAGGTTTGAGATACAAAATTGTCACTCATAGACAACAAGAGGACAAGCCAAGAAATGTGTGTACTTATAGACACAGCTATCTGTATATGTATTCCTAGTTGGTTATTATCTATAAGTGTTGAATTTGTTAGTATTTTTGCATTAGGAAATGAAATCCGAATGAGAGAAAAACATAGAAGTGTTTTTTCTAAAACATAGTGATTAATAATAGAAGATGTTTTTTGTAAAACATAATTAATAATAACTTAATTATATACATATATATGTGCATATATATGGTTCTTATATATGCACATATGCATATATATAGGTATGTAATATTATTAATCATGTTCAAGATAACAACATTCTTCACTTTGGCAAAGTAGCTAAGGTAACGACATTCTTCATCTTGTTAAAACATAATGATTTTTAATCCTGATTTACTGATTTAAAGATGCAAAATTTCTCTTCTGAAGTTCTATTTTAATTGAGTTGAAAAATAGCTATTTAAATCAAATTTCCATAACAATTATGAAGGAGATCATAACCCCACCATATATATAGTCATTGCCTTTCATCTGATATGTATGCTATGATCAAATAAGCACATAAACAACAAGACTACGTATTGGTGTTCATAATCATCATGATTAATAATAACTTAATTATATACAAATATATGTGCATATATATGGTTCTTATATGTGCACATCTACATATATATAGCTATGTAATATTATTAATCATGTTCAAGATAACGACATTCTTCATTTTGGCAAAGCAGCTAAGGAAATGACATTCTTCATCTTGTTCAAACATAATGATTTTTAATCCTGATTTATTGATTTAAAGATGCAAAATTTCTCTTCTGAAGTTCTATTTTAATTGAGTTGAAAAATAGCTATTTAAATCAAATTCCCATAACAATTATGAAAGAGATCATAACCCCACCATATATATACTCACTACCTTCCATCTGATATGTATGCTATGATCAAATAAGCACATAAACAACAAGACTACATATCGATATTCATAATCATCATGATTAATAATAACTTAATTATATATATATATATATATATATATATATATATATATATATAATGTTCAAGATAACGACATTCTTCATCTTGTTTTAACATAAACATAGAAACTAATGCAATGTCCGATTTTCTAACAAACTTTGAAGTAATTTCACAAAAAGTTATGATTATATACCTATCAATTAATGAGATGAATCAAATAAGATTAGGAAATTGGAAACCTTTTGTAATTTAATTATCAATTTATCATATTGCTTGAAGCCATATCGTCAATCTATTGGAGCAAGAGTTGAATGGGTCTCTTATATGAAATCTCCGAAGTACAAATGAAATCTCCTAACTACAAATGACCCCACATTTTTTATTTCTTTAATTGTGTTACCCGCTTCAAGAAAAACTACTCTTTCAATGCAATAGCTCCACAGATTTTTGGTATAGTAAAAAAGGAAATGACAATATCTAAAATTTCCTTTTGCTCCCTTTGACAGATTTGGATGTTGCTAGTAATTAGAGTTGGGCTAGAATCCCATGAGGGGCTTCCTAAAAGTGGTTATATTGGGACTTAACTTTTGTTGTATGTTATAAGTTTTTTTTTGTACGATCTGCTTCCAGTCGGCTCAAGAACAATGAGTTTGCATGTTTTGTAGGTTACATATTAAGTGCATTATAATTGTTTTTTATGCATTGATAATTGGTATATAGAACAAAGATAGTTTTGAAATGCATTATAAGTGTTTTTTATGCACTGATAATTGGTATCAGAGTTGGGAGTTTGTAGAAAACAAGCATAGCGAGAGCGCGTTTCAGATTTGCAATGAAAGAGGTATGACTATGACTATGTCTATATGATATCAGAATTTTTTTGAAAAAGACAGTATATATTTCTGAATTCATTAAGAAAGAAAGAAAATAGTGAAGAATTAGATTACAAATTATGGTTTCAATTTTAATGTTCTTGCAGGGTTTTTCAAAGGAACCTGATAAAAAAAAGGTATGAAACCCTTGATTCTAAGGCTAACTCTCTGCTATATCTTGAAGCTATTTCAAAAGATGCAAGTGACAAAGAAAGCATATCCAGTGCCCATGATTCATCTATCTCTAAAATATTGAGTAAGGAAAGTGATCAGAAAGTTGACTCAAATGGTGATAAAAATGATCACCTGGAGGGTAATTCTGAGGCAACAAAGTGTAAAACTATTCAAGGACAAGAAGGAGGAAAAGAAGGTTGTTCAGAGTTCAAGGGTACTTTTTTACTACGGAATGGGCAATGGGCAACTCAGCTTTACAACAACCGAAAAATAATATGGTTGGGTACTTTGAAGACTAAAGAAGAAGCTGCCAAGGCTTATGACAGAGCTAGTATAAAGATCAAAGGCCAAGATACTTAAATAAATTTCCCTTGTGCACTAGTTTCAAAAGCTGAGAAACTGTTTCAAGATTCTCTTACTTGTGATGAAGTTTTGCATTTAATGAGAAATCATAATTATGATAGAGAACTGCAAAAGTGGTACAATACTCATCAGAAGAAGGGTAAGAATATGATTCTAGGAGGCTCCATCATGGATAGGGAGTATCTATTTGAAAAGATGATGACTCCTAGTGATGTGGGTAAATTACACAGGTTAGTAATCCCAAAACAACATGCTGAAAGCCATTTTCCTAAGGATAGGTTAGATGATGAATCAAAAACTATTCTTACATTTGTGGATGCGAGTGACAATAGAGAATGGCAATTTAGATTTACATTTTGGGAAAGCAGCTACAGTTACGTGCTTACAAAACGATGGATAAAATTTGGCAATCATAAGGGTTTGACAGCAGGAGATATTGTTTCCTTCTCCAGGGATTGTAATATGCCAAGCAATAGATTTTACATTACAGCCCATGTATCTCAGAATTTCACGAGCAATAATTGTGTGCAAGATCAATCTAGATCTGATGAGTTACTTCAAGAAAAGGGATTTGATGCCACATCTAGTATTGATGCTATGAAGGATTCTACAATCAAGCAATCTTGGAGTTCACTTGTACATGAATTTTTTTGTACTTAATTGAATGCAATTTTGAATTTGTCCGTGCTAAATTGGGGCGAGGGCTCTATTAGTAATTATTCATTTCTCAGGGGTATTGGCAGTTGGGTGAATTGGAAAAGATGACAATTTTGAATTTTGAATATTCAGTTAAATATGGATTGTTAGGTGCTATCAAAACCATAGAGGACAAGTGTTGCATTCAAGAAGTTCACTATTCTTCCAACCGATTTAAATCTCTACATAGGAAACTTTGTAGGAGTCCAGTACAGCCAATGATCTGGTACTATCCAATTTTGTAGTAAATCTATTCTTCGATTGAGGAGGGCATGTGACAAAATTTGGAATTGTGTTGGCCTGGATGTGGTTCATACATTTTACATGTTATCATCATCCGTTAGGCAATGTTATATTATATTTTCTTCCTTTTCCCACCAAGCATGAAATGAAAAGATTACCTTTTTTTCCGCACAAAATTAAAGCAAGATGTGGTTTTTATATAAATACAGAAAGGTTTGATTTTTATGTGTCCTGTCTGAAAACTACATGGTCAGTGTTTTTTGGCATTTCATCTTGGAAAGGTTTTATATCTGCAAGACAGTAGGGGCAATTTTTTTGTTCCTAGCAATGATGGATGAAATACATGACAAAAATACACCTAGCAGGAGTCAAGAGGCGCAAGCTTAAAAGTAGTTTTTAAGTGACCCTACTTAGTACTAACCATACAATATTATTTAGACTCTATAAAGAACACTCTGGCTTTTGCAGAACATTTTATAATAGAACATTTTCATCATGTAAACCCTAAAAATCACAGAGCCATTTTCATCATGATTGCACTTCATTGGTTTACTAATCTAAAAATCAAAATCCTGTATGAACTAGAAATATCTCTGCATACCTTGCGTTAAAACAGTTTAGGAGAGCCATTGCCTTAAAAACCCAATGGAAGAGGGAAAGTGAAGGATGTCGATGCCTTAGCCGCTTTGTAGAGAATGTTGTTGCCTCAGCCACTTTGCCAAAGTGAATAATGTTGTTGCCTCAGCCGCTTTGCAAAGAATGTCGTTGCCTCAGCCACTTTGCCAAAGTGAAGAATGTCGTTGCCTTCTACTTTGCCAAAGTGAAAATACCCTAATGCGGACCTCAAATTTTATTCTCTTTTGAATGCAGACCCGATGACATTAAAAATGGGGGTTGAAGAAAGTGGATTTTGGCCTTCAAATTCCAATTCCACCTTTTCAAGTGGAAGATGTAAATGCTCATTTTGGGCCAAAATGAGCATTTACATCTTCGTATTCTATTTTCATATTGCACTTCCAAACTGAAGATTCTACGAAATTGGAAATTGGAAATGTCAATTCCAAGCTCATTCCCGCAACCAAACGGGCCCTGATCGATTATGGGAGTGACATTGCAAAATGCTAGTTTTATGTAGACATGCACAATGAATGCTATAAGGCAACCAATCTTTTTTATTTATTTAGTTACTCCCTTATTACACTATAAGTGCGACGTACATATTATCCGGTTAACTAAAGTATTAAAATTTTGAATAGCAATTTGAGGCTCTATAATGAGCTCTATAAGGTTTCACAATTGCAGCTTGATTTGGCCATGGGTTGGTTCAGACTTATCTCATGGTCCGTGGTGGTTCTATTGCAAGCATAACGTTATTATTTACGTTCTAGCATGCACTTTATTTTGCAACACTATCACTTAACATTTTTTAATCTCTTTACATAAATACATATATAGTTTACTATCTTAATGATGGATCATGTAGTATGATCCGAAACGTTGATGGTAAAAAAATCTACACAATCGAATCCAAAAACTGATAAAAACATATATATAGATTGTGGAAATCTCATAGATTTGACATATATAAATTGTCAATCATTAATATATTAAGAAGCGATCAAGCTTATGCCAGTGATGATCAAGGTTATGCCCTCCTACAAACACAAATGTGAGGTATGATCATCCATCACAGCCATTTGATAGAGAAACATCTGAAAAATAAAAACCACTGATAGACATGCATGAAGAACATCCTTACCTACAAGATGCTCCGACAGACAATTTCAAATGCCAGCCACAACAACAGGAAATGTAAAGTAATTTTGAACAAATTAAACATGCATGCAAAATATTGCACACCAAATGTAAACATCACTTGAACAGACCAAATATTAGACAGATTGAACATGTAAAAAGATATGTTCAAATTCTTTTCAAACTGATGGAACAGGTCAGAAAGAAAACAATTTCATTTTCATATTCAATTTTTGTAACTGTCATTCCTGCGTGATGATATGATCATAAGAGATATTTGGATTCTGAATTAGGGAGTAGATATTTGAACTGTCAACAATGAAGACAGGTGTCAATTTTTCCCAAAATTATAAATGTGTACCAATACAATACTTTTGCTGCCACTGTAAAAGGCCTCTGGGCTTAATAATACACTAGGACCCTTGAGAGTAGATTTATTATTTAAGACATGGTAAATACCATGGGAGAGTCAGATTGAAGTATTTTTCATTTATAACACTAATAAGGATACCACTACGCTGCTCCAATAACTCTTTTTCCCTGGGGAGAATTCCTGCAAATGGGACAGCTTGGATAAAGTTTCAAATCTCACAGTATGAGTTTCAAAAAGATTCCCAAAGTAAGATATAGAAAGTGAACAAAAGCAATCTTAACCACATTGATAGATTATAGAACTAGAGAATTTACACTTCAGTATAGGTAACTATTTAAATGATGCTACGAACTTGAATATATGAACTTTCACTTTTCAAAATGAACATAATGAATAATGAAAAAAAATGAATATAAAGAACAAACAAATTAGAGACAAACATCTAAGAAGTGATAAGTCAAATTGGAAAGAACAACTCGATCCCATGAATGAGATAAGAATAATTGAACATTTACATAATATACCTACAAACTCATATGTTTTCAATGATAATTTTTTCTAATAAAAGAACATAGAAAGTGTGAGATATCATAGGCATACTAGTAGTAGCTTACCTCTTTGTTGCATGGATCTAAAGCATTCAACATTTCCATTAATAACTCCATTGTACTTCTAGACGTTTCAAAATCCATCAAGTTCTGATATGACAATAATGAAGATAGATCTTGCAATATTCATGAGCATGTAGATACAATGATGTCATCATTAACTTTTATTATTAGCAGAAATTTGTAGAGATCAACAAAACAAAAACAAAAACAAAAAAGGATTGAATGGTGAATCTACAAACACATTATTATAATCTACATTCAAATTTTTATTTTGGAATCATCGTAACCATTGTTAAAAGTAAAAATATAGAAAAACTTATTTAATTGTCTTTTAAAAATATTTTACTTTTTCTTTTTAAAAATATTACTCTTTGTCTTGTTTTGATCATTAAAAGGGAGAGTACATTGCACAAAAATATGAAATTTTATAAAGAGAAGGCCAAAATCAAAGAGTGTTGCCATCAAACATGGCATACAATATTTGAACTCTTATAAGCCTTTAGATCCAAACTTGATTCAAAAGACAAACTGCAAAATAAGCTAATAAAATTAAAAACTATAGTAGAAAAATATGCAGAATCAAATGGGAGCCCAGAAATGAACAGTTGTGCCTCCATTTTTTATATATCAATGATATATCAAAATAATAGAAAAAATTATAAAACCTCTCTATGATTTAATATAAGCTACTTATCTATTGCATCTAAGCATTAAGAAAGATAAAAATGTGACATGTTTAAATTCTAAATGCATCACATAATTTTGTTAAATTGTTGTCATTGATGTCAAAGGAGATAGTTGAGAACCTACAACTTAAGCATTGCCAACCTTGACTACTTCTATTAGTCTTCTTTTAAACATGCGACTTTTAGGAGTAATCTCAGCTTTTTTCAATACAAATATGATGTTTGGTCTTTGAGTGCCAAGTGCTATTTTTTCAATAGTGTTATGTAGAATATTGATGTTGTGTCATTGTTCCCTATTAAGATCAAACTTCTTATTTCTCCTCTATAGGGTTTACCATAAGATCATTGTGGCAAATACACCTAAGTATTTAATTTTAGATCTTACAATTCTTTCATCATTTCATGGGATTGTCTAATCTTATTAAGTGGAATGAATAAAGTTTTTATGTTCTAGAGACCCAAGATTCCAAGTGATATTGACTCTAAGATTGGAGATATTAGAATTGATGTGAACAAGAATTAAAAGGAAGAATCTAATAAGAAGAAAGTAGACAATAACTGCGTATAATGATGGATGTTGAGAGAATAGAGAGACAACATTAGACAATAGCTACCCATGACAAGTGGACAATAGCTACAGTAGTGACTTCTTCATTATCTAAACATTTAAGCTCTCAAGATTACTAAGTGCATATCCACTATTCTTTTCTTGAAATCACATATCTATTTTTTCACTTTTTAGATCACTGTTCATTCATGCATATACTCTAGATTTTTTAATAGCACTACTCATGATTTTTTCACTACTTCTATTTCCCTTATCCGCTAAGAACCTTTGTGCTATAATGTTTACAAATATCTCCTATTACTATTGTCTTATTGAAACAAAAGATAGTGCAAAACATTCTAGGAATAGTGATTGTTCTTTTTTTGCGGATGACCCTTGGTTACCTTGAATGAATCCTTAAAGAAGAGTGAACAAACTCATGACATAGTGCATGTATGGAATTGAAATAATGAAAGGCCTTGAATCAATGACCATCAACCTCCTTAAAAAATGCATGTACTTAATTATCATTTTACATCGCAGTCTAATCTATCTTGATGAACAATATATGCTAAATTAGTGAGAATTTAGAATTATTGTATTTTCTAAGCAGTAGTAGTCTCCATAGGATTTGTTTGTTACTTGATATGTATTTGGGGCATCATAGAGAATCATGCATATAGGTTGTGATGAGCGTAGCCAAGTAAAATGGAAAATCTCAGATGTTAGAAAGTAATAATGAGAGAGCATAGAAGCATTTTAAAAGGTGTAAGGGGTAGAAAAAGTAATGGTTATTGTCATATGCAGTGAGAAGAATGCATCTTAACAGTGCTGTTAACAAGTGGAATGCAGTGACAATAGAGAATAGAGAAGAAAAAAGACAATGTTGGATGGAGATCATGTAGTGATCAAATGCATGTCAAGAAGACTTGAATAAATAATGGCCATGAATGAAGACAATTGTTATAATTTACAAAGTGATCAAATGCAAGTAAGGTTACTATTTTTTGCATTAAGTATACAAATTTCTCAAAATTGGGGAATTATCTTTGAATTTGTTGCAGAAGGAATCCCTGAATTCAACTTTGAGGTAGAGGGTCTCGCCGAATTCAAATTCATTGTAGCAAACTCTAAATTCCTTGCCTGCCTTTTCAAAAGTCTCCAAGTCCTCTCCAAACAAGCTTTATTGCCCATGCAAATAGCCGTGCAGCCAATTTTTTGGCCACCCTGTACATGGCCGTCCCTCAAATATCAGTGTTCTACCATTCAATTAGTTTATCCTTGAAGTCAGGGTTCATGGTCCATATTTTCTCAAAATGGAACAGAGAGTTTTTCCTCCTATAGACCTCGACAGTTGACAAGCTCCAACAAGTCCTGAATGCTATCAAAATCAATAGCAGCTCCACCTTTTTTATCTGAGCTGAAGATAGGGGTGTTAAAGTCCCTCGTAACAATCCATCTACTATTAGGATTTCGGGTCTTGAAATCAGCGATGGACTCCCATAAACCACGCTGGGCAACCTTGTTATTAGGGGCATACACACTGGAGATAATACAAGAACTCCCATCACTTAAAAGAACAAATTTAGTAGCAATATGATTTGCAGAAGAATAAATGGTTCTTCCTTTAACCAATCTCTGATTTTGCAAGGCTCTAAAAGTTTACAAGAAAATGCAAGCAACGACCAAATTTTGATCATGTACGGTAAGATTCTATCCTAGATAGCGTGGAGTTTATAAACATCAGAACGGTTTAAACGACACACTAACAATTCTTAAACGACACACTAACATTTCCTAGACTAAAACTGTTAAATAGTCAAAATGACTAATTTTTTCCAACCTTAATTTGTTCCTTAGTATATTTAACGGCAGCCATGAACACCTCCTAAACAATCTTTTTATATCCAACGTTGTCATCGCAACTGACCTGGAAGACACGCATGTGAAATAAAGAAGCATAAACAAGGTGCACATGTTATTATTAACAAGAGTGGACCAGATTCTTGTGGAAATCAAGCCCAAGCATTCGAAGGTTCCTTGATCGATTATGGGAGTGCCATTGCAAAATGCCAGTTTTATGTAGACATGCACAACGAATGGTATAAGGCAACCAATCTTAGTTATTTATATATTTACTCCCTTATTACACTATAAGTGCGACGTACATTTTATCCAGTTAACTAAAGTCTTAAAATTTTGAATAGCAATCTGAGGCTCTATACTGAGCTCTATAAGGTTTCACACTTGCAGCTTGATTTGGCCATGGGTTGGTTCAGACTTATCTCGTGGTCCGTGGTGGTTCCATTGCAAGCATAACGTTACTATTTACGTTCTAGCATGCAATTTATTTTGCAACACTATCACTTCACATTTTTTAATCTCTTAACATAAATACATATATGGTTTGTCAATCATTAATCTATTAAGAAGCGATCAAGTTTATGCCCTACTACAAACACAAATGCAGGGTATGATCATCCATCAAAGCCATTTGATAGAGAAACATCTGAAAAATAAAAACCACCACTGATAGACATGCATGCAGAACATCCTTACCTACAAGATGCTCCGACAGACAATTTCAAATGCCAGCCTCAACAACAGGAAATGCAAAGTAATTTTGAGCAATCTAAACATTCATGCAAAATATTGCAGACCAAATGTGAACATCACTTGAACAGACCAAATATTAGACAGATTGAATGTAAAAAGAAATGTTCAAATTCTTTTGAAACTGATGGAACAGGCCAGAAAGAAAACAAATTCATTTTCATATTCAATTTTTGTAACTGTCATTCCTACATGATGATATGATCATAAATGATGATAAGATCATAAGAGATATTTGGATTCTCAATTATGGAGTAGACATTTGAACTGTCAACAATGAAGTCAGGTGTCAAGTTTTCTCAAAATTATAAATGTGTACCAATACAATTTACTTTTGCTGCCACTGTAAAAGGCCTCTGGGCTTAATAATACACTAGGACCCGTAAAGTAGATTTATTATTTGAGACATGGTAAATACCATGGGAGAGTCAGATTGAAGTATTTTTCATTTATAAGACTAATAAGGATACCACTGAGATGCTCCAATAACTCTCTTTCCCTGGGGAGAATTCCTGCAAATGGGACAGCTTGGTTGCCGTGTGAACCATTCATCTATGCAATGGACATGAAAAACATGCCTACAATCCATTATCATACGTAGCTGTTCATTACATTTGTAGTCCTCAAGACATATTGAACAACTACCGTCCTGCTGCTGGGCGAGGGCTTCATGCTTTTCTGCAAATACAAAAATGGGATATGAATGTATCACCGCCTCCTCCACACCTATTTCTCCTGACGACTGTGCTTCAGTATCTCTGGGAGGGTGTGATGGATGATGGGTAGAGTACTTCATGAATCCCAAACACAATAAGAGGATAGCCAACATCAACAGTGTACCTCCCACTACAATACCCACTCCTATAACATAAAAATTGATACTGTTATTCCTCATACCAGACCACAATAACTCTTTATTCCTCATACCAGATATATTGATCACAATGACTCTGAATGCTCTGGGTCCAGATATGTTGTTGTATTTATGGGATTTGGGATTCATGGGCATTCCATGAGTAGATACAAGATAGATAATTTCTAAGGTCTGCTGTGGAAATCGATGTAAAACACGGCACCGTGTCGACGTTGTAAAACGACATACTCTCCCGCTGAACGCGGCATCTGAAGCTTCATAATAATATATATATTAGAAAGGATGATATTATTATAGAATTGTTTCATTATCACGCAGATGTGGACATCCTTTGTTTTATTGGGATTCAAGTCAGAAGTTTTTAGGTTAAATTCAGTGAGTATATCTTACGCGGACTTTTTGTCTGGGGTTGGATTTTTATTTATTTTTAATAGATGCCATCCATGTTTTAGCTTTTTGGAAGCACTCATATGAGGCTGAATCTTTTTTGGCTACGAGTCAAGGACTCGAAAGTATTCATTTTTTCAAATTCACACGGAGCACAACTCATTAAGAATCTTTTAACTTCACCTGTAGACCAAGGGCCAGTTGACACTTGTTAGGAATTTGATTATTGAGGTGATTGTTGTTGATATTGTTAAATAAACCATTAACAATTAGAAGCATAATGATTGTGTGAATGTAATTTTTGCTTTGTTTTAAATAGTTGTACTGTTCCCATATAATTTTTCGTTAAGGGAAAATGATAAGTTGAGACCTTTCTTGTTTAAGTGGAACAACTACTGCTTAAGAATTGAAAATAAGCTTTGGCAAAAAGGGGGCTAGAATTAGGCAGCAACTAACATATTGAGAAAAATGACACATGGATCTACAGAAAAAAACTCTATCTGTTTAATATGTTTCCAATTTCTTCTCCGAATTTTAATTGTAATAATTATTAATAATAATCTCATTTAAAATTACAAGTTAATATGTTTGCTAAAAAATAAATAGCAAAATTGAATGTTCATGGGGTGACCAGCTCTACAAATTGCTCCTAAAAATGTTGAGTAGTGGTTGTGAGCCAAAATAAGCTAAGGAGTTGCATGGAGACCTGCCAAAATATTATTTATCATAGACTTGCCAATTATGTTATAATTTTGAGACAAATGTATCTTTATTTTATTGTTTTAAGGAAATCAACAAGGTTGAAATCATTTAGCTAAAGTTGGTGTTGATTTACCACTTACCACTCTTCAATGGATATAATGGGGGAGGCCCTCCCACTCCTTTAATTTACCACTTACCAAGGTTGAGAAGGGAAACTAATCAATCGATATAAGGGTGAGATAATAAATTTTCCTTCTTTATAGTAGTAAATATTTTTAGACAACTTCTAATTGTTTAAAAAAAAATTATCTCAAAAGAAAAACCTTAATAAAAGTTATTGCCATGGTAATAGATGTTTGTATGAGTTTTGGTATGCTCATATGCATTTTTTCCAAGTTGATACGATATGTTGAATTTGTTGTGTCTAGATTGAGAGCTTTTTATGGGATCTTTCTATGTAGTGATGCCAATCAATTTTTCCAGTGTGGGTACATCACTTGTTTGATGCCCTAGATAAGTGTGGATAGAAGTGACAAATATATATTTGTTGTCAAATCTAATTTCTTTATTCGATTTGTTGATTATATCCTTCACTCAATAAATTGATTGTGTTATGTTTGAATTCTTCTCACCTATTGGTGTTCTAACCCATCTCAATTAGTTAAAAAATTGTAACTCACTAATATTTATAAAATTTGAGACTCCATTTGGTCTATATTGGTCTTTGTTTGTATTGTAAGTTGTGGATAGCTAATAAAATACTAATATAATGTGGCAATATTATTTTAATTTTCCTCCATCTTCTTAACCTATATGTAAAAATATTTACAACTATTTCTCCATTTTTTGTTGTAATGGGCCATACACAGAAAGATGTGGAACTGAAAAGTGGTCACAACCATTTTTTGGTCCATCTAAGACATAACACAAATGCATTATAACATTCATACATTATGAATTGGTATTGACTGAACCTAGGTTAGTCATAATCAAGCCATAATGCACTCACATACATAAAATCAAAATTGCAAATAATTTGAGCTCATTTAAACTCAACCTCTCACTTGTCTAATTTAAAACTATGAGCAAAAAAAATTATGCACACATTGTAGCGTTGATTAAATATTTTGTCAAAATTCCACCAAGATGTCCATAAAGTTGGGGACGTATGCCCTATGATTTAATATTAATTTTGAATTAAATAAAAATTAAGAATTATTTTGATTTAGTATTATTTGATTTTTTGGAGTTAAAAAATATCTCACCAACTTATGAAATCTGTATCTCATCAATTCATGATAATCATTATGAATAACATCGTAAAAAAACTCCAACAAATTATACTATTAATAAGTAATTTAGAAAGTCTATTAAAATTTGCTTTGTGTACATTGTCCATTGATCAATGAACTATTGCATCCCTACACTATAGTTATAGAAGGTTGCCTTTCTATTGATTCCAACACCAAGGGATAAGGGAAAAAATGGGAGAGGTGTTGGACACGTGTTTTACCTTCTTTCATGTAATAACAATGAGGTTTCATAAAAAAAATGGAGCGAACAAATGTGTAGGAGTGCACAACATTAGTTAGGGCCTATGAGCATTAGTTGTGGCTCTATTTTGGGTTGTTTGTTATGTTGCAAGGGTGTCCAATGATTTTTAGAGTATACTATGTTTTTCACAAGGCAAGATAATAACAAGCTCTTAGTTTTTTACAAGTTAAGGTTAGGAAATATGTGTGAGGGCGGTCCAAGTGTCTGTAACAATGGAAAAGATGGAAAATTTAATGAGATTGATGATGTGGATGGGTTGAGTCTATGATGGTAGAAATAAAGGGACAAAATGCAAGGTGCAATTAATGGTAGGGCCTAGAGGGAAGGTTGTGTCTCAATTGTTGAAGGACAAAAACAATATGACCTCTACATTGGTTCAGCCTTGAAGATTTAATATTTGGTAGTTTCCCCCCCTTATTTGTGTGTCTTGTATCTTCTATGTGATGCTTAGAAGGAGGTGATTTATGGTGGGAGTATAAGTGTAGACTTGGATCAAAATTCCTTGGTGGCTTGTAAAATCATTTCCAATCCTTTTTGTGTTTTTAGTGTATGTTATCTTGAGCACATCCAAAAGGCTATCCATTATTGTGTACCCTACATGTCATTGCCTAATTTTTTGTCTTCTCCTATTATGGAGTGGGTTCATCATTTAATGTCAAATCTACCTTCTTAGATTTAAGATTCAAAGGTGACCTTTTGTATTGAATCCATGGATTTTTTTTATTCCTAATGATAATAGTAATGCAATTACCACTGACATTGGAGAAGGATATTTTATTCTAAGACTTTTGAGAATAATTCCATCATTGGATGTGGTTCTAGAATGGGTTAAATCTTATTGGAAGACCATGTCTACTCCCTGAATGAACCTTTGGATTTTGGCTTTTTTTGCTTACCTTCCATTCAGTGGTAGATTGTTCTTTTGTGGTTCAAAATGGTCATTAATTTTTTGGATCATCAAGTCTCTTTCTTTTTCTATGGACTCCCCTTGTTATGCATCGAATTCCTTGATTACTAAGGTTCCTATTTGGATTAGGCTTTATAATCTACCCTTGGTTATGCGTAACTTTGAATTCATCATTTTTTCAATCAATATAGTGAGAGACTTTGATATGCTTGATTTAGAAGAGGTGGCTACTTCTCTAAGGTGTGACATATTTGTGTTATGGTGGACTTATCAAAATCTCTACTTCATTCAATGAGGATGAAATCTTATTTTGATTCTTGGATTCAATTTTTAACTATGAAGGACTTTTATTTTGATGCTTTTTTCTACAATAATTTGGGACACAAAATAGAGACTTACACTCTACAAAGAGAGTTTAGAACTTGGAAGGTTAGCATAAAAAAGTGGGTCAATAATGTTGGCTCCCTAAATAATTATGTCATTTGGAGAATTCATGGTTAGTTTATGGAGCCTCAACTTTTTGTGGATACTCTCCTTTTTCAACTTTCAAATTATTTTGTTCCAAAGCATTCTCCATAGTTATCTCCCCTACTGTGTGATACCATTTCTTATATTTCATCAAGGCGAAGGAGGATGGTTTTGAATCAAAAGGAACTTATCCTTTCATGGAGGATCTAGATGTTTTGAATCCAATTTTTTTATTAATGATTTTATGGTGGCTACCCCCTATAAATTTGTGATTTATCAAAGGCTAGGCAATAAAAATGAACCACTGTTGGTTTAAGAAGTTCGAATGTAAGAATTGTGAATGTGATTTTTTTTTAATTGAAAGCAAGGAAACAATGGAGTAGGGTTCTCAATGGACTATGTATGCTATGGAGTAGGATTCTCAATGGACAATGGAGTATGATTCTAATTAGATTGAGATTTTTTCTTGGTTTCTTTCATTTTCAAAATTGGTAGTCTCTTTAGGATTCTTCTCTCTCCTTTGGACCTATCCCTCTCTTAGTCAAATTTATCTTCTCTACTTCATGCATGTCAAGCTTTTTGTAACTTGTTTCTTCTATATTTTTAATATATGTTATCTCAACCTTGGTTGTGGCTTATCTATGAAAAATAATGTTGTTTCATAGTAATTTTTGAGGAAATTCTATTCAAAGTTTATCCTCAATGAGATTCTAAACTATTATGACATGCATAAGTTCCAAGGTAAAAGTGGGGATTTGCGAAAGATAGAGAGAGGGTACATCATTTATAGGACCATCTTCCATGAAGAATCCTCACTATGCCAAACATTGAGAATTCCATGATTCATTATTTTGTGAAGAATAGTGTTGAGATGGAGACTCTAGAGTCTACCTCCATCACATATACCTTATTACAAAATATGAAGACTTTAGCATATCTAGTGATGATAGAAAGGTTGTAAAGTCTTGATCTTCACCTCACATTTATCAAAATTATAGATTTGTTTGTGATTATAGGTCCAAGGATGCTCAAGAGATGCTTGTGGCTAGCACTAGGACACATTCATATTGGATAAAAATGTGTCGATAGATGATCTAATATATATATATATATATATATATATATATATATATATATATATATATATATATATATATATATATATATATATATATATATATATATATATATATATATATATATATATATATATATATATATGTCATTTTACGTCGACAAAAAAGTGAATTTGAATAAGTTTTTAAAAATGTAATTTAGTATATTTCTTGTTGAATGTAAGATTAACTATATTCATTTATGATATTTCAAAGTTAATTTAAATTAGTTAAGTGCTCGTAGTCTTATAAAAAACCACATAACATAGAATTTGATGTGACCCCATGAGAATGCTAACTTTTTTTAAGTATTTCAAAAATTGCTTCAACAAAAACTTAGCTAATACCATGTAGTTTTTTTTTTTATATTAAATTTATTTAAGCTCCCATTTCAGGAATCAACACAAGCACCTTATTTTGAGAATCGAACACAAGATCTTGCTATTACAAAGAGAAGCAGCAACCGCTGCATTGTAGACCAATGCCTAATACCATGTAGTTTTTGCTAAACTTTTCTACTAAATATATGAGCTTTTACTACTTTCCAAAATGGACACAACCTAAAAAATAAAAATTGAGCATACACCCCCATAATTTTTTTGAAACTAATTGAAAATGAATTAATTAATTAAATTTGAAAAAAATAGAGTTTAGTTCATAAGATTGTAATTTGATTCAAATTTTGATGAGTGGGTAAAAAAATAAAATTAAAAATACTATACATATGTTTTTTAAAGAAAAGATATGTGAGATCAATAATATGTTCAATTACATGAATCCCATAACTAGATACAAAAGAAATATGTGTGCACAATGTTTCCACAATTAATCACAAAATATATCAAATAAGTGACCCTTTTGTGTGATTAAAATTTAGTTGTATAATAATACCATTTGTTCCAAATTGATGCAAAAGAATCTTGATATCTAAACAATCTTGCATCAACCAAAATGATATTTAGTTTCTTGTTGATTAGTCAAGTGTTTCGAGTTGTGATCGATCTGTGCTTGTTATTTTGATTTGTGGTTTCTACAGTGTGTTCATGGCTTCATCATGAACCTTATCCTATGATCGTACCTCACTTGGATTCACCACGGGGGATTTATTGTAGATTCTTGTGAGACTGTCTTGTTCTTCATTTTCTAGTTAGTCTTTGTGTTCACCGATTGATTTAATGATCTACTGATTGGAATTCCCAGTTGCGATCATGCAAGCACATTTCTATGTTTGAATTCAACTTTCTTATGTGATTGCATCTCTTATTTTATTCATTGTGGGTTGTTCCTAGGGATTTGGAGCCAACCTATTTTTTGTATTATGTTTTCTCTATTCTTGGGAAATGTGATCTTTTCTAGGCTGACTGATGATTGTATTAGCTATATAATCTTATGGACTTATTCCTAAGGGATATGCAATATTTATTTAAGATTATTTTTCCATAGTTTGGCTAGGGTTTTGTAAGGGATTTCAAATCATAATCACGCATGTATTATTTGCATATAAGACTGCATGTTGCAGATCAATTATAATTGATTTTCTCATAATAATTGAAGGTTGATCTTTCATTTCTTTTCTATCTTGGCTTTTGGTTCCATTGTATTTGGGTTGGATACAAGGTTGAACTGATCTCTTGTAGGTTTCCCCTTCCTTGACTGCATCAGTATAAAGGGAAATATTGGTAAGTGTATAGATTTATAAAATAAAAATTTAATAGGTGAAAATGATATTTTAGAATAATAATGGATGAAATTTTTTTATTATAGCAATATAATTATTAAACCACTCCAAAAGCATATTAGAATTTACGACCATTAAGGACACATAATCTAGTAAAAGTATTAATATCCTAGTTGAAGTAGTATTTAATAATTTCATGACCATTGTAGACATGTAATCTTTTAAGACGTGCATATTCATTATATAATTACGTCATGGCATAATCAGCTAATCACAAATTTTAATCCAATCATAGAAACATTATGATAGGGAAATAGTTAACAACTAGGAGGGGGATACATATAATTAAATTAATCTCATTAAAAACTCCATAGTAATTGTTCAAAAAATTGAGCTCTAGAAGTGCTTCTATAATATGGAACAAAATCCCCCTAGAAACCCTTTTCTTCTCTAGCACATACTCAGGTCCTCTTGTGTCTCACAAATGTTGGGCTATGATATTGATGAGATGCAATAGTGATGGTGGATTGGGATATGGTTGAGATAAAATAACACCACTTACAACCAACAAATTATGAAAATGAGGCCTATTCATTACTTATGATATCTCCTCTTTGTATTCAAAATCACTATCCTAGATCACCTTGATTGTATTTAAACTTTATAGTCTAGTAGATAACTATGAACCAAATCCTTTAGAACCTAAATCATGAACATTATTTATTTATCATTTGGTCCATTTATTCCATTTTTTAGGGATAAAGTCCCCAAGAGGTTATTTTTGTGGAAGTTTGGGCCTCTAAAAACTAAATGACAATCTTAATTATTTTTTTTAAATTTTGGGGAGAGGAAATGATAATAATTATTTCATAAATTGAGGCACATAAACCACTAATTAAAATTTTGGGTTCCGACTTGGACTTCAATGGAGTCTTTAGGGCCACTAGAGAGATCAACCTAGATGCAAACCCTTTATTGAAGGCATGCAAAAAAGAAGGATTCATGCTCTACATGAAGTAGCTTCCTTAGATAATATTTCATGATGTAATAAAAGAAAGGAGAAACTAGTAAAAGGAATAATGGGGAACTCAATCTAGATTTAGACTTAAATGAATAGATTAGAGACAAAAAAAATCTTAAGCCTTAAGGAGAAAAAACAAGCAATGAGAGCCAAAGGCTGGAGTGCCCATGTTTAAAAATAGCCATAGTAAATGCAACACCAACAAATTAAAACTAAAAAAATAATTTAGAAAGATATTGAATGGCCTTTATGTGGACCACATGTAGGACCTAGGTAGAATCAACCAAGCTCTGAAGCATGATTTTAGAGGGAATTTTTTTCCCAAAGTAGCTAATAAAGGTATAGTTTTCAAGCTATTGGTAGACATTCTGAAAAACTTAAACAATAAAAATAACATGAAGGGAAAAATAATTACCTTGTGAACTACCCGTAGTATAAATTTTGTAGTCATTTAAGGTCCATTCTCTTGAGTGTCCAAGATATCAACCCCAATATCAAGTGTAGGAATAGAACAGGTCGTAGTCACTTAAAGAAAGAAAAAATGGAAAATAATTGAAGGTGAGAGATGTAACGCCCCACCAGGGAACCCAAAAGAAACTAACCTAGAACATGATACTAAGTTTAGGTGAATAATTTTTTTTAAAATTTTACATATAAGATAAACAATCACATGTAAGCATTAACCATTAACTCACATAACACACATCGTAAACACAGGTTACAAATCTAATGGGTCCCATGATGTAGTATTACTTTATAACATAACTCATTTAATAACATCAACAAAAGATTCCATAAATTAAATACAACAATTACATCATAATGATTACATCTCATGAATAACCATGAATCCTAATAAACTTACATCCACTGCACATGTCGCAGGGTATGCAGTAATCACTCTAACAACTAATCTACAATATCTAGATTAGGTATCACATGAGATACACTAATACAAGATTTACAATAAAGAATAAATATATAAGAACATCAATGAAGAAGTAACATAAGGAATCCAACTGCAAGACACCATTAAGCACCGGCACTAGGACGTCGAATCTTGAATGGTAAAGAATCACTACTACCCGTCTATGTAGAACCATAAAGGTCTACCCCACCATGCTGAGGAGATAACATCGGACCCCAAATGGATAATCAAGACAAATCAAGAAATACCATTAGGAAAGGAATCCTGATAGCTTACTACTCAAGGTCAACAAATATAGTGAAAGGTATAACTCACTAATCTAGAGGCAACTGACACATGTAGAATAACTAGACTATGCATAGGCAGGTGTCATCATGTATGTCTAACCCTCGAGTCTCATCTTGGTAATCTCTTTGGATCCCAACACTCAAGTGACCATACACAGATCAATGACTTCTCGTATAGACGAAGCCATTAACTATGTTAGACACACCTCTCAAGGCAGCCAACATCATCTACATTCCCATCTTAGTCTGTACTAGCACTCAAGCATGGGTGAGGAACTTATCTTATTAGGTTCATTTTAATATCTCTCAATGTTATATTAGGTTTTCACTTGATCATAATTTAATAAATTACAATAAGTGATCCTGGTAGCCACTTGTGGGCTCCGACACTTATTGCAAGCCACCTCCTATCACATATCTAGGTAAACTACCCTAGGCTCATAGATCTCTCCTAGATCAAATCTCAAATAAAATAGATAGTCCCACATCCAGAATCATCACAGAAACCAGGATTGACTACATAACATAATCATTGAATTCACATAATACAACAAGAGCCTATAAGGTCAACTGGAATATAAACAGAACACACTCACACCAAACATAAGAAAATAGTATGAACACCAGACAATTCCCAAGCCTCTGTCTTTCCTAGGTCATCTAGCTCCCATAAAACTGACAAACCCAACATACAGGAAAGATAAAATCATATTGAGCTAAACATCCAATTTCAGTAGAAAATATTGCATGTACCAACATCAGGTAACCTATACATTCATTACTAAGCAAAAATTCAGTTTGAACATCTAATTGCAAACACATTAGTGACAAAATTTAAACATCATTTATACCATTCCTAGACATGGTGACATGATAATCTTGTAACCAATCCAATTAATAGAATCTAAGCAAATTGTCATCTAGATTTAATTATACTTTAATAAAAAATCACTAAACAATACTAGTGATAATTAGAAAACCATTAACTCAATTATTATTGCTAAATAATAATTATCAAAAGAAAACTACTAGAATATTGAAAAACCAAATACAAAATTTATTAAAGCCAATAAATAGCAAAAGCTTTAATAAATTAGTATTTTTTAATTACTAAGAAAATTAACTAATTTAACTTATTAATTAATTTCCATTAAATAACATAAGCACCTAATTTAATTTTACATAAAACAAATTTTATATAAAATAAATCTAATATAAACAAATTTTTAAAAAACTATTTATAATGATCAAATTTAATAAAACAAATTTTATAAATTTAAGAAAAAAATAAAAATCAAAAAGTGCAAGTAAAAGGCGTTTTACCTCATATCGAGGTGTTGCGCGGGCGGAGGATGGGGACCACTGCATGACAGTACCTAAGGTACCACCGGTAGGGTACGCCCTGTCAACGGTCCCTTGAGTACCATTGAGCAGGGCTCTGCCACCTCGGGGACAATGGGGGGTGTGGTGGCCCCCACTTCCCAAGCCATTCAAAAAAAATTTTAAAACAAACAAAATTTTTTAAAACTTTTCAATTTTTTTTTATAATTGTTTGCTAAGTTTTGCTTACTTAGAAATTTTGGTTAGTATTTTTTTTTAACCAAATTATTTTTTTTGATAAAAAAAATACTAACATTAATGCTAGTTTCTATGTTTTGACAGGACTGCTCATTTTTGAAAATGGAAATGGCAAACTTTAACTCAAATTTTCCAGAAATGGAAATACAATATATTTCCATAAAAATTCATGGTATATCTTTGTTTCCTCTATTCTATCTTTTCCCCCTTAACAATATTGATTAAATATTCAACCATTTAGAACATGGAAAACTAATTTTTGTCTTATCCAGTATTTTTTTTTACTGTATATTTTTGACAAAGAGGGACTTTTTTTACACAGAATGGTAATTTTTCATCCAAATTGGATTTTTGGAGACAACCCATTAATTTAATTTATTCATACTATAGAACTAACTATAAAGAGATTAATTTTTCATTTTCTAAGTGTTCTAGGATGAATTTTCTCCTGAAAATTTGACAGCATAACCCTACTATGCCAAGTCTGTATAAAAACATGAAATGACAAAAACAAGAGGTTTCTAATCCTTAATCTGAAAGCATAAACATATAATAAATCTAAATCTATAAGCTAAACCAAACATGGAAAATAGCTGAAAGTACTCAACAATAATACAGGAAAATTCCTCAAAACCCTACCTTAATTCCAATGCTAGAAACTGAATAGGATTGCCTGTAGAATGTTGAATCTCCCAGATTTGACAATAGGAAAGCTCAACCTATAGATTCTAAATCATAGAGCATGCAACACCCAAATCCAAAACCAAGCAACCTTCGCCCAGAATTCAAGCTCAACTCCAAAAAGCTCAAGAACACAAGAAAACACAAAACTCCAAAAGCTCTCTCAAAAATTGCTCCCACAAAACTCATAAAATCAAAATGAATGCAAAATCCCCCTAATAGGGATTCAACTCCACTAAACAAGCAAAACCCTAGATGACTCACAATTAGAACTCCTAATCCAACTCTCCCTCTTTTGTTGAGAGAAATTACAAATAAATAATTAAAATAATCATAATTGTGCACAACTCAACTTAGTCTCTTAAAGACAAGTTGTCACTTTTCCCAAACCAATCACTTTTATACTAAATAAAGCACATGTTAATAATAAAATCTATTATTAAATAATTTAAAATTCCTAACATCATTAAATCAAGCTATAAATATTAATTTAATAACTAAAGGACAATTTCAAATATATTTTCACAAAATTCATTAATTAATATCAAATATCCTAATATTTGATTTTTAATTAGTTAATGATCATAAAATAACATAGGAAATAAACTTAATATTATTTTCCAATATAATATTAAATTTATAACTATAGAAAATCACACATACAAACAACAATAAATCAGGACCATCAAATAAACATACCAACACAGAGATGGAATCAACAAACTTTGTCACTTGACAAATTTGGGTAAGGCGGTCAACGGATACTTATCCAATAATTAGGATAATTGGGCTCAGATTTAGGGTTTTTGGGTCCATCTGTCACCTCCCCTCTTTACCATTGAGACGAGTATTTATGGGCACGCTCACTCATGCCAATTCAGGGAAGACAATGCTCTGTACCTGCAAACCTGTCATCACAAATCAAAGCATGTACATACAATATATAACAAGCAATGATAGGGTACAGTCAATTGTGTGGATCTCAACAAAGCAAGTAACTACACCTCCGCCCTCTACCATACAAACACATAAAACAAATACATACAAATGAACACCATACACATGCTAGTATGGGGTAAGTACATCATAATCCAACTAAAATATGAAACATCTCAACATAATATATCAATATTCAAACATAACATCACATGACATAATCAAAACATAATCCAGATCATCACTAGTCACTGAAATAATAAAATCTGCACACAATAATGTGGCCTAAAAGAGTATGGCACTGAAAAATTGAAAGCAAACTATGGAGGTACTACAAGAGATCTAAGAAAACTTGGAATAAATGTAGAGATATTTTATACTCCAAAAATAAGTATGATAGAATGGATATGGGGACAATAGAGTGATGTGAGAAACATACAAGCTAAGGCCAACCTCAAAATCCTAACAACTTTTCTTTTGTTTGTAGCTCAAACAAAAAATGTAAATAAAACTACTTTAAAAAAACAATTTGATCTATAAAATGATTTAGATATGGTGAAAAAAATTGAAGTTCAATTGAACAAAAATTAGTTTATGAAAGTATTATATTTTATTTGTGAAATTCATTTTTGTATATAAGAGAACCTTTTGGGTTTCATTAAGATCACTTTAGCTTATTTTCTCGATTCAAAAATTTATTTGATTTTTTTTTTATGTTGCCTCAAAAGTTAATTATATAGTATAATTGTTGATGGTGGTGAGGTATGGTCCACTCCTCAAAATTTTGCATAAATGTTAAATAGGCCTCTAACAACATTTATAAACTTAGTTTCATCTTCTCAAGAGGCTCCTGAGGCCCCTATGTCCCCGGTTTCAGCTGTTGGCTCTCCCCCGAGTGATGTCCCTAGTGTTTCTATTGTTCGGGCCTCTGTTGGAGGTGAGGTGTCTGTTGCTTCGTTGGATCATGCTGGAACGGATGCTACAGATTTATCTCTCAATTTAGCTTCTCAGGATTCCAGCGGCCCTATCTCGGGACAACTTCTTGTTTCCCCACTTTTAGGCACCTCGATCCTTGATTCATCTTCTTGGTAGGATTTGGCTAAGAAAGCAGAAGATGCATGAACTTTTGTTAAAGGAAAAAAAAGATCTAAACTTCTGCCCTCTTTCAATATGTCCCTTCATTCTTAGAAGGGGAAGAAATAATCTTTCTCTGTGGTCGGTAGGATCTTTCTTTGTTGTCCGATGTAAGATTTAGGGCTACTGATTTTAATTTGTTTTATCTTTTTCATAGCGGCTTCTTTTGTCAGGGTTCCAGCTTCCCTTTGTTGGTACCATTTTCTTCTACAGGTTGTGGGTGCCTATTGTAAAACCCTCGCTCTGGTCTTGATCTCTTCTTTCTTTGTGTGCTACTTTGAATATCTTTTTAGACCAAAATGTACAAGGTTTTGGGGCCCCTTCAAAACCTATTTTCCTTAATCAAGAACATTTATAAACTTAGTTATGCAAGCTTGTTCTTCTTCTTGTAGCCAAAAAAAGTCTCAAAAACCTTAACCTTTATGGGATTCTAAGTTGATAATGTAATGCTAATCAAGTAGACATGTGACTAGATATATCCAACATTGTATTTTGTAAAATTAGGTCTCAAAGATTATATTAAATTTTGACTAGATCAACTAACAACATCTTCATAAAAAGTTAAATTATCTTGACAACATAAATGGCAATGGAGGCATACATATTCATCTACATTGACCCTATGTTATCTAATTTTTAACCTAAGAAACCTTTTTTAATAATTTATAATATCTTCTCTACCTTTGTTAGCCGCTTTTAAACTATATTGTTTTCTACTTCTATCATTCAAATATTTGTATGTAACATTTTCAATGATTAAATAATTTTATTTTATTTTTAAATCACATTTAAACATGTAAAGAACATTGACTAAACTAAAAATTTGACTCAAAATTTCAAGATTAGGAATTATGAAATCCTTGTATTTAAAGAAGATATTACTTATTTAGAAGTTATATGTTGCATATCATCTATTCACCCATGTTATTGGAGGTTGTTAAGTTTTATTCTTTTAATGAGACCTATTGTCAGATCCTAGACATGAATCATGTTGAATGTTGTTTCTATGAAAAAAATGTTTCTTTAGAGTGACAAGAACATACTGCTAGAGATGGAAGGAGGTATGGAGTTTATACATTAAATTATTTTTGTATTAAATTAGATTTATTTATTTTAAGAAACAACATTTATAAGTTAAGCTACGTTGATATGGATTTTGACAATTGAGTATGTTTCATTTATTTCTATTCCTCATTTGGCTTGGTTTGCATGCAATAGACCTTTAAAGGATCATGTTAAGTTGTGTTTCAATGCACATGCAATTTTTAGATATTTGTGGACCATAGCACTAAACTTCAAATTTCTATTTTTATGTAGATTCAATTAATATAAAAAGAAAAATCATAAATAGGAAAGCAATTATCTTCCCAAGAAAAATCCCACAACTAAACTTGCATACATCTAATCTAGCTAAATATGATGTTTAGATTTGGAAGGTTGTTTCAATAAATACTTTTATTTTAGTTTTGCACTCATACATTCCCTATGACTACTCTTTATCAATGCCAAATTACAAATAAATATGTTGCTCATGATTTGCGATGAAGAAAAGCCCATGTAAATATTCATGTGTACTGTGTAAGTATCCAAATCCACTGTTGGTGGGAAGAGAAAATAGGATGGAGAAATTTGATGAAGAGGGCATGCATATATCTTTTGTGGATGTGGAACAATCTCTTGTGCCTATAGATTCAAACTACCCATCATGGATTATCTTGATATCTATAATTGTGTTGCCTATTGTCCTCAAAACACACCTCTCTAAGATGGTAAATTTTTATGGAGGAAATGAAAGAATGGAAACCATAATTGTGAAAGATTTTTAAAATATAAAGGGTTCTAAGTATCCTTATCTATCAATAGTTTTTTGGGAACTCTTTCATTATGCACATATTTTATTTCTACTTGCTTCAACTAATATATTAAAAATATTTAGAGCTACAGAACTCAGTGGTTTCCAGGCTCACTATCTGTGCAACTATAAATAGTTATAACACCAAGGAAATTAATACCATTGCAATTAATTGTCTTATCAACTTATGTAGTCATGTTGGGATGTCCTAGATTCATTAAGACTGCCCTATTTTTAGGAATGCCAGTTGTCAAACTAGAAGAGAAGAATAGTTGTAAGGCATACATATTTGTGTATTTATTTTGTGAGAGCTGGTGTGTTTCCTCTTCAACGTCATGGCATCTTGATTTTTCAATTTTTTGTTGTATATCAACTAGGGCTTGTTTTCCATGTTTGGGGTCAAAGTAATCCAATTTTATTGGGGGAAGAAAATAGGATGGAGGAATTTGATGAAGATGGTATGCATATGTATATTATGGAGGTGGAAAAAACTACTTTGTCCATGCATTCAAACTATTTGTCATGGATTATACTGATACCTACAATTATGTTGCTTGCAATCCTCAAAATATACCCGTCTAAGAAAAAAAAAAATGGAGGAAATGCAAGAATATAAACCCTAATTATGAAAGCTTTAGCAGAAAAGAGGGTTCCAATTAGATTTCTCCATCATTTATGTTTTGGGAACTCTTTTGTCATATACACATTTTCTCTCTACTTGGTTCACCTAATATTGTCACAATATTGAAAGCTACACAACTTAGTGATTTCCAAGTTTACTTTTTGTGCAACTATATATATAACAATGCCACCAATAAAATCAATTATGTTGGAATTATATATCTTATCAACTTATGTGATCACGTTGGGATATCCTAGGTTCTTTAAGAGTATCATTATGAATTTTACTTGTCAACCTTGAAGAGAAAAAGAGTTACAAGACCTACATCCTCATGTAGTTAGTTCGTGAGATTTGGTTCCTCTTCAACATCATAGTGCATCTTGATTTGGTTGATAGAAAAAAAAATGATCAAGTTTCCTTTTATTTTTTAAAATGTTTTCAATTTCTTTAGTGTTAACTACCTTTGATGGGAATTAAATTCATAATCTCAAACAAATGCACTCATTCTACCCTCAAGGTGACATGAAATTAAATACAAATGAAAAAATAAATTTATTGACATGAGATTACAAAATGAGATATGAGACTCAAATAGAACTATGATTGAACACAATGCCAAAAAAATGAATATACACACAATAATTTTGTTAAATTCATAAGATTTTCTTCCAAATAATCTACACATAGAATCCAGTGCATTTTATTCTTTTCTATAAAGGAAATAAATTATGAATTATAGGAACACAACAATGGACTACCATCTTCAACAATATATTGTCTCCCCTTTCTAAAACATTTACTTAACTTCATGTGCTCTCTCACTCATTGATTTCCCCGCCCTCTCTTTTTTGAGTTGGTGAAGTTTTAGGTTTCTCCCTTGCACCACCCTTCTCCCTTCTTTCCCATAGTCTCCCCTCTAGATTACTATTTTGTAACTTTCATCCCCATTTGGATGCCTTTACAAACTAACCTTACTTGCATCATTCTTGTAACTTTCTTACTCTCACATTGGAAAAGGTTGCAAGGCCTCGCAGAAGCCGAAATAAAATAGACTCATATTTTTTTATCTTGGCAAAACAATAACTTGGGAGGTTTCCTTCCCTTAGTGTAGCACCTCCCTTATTTGTTTATTAGCCAGAAGGCAGGAAGGATAGAAGGATGGAAGGCAGTTAGCTTAAGGAAGGCCCTTGCCCATTATAGTTGTGTGCACAGAGACATTATAGTTGTGCATGCAGATGTGTCCCCTTAATATCATTTTGGTTCTATAGAGAAGACTGGAGAAAAAAATTCCAACTTTCTTTGACTATGCAACCAAACAAGGATCTATTTTCAAGGCCCTCTAGAAATGCAGTTGAGGACATACAATATGTGGACATTAAGGTCCATGAAAACATCTACGAGGTATACCCACAAGTTCTACATTGACATCATATGGAAAACTACCAAAGGAACAATCTAAATTTAAATAAATAGATAGGGAAATATTTTTGGTTGATGCCAATTGCCACTTTACTTGGGATGCTCCTACTTCAGACATGTTGGGTGGGAAAGATTTATGAGCATAGACTCACAAATGGAGTGGAATAGTAGGACTACCATGTTGCTAGTAACTTGCAAAGAAATTCATTGTTAATGTAGATAGAGTGACTTCTTCCTCCGCCTCTTTCGACACCTAGCTAGGACACTTATTATCCTCCACCATATTTTTTGTCTTATCCTCTTCTTTCTCGTGGGCTCATTCCCACCATAATACGACCTCCTCCTCCAATAAATCTCTCTTCTTTACTTCCACATACTCTCTACTCTCATCCCCTTCTTTGTGGAATCTTGTCCACGACAAACTAAACACCTCCACTAAAGCCCTTCAACATCCTCCTCCTGTAATACCCCAAAAATGGGCTATAGGACCATTAACCTTCTACATCAACAAATCGATCGAAATCAACACAAAAGTCTTAACCTAAGGCACATCTGCACATCAGTTTATCAAAACCCTAATTGATTTTATCCTAATTCTATATCGGTGAATATTCCTTGAATATTCCTAATTTATCATAATTATCTTTAATTGAATATTATTTGGTGATAAATGTCATTAATTATCCTAAAGTTAATTAATCGAATATGTTGAATATTTGATTAATTAATTTAATTTTGCCACTTAATTATTTAATTAGATTTAATATATTTATTCCTAATTTATATTATTTAATTTTGACAATAAATCAAAATTCTTACAAATAATTGATTAAATTATTTTTAATTGATTAAATCCACTTGTCAATATTTAATAATATAGTTTTTGGAATAAAGTTTGATTTAATAATTGATTAACTCATAAATCAATTGTTTTAATTCAAAAAAATAGTTAGGTTTAGGATAAATCACTTTTATTATTAAATTAATTCATATTAAATCATGCACAATCAGAAAAGCAGTCAACTCTAAATCAATAAATCAATTCAATTAGTTATCTTTTTGAACTCAACATCCAATTTTGAGTTAAAAAGTGATTTAAAGTTTTTATTTAAGTTTTTTTTTTTTTTAGGCAAAAGTGGTGTAACCACCATATTTTATTAATCTGGTTCAATAACTCCCCCATGGAAGAACCAGTAAGAAACCCCGGGATCATAGTTATATACATGCATATATCCGAGGATATATAAATACATAAATATTACATATTTCGAGCAGTATGTCAATATTTCTTATCCAGTTTTAGATCATACTCCAAAAAGCCTTCAAAAGTGCCCTAATGATGGAGACATGTACAATACGCCAATTGTGTGAATTTTTCCTATGACAACAACATTTTATACATCTAACCACCGCCAAACTCCAAGCCAGTCGGATGTGTATTAAGGTCAGGGACCCGCAAAAGAGCTCACGGGCTACCAGAGAAGATGCAGGGAAGATGTGGATTTGGTAGCTCCATGATGTCTAACACAGCATTAACCTAAATTCTGACTTTGTTTGCCAAGTGAAACCCCAAACGCCTCTTCAAGAATCGAAGTGCATTTTCTACAAATTGAGCATCTTGCAAACAGAGGGAGCGTTTAATAATTTCATAGATTAGAAAGAAATCATGATTTGAGAGTAGCTCATGATGTGAAAATAGTCCACCAACTAGCACCAAACCATCCCATAGTTCATACTGCTGAACAGCCCTCAAGAGCGCATTGTGAGCCAGCAAAGACACCAAAGACATTGACTGGGATAAGTCCATCACATTGCAAATGCTCCATGAATGAGGGTCCAGTATTTCTTCCCCAACAACCAGTTGAATTGCATCCCTTATTGCTTGCGGCTGGCATATAAACATTAATGAAAATGAGCCCTCATCGATGTGAGATGGCAGAGCCTCTTCCAAAAGTTCCAATCGCATCCTAACTCTGTAATTTTTGGGCATGACTTCATGCTGATAGTAGGCACACTGCCTACATTACATCACTTGACTAACTCGCAAATCCATTGGCTCCCAGCTTGTAACTCAACAATGAGTGATGGATATGATCAAAAGCCCACATATTTGTAGCTATAATAAATTGCCAAGTACAGCCAAAATAAAATTAGGATATCCCAAGTGTGAGCGAGATTATGCATAAGTTTCAATGTCATTTTTGGAACTTGGGATTCTGCCAATAGTACACTGATTAAACTTTCTCAACCACAAACACATGTGTGCCAATGAACTTGCAGATGGGGAAATAGATATGCATGCACAAATGATACACAAGCAAGTTGTGTTTTTATTAAAAGTTATTAAAATTTATATCTACTATGTACTTCTCACATGCCAAATACTATGGCATATGAAAACTATCCATGCCTCCCATTAAACACACAAATGGAATTGTACTTGGGGCAAATACATAAACCATTTATGCATACATCTGTTAAAGAACAAACTTCACATCTGGACATTTGAGGCATCAACTGCACATGACACTATTTCTTGACTATAGATTTCCTTCAACTTGGCATCGTGATTAATAAGTGAATCATCATTAATAGCCACCAGTTCATACCCATCACAACCTTTGTTTGCCAAATGGTCTGCTAGTCTAATACCCTCTCTAAGCATGTGAGAGATCTGAACTTCTTGAAATGAATCCAGTAATAGCCAAATCTGCTGAAGGATGTATGATAGTTTCCAGTTATGGGATATTCTGCTTATACATGCTGATATAATCACTATTGAATCTCTCTCTATTTGAATCTGTCGGAAGCCTCCATTTTTTGCTAATATTAGACCTTCTAATAATGCCTTGGCCTCAGCCATATTGTTTTTTCCATCAGGAAGCGTGTAGCATTTTACTGCTAGTAATATTCCTTGAAAATTTTGGATACAAATTCCCACCCCTGATTTACCTGGATTCCCTCTTGAGGAGCCATCGAAGTTAATCTTGCTAAACCCTTTGGATGGCGGCATCCACTTAATCCCTTCTTTGTCCAGCATTTTATTTGGTTTTGGTTGATAACACCAACCAAAAGGAGCATGTATTTGTTTCCACTCTCACAATATAAATGAGTCCCATGATGTCATAATTAGATTATGTTTAAGCTTATTATGACTAGCATTAACTAGTTCTGATATCGATCTTTCTATTTGAGCTGTGACCACTTGGATTGTCGAAAATTGTCTATGAAAGATTCTTTTATTTCTCTCCCACCAAATTACCCAGACCACTATTGTTGGAGTGCACTTCCAAATTGCTGAAAAAAGGGAGGATGAATATAGTTGTGGCCATCAGTCAAACAGGTCCCTTAGCTTGCATGGAAGAGGAGTTGGATATTGTAACTTTCTAAGGACAAAATGCCAGCATTCTTGAGCAAATTCACAATTTAAGAATAGGTGGTCTGTGTCTTCTTGATGATTATCACAATGCAGACAATTAAAAGGCTGAGCTATATTAAGTCTCTGAAGCCGCTCACTTGTTAATGCCCTATTATTCAAAGCTAGCCAAGAAAAGCATCCTGCTTTTGGTAATGTTAGATTATTCCAGCAGAAGGAATAAGCACGGGATGGTTGCTTGGTTGCATCTCTCTGCTGAATAAGTTTATATCCATCCTTAATATTAAAATTCCCATCTGCCCCTGGTGCCCAAATCAAATTATCCTCCAAGTTTGATAAGTAGATCAGTCTTTGAGACAAGATTTTCTGAAATAATTGAATCTGTTGTGGTGAGAGAGGTAGCTCTTGGGGGTCTTTCCAAATTACTTTCCTTGAGTGCAGGCATATAGCAGATACATATTAAATCTCTGGAAGAGATCATGAAGTCCCAAATGGCTGACCCTTTAGGGGGGTCAGATACCGATATAATTCTAGCTGGGTTAGAATCATCTAAGTACTTGGCTTGCATAATTTGGCACCAAATATTATGTGGCTTAGAATAAATTTTCCATACTAATTTGCCCCCAAATGCTATGTTCCAATTTTCTAGATCATGAATCCCTGCCCCACCCAGCTACTTAACTTGTGCCAATTTCTCTATTGAGACTAAAGGGATTTTCTTTACTCCATTCATGTTCCCAGTCCATAGAAAATCTCTAATCAGTTTCTGAATTTTTTGAATGACTGACATAGGAGCCTTGAGGACTGATAAGTAATAATTGGGGATTGCTGAGAGAAATATTTTGATTAAAAGTATTCTACCTGAGAGAGACAACCACTTTGCTTTCCATGCAACCACCCTGGCTTTAATCCTTTCAATGATTGGTGTCCAATAACTTATTTTATTTGCCCCCATAAAAAATGGGATACCAAGGTAGACTGATGGAAGAAAATCCACTAAAAATCCAAGAAGGTTAATAATTTTATTAGATATAATTTGGTTTGTATTAAACAGATATATCTTGGATTTGAGAGGATTAACTCTCTGATTTGATGCTATAGTATACAGGTCCAAGGTTTCTTTGATTTACCTGGCCTCCCTGATGTTTGATGTACCAAATAATAATGTATCATCAGCGAAAAGTGAGTGAGTCACTGAAATATTTGTTTGACCAATTTGCACACCCAACCACTTGCCTGACGCTTTCTTCTGAATTATGAACCTACTAAATGTCTATGCCATTAAAATGCATAAGACTGGTGATAAAGGATCCCCCTACCTAACTCCTTGTGTAGATGAAAAATAACCTGCCGGAACACCATTTATCAAAACTGAAAAAGATGCACCTGAAACACAAGCTTTTACCCATTTACACCAACTTCTTGAAAATCCAAATTTTTGTAGGACCTTAATGAGGAAATCCCAGCTAACTCTGTCATATGCTTTCATCATGTCCAGTTTAATAATGAAATGTGCTGATTTACTATTGTGGATAGAATGAAGAACTTCATGAGCCACTAGAGCTCCTTCCATTATCTCTTTACCTGGAATGAAGCCCCCTTGTGGATGCGAGACAATCTTAGGGATAAGGTACTACATCCTTAAATAAATAGCCTTTGTGATGATTTTATAGATAGTATTGCATAAGGATATCGGTCAGAAGTCTGCAAATGTCTTTGGATTTTGCACTTTTGGAATAATGGCTATATTAGTGGTGTTGAAGTTTTTCAACATGGTCTTGCTGGTCCTTGATTCTTCTATAACATCCAATAATTCCCATCCAATCTAGTCCTAGCATACTTGAAAGAATAGAGCAGTAAAGCCATCTGGGCCTGGGGCTTTGTCCGGAGGCAAGGAAAAGACCACTTTTTTAAATTCCTGAATGGTAAATGGAGCCATGAGTTTTAAATTTTCCACTATTGAAATCATGTTGGGGATTGCCTCTAGCAGTTCCTCCATTGGAGGTGGCAGTGGACAAGCAATGGCAGGAGGGGCTAACAAATTTTGAAAAAATCTGACCCCTTCATCTTGTATGCTTTGAGGTTTTGACAATAAGATGCCATTGTCAGCTTTGGTTATAGAGAGAATACAATTGCTCACTATTTTTAATTTAGCTGACGCATGAAAGTATTTTGTATTTCTATCCCCCTCTTTTAGCCAAAGTTCTCTTGACTTCTGCCTCTAGTATTCCTCTTCTCTGCTGCATATTTCCTCCCACTCCTGTACTAGACTTTTATGAGTAGCGAAGGAGTCATTATTCATCCCTTTTTTTATAATAGTGTTATACATGTCCTCTAATTTGGCCTTGACTATTTCTTTCTCTTTAAAAATATTCTTAAATATCATCTCATTCCATTTCTTGATCCACTATTTGGTGAGCTTCATCTTGTGTGCAAACTGGTACATTTTAGTTCCATCTATCGTGGGCACTGAATTCCAACAATGCTTAAGTGAATACAAAAAACTTGGGTGGTGTAATCACATTCTTTCAAACTTGAATGATGGTCTATGTTGGAAATCTTGTTTTGTTACTATCGTGTACAAATGCAGACAAATTGGGAAATGATCTGAACTGGTTGTGGTAGAATTTCTGAGTGAAATGTAACATTGACTAATTTCCAGCATTGGGAGAGGAGAAATCTATCTAATTTGATCACTATTTGATAGAAGTCTACCCTTTTGTTGGTCCATGTAAATGACCCATTTGATGGCACAACATCCATTAGGCCATTATCTTCAACAAAATTTGCAAAGTCCTGAATTGTCCTCATTGGTGGACAAATTCCACCCATTTTTTCTGACAGTTTTAAAATGGCATTAAAATCCGCCCCCATTATGATATGCATGTCTGATTGAAGTTGTAAAAACTGAGTAATCTCTGACCACAATCTCAATTTGTCTTGGGTTGTTGTGGGCCCGTAAACATTAAACAATAATATTTTAGTATCAAAACATTCCAATCTGATGGCTTGCCAATTATCTTTCTTCTCAATAATTTGGACTTGAAAAAGATTAGTATCCCAGAGGATAGCCAGCCCACCTGATGCACCTATCGCTGGACTATGAACAACATTCCATTTTGTCCATTTCCCAATAGTTTTGTTAAAAACCTGATCTGACATCTTTGTTTCTTGAAGTAGTATAATATCCACTTTTATGGAATCAATTTCTAGCTTGATTCTATTTCTTTTGTCAGAGGCATTGAGTCCTCTAACATTCCAAGATGCTATCTTCATTTCTAACAAGGAGAACCTTTTGTTCTCCTCGTCAATCTTTTGGAAGGTGTGAACTTCCCATCTAGTGTTGATTGAATTCCAGCTTCAATTTCTTCTTTGACTATAGTACTTTTAGGCTTTCTACCTCTTCTTTGACAACACAATAGGCACTAAAAGAATTTTACACATTCAAGTTGTCTAATTAACACTATCTTGTAGGTTCTGTCAGTTTGCATCTACTTACTACATTTGTTATCAAATTTTACTTTTGTACTCTAAGTATTGATCAAATTATTACAAAATTAGAAAATTTATCATTGATCATTACATTGTGCATCCATAAGAATGTAGTACAAATGTCATTTGATTCATATTACATGATTCAATAATCAAAGTACATTTGCAAATTAGAACAGAAAACTAAAGTGTGTAAAAGGTTCCCATGCATTGCCTTGTATTTGTGTTGGTTTTGCTAGTATCTGTCAGGTCCCTGCATCTAAGTCATACACGGGTCTCCATCTGCATTTCGATCCTTAAGGCAGCATCACCTAAAAAAAGAAAAGAAATAATTGTTAGATCCTGTCGGATCTAAGCAATACAAGGAAAATAGTTACATACATCAGCTATCTGATACTATCTGCATATCAATCTAAGAACAAATGTAGCAAGTAAATGAAAACTATCACTACAAGAAAGTGTTAAAGGGACATGTTCTAGAATGTGAAACCTTTCACTTTTAGTACCTATTGTGGTGTGTGATTTCATTTTGGACACCTAAAGAATCTAAATGAAAGGGACTTAATTGTATTCCTGAATTAAGAAACCTTTTTTAGAATATGTTTCTTATTGATATTGCATGTAATTAACAAGTGTTTTGCAGATAACAGTGGATTGATTCACTTTTTCAGTCATATTTTGAAGATGCAGAACAAGTTGGTTTCCCATGCTACAGGAAGTTCCAGGTTGTTGATCTCCTTAGATGTGGATTTCATCAGAATAGAGTATATTTTATAAACTTTCAATGATTTAATGCTGAATATTTTAATAGTGCTTCAAGATAACATCATAACTTAAATGTTTATAGTTTGTTATGACTGGGTGTCACGAACCCGTGTTCGAACCTCAGTGATTAACATTCTATCATTTTTTGAGTGTCACGAGCCTGTGCTTGAACTTCATTAACAAATAATAAACATTTATCTTGTTGTACTTCATACTACAAATTGCCAAGTTCAGTATCAAAGAGAAAATGTATAGTACAGAGCTACTGGAGCTATAATAAATGCTGGTGATATTAACTTCAGAATGCTGAATTGGTCACTTTTTACAGTACTTGTCAGAGAATAAAGTTTTTTCATATTCAGAATTGTTGACAAGAGACATGTCAGGTAATAATGCTGGAATGTTGATTTGATTTTGAAATTTGAATTCAAATTCAAAATGGTGTACTTATGCTGAAAAGATAAGTGAGATTCTTTAATATATTTTCTTGCCAAGTTGTCCACAACTAAGGGAACAATAACAGTTGATGTTTACAAATGAGGACTAGTGAAACATAAGAACATCAGTGCATCTTTTTGGTTGACAAAGTCAGAAAAAACTTCAAGTATATCTTGAAAATGATTCAATGCTAAAACCCATATTTCATGCAGAGTGTTTATCTAAATAGCAAATGTCTTTGAAAATCTATATGTATAGGTTTGGGTGCATCATATTCTTTTGCAAAAAAAAATGGTAAATGCTGTTGAAAGAGGGTATGTTCGAGCTTGACTTTGCAAATAATGAAACAGTGAAAGAGCATCAAGCTTACTTTCAGAATCTTGAATACCCATTTTGTTATGCATTGAAATAAAGATGGAGCGATTAATTCAGCAGTGAAATATCAAGTTAACAGTATTTTTCTTGAGATAGACAGTAAGGCATGTATATGTTGGAAATACTTGTTTATCAACAACAGGTTCGAAACCACAAACCAGAGATTCAAACCCAGAATCAAAAAGCTCAACAATGTATCCAACTGTATGTTATCAGGAAATAAAACTATGTTATGTGTTTCTAAAAATTGTATATGCAAAGTCTTTTGTGTATCAAGCTGCAATCTTCTACATCAGAGAAAAGCATGTTTATGATTTATTTTTCAACAAATCAGAGATACAAACAGTGCGTGTCAACTTCACCAGCAGATAAAGCCACATTTTCAGCAAAGTAGGTGTGATTTTTGTAAAATAATGGCACATTTTTGTAACAGAAAGTCTCAATAAGACCCACATTTTGAGAACACAGAGTTCACTCTAGCAATGAAAGGCACATATCAAAAAAAAAGAGACCACATTTTTTTGCTAATTCTTAAACATATATTGCATGATATAAACAAGCAGTGTTATTTTCAAACAAAAGAGAAGCATTCGTATGAAGAATGGAGCCATGTTTTTCATAAACATTCAATGCAAGAAATAACAGAGAGTTTCAAGCTTTTTAATGACTACATTTAGTTTGCAAAAGAGAAATAATGAAGGGTTCAGGAAGAAGACTTAAAGTTCCTTTGAAGAAAGCTGAGTTTCAACACCAGTGAGTTGAGATTCAAGCAGATTTGAAACATATCATCAGCAAATGGCAAGTTTTCCAGCAGTTTCAACACATCTCTGCAGTGAACTAGGGTTTCGACCCTCATATTTTGCAAATGAAACACAAACAAATGCCCAAAAGAAAAGAATAATAATATTTGAAGTCCCCAAGAAGACTGACTATGACATAGACATTCAATGAGGTTGCAGGAGGACAGTGCCACCTTGCACTTCGAAAATATCAACAAATGCCACCTTTTGTTTCTAATTTTTCCCTCATGTATATGATAACAAGTGGGTGGAAGTCTTGTCGACTCCCCACTATGTTATATTTTTTATACCTAGTTTTACCTAAGTTAGGGATTAAATTAGAAAATAGAATAAGATAATTAATATTTAAATTTTGATATTAATTTCTTTTAATAAATTGGCAATACATTGTAAAAGGGATTTATTTTAAATTCCTTAATTAAAGCCAAGTTTATTTAAAAAAGGGGGGGGTCTAATTATTTGGCATGATTTATGGCCAAGATAAGGCATTTTTGTAAGGGATAGGCATTCCCGGATTAGGGTTTTGGAGGCCTTTTTAGGAAAGAATATTTTCTTTTCTAAGGGTTGCAGATTTTGAAAAGAGGGCATTTTAGTGAACGTATGGTTCCTAGATGTTTTTCAGGCCACTTTTGTAACCATTTTTGCAAAAATTGTGAAGGAAATATACCAGATTACAAGTCATTTTTGTGTTCAGATTATCATTCCTTTCCATCTTCTTTAGTAAATGTTCATCTTTTTGATTTTGATTTTGGAAGTGAATGTTTCATTGTTCCTTCCAGATTGATAAATCTGATTAATCAAACCTTATTTGAGAAATGTATGTTGCTAAGAGTTTAGTAATTTGTGGTTAATCCCTGATTATCAAATTCATTAGTCTATATGGTGAAAAGTGTTCTAAACATCTAAATTTCATAGTGAACTAGGTCTGGAGTTGTTTTTCTTTTCTGATTTCTGAATCAGTCATTGGTGTATCACCTTTATTTTCTAAGTTTTAAAGTTCCCTTTACCCTTTTCCCATCAAGTTTTTCAGGTTAGTAAAGTGATAGCCAATATTTTATAGGAACCGGCCTAGAATCCGAAGATTCCTCTCTAATCATAGTCTACCCACAGCTAGGAGAAGTTTCCATTGTCAGCTAGAATTGTTGTTAGCCTTATTGCCTGATAGAGGTAACAATTCTAAGCCTGAACAATTTTTGGCATGCCCGGTGGGACACAAACTGCTTCCCAGTTTTGAGCTGTTTGATGTGTACTAGTTTCAAATTTCCAGACATAGCTCTAAGTGTCAATTTTGATGAGCAAAACTCCTACCAGAGAAAATAAAGAGGGATTTGTTTATCAAGAATTACAGTCAAGTAGAAGAGGTGGAAGATCAATGAGAGATGGAAGAGTGTTTCATGATCCCAGAGGTATCTCATTGAATTCAAATTTCTCATCTTTTGATAATCCTATTTTTTAACAGCAAGCTGTAAATTTTGAGGAACTTGAGGTTATTGTTGAAGAAGTTAATCTACCAGAGGATCTTGACATAAATCATTCTAGGTCTAATTTTTCAAGCTTTGAAGGTTTATCTATTAACCATTCTATTCTAGAAGCTTCTACAAGTGGTGTTGTTGTAACACCTCAACATCTGAAAACTTATCAAAGAAAGGTTGTACAACTTCCTCCTATTTTACCAACTGTGCAGCAACAAAGACAACAACAACAGATGGCTAGAAATTTTCCATTTGTCACTTTTGATCAGGGTAGTCCTTTAAGAATTGCAAATCATAATAATATTCCAGTAGCTGCCTTGAAAGGACTGCCTACATTTAATGGAGAAGGTCCTATAATAGCTATTGAGCATATCAGAGATGTTGCAACCTTGTGTAATGTGCATCATATCACTAAGGAAGATGTAGCTTTGAAGCTACTGGCAGCATCCCTCAAGGGTAAGGCCCTTGATTGGTTCAGGACCCTTCAGGTGAATTCTATTTCTACATGGGATATGCTTGGTGAGAGATTATCCAAATATTTGGAAGACAAGTCTGATAATTTGTCTCTTGTGGAGCAATTGACAACAATCAAAAGAGCTCCACAGGAGGAAATGAGTGATTTCAATCTACGGTTTCAAAAGACTTGGGATCAAATTCCTGGTACCGTAAGGCCTTCAGCTGACTATACATTTCTATATTATTTGAAGAGTCTTAATAGTGATATATCTCTGATGATCCAGTCTATGGGGGGTAATACATTGCCTCAAGCTTATGATTATGCAATTAGGGCAGAAAATAGTCTTATTCAAGAAAGAAAGATAGCACCTAGGCCACCTATGCCCTTTTTTCCTAATATTCAAGAAAAGATGCCATTAGTGGTTCCACCAATAGCAGCTGTCCCATCTTATAAACCCTCAAAAATAGCTCCTGTAGCTTATCCGAATGAGTTGCAAACCATTAAGGACAACTAGCAAAAAATTGAGAGTTTACTATAGTCTTTTGGAAATGAATTGGTAGCACTTAAGAGAAATCAATTTCAGGTTAACCTTGCTATTCAAAACTAGTTTTCTGGTTCATCCTCCACACCATACCCAAATCAGTCCAATTTTTAGTCTAATAGGCAATAGTTTCAAGGTAATACCAATGCAAATAGGCAGAATTGGAACATGAGGCCCAATAGGCAGTATAATCTGGCTCCTCTTAATGTTGTTAGGGACATTGTACCTTCCCAAAATAACATTGCTACTGACTGGTGTTTTCAATGTAATGAAGCACATGACCAATCAACATGTTCTAATGGTATTTTAAATCAAGCTCTTATGGTTCAGAATTCATTAAATTCACAACAGAATATTTCTATTGAAGAGGTTCAAAATCAGGCAGATCCAAGTATTGAAACTGAGTTTTTGAATTGGCAAGAAGAAGAATTTTGTGGGTTTAATGAGGACACATCAATTGCAGCCAATACCAGAGCAAAAAAGAGAGCTCTTGAAGTAGATAGGACTACTGGAAATGCTCCTAGTACACCAGTATCTATCTTGAGGAATCCAACAGTTACTGCTACTAGAGATCAAAATCCAAAAGGGGTTGATCAAGGATCACCTAGATCAGCAAGTAAGGTACAGTTTTCAGTTCCTTTCAATATTGTTGATACTATGAAGAAAACTAATGTTACCTTGTCCACTTGGGACACTCTGCATATTCCTAGCCAAATTGAAATTCTGAAAGAGGGTTTGTCAAAGTTGTCAAGCAATTCACACCAGGCTGTACAATAGCAACCAAGTGTAATTATGGTTAATTTTGAGCCTTCAAAAGCTCAAGAAAAGACTCCAAAAGAGGCAAGTAAGCCTGTAAAAGTACAGCAGCCAGTAAGTACAAAGGTAAAGAAGACTATAAATATTGAAAAATCAGCAGTTTCAACTGATCAAAAGTCTGCAAATGTTCAGAAAACATCAGAGAAGGAAGGTAAAAAGACTCCAAACCAAAAACCTCCTCCTTTTTATGTTACTTTGATTATTGGAAATAAGCTTGTTCACAATTGCATGGTTGATAGTGGTGCTACTAGCACTGTAATGCCAAAAAAGGTGGCTGATTCATTGAATCTCAAGTATGAACCTCTTGAAAAAGGTGTAGTACAACTTGATGGTACTACTGTAAAAACCTTAGAAGTTATCAAAAATGCAAACTTAACACTTCATTCTTGCCCAAATTTTTCTATTTCGCAAGATATCTATGTAATTGATCTGCCAGCATACTTTGCTATATGTTTATCCAGAGATTTCACAGCTAAGATTGATGGTTATTTTTCATCTGACCGGTCACACCTATTTTTTAGAACAAGGTATGGTACTAGAGTGACCATTCAATCTGAATCCTTGTCTATAAACCACATTGAGCCATATAATCCTAGTCCAATCAATGTTAATTGCATCAACATGGAACAAGATGAGATTCCAGAATGTTCATCTTACAATACAAAAACTGAAGCATATCCAGATATTGTTTTAGATGAATGGGCTTTCAGAAATGCTCATAAAGATGAATCTTTTGATTCTGGTTTTGGTAATTACATGATGTTTGAGTCTGATGCTATGATTCCTAACCTAGTTATGGATCAAGAAACTAAATCTAATGATTCTAATCAGGTTTGGGATCTATTTTTTGATGGTTCAAGGAACAAAGATGGTGTGGGGGTAGGAGTTATGTTAGTATCTCCTAATGGTGATAAATTTTATGCTGCCTATAAACTAAATTTTCCTTGTTCCAACAATGTAGTAGAATATGAGAGCTTAATACAGGGACTAGAATGGGAAAGGTTGAAAGGTATTAAGTGTCTCAGAGCTTTTGGAGATAGTGAGTTAATTGTTAGATAGGTGAGAGGCCTTATTACTGTGAAAAATGATTTGTTAAAGATGTACAAGTCTAGGGTATCTGATATGATAGCAGAATTTGATGCTTTTAATGTGATATCTATACCTAGAAGGCAAAACCTACATGCAGATAGGCTAGCTACAATTGGTACTCAGGCTGATGTAATAGAAAATAAAGGACTGTTTACTGATCAGTCTTATGTTAAGGTAGTTGTCAGGCCTTCTATACCTGATAATGATGCATATTGGTAGGTTTTTAATACTGATGAGCACATTTTGAGTTTTCTTACATAAACTATTGATTTCTCAGCTCCTAAGGATGACAAGAGTAATCAGCAAATTGAGGATCAGATTATCCAGTTGAAATCCAATAAGTTGCAAAAGGGACTAGTTAGCTTGGAATCCATTTTCAATTCTGATGATCAATTCAAAAAAGATAAAACCAGCTTGCTGGTTAAACAAGATCATTATGAGGAAGTTGAGATTTTTAGAGACAAGTGGCTTAAAGTTGGTAAGATAAATTCTCCTATGGAAAAAGAGTTGTTCATTGATCTTTTTAGGGAATTTAGTGATGTTTTTGCTTGGGACTATTTTTCTTAAGGGCTTTGATCCTTAGCTTACTTAGCATACTATAGAATTAGAGCCCAATGCAAAACCAATCAGGCAGAGACAAAGGCCCATTAACCCAAAATTAGAGCCTTTAATGCTCAAGGAATTAAGAAAACTGTTAGATGGAGATATTTTTTTTCTAATTAAACATACATCTTGGGTTTCTAACTTGGTTCCAGTTAGGAAGAAGAATGGTGAGATTAGATTATGTGTAGATTTCAGAGACCTTAATAGGGCCTCTCTGAAAGATAGACATCCACTTCCTTCCATGGAACAGATTCTACAATATGTATCTAGATCAGAGAGATTTTCTCTTCTTGATGGTTATTCTAGTTATAACCAAATTTTGGTTAAAGAATCAGACCAGTATAAAACAACTTTTACTACAAAATGGGGCACTATGGCTTACAAAAGAATGCCCTTTGGATTGTCCAATGTTGGGGTAACCTTTCAGAAGGCAATGGATATGGCCTTCAAAAATCTTATGTATAAGTTTTTTTTAGTCTACCTTGTTGACATTACCATTTAAGATAAATCTTGCAAAGATGCAGAGAATTTGGCATATCTTTGAATCCTAAGAAATCTATTTTTGCTGTTCATGAAGGAAAATTATTAGGTTATAAGGTTTCTAAAGAAGGTACAATAATAGATCCTAAGAGAATTCATGCAATCCTAGAACTTTCACTGCCTAAACATAAAAAGGGTTTGCAGAGTTTCATTGGCAGGATCAATTTTGTACGTAGATTCATTCCAGATATTGCTAACTTGTTGAAACCATTAACATTTATGCTAAAAAAGAATGTTGCATTTAGTTGGACTGAAGAAGGAAAGAAGAATTTTGAGCTGATCAAGAAGGCTCTATCTTCAGCCCCTACTCTAGTCAATCCGAATTTTAATAAAGACTTTATCTTATATGCTTATGGTGCTACTGATACAATTTTTGCTATGCTGGTTCAAAAAAATGATGAAGGATAGGAGTAGCCAATTGCTTTCTTTAGCAAAGGTATGGATGAATACGAGAAAAGGTGCACATTTTTTGAGAAACATGTACTTGCTACCATCAAGGCATTGAAAAAGTTTAAACACCTGGTTGCTAATAATAGAGTGCATCTCATGGTTGCACATCCAAGTGTTAAAGAATTCTTATTGAGCAAGGATGTAAATGAGAAGCGTGCTGGTTGGATAACCAGAGTGATGGAATATGACATTCAAATACATGTTACCAAGTTGGTAAGAGGAAAAATCCTTTGTGCCCAACTTGCAAATGAAGAGGAAAGTACTAAAATTCCTCATAAAACTGATGATTCTCAGATTGATACAGTGCTGATTTTTAATTCAGCAACCTAGTTATCTACTATGACCAGGTCTCTTCAGACTGGATTATGTCCAAGTGACATTAATAAGGCCCAAAGAAGGTACTACATATTGCAATCTATTCTTTATGTCCTTATTGATGGTGTTTTATACAGAAAGGATTATTCTAGTATGTTTTTAAGATGTGTTGATACAATAGATCAAAATAGAATACTTTCTGAATTTCATGATGGATCATGTGGTGGTCACTTTAGCCCTAAGACTACAGCAATGAAAATATTGAGGGTAGGCTATTATTGGGCTGACTTGTTCAAAGATGCTTATGCTTGGGCTAGGAAGTGTCAAAAGTGTGCATTATTTGCAAGTAAACAAAAGCTGGCAGCATTGCCATTAAAACCTATTATTGTTGACCAACCTTTTGCAAAGTGGGGAGTGGACTTCATAGGTCCTATTCACCCTAATTCTAGTGTTGGCCATAAGTGGATTTTGACTGCCACTGATTATTTCACAAGGTGGACTGAAGCTGTTGCATTAAAGGAAGCTATTGGACCTATTGTTCTAAGGTTTTATGAAGACATTATTACCAGGTTTGGAGTTCCTCAATCCATCATTTCAGATAATGCTATGGCTTTCATTGGTTTATCTATCATAGAATGGGCTGTTAGAAATGGAGTTTACCTCAACACTTCATCAAACTATTATCCTCAGGGTAATGGTCTTGCTGAGTCTACTAACAAGAACCTAACAAGGATTATCAAGAAGATTCTACAGGAAAATAAAAGAGATTGGCACTCAAAATTGAAGGCAGCCCTATGGCTTGACATAATAGCTCCTAAATAGGTCATTGGGAACTCACCTTATGTCCTAGTTTATGGAAAAGAGGCTAGATTGCCAGTTTCTACTGAGTTTCTAGCATTACAACTTGCTGATCAGATGCTATTATTCGAGGAAGAAGACCCATTGAAGATTAGGTATGTTGATTTACTTAAGTTAGAAGAAGATAGAAGGAATGCCTTAGATATAATGGAGCTAAAACAAGCTCAAACTAAAAGGTCTTTTGACAAGAAGGCAAATTTCAGAGATTTCAAAGAAGGAGACCTGGTTCTAAAGTGGGATGTTTTGAAAAGTAGGCCAGGACAACATGGAAAATTTGATAATTTTTGGTCAGGCCCATTTGTCATAACAGCCTAAAAGGAAAACAATGCATTTCAGTTGTCCACAACTGAAGGAGAAGAACTACAGATTCCAGTTAATGGAATACACCTCAAGCTTTTCTTTGAGGGTTAGGTTTGCCTAGGTTTTTCATTTTCAATAAGTGTTGTTCCAGCACTAGGTCTTAGGTTGTTTTGAGTCTAAGTTTTCTAGGTTGTATGAGTCTAGTTATAGATGCATTTTCATTTCAATAAACTACATTCATGGTTCATATTTCTGAGTTTACAAGCCCTAGGATAAGTCTACAGGTCATGTCTAGCAGGCAAACATCCAGTAGAAGTCACCAAAATTGTTATCCAAAATCTAACCACACAAATCAATAGGCACTAAAAGAATTTTACACATTCAAATTATCTAATTAACACTATCTTGTAGGTTCTGTTAGTTTGCATCTACTTACTACATTTGTTATCAAATTTTACTTTTGTACTCTAAGTATTGATCAAATTATTACAAAATCAAAAAATTTATCATTGATCATTACATTGTGCATCTATAAGAATGTAGTACAAATGTCATTTGATTCATATTACATGATTCAATAATCAAAGTACATTTGCAAATTAGAACAGAAAACTAAAGTGTGTAAAAGGTTCCCATGCATTGCCTTGTATTTGTGTTGGTTCTGCTGGTATCTGTCAGGTCCCTGCATCTAAGTCGTACCCGGGTCTCCATCTGCATTTCGGTCCTTAAGGCAGCATCACCTAAAAAAAGAAAAGAAATAATTGTTAGATCCTGTCGGATCTAAGCAATACAAGGAAAATAGTTACATACATCAGCTATCTGATACTATCTGCATATCAATCTAAGAACAAATGTAGCAAGTAAATGAAAACTATCACTACAAGAAAGTGTTAAAGGGACATGTTCTAGAATGTGAAACCTTTCACTTTTAGTACCTATTGTGGTGTGTGATTTCATTTTGGACAACTAAAGAATCTGAATGAAAGGGACTTAATCGTATTCCTGAATTAAGAAACCTTTTTCAAAATATGTTTCTTATTGATATTGCAAGTAATTAACAAGTGTTTTGCAGATAACAGTGGATTGGTTCACTTTTTTAGTCATATTTTGAAGATGCAGAACAAGCTGGTTTCCCATGCTATAGGAAGTTCCAGGTTGCTGATCTCCTTAGATGTGGATTTCATCAGAATAGAGTACATTTTCAAAACTTTCAATGATTTAATGCTGAATATTTTAATAGTGCTTCAAGATAACATCATAACTTAAATGTTTACAGTTTGTTATGACTGGGTGTCATGAACCCGTGTTTGAACCTCAGTGATTAACATTCTATCATTTTTTAGTGTCACGAGCCTGTGCTTGAACTTCATTAACAAATAATAAACATTTATCTTATTGTACTTCATACTACAAATTGCCAAGTTCAGTATCAAATAGAAAATGTACAGTACAGAGCTACTGGAGCTATAATAAATGCTGGTGATATTAACTTCAGAATGTTGAATTGGTCACTTTTTACAGTACTTGTCAGAGAATAAAGTTTTTTCATATTCAGAATTGTTGACAAGAGACATGACAGGTAATAATCCTGGAATGTTGATCTGATTTTGAAATTTGAATTCAAATTCAAAATGGTGTACTTATGCTGAAAAGATAAGTGAGATTCTTTAATATATTTTCTTGCCAAGTTGTCCACAACTAAGGGAACAATAACAGTTAATGTTTACAAATGAGGACTGGTGAAACATAAGAACATCAGTGCATCTTTTTGGTCGACAAAGTCAAAAAAAACTTCAAGTATATCTTGAAAATGATTCAATGCTAAAACCCATATTTCATGCAGAGTGTTTATCTAAACAACAAACTTCTTTGAAAATATGTATGTATAGGTTCAGGTGCATCATATTATTTTGCAAAAACAAATGGTAAATGCTATTGAAAGAGGGTATGTTCGAGCTTGACTTTGCAAATAATGAAACAGTGAAAGAGCATCAAGCTTACTTTCAGAATCTTGAATACCCATTTTGTTATGCATTGAAATAAAGATGGAGCGATTAATTCAGTAGTGAAATATCAAGTTAACAGTATTTTTCTTGAGATAGACAGTAAGGCATGTATATGTTGGCAATACTTGTTTATCAACAGTAGGTTCGAAACTGCAAACCGAAGATTCAAACCCAGAAACAACAAGTTCAACAATGTATCCAACTGTATGTTATCAGGAAATAAAACTATGTTATGTGTTGCTGAAAACCGTATATGCAAAGTCTTTTGTGTATCAAGCCGTGATCTTCTACATTAGAGAAAAGAATGTTTATGATTTATTTTTCAACAAATCAAAGATACAAACAGTGTGTGTCAACTTCACCAGCAGATAAAGCCACATTTTCAGCAAAGTAGGTGTGATTTTTATAAAATAATGGCACGTTTTTGTAACAGAAAGTCTCAATAAGACCCACATTTTGAGAACATAGAGTTCACTCTAGCAATGAAAGGCACATATCAAAAAAAAAGAGACCACATTTTTTTGCTAATTCTTAAACATATATTGCATGATATAAACAAGCAGTGTTATTTTCAAACAACAGAGAAGCATTCGTATGAAGAATGGAGCCATGTTTTTCATAAACATTCAATGCAAGAAATAACAGAGAGTTTCAAGCTTTTGAATAGTTTGCAAAAGAGAAATAATGAAGGGTTCAGGAAGAAGACTTATAGTTCCTTTGAAGAAAGCTGAGTTTCAACACCAGTGAGTTGAGATTCAAGCAGATTTGAAACATATCATCAGCAAATGGCAAGTTTTCCAGTAGTTTCAACACATCTCTGCAATGAACTAGGGTTTTGACCCTCATATTTTGCAAATGAAACACAAACAAATGCCCAAAAGAAAAGCATAATAAGATTTGGAGTCCGCAAGAAGATTGACTATGACATAGACATTCAATGCGGTTGTAGGAGGACATTGCCACCTTGCACTTCAAAAATATCAACAAATGCCACCTTTTGTTTCTAATTTTTCCCTCATGTATATGATAACAAGTGGGTGGAAGTCTTGTCGACTCCCCACTATGTTATATTTTTTATACCTAGTTTTACCTAAGTTAGGGATTAAATTAGAAAATAGGATAAGATAATTAATATTTAAATTTTGATATTAAATTCTTTTAATAAATTGGCAATACATTGTAAAAGGGATTTATTTTAAATTCCTTAATTAAAGCCAAGTTTATTTAAAAAAGGGGGGGGTCTAATTATTTGGCATGATTTATGGCCAAGATAAGGCATTTTTGTAAGGGATAGGCATTCCCGGATTAGGGTTTTGGAGGCCTTTTTAGGAAAGAAGATTTTCTTTTCTAAGGGTTGCAGATTTTGAAAAGAGGGCATTTTAGTGAATGTATGGTTCCTAGATGTTTTTTAGGCCACTTTTGTAACCATTTTTGTAGAAATTGTGAAGGAAATATACCAGATTACAAGTCATTTTTGTGTTCAGATTATCATTCCTTTCCATCTTCTTTAGTAAGTGTTCATCTTTTTTATTTTGATTTTGGAAGTGAATGTTTCATTGTTCCTTCCAGATTGATAAATCTGATTAATCAAACCTTATTTGAGAAATGTATGTTGCTAAGAGTTTAGTAATTTGTGGTTAATCCCTGATTATCAAATTCATTAGTCTATATGGTGAAAAGTGTTCCAAACATCTAAATTTCATAGTGAACTAGGTCTGGAGTTGTTTTTCTTTTCTGATTTCTGAATCAGTCATTGGTGTATCACCTTTATTTTCTAAGTTTTAAAGTTCCCTTTACCCTTTTCCCATCAAGTTTTTTCAGGTTAGTAAAGTGATAGCCAATATTTTATAGGAACCGGCCTAGAATCCGAAGATTCCTCTCTAATCATAGTCTACCCACAGCTAGGAGAAGTTTCCATTGTCAGCTAGAATTGTTGTTAGCCTTATTGCCTAATAGAGGTAACAATTCTAAGCTTGAACAATTAGTCCCATCAATAACCGAATCTGGATCAGCATGCAATTCCTGGTCATATCCTGCTAGGTTTTCCTCTGATGTAGGAAATGTGTTACTCTATATCCATTCTATAATGCGGGAGTGAACAGTCTCCTCTGATTCAAATGGAGGCACCAACATACTAGTTGCATTCCTATAGTCTTTATTATGGTCGATGGATATAGCTTCTCTCTACCCATTAACTCTCCCCTTAGATTGACTGGCAGAATTTGAAGAAGGAGAGCCTTTAGAATCCGTACTGAGCTCATTTACCACTCGAGCCTTATTGCTGTCACTTTGCTGGTGCATGTTTAGAATCTGATGCTCTTCAAGCAGTGGCATATTCTCTTCTATTGGAATAGTGGTAAAACCATCACTCAGGCATTTATGTTGATCTTGTTTGTTGTACACACCTTCTTACTAAAGGATCCCCTCTTCTTCTACTATTTCATATATTATTTTGGTAGCTAGGTCTGTCAATAACTCTTTTGAAATTTTCCTAGCTCGTAGATTTACCAACACCTCTTTATCAAACACATCATTTGTAATTGGATTTGTAGCAGGAGAATCTGAAAACATTAAGTGTTGTACTATGTCATCCTGACTAAAACTTGAGTCTTCTGATTTATTCCAATCTAATAAGGCAGGCTACTTGGAGGCACTCAAGAACACCATAATGATACTTATAGCCCAATAAAAGTAGATAGAAGCTTCATATGGGTAAATCTTGTTAGGAAACACTTCAACAGAGTATGGTGAAGAAGATTTCAATTCCGCTTGCTGATGGATATGTGATATGGAGCACTGGAAAGGATTTGTACAGAAGTTATCACATACCCTCAATTGGGTTAATGGCTAGCATTGGCAACGAGTTGTGAAATGCCCTAATTGATGTTGATATAACATGATAGTCTCCTCATTTTGAAGATGAATTTTCTGATCCCACTTCCCCCATTTGGATTTTAGGGAAATACATTTTGGCAATTTAGAAGTCCCATCATGAAGGATACACACTCTAACTTCTCAGTGCGGCACCTCAAATGGTATTAGGTCATGCTTAGCAAAGATACCAAGCTGATTAGCAATGATTTCTACTATGTCCAGATCTCTGAATTCTAAAGGCAAGTTTGGCAAGGCAATCCAAATGGGGAAGAAAAGTGGAGCTCTATCTTGTAGTTTTAGATTATGGGTCCATACTGCAGTAAAGAGTCCAACTCCTTTGTAGAACCAACTTTTGATCTTGTGTACCCATCCCTCATAACAAAGTTTTCAAATTTAGCAAGAAAATAACCCAACTCAATATTTAACCAAAAAACATCAATTAACCCTGGCCAATTGTCAAAGGCCCAAATTTTAATATCATCAATACATAAGCCTAGTCTCAAAAATGTACCTATTAATGCTATATTTTGAAGATGATGAATTTGATCTTGAAGTAGATGATCTAGAAAGGATATTGATGTATAATCATGAGTCTCAGTCCCCTATTGAGTTTCCTTATGGAGAGTGCTCTGCTTAATCTGCCAAACTTGAATAGGTTGCTTTGGATTGAAAGGGGCTCTATTTTTTGTGACCTGATGAGATTGCCCAGTATGTTGATTTGATATCTGCTTCGTAACCCTCAAATCTCCCTATTTTTTAGCAGGACCCTGATTATACCGTATGGCTACAGGCGATCCTGGTGGTGTGCCTTCACAAATGTCCAGTATTTCTTGCTTGTGGAAGCACCGATATCTACCCTGAGCTCTTTGTCTTGGCAAGAAGAGATTACCTCCTGCCTCATGAATAGAATGTGCATTGTTAAAAGGGGCTTTGAGATGTTGTACTACCTTATTGAAACCCTCCTTCCTCTACAACCCAGACTGGGGCTTTACTGGTGCGTTAATGAATCTAGGATTCACAAAAAAAGGCTTGGCTAGTTGGACTGTTACTTTTCTACTAAATATTTTCATTATGTCATCAGGATCAAAACGGGTAGTAGTGTTTCCCTTCACCTAGTTTTTCTGTGCAAATGGGACCGATTGAAAATGTGGAGGGTGAGAGGGCTGACGGGAAACCTTACCATAGTGTGACAAATCTTGTTGCAGTTGGTACTAATCAAACACCTACTTCTATGATGGAAGTTGCTGCCTAGCCCCATATGGATATCGTTGTCTACCTTCCCCTCCATCGAATCCACTGAAATCTCTGCTGGATACTCCCCTCTTCCCCGCATGATTGCATGGCATTTTTTTACCTCTTGCGATCATGCGACCTCGATCATGGGAGCGGCTATTTTCTCAATATCGTTGTCTGCCTTCCCCTCCATCGAATCCGATGGACTCTCTGTTGGATACTCCCCTCTTCCCCGCATGATCACATGGTATTTTTTAACCTCTTGCAATCATGCGACTATTTTGAAATTTCATTTCTCCCCGCCGATATTTAAGGGGGATTGTTACCAGGCCCACTTTAGGTGTAAAGTTCAACATAGTTTTTATTTAAGTTAAAAGCTATTTTTTGCATGATTTTATGAGTTAAAATAATTCTAATTTCTTGTTAACTCAAAAATCAACCTGAGTTTATCAAGAGTGATTTATGATTTTCCATGTGCTCTCAAAAACCTTGGATTTCTATATAAACAAGGCTCAACCCTTCACAAAAAAAACCATGCTTTAAGATCACAAATTTTACATACTTGGACAATCAAGCTCTTGCGAACAGGCGATTGTGAGGTTTTTGCAACTTTTCAATTCATTGCTTTCAATCCATTCATAGCTTTGTTAGATTAGAATTTCAATCCATTTCAATCCATTTTAGATCAATTTCATATCAATTTTTCATCATATTGCATAAAGAAAAAAAGAAGAAGATTAATTTGCATTCATATTTCATTTCTTTCATCATTTTAAATCCTTTGTTTAGGTGTTGCATTGTCACTAATCTCGGTCAAAATCTGAGAATACCATACTCACACCTACTAGAAGGCAGTAAATCACCTAGTTAATTATGTTTATTCATATTGTAAATTTCTGACATATTAACCAATAATGTTTTACTGAAATGTTGTATCGACAGCTAGGTACAATTTTCACACACACATTTCTAGCGCTCACTATGGGGCAACCCACCTTTACATGTTGGTTTTGGTTATTTTTTGGAGCTAACCCCCTTGTGCAGATTTGCTTGGAGACTAAAACCATAAATTTTTTAAGATTTGATCATATCTCCCAAACGGCTTGTATTTTTGGTCTAAAATTAGTTTTTTAAGTTGATGACATATCAGGGAAGCTTCGATAAAAATTTTAGAATTTTATGAGATATTTTGAATTTTTAATAATTTTTTCTTTATTTTTCATAAAAAATCTATTTTCAATGCAAATCAACATATTTTTTAGAAACTTTTACATTTTTAGAAAGATCTTTAAATTCTATAGGGGATCCATTCTTTGTGTTTTAAATTTGGATGCAATATAATAGCTCAAATAGTCAATTTACAAAAACTGGTCTATTTTGGTAAAATGGGTCTCTAAGGCACAAATGAAGAGATTTTTCTATAATTTTTACATTTTTGGAAAGCTCTCTATTTTTTAGTAGGGGTCTCTATTTTTCATTTCTATTTTTGTGGCCAAAATCATATCAAAAAAATTAGATCTTGTTGACTAGATCAAATGCAAAAAAAAATAAAAATTGTGATGGGTATGCACTTTATTTTCACATGGTTCAATACATGATATGAGTTGTCATTTGGATTATTTTTTTATTATTATTTCTCCTAACAATTGATTTTCAGATCTAACCCTAGGGTTTGCATAAGTTGGATATACATTACATATCTTGTTTACTTGTTTTCTTGTTGGAGAGTTCGTGGCTTGCTTGTGCGGGATTGCTCAACAAAGCTAAAAATCAAGTAAAATATACTAAGCGCATTGCGTGGGATCTGAGGTATTTTACTACATCCCTATAACACTTCAATTTTTGGAATTAAAATAAACCTCTCATGTGTTTAGCTTGAGTTTCTCTCGCTTTCATAAATCACACTTCGATTTTGGGCTCTAAAAAGAACATAGATTTTCTTTCTTGCATATCTGTTACACATAGTAATTAGGCCCTATGAACACTATTTGTGGAGTTCTTGAGAGAGTGGGCTTCATTCGCTTATTTTTCATGTGAAGCTCTTCTCGAAGATAGATCCCCTTGTAGGTAGGGAGGATACTGTTATTATCTCACGGTCTTACTTGGTTTAGTTTTCACCTTTGATCGGTACATTCTCTCTTGGACCCACTTAGAGAGCTCGGTAGACATTGGTGTTGACATCATGAACCTTGGTGAGGTAGTTCCAGTCTTAGCATGTCAAAGAATCTATCTGCTATGTTTTGGTGAAGTGAAGAGGTTAGAGGATTATGCTCTACTCCCTTTTTGGGTAGTATCAGAAACTTAGATCCTTGAATCTGAACTAAGTCCCCATGTGGTCATTTTTTGTGAGTCACCTTGATAGAGAGGGTTAACCATAGTGGAAATTCCCTTTATTGGGTCAACCACATGGATGGAACCTCAAGTAGTAATAGCCATTTTCACCGTGGTAGCAACAGCCGCTATATAAATGTCTTTGTGGAAGAAATCTTCACAGGTGTAGTCTCTTGTTGGGCTATCAGATCTCCTCAGCAACTCTTGATTGATTAAATTCTTAGACTATGTTAAAACCCTGGTGTGCCTAGATTGGATTTTTCCCTCTTGAGATTACAAAAGTTGCAAAGTCAAACCATTACTAAGAACCCTAGTGCAACCAAATTTTAATTTTCTAGGACTATGTGCATGATTGCAAAACACTTTGAGGACATACACAAGAAAAATTCTTAGGGAGTAGAATCATAAGTCATTATTCTTGTTTCATGTGCAAGGTTGCTTTGTCCCTTGCTCATTGTTTGAAGATAATTACTTGCTTGAACTCCCTTGATTTTGGTCTTACATGCCTGATATCCATTTGGTCATTTAAAAATGAACAAACCCAGCCTTCAAAATCGACCAACAATCTGAAAAACCTACAAAATCTGAACAAAAATCCTTTTTGGTGTCAAAAGTCATCCTGGAAATTCAAAAGTTGTACAAGTTTTTCCAACTGTCATGTTGAAACCCCTAGAAACTTGTATGAGAGCCTGTACATTGTCATACGAGTGTTGTCATACAAAACAAGCTAAATCAAAAACCTGGTGTCAACTGTCATACAAGCTTTGCCAATTGTTGTGCCAAACCCTATACACTATCGTACAAGCCTGCAAAAAGTCATATCAAAGTTTTGTCAAAGCTATCAAAAAGTACTCAAATTTTTTAGAAATTCAATCATTGCAGTCAACCCTCAGATTCTGTCAAAATATTCACTATGTCAGGAACATAGTAGAGAACCAGAAGAATCCAATACATTTTCCAAAAGTGGTCTCTTGAGTTTGATCTAGCCTTTTGATTTTTTGATCTGAATCCCATTTGATCTTGTGTCAAAACCATCTTTCAATTCAACCTTCAAAATGACAAAGTGTTGTGAGCTCGTGTCTGCCATCTTTTGGGTGTCTACCCATACAACTAGGGAATAATATCCTACACTTACATCCAATCAATCTTTTCATCATACAATCAATCCAATCTTGACAAGGTTGCGTCACTTGATCTTTCCTAACCCAGATCTTTCATCAGTTTTCTTTTTCTTGCTCTTTTTCTTCACCCAAAGTTAATGATGGAAACTAGAGCTTCCTCACAACGAAAACAAAGAGAACCTAGAATCTCTTCAGCGACATCGTCTATGATTGCTCAAACCTTTCATCAGCCCTATGACACAAATCTCTTTGGAGAAGACACTCTTGGAAATATCTACTTGAAAGGTGGTACAAAACTCCACCTGTATCAATCCACACAAGTACTCAATCACCTCCACATCAATCAATTCCTGGTAGCCCTCATAACAACACAATGTCTCAAGGAGGAGGAAACCAAGGATCCCAAGGCCATCAATCCAATCACGAAGATCCAGAGCCAACCCCGTCTGAAATTGAGCGATATAGAAGTGATGAACACTGTCAAAAACTGATGAAACACTTCTTGCAAGAAGACAAAGAGGCTTATTTTCTTGACCTAGCCAAACAAGGAGCCAAACTTCCTCTAGATTTCAATGTTGAAAATATCGTCACCCAAAAGGAAGAAACTACCATCATAGCCATGATGAAACAGATGCATGCCATGCAAGTTAAGCTCAACAAGCTAGAAAAAGAGAAGGAACCTAAGGAGTTCTCTATGGAGGCCCTATGTCCTTTTCTATTTGATAAAAAATTGTACATGCCACCATTCCCAAAAAGAGTGGAAATGCCTAAGTATGAAAAATACGATGGGAAATATAACCCCCAAGATCATGTCAGAGAATTATGTACTTAATCCATGGAGTTTATGCATGAACCAACCTACTTGATGCATCTTTTCCCATGAGCTCTGGGAGGGTTAGCCATTCATTGGTTCTCTAAAATGCCTCCAACTATCAAAACTTTTGAGGAGTTAATCAAACTGTTCTATCAACAATACTCCTACAATATCCAACATCCAGTCACCATGAGCGACATCTGTAATCTAAAACAATACTCAGGAGAACCCTTCCTGACCTTCCTCAAGTGATGGAGGAAGAAGTTTTCACTTTTCACTCTATACCCGACCCATTCTGGAAACTAAAAAACATGAGATCTTCATCAATAATTTGATTCTGAAACTCAACTATCATCTACAAATCCAGAATCATACTTCTCTCAAGAAAATGGTAGAAAATGCCATAAAAATTGAAAATGTGCTTTCTCGTAAGGGAGGGATATTGCTTAACAAAGATAGCAAGTATGAATTAGGTTCTAGTTCCAACAACAAAGATAAAGGAAAATTATGGAACAAGAACAAGAATGTTGTAACATATGGTGTTGTCGGTAACCTCAGTGCTCCATCAAAGGCACCAACATTCAACCTCACCATTGGCACCCAAGCCATAAAAGCTTTTGAACAAAAGGCATCTGAACCTTCTAAAAAGTCAAAAGACTATAAACCATGGGTTACAACACCAAAATGTGAGTTCACTCCTTTGGGTGAGTCCTTGGAATCTACCATGAAAACTCTGTTGGCAAACAAAATCATCACGTTACCTGAGATAAAACCATTTGATCCTGAAGTTAAACCTAAATGGTGGAGAGAGACTGATTTCTATGACTTCCATCAAAACAAAGGTCATAGAACCAATAACTGCATATGCTTGAAGCATCTCATACAAGACAAATTTGATAATGGAGAAATTGTAATTGACAATCACAAAACCAACAATGATCATACTGCATTCACCAAACCATTTCTGAAACATGGTCAAGGAGATTCATCTTATCAGCCCAACATGGGTGCTAAAGTCAATTATGCGTACTCTAGAAACAATGTTGTCATAAACATGGTTGAACCATGCCTATCTAAACATTGCAATGTCATCACTATTGTGAGAAAAGATAGAGATAATCAATTAGAAAATGCAGTAACTTGATCACAAGCTCAGGTACACCTACAAGGACAAAACTTGGGTTCATCAAATGCCCCTAAGGTGCCTTTCAATCTTTCATCTGCTTCTAAACAGAGGGCTGCCTCAAAATCATCAACTCCTAAAGAGACGAGACCAAGATCATATAGTATTGTCCAACAACTCCAGCATACCAAAGCAAAAATATCCATGTTTGAGTTGCTTTGGATATCTCCTGCTCATAGGGCTATTCTAGATAAAGCTCTACTTGGTTCCAATATTCCTGACAATCTTGATCTAGATAGATTTTAGACTATGGCTGGTCATATGACATATCCCTAGTATATCTCCTTTTTAGAGGAAGATGAAAATCCATTGAGTCATCCGTATAACCAGCCCTTGCACATTGTATTCTTGATCCAAAACTGTCATGTCAAACATGTGTTGATAGATGGAGGCGTTGGTCTGAATATCTATTCCTACAAATTGATCACACAAATGGGATTACCAGAAGATGCTATTGATCCTAAAAAGAAGATTACTATAAAAGAATATGATGAGCAAGAAAGATCCTCCAAGGGAACAATTGTCTTACCTATCAGAATAGGACTAGTTATCAAAGACATCACCTATCAAGTTCTAGATCTTCCATTGGCTTACAACATTCTTCTAGGGAGACCTTGGATACATGGAATGCAATCTATTCCATCAACATACCATCAATGTGTGAAGTTTACTTATGATGGAGTAGAGGTTATGATTCCAGCTGACATATCCACATCTTGTAACGCACTAAAGGAAAGTGCTGAAAAACTTGTCCCACACAATAGAGAATCTCCTACCAAACAAATAGACATTGCCTCTACATCCAAGATGGAAGACATTGCCAAAGAAGTCAAAACCAAGGACACAGGTATGGGAGAATACACAATGGAACCAGTCTTATCTCTCACATCTCTCCCATTGTCTTGGGAGAATACACAATGGAACCAGTCTTATCTCTCACATCTCTCCCATTGTCTCTAGAATCTTATGGACAATCGTTAGACAAAGTGAAATCTACTGATAAAGAATCTTAGGTCACATTTAATGGAAGTTTTGTCATAGAAAAAGTACCCAAGAAGGAGTTTGAAGAAGATGAGGCTGTGCTTGCATGGCTATACAAAGATGAATCCCAGTCAGTTCAAAAATGTGACTCCAAGACAAACATAATTCTTTCCAAGTTATATGGACCAGGTCACAAACTCATGTCTAAAATGGGATACAAAGGAAAAGGATCTCTAGGAACAAGAGGCAAAGGTCTTATATCACCAATCGATCACCATGGCTAGATAAACAAGGATACTCTGGGTCTACGATATCAAAAGAAGCCATTTTATCTCAGCAAAAACTCCCCACATGTCTTAGAACAGATTGAATCGTCAACATAAATTTAGCTAAAAGAAGAAACACAACAATTTGACAGTGATGATTCAAACACCACTAATGAGATTATTCCTTATGAGTACTTGCCTAAATAAATACTAGACCTCCTTAAAGATAAAGAAAAACCTAAGGAGAATATTAATGTAGTAGACACACAAGAACTTACTATGGAACAAAAGACAGTGGCACCACAAGAACCAATTGATCTTGAAGAAAAACAAATAGACAAGGAGGAAGGTGGTAGCTATTCTAAGATAGATTCCCATGAGTATGAATTCAAATCAGAGTTTGAAGGTAACACATCTTGGGGTATCCATCCCAACTTTACACATGTTCTCAGATTTCCCAAAGGTCTAGATGAAAAATCTGAGGATGAACCAAATGACTGAGTGGGGACTGGGGAGTTATTCCAGAAGAAGATGAACTTATCACTGAGAGACACATTGATGTCATTCACCAATATTCACCTAAAATTTATGTAAGTCTAGAGAGAAATGATGAACTTAACGAGTTTGATCCACCTATTTCCGAAGTGGAATCCAATAATGACATTGAGACTATTCATGAATTGAACATTTTGAGGAGTAATATTACCTTTAAATTTGAGAGTCGGGTTAGGACCAATGATGAAAACACCATATGCATGAAAACCCTTTCCCAATCCTCCCCTACATTGAATATCCAAAATCCAGAACTTATTGACCAAACGTCTACTAATCTGAGCCAAGATATCTATACCTTTCGAAATGACTCTGCCCTTGCTTGCTACCTCAATGTAGTGGAACCTATGACGAATTCCATGAGTGAATCTAGCATTAGCATGAAAGAGTCAAATATCAAATATCTTAGTCAAAATAACAAGAATAAAAAGAAAAAGAGTTCTGATGGTGAAAACCACTTTGTGACAGTCTCAGAACCTAAAATAGTAAAAATAAAAGACATATCTGAAGGTGAAAACCTCTATGAGGTTCCTAAGGATGAGATATTTGATGTCCTTATGAGTCATTTACAAGATAGATATCTAGTATTGATAGTGTAATGCCCAAAAAAAAAAATTGGACAAAAACACAACAACAATTTTTTTTTTTAAGTGATAACATACAGCTAGGACAACTAGGTTACACAAAAGTCCTTCAGCGCGAAGCTTTGGAATTCGTAAGCTCGCTTGGGAAAGTCACCCAATGACATGTAAGTGCTCATAAGGCATGCACTAGCGTGCCTCCATCCCTTACAAGGCGGAAGTCATTAGGTGACAAGGGGTTAGGTAAAGATAAGGAGATAACATCTCCCTAATTATATCAAGATGGATCCATTGATATTTTAAGGGGACGACTCAATGAATTCTAGAGGAATGATCTTAGTCTAATTAAGAAAAGGTGTTAGAATAGAACAACCAGATATTTCGCCTAAAGTCGTTACTCATAATTACTAAGATTCTTTTCTTGATAAATTAATCTTAAAGATTACCCAATTTAAGAAAACTAAGGTTATTTATGAGGTTAATTATAGCTTAGAAATTAATTGCCTATAATTTATCCATAATAAAATTGTGTAAAATAGAGTTTAAGTTTACTTAAGGAAATTAGTCTAAGTAATTTAATTAACATTAGTTAAGGACTAATCTTACAATATATATATATATTTTTAAAAATTAAATAAAACATAAAAATTCCTTATCATCCTTCCCAACTATTATTCTTTTCATTTTACAACTTAGTATTCCATCAAATTAAAAAGAAAGCCAAAATATAATATCATTGACAAATGTTAAATCATTCAAAAAGGAAAATTCCACTAGTTTATATCAAAAATCTTATTATATTATATACTAAAATTTTACCAACTAATAAATATTAATATATCTCTAAAATAGTTTTCAACTAACTTTATATGAATAAAAGAAGTAATAATTTTAATTCGATAAATGTCTCATCCTATACAATAAATGAAACAAATTAAAATGCTAAAATTTTTCTTTTTGATACACAGTAATAAATAAAATATACATAATGATAAAAGAATGCATAAATAAGAAGTCTATCAAATGATATTTCCCTCTTGCACAATAATAATATAGAAGGCCAACTATGTCAATAATAAAGTTCATAAGGATGGCACATATTCATTTAAATAATATAATGCATAATGAAATGAGCCCTCCAAACCCTAATTTGAAATTAGGGTTTCGGGCCTTATTAAAAACTCTCAAAACCCTAAAATAACTCATTATTACATTTTCTCTACCTTTTTTTTTTTTTGTGTGTGTGCAGGTTCATGCTTTTACTGGCAAGAAGGAGGAAGAAGGTTTGGGAAGATGAGAGTGTTCTCTTTCTCTCTGAATCTTCCCCACAAGTTTCTTCCCACAAAAATTCTACCATGGAAACTCATGGCTCAAAGTGGGATCTGGTTTTCCTCTCAATGGAACTCCCTGATTCACTATTATTTCACTCTCTTATACACTCAATCTATCATTTTAGTTTATCTGATATTTATCCTTTAAAAATATGGTACCCAGATCGACAACTTAGGTATTTGCTCGCATCTATTGAAATAAGATGTCGATTTCTACATTGGCAAATGACTATGCGATTAGTTTTTTAATTAACAATGGATCAGATCCGTTTTAGTTTCATTTTGCAGTGTACAAAGAAGAGAGGTTTCTTTTTTGAAAATTTTTATTTGGGTTTGTAGAAAAACCCACATTATTTATCATTAATGTCACTAGGCATTTTTATATTGTGAGGGTTTGAAACCCTCAAGCCACGCAAGCAATCATGGCGGTGGCTTTGGCGGCCGTTGTCGTGACAGCGGTCACAACAGTGACTATGTCACTACCCATGACCTAGGTCACGGTAGTGACACAATCACTGTCATGACTATGTCATGGCAATACTGCCTTGCGTGCACGGTGGTGTTCATGGGCTTCGACCCCAACAAATGCTATGTGATGGTTTTTTTTTTTTGATTAAATAACATTCGATAAATATGTAATATAATATTGTATATTATAAACTATACAATATTTATTGTATAGTTTATAATATATAATATTATATTATATACCATTACCATTTTATTTATTATGAATATTTACATCGCAAAATATAATAATATATATTATATAATATACATTAACTTATGTATAGTATATAATATCTATTATTATAATGCAATTTTACAGATTATTAGTAATATGATTTTATTAAATTTAGCCTTTCTGAAATGTATAATATATATTTATATATTTTATATTATACATATTATTATGTATAATATAATATATACATATATATACAAAGAAATAATTTTCAAATTGTAGACTTAGGGGTAGGAACATAAATTTAAGATGAAGATAAGAAATGATTAACAGTAATAAATATACTATAGGAATCTATAGAACAATTCATTATAAGCAACAGATTTAGGAAGAAATAATTAGATTCTTATTCATTCTATAGTGCATGCATTTACAACATAATTTACAACTATTAAGTAATATCTTCTTACTACACTGAAAGTTTTAGTTGTTATGTTCATGCATTTTCTAGGTTTGATATTCAAATCCCCAGTCTAATTTTTTTTTTTTAACAAAAAATTGTCTATTGCATTTAACTTAAGCATTTGAACATCCAGGTTTCCTTATTTTCCATTTTGGTAGGAGCTAATGATCATACAAGATATACATAAATTCTAATCTTTCATAAACATACAGATTCAGTTGCAAGGAAATTTATAACAAATCTAAATCATAGAAATAACAAAAGAATCTTTTAGCAGCATTAATACACTCAATATTGATACAAAAATTTTAGCTTTTTAAATAGAGAAATCAAATAATTAATACAGAACTAATTTTTAACCTTCTTGTTCATGTCATCTTTCAATTTACATTTATACTGGAAACTAATTACACTTGCAGAAAATTTCAACTTCTTTTGAGCAAAGAAAATTAAACTAACACTTCTAGTCCATATCTAATCTAACAAACAATTATGCAGAGAACTGAATTTAAAATTTCAGTTAATAGTTACAGATTTTTGGACTAAAGTGAGAGTAAATAAATTGTTTAATTCAGGAAACTACTAGATTAACTAGTCTTGTTTCTTGCTCATAAATATTACAATTTCTTTGATATAGAAACACAAAAGTATAGGGCAAGGTCTCTCAACTAGATACACCTTACATAGTCCTTAGAAGTTTTCAACTTTAACTTTAACCTTCAAACTTGGACTGCTTCTTCAAGCCAGGAAACCAAACCTGGAAGCACAAGACTTTCTTCACATGGCCATGGAGGCTCACCTCCTAGCCTAGGCCATTACATGGCCACCCCCAAGCTTGGGGAAACAAGACAAGGATGGGATATACTCACACAACACAAAACATAGACATTCAACACAATTTGGAACATAGATTTTCACATATTACTCCCTTCCCAAGCTTGCATAAAGGACTCTAACATAGAATCCACAAAATGGGTGAAGGTGGAATCTTCCCTTATGGAGACACCTAACTTATAACAAACAACATTTTAGCATTTTATACAAGCCTTCACAAGGCCCTTCAACCCAAATAGCTCAAATTCATGAGCATCACAAATCCCTTATGGCCCCCAAAACAAACATAAGTAGGTTCTCATGGTGCCCATACAACCATGCACTCATACATAAGGAAATCCCAACTTAGGCCCTTCACCCCAAGTTCTCCTCTAATCCTCCCAAGGATGAGGAGTGAACTTGCACACCCATAACATGAACAATTCAAGAAATAAACAAGATTGAAAACAAAAATCTCAAAATGATAACAAACAATAAAAGATTCACACATGGTAAAACAGTTTACAATTTTCACATAATTCATTTCTTTCAAAGCATATTCAAATAAACACAAGATAGAAAACCACCAACCTCCTCCTAAGACAAGGCTGAAATGAAGAGTTGAAGATGAGCTTCCCTTGTCTCCAAGCTTGCTATCCTCAAATCTACTTAGTCCCCCAAAACCTTTTAGATCTCCTCTCACTCTCTAATTCTCTTCTAGACCAAGATGATCAAGTGTATCCTTCCTAAGTCTCTCTCCCCTAAAGTCATTCAAACATTCTTCTCTCATCTCACTTTCCAAGGCAATTAGGTTTCTAGATCTTGGACAAAATGACACTTGCCCTTTCCTAAGGTTTGGAATGAATTTCAACACATGAATATGAGAGACATCCTAGATAGCATTTTCATTTTCGTACATATCAAAAATGGCCCATTTGGAGAGGCAAAAAGGTGGCCTAGGAAAGTGAGAATAGAAGAAATAAGCCCCCCAACCCATGTACTTACCTTGGGGCACCAAAATTCAACCTAAACCACACCCTAGGACTTCAAAAATCCACTCAAAAACCTCAATTAATCATGCATCCGAAAATGGAGTATTGGTTTCATCAAATCTTAGTTCTTTAAACCACCTACCTAGCTTAGTAATGCTGAAGATAAACTAAAGAGAGGGTGGGGTCCATATTCCACTCAACATGCCACTTCATCACAAAGGTGTTAAGTGACACATCACAATAATACACATCACAAACACATTTGGCATGCCCTGTGGACAATTACATTTATATATTTTTACAAAAATAAAAATTTACATACAAATATATATTTACAAACATTTTCAACCACATACACACAGGCATCACGTTTATGAATAAATCATGATACGACGAGGTCGTTCTCTTCTAGAGTCGACCTTGGTTTCCAACTGATTGCACTAAGATCCTTCTTTGTTTCCCTGACTTACAACCATGACCATGTTCCTGCACTCAATTTTGATGTCAGTACACCATAAAATCTTTGCATTAATAATCATTTCAAAAAATGAAGTAATAACATCTAAACTTGACAAATATATATAACTACATTTCATGAAACATTACATAATCCACAAGCATGTAATCCTAAACTAATCATAGAACCATGATTCCACCAATATCCATTATACTGAAAGATAACATAACATATGCAGAATGCAAAACTCATATATCATAGATAATCATGGAACCAAAATGAGCATATATAAAAGTACGACTAACGTGATCATCATAAAAATCTATAACAAACATCTCATAAGATCCAATGATAGCGTATGTAATCCAAAATAGGTCAAATATCTATACTCAAGGTATCATCCTGATGAATCAAATGTCAAAATGAATGTTGAGCTAGGATGCGTCAGGATAGGACCTCACATCCTCCCCCCCTAGGCATGAACTTCCTCCTAGAGTTCATCAAAAAGATGGGGGTACTAATCTCTCATCTATGTTGTGTCCTCCCATGAAGCTGTGACCTCATCGTAGCAATCCCACTGGACCCTAACTTGGTCCAACTCTCAACCTCGAAGGGCCAGGGTCCTACGAGCCAGAATACGTATTGGCTCCAAAGCCAGTTGTCTGTCTGACTCCACCTATAAAGCATCCCAATCAATAATATGAGACTCATCATATATATACTTCCTCAAAATAGACACATGAAAGACATCATGGATGCGTGACAGGCTAGGTGGCAAAGATAAATGCTATGCTACTAGGCCTATCCTCTCCAAAATCTCAAAAGGTCTGACAAATTGAGGGGCCAACTTAGAACCCTTTCCAAAGCTGATTGGGCTCTTATGTAGTTGTACTATCAAAAAGACTCTATTGCCAATCATATACTCTCTATCAATCCTCCCAGCATCTGCATACTTCTTCTACCGATCCTGGACCTCTCTAAGATGTTGCCTGATTAGATCTACCTACTGCTCCATCTGTCTAACCAACTCTGGACCAATGGAAACTCTATCCTCAATCCTGTCCCAGCTCAACAGTGTCTTGCAAGATATGCCATACAAGGCCTGATATGGAGACATACCCAAAGATGAATGATGTCCATTATTATAGGAAAACTCCACTAAATGTAGGTACTCCTCCCACCTAACCTAATGATCCATCACATGCATGCATAGCATGTCCTCTAATACCTAATTAACCCTCTCAATTTGACCATCTATCTCTGGGTGATATGTTGTGCTGAAATTGAGCCTGGTGCCCAAAGCGGTCTGTAGCTCTCTCAAAAAAGATGAAGTAAAGAGTGAGTCCCTGTCTGATATGATCATGTGTGGAATGCCATGAAGTCTAACAATATCCCTCAAAAATACCTGTGCCACTACAGGTGCTGTAAAATTAGTATGTATGGGTGAGAAGTGGGCTCCCTTAGTCAACCTATCCACTGTCACCATAATGGCATCGTGGCGACGAGATGACATAGGAAAAACAACTATAAAATCCATGGATATAATGTCCCATTTCCACTCTGGAATCTCATGAAACTGCAGAAGTCCACTTGGATGACAGTGCTCCATCTTAACCCGCTAACACTCTAAGCATTCAGCCACTAACTCTACAATGTGTGTCCTCAAACCTAGCCAGTGATAAAACTATCTCAAATCTGCATGTAACTTCTTAACTCTAGGGTGCGCTACATAAGGAGCTCTATGAGCCTCAAGGATGATGAAATCCTACAACCCACTGGAAGAAGGTACATAAATGCATCTTCTATGATGAAGAAGGCCATCGGACCCCAGGGTATAATCTGTGAACTTCCCCTCTAGGGGTCTCTGATCCTGAACCATCTGTCTAACCTCTGAATAGAAGGTATCCTCCTATAAGTGTTGCAGTATGCACCCTCTCAAATCTATACTAGTAGTCATAGCTGAGAGCTCATGATGTCTCCTACTCAAGGCATCTACTACCACATTCTCCTTACCCTTGATGTAGTGAACATTAAAGTCATACTCGCATAGGAACTCCATCCATCTCCTCTATCTAGCATTGAGGTTCAGTTGAGTGAAAATATACTGGAGACTCTGATGATCTGAATGAAGCTCAAATATGTGGCCTAGTAAGAAATGTTTCCATCTCATCAAAGCATGCACTACTGCTGCTAGCTCAAGGTCATGGGTAGGATAGTTAAGCTCATGAGTCTTAAGCTTTCTAGACTCGTAGGCAATAGCCCAACCATCCTACATTAGTACTACCCCAATCCCATCTAAAGATGCATCTGTGCATGCCACAAAATTTGCAGAAGGATCAAGTACCACAAGTATAGGTGCACTAGTAAGAGCCCTCTTGATCTCCTGAAAAGCTCTCTCACACCTCTCTGTCCACTCAAACTTCCTCCCTTTCCTCTGAAGGGAAGTGATGGGATGGGCCACTCTAGAGAAACCCTCGACAAAATGTCTATAATAGCCTGCAAGGCCCATGAAGCTCCTAACCTCTATCACGCTAGTAGGTGCTGACTAATCCATAATTGCCCTAATCTTAGATGGGTCTACTGAGATCCCATCTCTTGATATCACATGGCCTAAATAGTGAACCTCTGTCCTGAAGAATGCACACTTTGGCAAGCTATCGTACAACTGATTATCTCTTAAGCACTGCAAAACCTACCTCAAATGCTCCTCGTGCTCATGCTCATCTCGAGAGTATATCAATATGTCATCCAAAAATATCACCACAAATCTTTCTAGGAATGAATGAAATAATCCATTCATGAGACTCATGAATACAGCTGGACTATTCATAAGTCCAAAAGGTACCACCATGAACTCATAATGTCCATAACATGTGCGAAAGGTAGTCTTGTGGATGTCACTATCCACAATCCTCAGCTGGTGATATCCCGACTTCAAGTCTATCTTCAAGAACACTCGAGCTCCTTGAAATTGATCAAATAAGTCATCAATCCTAGGAAGGGGATACTGATTCTTGATGGTCACCTTGTTCAGCTATCAGTAATCCATGCACAACCTAAGAGATCCGTCCTTCTTCTTAATGAAGATGATGGGTGCACCCCATGGAGATACACTAGGAAGAATGTGCCCTTTCTCCAAGAGCTCCCCTAACTAAATCTTGAGCTCGCTGAGCTCATGTGTTGTCATCCTATAGGGCGCTCTATAAACTGGCTCTGCTCCTGGTACAAGATCTATATGAAAGTCCACTACCCTAGGTGGTGGCATACCTGGTAACTATGAAGGGAAAACATCTACAAACTCCTATAGAATAGGGTGGTCATCAAGAGAAGTATCCTTCTCTACCTCCTCCTATTTGTCACTGATAGTGATAGCATATAACTGACATCCCTTCTGCATGCATTGCTTACATTGCATAGCAGAAATCATACGAAAGGATACAGGCCTCTGAACTCCTGCAATAACTGAGGTCACCCCATCATCATCTAAGCACTCCACTATCTTCTACCTACAATCCATCTTGGCTCTGTGGGAATAGAGCCAATCCATGCTGAGAATGACATCATAGGATCCAAGTGGTGTGACACAAAGTTCAACTGTGGTGGTAAAATCTCTAATCTACAACTAGCAACCTCTCACCAAGGAACTAACAGATACCCTAGCTCCTGAGGCTAACTCAACCTCCCAACTAACATCCTGCCTAGTTGCCAATAGCCCACATCTCTCCATTATGAAAGGTGAAATAAAAGAGTCGGTGGCTCTAGAATCAAAAAGGATAGAAACACTACTACCTTCGATCGTGCCTACAGTCTCAATGACTGTAGCCTGGTGCTCAGGCTGGTGGTTATCAACTATTGTGAACACTCTATGTGCTCTTCCCATGTCTCCTACAGTAGGCTTGGAAGCTTCCACTCTCTGACTACCGACTGAATGACCTATAGGAAAATCCCTAGCTATGTGCCCCATGGCACCACATGTGTAGCACGGTCCTCTAGCCTATAGCTGTATACCCGGAGGCCTAGACTATTGTTGTCCTCCTGTAGTACTAGACCCACTAAATCCACCTCTGGAAGCCTAAGACTATCCACTCTAATCTCATCGAGATCCTTGAGAGTGCCACTACTTGGGCTTAGAGCCCTACTATCCCTGAGAATATTTCTACCTCTGGTTCTGCTGAGACTGTTGTGGCTGCTACTACTACTGGGGTGCCCTAGATGATCCTGATGAGTTCTTTTGGTTTCCCTTCCAATGGGACTTCTGGAAACCAAAAGACTGAGATGTGGCATTCCAATTCTGTGACCGGTCTCAAGCATCATGAGATCTATTATGGATCTCCTCGGCTATCATGGCCCTCTCCACTATATCGTGTAGATCTCCTGCAGGTACCAACCGCACTCTGTCAGCTATGGCATAGTTCAACCCCTTGATGAAGCAGTTGACCTGGAGTTTCTCATCCTTCATGTAGTCCACATAAGGGAGGATTTCAAGAAACTTGTTCTCATACTGGGCTACTGACATGCCTCTTTGTTGTAGGTCATGAAACTTGTCGATGCGACCTTGTCTGAAATGCTTTGACATATATCGGGCTCAAAATCTCTCCAAGAAGATCTCCCTTGTGAGGGTGTCCATGGTAAGGTGACTCTTAACCTCCTCTTTCTTCCACCAAGTGGAAGCATTACTCCTCAGCATGTGTACTGCAAAGCTGTCTTAAGGTTGCTCTCATAAGAATGCAACCTAAAGCAATGCTTGAGGCTTAAAAGCCAAGCCTCTGCTTCTGTCCCAACCATGGATCCCAAAAAGGGTGGTGGCTATAATCTGATAAGGTCTCTGATCAGATCCCCAATGTCATGAGGTACTCTCAGCACTAGCCCTAGTGGCAGCTCCGGCCTGTGCACCGACTCACCCTCATGAACTTCCTGCTCCGCTACTCGTCTAGGAGGGGGACTCCTACTCCACTCTCGGTTCCCAACCTACTGGCCTCCCGGAGGTAACCTGTCCATGATAATGTCGGCAAGATTCTATAAGGCATTAAGGACATCCTAATTGGGATTAGGTGGTGGTGAGGGTGGAGGCCTCTGCTTGTCACCTAGCCCCTGGGCTACTCGCTCATCTCCCTCTACTGCAACATGTCTGCCTCTGGATCTACGCCCACATCAGCGAGCACTACATGTGACTGGAGGCATCCAACACTAAGGAGAAAACAACTGTAAGTTAGGCAAATGTAATGGGTTAAAAGGTTCCTTGAGTAGAAACTGTGCTCTGATACCATAATGTAATGCCCAAAAAAAATAATCAGACAAAAACACAACAATAATTTTTTTTTTAAAGTGATAACATACACCTAGGACAAATAGGTTACACAAAAGCCCTTCGACATGAACCTTTGGGATTCGTAAGCTCACTTGGGCGAGTCACCCAATGATATGTAAGGGCTCATAAGGCATGCACTGGCATGCCTCCGTCCCTTACAAGGTGAAAGTCATTAGGCGACAAGGGGTTAGGTAAAGATAAGGAGATAACATCTCCCTAATTATATCAAGATGGATCCACTGATATTTTAAGGGGACAACTCAATGAATTCTAGAGGAATGGTCTTAGTCTAATTAAGAAAAGGTGTTAGAATAGAACAACCAGATATTTAACCTAAAGTCGTTACTCATAATTACTAAGATTCTTTTCTTGATAAATTAATCTTAAAGATTACCCAATTTAAGAAAACTAAGGTTATTTACAAGGTTGATTATAGCTTAGAAATTAATTGCCTATAATTTGTCCATAATAAAATTGTGTAAAATAGAGTTTAAGTTTACTTAAGGAAATTAGTCTAAGTAATTTAATTAACATTAGTTAAGGACTAATCTTACAATATATATATATTTTTAAAAATTAAATAAAACATAAAAATTCCTTATCACCCTTCCCAACTATTATTCTTTTCTTTTTACAACTTAGTATTCCATCAAATTAAAAAGAAAGCCAAAATATAATATCATTGACAACCATTAAATCATTCAAAAAGGAAAATTCCACCAGATTATATCAAAAATCTTATTATATTATATACTAAAATTTTACCAACTAATAAATATTAATATATCTCTAAAATAGTTTTCAACTAACTTTATATGAATAAAAGAAGTAATAATTTTAATTCGATAAATGTCTCATCCTATACAATAAATGAAACAAATTAAAATGTTGAAACTTTTCTTTTTGATACACAATAGTAAATAAAATATACATAATGATAAAAGAATGCATAAATAAGAAGTCTATCAAATGATATTTCCCTCTTGCACAATAATAATATAGAAGGCCAACTATGTCAATAATAAAGTTCATAAGGATGGCACATATTCATTTAAATAATATAATGCATAATGAAATGAGCCCTCCAAACCCTAATTTGAAATTAGGGTTTCGGGCCTTATTAAAAACTCTCAAAACCCTAAAATCACTCATTACTACATTTTCTCTACTTTTCTTTTTTTGTGTGTGCAGGTTCATGCTTTTACTGGCAAGAAGGAGGAAGAAGGTTTGGGAAGATGAGTGTTCTCTTTCTCTCTGAATCTTCCCCACAAGTTTCTTCCCACAAAAATTCTACCATGGAAACTCATGGCTCAAAGTGGGATCTAGTTTTCCTCTCAATGAAACTCCCTGATTCATTGTTATTTCACTCTCTTATACACTCAATCTATCATTTTAGTTTATCTGATATTTATCCTTTAAAAATTTGGTACCCAAATCGACAGCTTAGGTAGTTGCTCGCATCTATTGAAATAAGATGTCGATTTCTACATTGGCAAATGACTATGAGATTAGTTTTTTAATTAACAATGGATCATATCAGTTTTAGTTTCATTTTGCAATGTACAAAGCAGAGAGGTTTCTTTTTTGAAAAATTTTATTTGGGTTTGTAGAAAAACCCACATTATTTATCATTAATGTCACTGGGCATTTTTATATTGTGAGGGTTTGAAACCCTTAAGCCGCGCAAGCAGTCATGGAGGTGGCTTTGGCGGTCGTTGCCATGACAGCAATCACGATAGTGACTGTGTCACTGCCCATGACCTAGGTCACGGTAGTGACACAGTCACTATCCTGACTATGTCATGGCAGCGCTGCCTTGCGCATGTGGTTGTGTTCATGGGCTTCGGCCCCAACAAATGCTATGTGATGTTTTTTTTTTTATTAAACAACATTCGATAAATATGTAATATAATATTGTATATTATAAACTATACAATATTTATTGTATAGTTTATAATATATAATATTATATTATATACCATTACCATTTTATTTATTATAGATATTTACATCGCAAAATATAATAATATATATTATATAATATACATTAACTTATGTATAGTATATAATATATATTATTATAATGCAATTTTATAGATTATTAAACAGTGATATGAATTTGTTAGATTTAGCCTTTCTGAAATGTATAATATATATTTATATATTTTATATTATACATATTATTATGTATAATATAATATATACATATATATACAAAGAAATAATTTTCAAATTGTAGACTTAGGGGTAGGAACATAAATTTAAGATGAAGATAAGAAATGATTAACAGTAATAAATATACTATAGGAATCTATACAACAATTCATTATAAGCAACAGATTTAGGAAGAGCAAATTAGTTTCTTAATCATTCTATAGTGCATGCATTTATAGCATAATTTACAACTGTTAAGTAATATCTTCTTACTACACTGAAAGTTTTAGTTGTCATGTTCATGCATTTTCTAGATTTGATATTCAAATCCCCAGTCTTTTTTTTTTTTTTAAAAAAATTCTGTCTACTGCATTTAACTTAAGCATTTGAACATTCAGATTTCCTTATTTTCCATTTTGGTAGGAGATAATGATCATACTGGATATACATAAATTCCAATCTTTCATAAACATACTGATTCAGTTGCAAGGAAATTTATAACAAATTTGAATCATAGAAATAACAAAAGAATCTTTTAGTAACATTAATACACTCAATATTGATACAAAAATTTTAGCTTTTTAAACAAAGAAATCAAATAATTAATATAGAACTAATTTTTAACCTTCTTGTTCATGTCATCTTTCAATTTACATTTATACTGGAAACTAATTACACTTGCAGAAAATTTCAACTTCTTTTGAGCAAAGAAAATTAAACTAACACTTCTAGTCCATGTCTAATCTAACCAACAATTATGCAGAGAACTGAATTTAAAATTTCAGTTAATAGTTACAGATTTTTGGACTAAAGTGAGAGTAAATAAATTGTTTAATTCAGGAAACTACTAGATTAACCAGTCTAGTTTCCAGCTCATAAATATTACAATTTCTTTGATATAGAAACACAAAAGTATAGGGCAAGGTCTCTCAACAGATACACCTTACACAGTCCTTAGAAGTTTTCAACTTTAACTTTAACCTTCAAACTTGGACTGCTTCTTCAAGCCAAGAAACCAAACCTACAAGCACAAGATTTTCTTCACATGGCCATGGAGGCTCACCTCCCAGCCTAGGCCATTACATGGCCACCCCCGAGCTTGGGGAAACAAGACAAGGATGGGATACACTCACACAACACAAAACATAGACATTCAACACAATTTGGAACATAGATTTTCACATATTACTCCCTTCCCAAGCTTGCACAAAGGACTCTAACATAGAATCCACAAAATGGGTGAAGGTGGAATCTTCCCTTATGGAGACACCTAACTTATAACAAACAACATTTCAGCATTTTATACAAGCCTTCACAAGGCCCTTCCAACCAAATAGCTTAAATCCATGAGCATCACAAATCCCTTATGGCCCCCAAAACAAACATAAGTAGGTTCTCATGGTGCCCATACAACCATGCACTCATACATAAGGAAATCCCAACTTAGGCCCTTCACCCCAAGTTCTCCTCTAATCCTCCCAAGGATGAGGAGTGAACTTGCACACCCATAACATGAATAATTTAAGAAACAAACAAGATTGAAAACAAAAATCTTAAAATGATAACAAACAATAAAAGATTCACACATGGTAAAACAGTTTACAATTTTCACATAATTCATTTCTTGCAAAGCATATTCAAATAAACACAAGATAGAAAACCACCAACCTCCTCCTAAGACAAGGCTGAAATGAAGAGTTGAAGATGAGCTTCCCTTGTCTCCAAGCTTGCTATCCTCAAATCTACTTAGTCCCCCAAAACCTTTTAGATCTCCTGTCACTCTCTAATTCTCTCCTAGACCAAGATGAACAAGTGTATCCTTCCTAAGTCTCTCTCCCCTAAAGTCATTCAAACATTCTTCTCTCATCTCACTTTCCAAGGCAATTAGGTTTCTAGATCTTGGACAAAATGACACTTGCCCTTTCCTAAGGTTTGGAACGAATTTTAACACATGAATATGAGAGACATCCTAGATAGTATTTCCATTTTCGTACATACCAAAAATGGCCCATTTGGAGAGTCAAAAAGGTGGCCTAGGAAAGTGGGAATAGAAGAAATAAGCCCCCCAACCCATGTACTAACCTTGGGGCACCAAAATTTAACCTAAACCATAGCTGAGGACTCCACAAATCCACTCAAAAACTCCAATTAATCATGCATCCGAAAATGGAGTATTGGTTTCGTCAAATCTTGGTTCCTTAAACCACCCACCTAACTTAGGAATGCTCAAGACAAACTAAGTAGAGGGTGGGGTCCATATTCCACTCAACATGCCACTTCATCACAAAGGTGTCAAGTGACACATCACAATAATACACATCACAAACACATTTGGCATTCCTTGTGGAAAATTACATTTATATATTTTCACAAAAATAAAAATTTACTTACAAACATATATTTACAAACATTGTCAACCACATACACACAGGTATCACATTTATGAATAAATCATAATACAATGAGGTCGTTCTCTTCTAAAGTCAACCTTGGTTTCCAACTGATTGCACTAAGATCCTTCCTTGTTTCCCTGACTTACAACCATGGCCATGTTCCTGCACTCAGTTTCGATGTTAGTACACCATAAAATCTTTGCATTAATAGTCATTTTGAAAAATGAGGTAATAACATCTAAACTTGACAAATATATATAACTGCATTTCATGAAACATTACATAATCCACAAGCATGTAATCCTAAACTAATCATAGAACCATGATTCCACCAATATTCATTATACTGAAAGATAACATAACATATGCAGAATGCAGAACTCATATATCATAGATAATCGTGGAACCAAAATGAGCATATATAAAAGTACGACTAGCGTGATCATCATAAAAATCTATAACAAACATCTCATAAGATGCAATGATAGCGTATGTAATCCAAAATAGGTCAAATATCTATACTCAAGGTATCATCTTGATGAATCAAATGTCAAAATGAATGTTGAGCTAGGATGGGTCGGGATAGGACCTCATAGATAGAGCCCACTCAATCTATCAACTTAGGTACAATAGAAGAACCACAATTAATTCATGTAGCACAATCCCTATCAAAGGAAGAAAAGAAAGCATTCACTACTTTCTTAACAGAAAAGAAGATCAACTTTGCATGGAAGTATTCAGATATGCTAGGGTTAGATCCAAATCTCATAATGCGCCATTTATCTATTGCTCTAGGAGTCAAACTTGTTAAACATGAGTTGAGAAAGATGCATCCACATGTTGCACTCTCAGTCAAAGCTGAATTAGAGAAACTACTAAAAGCCGAATTTATACGAGTTATCGATTATGCTTAATAGATCTCTAACATAGTTCCAGTTTCAAAATCAGACAAATCAATCAAAGTATGCACATATTTTAGAGATGTTAACAAAGCATGCCCTAAGGATGATTTTCCATGACCAAACATCGATATGATAGTGGACATGACTGCAAGCTTTGAGATGTATTCTTTAATGGATGGTTTCTCTAGATACAACCAAATCAAAATTTCTCCAGAAGATCAAGAGAAAAAAACTTTCACATGTGCCTGGGGTACCTTTTGCTAGAATGTCATGCCATTTGGTCTTAAGAATGCTGGTGCTACATATCAGCGGGCTATGACATCTATCTTTCATGATATGATGCATCGAACTATGGAAGACTATGTTGATGACACCCTAGCTAAGTCTATGATAAGATCAAAACATTTGAGTGACTTGAGCAAAATACTGGATAGAATGGAGAATTTTAGTCTCAGACTGAGCCCTAAAAAGTGTGATTTTGGTGTCACTTTTGGAAAACTCCTAGGCTACATTGTTTCAAAGAAGGGCATTGAAGTAGATCCTACTAAAGTTAAATCTATCATGGAGATGCAACCTCCTAAGAATATCAGTTAAATGAGAACCTTACAAGGAAGAGTGCAATCAATTAGATGTTTCATCTCTCAGTTAGCTGACACATCACAACCTTTCACAAAGATATTACATAAACACATAACTTTTGCATGGAGCGAGGAATGTGAAAAGAATTTCAATCATATCAATCAATTTCTATCAAATCTTCCTATTTTGATGCCTCCTATTCAAGGGAAGCCATTGATTCTATATGTCTCTGCCACAGATACATCACTGGGGGCATTACTAGCACAACATGATGAAAACAAGAAGGAGAGAGCTATATAATACATTAGCAGAACATTGGTAGCTTATGAGAAGAACTATTCAATGATTGAGAAAGCTTGTCTAGTTGTGATCTTTGCATCACAAAAATTAAAACACTACATGTTAGCTCATACAGAAAAGCTAATAGCTAAGATTGATCCACTAAAGTGCCTACTAAGCAAAGCTTCCCTCACAAGTAGACTAGCTAAATAGGTGATGTTATTGAGTGAATTTGACATAGAATATGTTGAGAGGAAAGCTATTAAAGGCCAAGTCATTGTAGATCAACTGGCTAAAGCACCATTGTTTGATGATACACTATTACAGATGGAATTTCCTGATTCATTCATCATGCACATATCTTCTAGGACTTGGTCTCTTTTCTTTGACGGATCTTACACATAGAATGGATATGGAGAAGGCGTATTATTCATAACACCACAAGGTTACTCAATACCTAAAGCATTCAGAATCAAGTTTCCTTGCACAAACAAAATTACTAAATATGAAGCTCTACTTAATGGCATGAAGATAGAAATTGAGTGGTGAGTGACAAAGTTGCACATTCATGGAGACTCACAACTAGTCATACACCAAGTCAATGATGTGTACCAAAAAAAGGATGAGAAAGTAGTTCCATACAAATGCATGGTTGATGACCTTAAGAATTATTTCATCTCTATCACTTTTGAGCAGATTCATATAATGGAGAATAAGGCTACTGATGCTATAGCAATGCTATCAGCTCTACTTCAGCAACCCGAACATGAGCTACATTATGAGTTCTTGATGGAAGCACTGTCATTCCCTACATATGATTCCCCTGAAACCCACATGATCTACACTATTGTTGGTCATGATTCCTCTAGATATAAAAACCTTTTCTCCTACCTTTAAGACCAAATCATTCTTGATTCCTTCAACCACCATGAGAAATGATACCTTATCCGAAACACATCTTGGTATGTCATCATTGGTAATGACATATACAAACAGAGTCTAGATGGTACACTTCTTAGGTGTTTAGAACATGAAGAGTCTCAACATGCATTAGAGGAAGTCCACGATGGTATATATGGATCACATTCCAACGGTTTAACACTAGCTTGAAAACTTATTAGGGTGGGGTATTATTGGCCTAAAATGGAGAAAGAGGCTATCAAATTTGCTAAGAACTGTCAAAAGTGTCAAGTCCATGGAAACTTGATTCATGCACCAGAGAGAGATCTGATTCCCTTTACTACACAATGACCTTTTCAACAATGGGAATTTGATCTGATTGGATCCATTTATCCACATTCTTCTAATGGACATACCCATATCATTACAGCTACAGATTATTTCACAAAATGGGTAGACATAGTTCCTTTGACTCAAGCAACTAGCAAACAAATTTCAATGTTCATCCTAAACTACATCATATGTCAGTATGGAATCCCACATTCAATAGTCAGAGATAATGGTGGCCAATTCAAGAATAAGGACTTAGATTCCTTCTACTCGAAATTCAAGATCAAGCAACATTGGTCATCCATATACTATCCTCAAGGAAATGGACAAGAAGAGGTATCTAACAAGAATCTATTGAAAACATTGCATCGCACAGTTAATAAAATAGGAAGAGACTGGCATCTCATGATCAATCCAACTCTATGGGCCTACAGAATAAGTATTAGAAAACCCACTAGGGCTACACCATTCACTTTAGTTTATGGGTCTAAAGCGGTACTGTCTATTGAGGTTGAAATCCCATCACTAAGAATCAAAATGCATGGTCTAGTAACTGATAATGACTACAAAGTGTCTAGGTTGCAAGAACTTGAACTACTAGATGAGTGCAGAAAAGGAGCATATGATCATCTCAGAGTATATCAGAAAAGAATGTCTAGAGGATACAATAAGAAAGTCAAACACAGAGAATTTTAGGTTGGCGATCTAGTCTTGAGAGAAAATCCTAAAAATCAATCACATCGAGAATGCAAGGGGAAGTTTGAACCCAAATGGTTGGGTCCTTTTGTAATCACTGCTATTTTTGGCTCTGGAGCCTATCATCTCTCAATGACTGATGGAGAATAGCTCTGAGAACCAATCAACGTTCTACATTTGAAGAAATTCTACGCCTGAGGCATTCAGTATTTAAAAATGTCCAAAAAAAAGAATAAAAATCATAAAAATAAAAAAAAGTCTTGAAAAAATTATCATCCTGGTGAAAACCTAGCAATAGGCGCCTCGATGTATCACAAAAAAAATTAAAAAATTAAAAATACAAAAAATGAAAAAAATGAAAAATACAAAAAAATGAGAAAAAGAAAAAGTGCCTTGATGAAAACCTGAAAACAGGCGCCCTAGTAGCAAAAAAAGAATCTCTACCAAGATGGTAAAAACCTGGCAAACAAGCACCACTTGTTCAAAACACTCCATCTATCATCGCAATCTTGGTATTTCCTAGCTTTCAGTCTACTTTAGTTTGTATATATCCTTATTTTTAATAAAGTCGGTCAGCAAAAGCGTCGGTATCCTATCAATGTTCAAACTTGGGGGCAATCAATGTCATAACCTACAGCCCTCAGTACCTCAGATGAGTCATATCTAGTCAAATTACTTTGAAGCTACATCCGAGTTAGTCAGTTAGTCTCCTCACTAGAAAGGATTTTGCATCTACAACATAAACAAACATCAACACAAACGAAAACAATCTTTGCTGCATGCTTTAATCTTCTTTGTATGCTTACTAATTCACATTGAGATTTTTGCATATCATGTCCTTTTGAGCTCTTCGATGATGTCCTTTATAGGATTTAGAGAGTGATGACTGGGGGCATAATCTTTTCTTTATTTTTTTCTTTGAGTGAAAATCTAATAACTTTGGAAATTCTGGATTGAATTGGTGTTGACTATAAGTGCCTCCATCACGATTGGATGGCCATGTGTACCTTGACCATTGATACCCAAAAAATTCAAGGAAGTTTGATCTAACTTTATCTTTTTAAGTGATTTGTTATTCCTACTATGAAACACAATCTTACCCAAGGATGTGAACGATAAAGGGTCACTGTGGGTAATTCACATTGGATTAAGAATTATCTCTCCATTGTTTGTTGTGTTTGTACGCAAGGCGTATTTAGGTCATTACAATGTTTGTGTTTTGATGCTTATACAAATTGCAATATCAAAATGGACATGATATTCAGGTCATCCTGGTGTTTATACCTTGGTGCTTATATCTAAATCTGACATTCTGACTAAAAGTCAATATTCATATGTCCATGGTTGTCTAGCCAGTGGACATTGTATCGACTAGCCGGTTACCTAATAAATATTAAGTGATGAAAAAGACCGACACATGATCAATGACTAAGTCCTAGGTCCTAGGTCTGCATTTCATTTTTCATTTCATTTTTCACTTTGCATGGTTGTATTTATCTCATGATTTCAATTCGGCTCGATGCTTGATAATTCTCCAAAACTATGCTAAACATATCATAAGGATCGAGTATCGCATGAAGGTCTTCTTAACAGATCACCAAGTAGGCACCCTTGGCTAATTTCGATGTTCTGAATCCATTTTTGGGATCAAAATTGAAATCTAAGATCATTTATACTGTCAAAATCATGATTTAAAATTTTCAGACCCAGGACGGCCGACTGCTTGCATAATCGACCTTCTAAACATCAAATGAATCCAGGACTCAACTTAACTAATTATCTAAGATCAAACTATTCAAATTTCAACTTGGTCAACTCATGGTCAACTTAGTCAAACTTGGTCTTCTGGACATCCAAACGATGTAGAACACGTTCTCGGACGTGTACAACTAATTCTCAAATCAATTAACATGCTTCTAACGCTGACTTTTCTTGTCAAATTTTGATTTTCATCCCGAAAGGGGCATGGTATTGCACATTAATCAAATCTGTAAATCAATCTTTTTCCAGTAATCAAGACAACAACCATGTCTAGTTGTTGATTCATCAAAAGTCCTCGTCACTTGGGGCACATCGCTTGGGGCATATCGGATTCATCAAGATCCATATCAATCTGGTATCCTAATCAATCTTGTAAACTGTATCAACTCTTCGTAACCATCAGTTCATTAGTGTTATTTCCTTGGTTCTTCGTAACTAAAGGGTTCAGATTTGGCATCCTTTCGATTCCTTTGGACAATCAGGTCTGGAGTCAGGACGATCACTTCTTCCTAATCATAAGGTTCAAAATCAGCCATTTTGATACTTCTTCATAATCACCAATTCATTGTTGCTATAGTTAACATCATCTCGATTCTTTGGTCAACCAGGACTTGAATCACCAAATCTTCAAATCTTTCAATCGGTTTCTGTCTCAGAATCGGTTAATCTTTCAGGATCAATTTCTCCACCACATAACTGAGTCCACATCATCATCAAAAATAGATTAATCTTTGAACCACTATGCTTCACACAGTAATTCAAAGAGGGACATAATGTAATACCCCAAAAATGGGCTATAGGACCATTAACCTTCTACATCAACAAATCGATCGAAATCGACACAAAAGTCCTAACCTAAGGCACATCTGCACATTAGTTTATCAAAACCCTAATTGATTTTATCCTAATTCTACATTGGTGAATATTCCTTGAATATTCCTAATTTATCATAATTATCTTTAATTGAATATTATTTGGCGATAAATGTCATTATTTATCCTAAAGTTAATTAATTGAATATGTTGAATATTTGATTAATTAATTTAATTTTTCCACTTAATTATTTAATTAGATTTAATTATATTTATTCCTAATTTATATTATTTAATTTTGACAATAAATCAAAATTATTGCAAATAATTGATTAAATTCTTATTTAATTGATTAAATCCACTTGTCAATATTTAATAATATAGTTTTTGGAATAAAGTTTGATTTAATAATTGATTAACCCATAAATCAATTATTTTAATTCAAAGAAATAGTTGACGATAAATCACTTTTATTATTAAATTAATTCATATTAAATCATGCACAATCAGAAAAGTAGTCAACTCTAAATCAATAAATCAATTCAATTAGTTATCTTTTTGAACTCAACATCCAATTTTGAGTTAAAAAGTGATTTAAAGTTTTTATTTAAGTTAAAAGCTATTTTTTGCATGATTTTATGAGTTAAAATATTTCTAATTTCTTGTTAACTCAAAAATCAACTTGAGTTTATCAAGAGTGATTTATGGCTTTCCATGTGCTCTCAAAAACCTTGGATTTCTATATAAACAAGGCTCAAGCCTTCACAAAAAAAACCATGCTTTCAAATCACAAATTTTACATACTTGGAGAATCAAGCTCTTGCAAACAGGCGATTGTGAGGTTTTTGCAACTTATCAATTCATTGCTTTCAATCCATTCATAGCATTGTTAGATTAGAATTTCAATCCATTTTAGATCAATTTCATATCAGTTTTTCATCATATTGCTTAGAAAACAAAAAAAATAGATTAATTTGCATTCATATTTCATTGCTTTCATCATTTTAAATCCTTCGTTTAGGTGCTGCATTGTCACTAATCTCAGTCAAAATCTGAGAATACCATACTCACACCTACTAGAAGGCAGTAAATCGCCTAGTTAATTATGTTTATTCATATTACAGATTTCTGACATATTAACCAATAATATTTTACTGAAGTATTGTGTCCATAGCTGGGTACAATTTTCACACACACACCTCCTATTCTATATGAAACAAACTAAATCCCATAGGCATATTAGCAACTATATCTTCTCCTACCTTTAACAAAGGTAAACTAAAATCAATATCATAAAACTCATCAAAATTTACCTCATGCTCATTTTTTGCCCCAACACCCTCTACATTCTCATCCTTATCCTCTGCAACCTTCATTTTTTCATCCTCCACTTTATCATCCACCTTCATACCTTAAAGATTTTCCACCCACTCTTGTTCTATTGTAGAAAATTGTGTCCATAAATTTTCCTCCCTGGTTCTATTTGTTGTTTTCATTTCTAAACATTCATCATCTCAACAATATTCTCACCATGCCTTGGTTTCCCTTCATCCCTTTTAACCATTATAGTTCCAACATCTACTTCTTCTTTTTTATTTCTCCTTTTCCATTTCCATTCAATGCTTCAATTACCATTTCTACAACTTCCTCAGCTGCTACACTATGTAAGTGCTTAATCCTCTCAATCTTGCCTCACAAAACTCTTTCTTTCAATAGGTTCCCCATCAATCACTAGTCTGTTATGCATTGAATTAAACTCTTCCTCAAACTTATAGGCATCTTATGCATCTACATCCTCCAAAGGACATTGTTCTATTGCTAAAAATCTTACCATTTTCATCTCCAACTTCATCTCATCTAAGACCTCTCATCTCTTGTCTCAATTTTTGTGCTTCCCTCTCAATTGCAGTCATCCATATATTCTTTCTCCCTTTCTCAAACATAGGGATTGCCAAACCTAATCAATCACAAACCCTCACTTCTTTTTCCTTCTTTTCTCCATCAATAACTTCAACTCTTTCCAGCTCTCACTATTTCACCTTCTTTCCCACAAATCTCACTACTACCCTCTACCCAATAGGATTCTAGAAGATTCAACTCTCCAAGGTGTCTTCTACCAGCTTCCTCTTAGTGGAAGAAGTAAGCACACCTTCTACCTAGCTTCATCTTTGTTGGAGGACAACCAAAATGATTCTCATAGAACCAAATGTTTCTTACCACTTCTTCCCTCTTTATCAACATTAACCCATGGGTCCTAATGCAAACTTTCCCTCTCCAATAAATATTCCTTCACCCTCAAAAATACTAGATCTAATACCAATTGATGGGAATGAAATACATAATCTAAGACAAATATGTTCATTCTACCCTCAAGGCGATAGATTGTTAAATACAAATACAAAAATGAATTTGTTAAGAGGAGATTGAGGAATGAGATACAAGAATCAAATAGAACTATGATTGAGCACAATACCAAAATAAATAAATATACATATAGTAATTTTATTGTCCATAAGCTTTTCTTCCAAATAATCTACACATAGAATGATGCATTTTATTCTCTACTATAAAGAAAAAGAAATTATGAATGACTTGAACACAACTATGGCCTCCTGTGTATCTGCCCCCTTCAACCGTGTATATTTCTCCCCTCTCTAAAACCTTTATCTGACCACTCATGCTCTCTCCCTCATTGATTTCACTACTCTCTCTTTGCTTTGGTCCAACATAATTTCCTTTCTCCCTTATGCCAACCTTCTCCCTTCCTGCTTGTAGCCTAACCTCCCCTCTAGATTACCATTTTGTATTATTTTCATCCCCAATTGGATGTTGTTACAAACTACCCTTCCTTGCATAATTCTTGTAACTATCTTCCTCTCCATGTTGGAAAAGGTTGTGAGGCCCACCAATATCATTTTGGTTATGTTGAGAAGACTCAAGAGAAAATGCCAACTTGGTTCTGAGTATGCATCCAAACAAGGATCAGTTTGCAAGGCCCCTAGACACGTTGCTAAGGACATATTATTATTGTTTAAGACACTAAAGACCCTTGAGAGTTGATTTATTATTTAAGACATGGTAAATACAATGGAGGAGTCAGATTGAAGTATTTTTCATTTATACACTAATAAGGATACCACTAAGTTGCTCCAATTACTCTCTTTCCCTGGGAAGAATTCTTGCAAATGGGACAGCTTGGTTGCCCTGTGAGCCATTCATCTATGCAATGGACATGAAAAACATGCCTAAAATCCATTATCATATGTAGCTGTTCATTACATTTGTAATCCTCAAGACATATTGAACAACTACCATCCTACTGCTGAGCGAGGGCTTCATGCTTTTCAAAAAATACAAAAATGGGATATGAATGTATCACCACCTCCTCCACACCTATTTCTCCTGACGACTGTGCTTTAGCATCTCTGGGAGGGTGTGATGGATGATGGGTAGAGGACTTAATGAATCTCAAACACAATAAGAGGATGGCCAACATCAACAGTGTACTTCCCACTACAATACCCACTCCTATAACATAAGAATCCATACTATTATTCCTCATACCAGACCACAATAATTCTTTTTCCCTCATACCAAATATGATCACAATAACTCTGAATGCTCTATTATTCTACTTATGGGACTTGGCATTCCGTGAATTTCTATGCGGCTAAGCTGTAGGGTGGAAATCGACATCCCCGATTCAAGACGGCAACGTATCGACATTGTAAAATGATATATTCTCCTGCTGACCATGGTAATACAAGCTTCACAATACCTGTATTAGAAAGGATGGTGTTTATAATAGAGTTTTTTCATCATCAAGTAGAGTTGTTTTGTGTTTTATTAGGATTGAAGTCGATGGTTTTCAAGTAGAATTTGTTGAGTTATATTTTATAAGTAGTTTTTTTTTAATAAGGTTTTGGTGAGTTGTAAGAAATTTGATTCTAAGGTATATACTTAGATTATTTCAATAAAGAGTTAGTCATGTGTTTTCATATTGGTTTAAGGTTAAAGATTATTTATTATTTTTTAGTTTAAATTTGATTATTGGGATTCGATAAGTATATATGTAGATCATTTTAATGAGTTATTAGTGTTTGTCGGTAGGCTAAGTACTATTGTCTCAGTTTTTGAGTTTTTAATCTTAACTAGATTAAATGAAAATAAATTATATTTTATATTTCATTATAAATTTTTTCATTTCTAAAATATAGATGCAATTTTTTTAATTTTATAATATCTATAAATTAATTTTTTATCATCTCATTGGATGAATGTATTTCAAGTATTATACACGGATATCTCGCATAGCTAGCATTGTGAATATAATACTCTATGAAAGTTATTTTACCTCCATAATCCATCATGCCCATATTCTCGATATTACTTTATGAAAGTTCTTTTACCTCCATAATTCATCGTGCCCATATTCTTGGTATTTTGTTTATTTATAACAGTTTGCATTTGTGGAAACTTCAATTCTGTTTCCACAGTTATTGCACTGGTTTATTAAAACATCTCTATGCGCATCAAAATTCTTCTGTAAAGATTTTTTTTCCCTTTCATTTTTCTTTTTGCTTCAATCTCCAGATTAGGCTGATTTGATGACCAAATTAGGTTGATTTGATGACGCCTCCTTTAATTTGAATTGTACCTAACATGAAATGCTCTTTTTAAACCATGCACAGGGCGACGCTCTTTGGCTATCGAGTATTTGATTTTGGATGGTGGATAAGTTGCCAATCTAGTATACACACTTCTCATCACACAGTTAAACTTGTTTCTCTGCACTTTTATTTGAATAATGTGTTAAAAGGAATTGATTTTTGAGCTAAAGAGAGAATTTAGATTCTTTGAGGTGTACAAACGTGTTGCTCTGCAATTTCATTTGATTAATGTGTAATAAGGAATTAATGTTTTAGTTGTCTCTATCTCTTCCTCCTCCTGTTCTATTCATTTTTTGCATTTCCATAATCTCTTATGCACTAGTGGACTTTTTTGGTCTCCAAGTGCTACTGTTTACCTTTATCAAATTTAGTTAAACTTTATCGAATGGCATTGTTTGTACTATTTAAAATTGAACTTTACTCTATCAATGTATAATGCCTCTCAATTCTTGTATTCCTCTCATATGTATATAGATGTTGGGAGGTTCCCTAGCCTAAAAAACCCAAACCTCCAAAGTGCTGTGCAGAAGAATTTTTTTCTGAGATGGTACTTTCTTCAATGATACATATTCCATCTTTTCAGTTCCATTAAACGAGCCAATATCAACCATCGTAATTGGAATTAAAAATGGGAAGACAAATTAAAATCTAGCACCCAACCTAAAGTCGTAAAAGTACTAAAAAATGGGGTTTTTTTTCCTGGTAAAGCAATGTACTCAAATTTGTATTGCACTTGCAATTTGACCCTTAAAAAACCCAATTCAAATCTTTTGAACGTTCAAAAAATGAGCTTCAATACCCAGCATGCAGCCGTAAACACTCAAGAATGAAGAATTCTTCTGGGCACTGAACTTGTAGCCTTCACCCTTATCCTGGAACGGCCAACTCAATCTTTTGGCCTTTAAAAGTGGGCTCTAATGCCTGGCCTGTAGCTTTCAACACGCAAGAAAGGGTAACTCTTTCTGCAAGGGACACTCCCAAATTTGTACCAAACTTACAACCTTGGCCCTCAATCCATACAACCCAATTCCAATCTCTTCACGATTTTGAAAGTAGGTATATTAATCGCCCAGCCTGTAAAAAATTAAAAGTAGAGGATTCTTCCAGGTATGTCCTCAAACTTTTACACGGCCCTGATCTACATAACCCAATTCAAAACTTCACCATTTCCAAAGTTAGGTTCCAAAACCAAAATTTCAACTGCAAAAGAGTCAAACAGTATAGACTGTTCCTCATATTCAAAAATTGTAGACTCTAAAAAGTAGAATTTAAGACTAAATCCAGATGTTTGGTCAGTCTTGAAAGAAACGATGAAACTTCCAGTGAAGAACAACTAAGAGTGGGGCAGATACCAAAACAGATCGTTGATGCCTTCCCAAACAATTAATTCTCTTTGGTTTAAAACAATTATATTCTAATAATCCCTGCTCACCATGCTACATCATGACAAACCCTTGTCTACTTTAGCGAAACCTGAGGCACTGTGAAATCAATAGATCTGAGGAAAATATCATCATTTTGTACAGATTTCAGTTTAAATAACTAAGTTATGCGTTGAAGCTGAGATTTACCTGCAACAGCCAATGAATTAGGCAAATGACTCACTTTCAGTTGAGTAAGGAATTGATGATGGGGCACGTCACGAACTCAATTGGCCTCCATGACTCACAGCCCACAGGTGTATTCTTTTCCCCGATTCCAAATCCTATCTTTTCCTCCACTCACAAATGATCAAGATTGGTTCCAGGTAAAAAAATAATTTAAAAACTTTCCTCTTCACCTACGTGGAAGATTGTCTTCGTAATTCTTTAAAAAAACCAAAAGAATCTTTTTAAAGCTTTTTCCAATTTAAAAAATCATAACAAAAATAAAAGAGATTGCCTACGTTTTCTCATTTGGTCCTCTCTACAAAAAAAAATAACAGGAGATGTTATATTTCTATATAAATAAAGCATAATTTCATGTTAAATTATTATAATCTTATATCTAAATTCTTTATGGGTCTTTTTAGATACACGGACATAAAACAAGCTGATTTGACATTATATTTGATGATGTAGACTTGAAATCCTAGTTTTAAACAAGGACTCCCCAAATAGACCACTATAAAATTCTAAGGAAAAATCATTATATATTATATCTAGAATCACTAAATTAAAATGCTCCATTACTAAATCGTCTCTATTTCCTTTTAAAATTAAATGCAATTTATTTTCTATTAAAAGTCATAGATAATATATAATTAATGTCTATATGAAATTAGAAATTCTATATGAAAAATAGATTCCAACATACATTTACATATTTTCATTAGTTATTGAATATTTTGTGTTATTTTCATATTACTTCATATACTGATGCTTTGAATATTGTCATTATGAAATAAAGTACTAATTAGGACTTTTAGTCATTACAGATTAAAAAAAATAATGAAAAGATCAAACATTACAAAAGTCAGTGTGCATGTGTTAAAACTAATAACTATATAATATTAAAAAATGTAGTTCACAAATACAACATTAATAATTTACATACTCTATAACTTATTATATTTAAAATTTAAATTATTCCCATACATAGATTCTTATGAATTATATTATAATCTTCATTTTAAAAAAAAAATTATTTTCATTTTTATCAAATAACTATTAATCCAATTATATATACTATTTATAATAAATATAATAAAATAGATTTAAGCTAATCTACAACGAAACTTATAATTAAATACGGCAAGTACTAGCCACTACGTGGCACTTGTTTTAATTTTATATTTGTTACACATTAAAAGTCATAGGATATATTAACAAGCACACTCTTTCATTTCTCTGTTGGATTCATAAGTGATCATAATGGGTGTCTTTTAGTTTTACTTATGATATTTATTCTGTAAGATTATATAATAATTCAACACTAGTAACTATCTTTTACTATTGTACAATGATATAATTATATTACGTATTTACACATTAAATCTATATTTAAGACTATTGGTTACAGTTGAAAACTAATAATTTCTGATAATATTGTTATTGAAAAATCTGATGCAGATTTGTATGCAGATCAAACTAAATAGAAACATTGTTATTCAACTGATTCGAATGTGTTTCAAATTAATTGATTATTACAATACTATAGATTGGCTTATACAATCTTTTATTCTTGTTAATAACTACTTACGAGAATGTAACTTCCCACACCTAAATATCTAAGTACTTTATTTTATTTAATCTAAACCTAAAGACTAACTTAATTAATGTAAAACTCCAACATTCCCCCCTCATTACATTAATCCAAACAAGAGTGGACGTTGCAAGGGTTTTAAACCCAACCCTCAAGAGACTTTGATGAAGTGCCTTCACAAATCCTCCTCACTCGCTCAAGAAACACCAAACTGACCACAATAGTGGATCTCTAGGCTGCAAAACTTGAAACCTCGACAACATGAGTATTCCCACCTCCCATGCACAATGAGACACATTTCCTCTAAAATTCCACATCTCCTAGACGAGTGTGTCTAATGCCTCCTCTGGTGTTGCATATCAGACACCTTTCCTCTGAAGGTCCACATCTCCTTCTATTGTGTCTAACGCCTCCTCAAGTGTTATGGAAACAATCACTACCAACATGCCTACACATTAGATGTCTTTTCTCTAAAAGTCCACATATCCTCTAAGTGTGTCTAACACCTCCTCAAGTGCTCTACAAATCATATTCAAATCCTACCCACCTTTCTCCTTGAAGGGAAAATCATGATGCCAAGCCCCCTCTTCTCTTTAGGGACACAAATATTTCAAGCCCCCTCTTCTCTCTAGGGACACAAATATTTCAAGCCCCCTCTTTTCTTCATGGATGAACCTACCAAGTCCTATCTTTTCAGCGACACAAAGAGATTTCTTCTCATGCAATGAATCATCCCTAAGAGAGAAGCTAGCTTGGGATGATGAAAAACCTCTCCCCTCCATTGCCTCCATCCTTCTATTAAATAAACCTCTTACTCTTTATCCATATGATGAATCATGTGAGTCTTGAAAGGCCCTACTATGTATAACAAAGATGACCCTAAAAATTGGTTCTAATCTCAATACATGTCTCCTCCTCATCTGTTCAGGAATAGGAGGTTTATGTGCCAAAGGGGGGTCCACTGCAATAACAACTACGTCATGGGTTAAATTCACACCATTTTATATTAGTGTTACAAGTATTTCATTAATTAAAATAACTATAAATCAAAAAATAAATTTAAAAGAACAAAACATAGATTTTCTTTACCTGAATGTTCCACATCATCTACATGGTGATCACTCTGAACATCCTCCACTTGTTCGGAATGATGTTCTGTATATATGCTCTAAAATATACACAAAAAAAGTTACACCAATTTCAATTTAAGATGTTAAATTGTACTAATAATTACATAATTATTTTTTAATAGCAAATGAACACCTCCATTGACACTATGATGCACATCAGGGCCTTCATCATGCGGTGTAGGTTTTGTGTTAGGATTATGAGGCTGCATTGCAATGTCATGCACATTATTATCATTGTTTTCTTTTTAAAAACAAAAATAATTAATTTATGTTCGAAATTAACATCAAATAGATTTTTGCTCAAGTATTCAATTTAAAATATATATTTTTTGGTATATTTACCTATTCAACCGATGCAGGAGACTCTTGGGTTGGACCAGTGGAAGCTTGGCATAAGCGTTCAGCCATGGCTTGATAGCCTTCCTTGAATGCAATTTTTTTGTGTTCTACCATAGCCTCTAAATTAAATTATGAGCCCTACATTTTTTTATTAAACAAAATTATTTACATTTTATAAATAATTTTGATCTAGAATTCATTTACTGCTACTTACAATTCGTGCTTGAATTTTTGAATATCCACCAAAGCTAAGTTTGTGCTACCCAATCTTTTGTAGTCTGGCCTTTGTTGCCTTTGATGTGTCCTGCAACCTATGAAAAGTTTGAAATATGTTAGATGATATAGATATAAAGATCACTAATTAGTAATTTATTACATTCTACTAGTAGTTAATACTATCACATACCTTCTTCTCCCATTTGTTGGTGTAATTCCTCTTTGAGCATCCCCTTTCTCCTTTGCATCCAAAATGAACTCATTCCAATGCCTCACTGAAATAAAGGGAGGATGCTCGTACTTTGGGTTCTGGATGAGACTCCTTCTATATGAGTCCCTCACAGTCTTAAGATGTTTGACAGCTTTTTCTAAAATTTTCTTATCCTCAAAAATGTTAATACCAAACTCATGCTCTAAATCTTTTATGAGCTGATCTTTTTTTTTTTTTTCTTGCAAGTTCCACCTTTTAAGAAAAAACACAAAATTGTTAGATAGAAAAATTAACTAAAGTTGTGTACCTTGAATATAGTAAAAGAAAAGGCTTGAATGAAAGGAAAAATATTGTACCAATTAATGATATGAAATAAAAATAGTGGGATAGGGTTAGTTCACTTATGATGTTCCACCTTGTATGTATGGTGGGCCTGAATATCTTCAATGTGAAGTCATAAATCATCTTATAAAAAGAATCATTTCCTGCAAAAATGTCATGGGATCATCAATCCAAAACTTGTTATGAATAGGTAAATGCATATTACAATATAAATAATAATAATTTTAAAGTACCTAGAAGCTTAAGACATTTTAAAGGCATCAATTCTTTATCATCAATCAATAATGATGTCTACATAACTCTCATGTTAGAAACACAGGTAGATCCAGGAAATGATGATGAATTATAACCAATATAGGTACTTTGATCTGTATCTGGTGTAGTAGACGGCGCTGGTGTATCTCCTACTCGACAAAATTAATCCACTATGAGATGCACCCAAGATTAAAGTACAAATTATCAAATCATAATTAACACAAAACCAAATATAAAAAAACAAGGATTTACCAGGCATAGACCGTGAAGGCATCGATGTTTGCATGCCCCGTGTTGTTGACATTGCACTCGACAATCTCAGATGGATGTCGGTCGACCTTCTAGGAGGAGTCATCTACACTTGATGACCTGAACAAAACATTGTTAGCAAAGACATTTTGAAATAATAAAAGTAAGAGTAGCTTTCAATAAAGTTTGAGCGAAAATTTTCTTAGAAATTTGAATTAGTTGTAACTGTACCTTTTCCTATAGCTGTATCTATGGTACTAGTAAGTCCAATGAAAAATGTACACTTTTAATCAGTAAATTCAATGAAGTTTTTGAATGTTCCAAAGCAAAAATTCCTTGTAACTTGTTAACTTAAAGATTATTTTACTTGAGGTGGCCGGAGTTCTTCTAGTACCGGCCTCACCGCGATGTCCATGACCAGGTACTTGAGCAAACAAAAAATATGTAACAAGAACACATACATATTTTAGTTCAGGACATAAAAGAGTATAAAATATAAACCTTTATTGAACTTTTGTTATAACTAAAGATTCATTACTACTTACTTCAAAAAAATGTGCTTGCCGCATCAATTCCTCTTTCCTCATCAGTGTCTCCTCTGTTGGATTTGAATAAGCAAAAATAACAAGAATTTATGCACTAACTTTTTTTAGTTTTTTCTTCACCATATTTACAGGGTTAGGGATATCTGGGATATCCTCATCCGTATCTACAACTATTTCCTTTGTTGTTGTAGGTGCTTTTCCCCTATCCTAAACATCAATTTTTGATAGGAATATCAGTAAAAATATCAAAATAACTCCAAAACCCTAAATAAAATAACATAATAATATAACATTTTTCAACTATCTAATTTGTATAATTACAACAAGGTTTACCATTGCTGAAGAATGGGTGGAAGGAGAATCCTCATGACCTCTATCATGTGGGGGATCCATGTTGTCCTGTGAAAAAGATTAAATATAAAAACTTCAGCGAATTAAAAGCAATAGACTTAGCAAAAAAAACTTATTAATAAAATGGTTTATTGGAGTCATAAACTTGAGGTTAGTTTAAATGATATATATAGTACTTACCACTCTCATGATAGTAACTTTGTTTGTATCTATTTGATTTAAATGGTAATCTATTAGTAGTTCTTCCCCTGCACTTATTGATTTTATCGCACATACAAAAATACGATTCCCCTCACACGCCTCAAATATGCAATTCGACCTTGCTTATTAGTTGAGGAAGGTCATGTACTATTTATAAAACCCACAATATTCCATGTTGCTTTTGGTATCCCATCAATGTACATAGAAAATCTTTTACTTTGATCATTTTCTTTCCATTCTATATAATTTGCTAACAGTGCATACCTATGCATACTTTTTTTATATTGAACAATCTGCATCCAATCATTGTAATTGTAACAAGGTCCAACATACTCCATTAATTCAATAACTTTTTTGTAAATACCTTTATCCCATCCATGAAAAATAGGCCCAAACCATTTAATGAGGATGGAGCTATGTGATATATCCTCTTGTTAACACAAAAATCAGTGTTAATTGGAGGTAGCTCATTGGGTACCCATTCTTTCTCAAGATGTGTGTACCAAAAGGGCACATTGATGTCTCATTTGGTCTCATTATCATAAGAATATGACTCCCCTTGAGCAAGAAAAAATTACATATGTTTATTGAATTTTTTTAGAATCTTTTAACCTCTAGTTGATCTCCTTATTTTAGTCATACTACATGTCAAACTTTCATCTACCATTCCCGCATTTCCCTCATTCGAGGAAGATAGATCTGACAAGTACCTATTAGGTGGGTCCTTCAATCCATCAAATGAGATATTGGCATGTCCCCGCTTCAAATAGAATTTTGATAATAATTAAATAGTATTTATAGAATAATCAAGTCTTGAATAGAGTCATGACCCATACAGTTCTTCTTTGTCTATACGTGGGAGATATAAAATGTAAGTTGAAAACAAAGGAAAGGCACAAAAAAATAGGAATCATATAAAAGGATCAGAAAAGTGACGAAGACAAGTCATATCCTTAGCATAGAATGAAAGAAACATACGTGCTCAGTGACAAACAAGAAGAATATAAGAAAATTATGTATATTTATTATCTTATACCTGCTGATCCATGTCACTGTGTAGGATCCTCGTCAAAGGGGTTAAATTTCCTACATATATTAATCAATATCTTAAGTTAGCTAAAAATTACATAATACGTATGCTACAAATTATGTAGAAGATAACATAAACAATATGCAACATTGTAAACATGAAACAATTACCTTTACCTTATATATGGAATGCAAAATCATCAACATAAGAGGTGATGATGTGTGTAGTTAATTGCCTATTTTTAGAAAGGGTGACAATCAAACAAAATATATACATGTATCAGCAACCATTAATTGAGCATCATAAGCAATACATTGGTAATTGTAAGTCACATATGTTGTAACTAAACTAAGAGAGTTTCACTAATGCATATGTGAATCATTTATCTTAAGTTAGCTAAAAATTACATGATACGTATGCTACAAATTACGTAGAAGACAACATGAAAAATATGCAAGATCGTAAACATGAACAAATTACCTTTACCTTACATATGGAATGCAAGATCGTCAACAGAAGGGGTGACGATGTGTATAGTCAATTGCTTGTTTCCAAAAGGGTGACAATCAAACAAAATATATACATGTATCATCAGCAATTAATTGAGCATCATAAGCAATATATTGGTAATTATAAATCACATATGTTGTAATCATTAGAATTGAACACAATAAATATGCAATCATTAGAATTGAAATCAATAAATATATATTAAATATATATACTAATCAATATAAATATATATAAATAATTAAATCACACACCTTGTACATTTCAATCATGTCATTGATCATCTTCATCATCCATCTCATCATCATTTCCATCATCATCATCGTCGTCATCGTCGTTGTCATCATCATCATCATCACCACCACCACCACCACCACCATCATCTTCTTCTTCCATCACATTATACTTTATCGGTCTTCCTCTTGGATCATGTCTAACAACAAATGACCAACCTTATTTATGTGGAACCTCTAAGTAAAACACTTGCTCACATTGGCTTGGAAGAATATAGGCTCATCTCCAACCAGATCAAATGACTTTGTATTAATCATTGTAAATCCATTATCATGTTGAATAACAGTTCTATCATGATTATTTTGATTTAGTCATAGCTTGTACCATTTGATGACAAATAGAACTAATTTGAAGGAGTTAAAGTCACACTCAAGTATATCATCCAAGATGCCATATTATCAATTTTGAGATTTTTGAGGATGTATTTCATTTCTAGATGATATATTAGTGACCTCAAAGACTGCAGTTATCCCAGAATCACAAGTTTTCTTCATGTCATCCAATTTTTTTATGAGAAATTTGTGGCCATGATAGTACATAGTTTTGTGATGCTTGACCTGCAATTTTTTAAGCGTGTGAAAATTATTTTCATCGTGAGTTGATATGAAACATATGGGTCATGATCATTAATAAATTTTTACGTACCTCTTTACCTCTTAAACCATATGCTAGATCAATTACCATTGGTGTAACATTGGAATATCCATTACAATGAGCTTCTCTAACCAATGAAGCAACACCTTCCCATGTTAATGAGAAATTATTTTGTTGACATCATTCAATCCATACCGTCATCCAATCAATATTGTTCACAATATACAAATGTATTGCATCCCACTCTCAACCAACTGTATAAAAAAAATAGACCAATTACAAATAACATATATTGAAGATTTATAAGAATTAATTAACTACAATAACATATTATAATTACTTCTCACTTTTGTCAATCTACCTTTCCCCATCAAGTACTCCCCTTTAAATTTTTTAATGGAGTTGGTATCCCAAATACGATCTACATGGATCTTTGTTGCAAACTTAGGAAGATATTAACTAATGTACACCATGGTTTGGTATACCATAGATCCCTCCACCATAGAACCCTCAAGATGCGCTCTTTATCAAACCAAGCCTTACAAAAATTTCAAGTGCCTCTCAATCATCCACATTGACCTAATTTGTACATGTTCACATAATTTAATCTCCTCAACTTGATGTATAAGGTAGTGTTCTTGTGCATTGAACAAAGTTGAAGGTAAACACTTTTGCATTTCACACATAAGATGAGGAATATTTCTCTTCCAATATTTTATATCTTCTTTATTGATTTATTTTGATGACAACCACCTCATGTATTTTCTAAGATCATATATAACTTGTTTGACATTGTTGTCGAAGTGGTGTGAGAGAGATAGAGGTAGAACATACTACAATAATTGTAAAATGATCTTATCAATATTTTATAAAATAATGAAATGAAAACTACATGCAGTATAAAAATATATAGTGAATACAAAATAACATGAATTACCTTAATAAATGTATTTCAATCATGTGTTTTCATCCCTCACCCAAATTCACTTTTTTTTATATGAGATGGTTTATGCTCACTGCAAATCCTGTGGGAAATCATATTTTTTTTATGACTTCTTTTATAGCATTGCTCTATTGCTCTAACAATAACCAAGTAAGGGCACTTATATCAATCTGGTCTCCATTATTATTTGACCAAATGATATTTTTCATTGTATGGTTGGATTCTTCAATGTCACTACAAATTTTGACAATTTTGTCTTTGTCACGCCTTCCATCTAATATTTTCCATAATGTCTCTGTTACATTCTTTCTAATATGCATAGCATCAAACAAATGCACGATTGGGAGTTGCTCGTAGTACGACAACCTACTAAATTATGTAGAATAAATTTTTAATCCTTTTGGAAGTTGGTCATTGATGCCTTGACGACCTTCACGAGCATCAATTACATCATCAATAAACAAAACACAATATCAAAATATAAATTTCAAACAAAAACCATTAGATGGAATGACATTACCTCAATAATTTATTTTATTGTATTACAACTTCCATAGGCGAGGTGTCATTCTCTATGGCTTTGATGCAGTCTCTTCTTTCCCATTGAAAAGATGTTTTTCGGTAATTCAATACTTATGATTTCTATGGAGAAAGTGTCTATGCTCATCGAACACCTGCTTTCCTAAACTTTTTGAATGACAAGATTTCATCTTTGGACCACAAATTGGACATGCAAATTTTTCCTTTGTTTGAAGACCAACAAGATCATGTATAATTGGATTAAATATGTTACTTTTGTGTTAGCACTATAACATACCAAAAAAGAGGTGTTAAGAAGAGAACATACCACAAAAATGTGTTAGTCTAGGGGCATCATGTATTGTCCATAGAAGCATTGCATGGAATTGAAATTGTCTTTATCCTATTGGTTTAGAGATGTCATACATAGTGACCCCATTCCATAACACCATCAACTCGTCGATAAGGGGCTCAATATATACATTCATATTTTTAACTTGGTACTTACCTAGTTGAATGAACACAAACATTACATAATTATTATGACCATTTTGATGGATTATTTATAATAAATTAATTTAGATGACTATTAAATGAAAAAAATACCTGGAACAATCATTTCCAACATTATGTGCTCCCTCTTTATGGACATCCAAGGAGGAATGTTATTGTTGATAACAAAAATAGGCCACACCAAGTAAATAGATCTCATCTCTCCGAACGGATCGACACCGTTCGCTGCTAATGAAAGCTTGAGATCACAAGGTTCTTCTTTAAAGTGTGGTCAAGTTTCCTCTATTTCTTTAAATGTCAAACTATTTGTAGGCATTCACATAATGTCATCTCAACTTCTATTGTGTGCATGGTAATCCATAAATTGTGCCAAGCTATTGCACTTGAATAATCGTTGCAGGCAAGGAATAATGGAAATATATCAAAGAACTTTACGAGACACCTTTTTTGTTATTTGATCTGATCGATATCTACTAATATGACAATTAGTGAGTTTTTTTGAAAGTTCATATTGTTTATGATATATAATATGATCATTCAAACATGCATGTATTGTTTGATACTCCATTCCAATATCTTTCATAATGGAAAATAATTTTCGGTACGAGCAAGGTAGAATTTTTTATGGTGGTAACAAACACTCACCTATCAACCTACAACCAAAAATATAATCTATTAATATAAAGAATATTAATTGGTACATGATTCACCCTTTGTTAATTGTAAGGAAATTATGACTAAAAAATGACAAAAGATGACATACCTTAACATACGTGTCATTGCTACATTGGATAAACTATTCATAACCTTCAAGCTCACCAACAAAAATACAACAACAAGAAGAGTTATTTGGGAGCCTTCGTATAGGGGCTCGTATGCCTTCTCAAGTATAGGTACATCAAGGTCATCTACATCATCATCATCATTTTGATCATCGTGATCATCTTGATCATCATGATATTCTTGATCATTGTGATATTCTTCCATGGGATTATTACCTTCTACTTCGATATTCACACCTCCATGTTCCCTCATTTGGAAATCCACATTCTTCGGATTGTCATGGTCCATTACATGAAACCTAGGGTGGTTGACCTATATCAAAATGATGACCTTAAATTAACCATGACCATGATGTCATCATCAAATCATGTCTTATGTATTTTATAAATTATTAAAATACATACCAATGGACAAAATTTGTTTCCCCCTTCAATGTGATCATGTTGCCTACAATGTTCCTCAACTGTTTTGATTAGATATCTTTGAGTCTTTAAGCCCTTAAAAATTTTGCAGGCAAAATAATATTTTCCATCACCTTTTATTTTAAAGTTAGACCACAATCTAGCAATTGTCTCCCTATTTTTTTGTGGGTTGATATTGTCAGACATGGTATTTCTTGAATGGAATGACTCATTGGTGGAAGAAGGATGATTTTTTTGCAACCTGCAAATACAAATCGTCACTAAACAACCATTTTCTCAACTGTAATTTTCTCAACACAAAGAGATATTTATCATAGCCATAGAAACCTGATTATTTTTAAATGGAATACACCAAGGAGTACCATAAAAAATATTAACCATTTGCAATCATGAAAAGTAAACCTAAATCAAATAGCTCATTTTTTATTAGCATGTGTAGTCTCTGTGTATATGAAAAATGAATGAAATATCAAGATAAAATAAAATAGTGAACAAAATAGTATTCCTCATAGTGTGAATGAAATATACCATCAAAAGAAGGTGACAAAATCCTATCACCAAGCACAGACATAGGAAATAAAAAAGGGACACAAGACAAGAAATAAGAAAAATCATTCAGAGTATAGAAAAATTATTAAGAGTATAATCACAAAAGGAAACACTCTTCGTCAACAATGTTCAAAATCATTAGGACTATAGAAAAATTATTAAGACTATAGAAAATCAAATTCTAGAAATGGACGGTTCTAATGCTTTGCCATCAAAACAATTGAGCATTCATCATTTGGTATTGTCTATTCCATTTAAGTATGTCAGGCACAAAGTATTCCATTTAGATTTGACAAACATGCAGATTTGACCAAGCATTACTGGGAGCTTGACCTAGCAGAAAATGGACTTGTGATATGATTTTCACAATAGTACATGTGTTGTTGGGTAAGCTCCTAGTAGTGCTTAATAAAATTTGCATGTTCACAATAGTACATGTGTTGCTGGGTAAGCTCCCAGTAGTGCTTAGGAAAATTTGATTTTCACAATAGTACATGTGTTGTTGGGTAAGCTCCCAGTAGTGTTGGGTAACCTATGCATATACAGCCTCCACGTGTGCATATAAGAGTCAATCAAAGAAGGTATATGCACAAGTGACAAACATGCAGATTTGACCAAGCATTGCTGGGAACTAGACCCTGCAACAAATGGACTTGTGATGTTTTTTCACAATAGTACATGTTGCAGGATCAGCTCCCAGTAGTGCTTAGGAAAATCTGTATGTTCATCACCTATTCATCACATTATTGCTTAGGCAAATCTGAATTTTCATCACCTATGCATATAAGATTCGATCAAAGAAGGTATATGCATAGGTGACAAACATGAAGATTTGTTGACCAAGCATTATTGGGAGCTAGACCCTGCAACAAATGGACTTGTGATGATTTTTCACAATAGTACATGTGTTGTAGGGTAAGCTCTCAGTAGTGCTTATGCAAATCTACATGTTCATCACCTATGCATATGAAATGGCTCTAATGACAGATACAATCATTGAACAACCATTTTGTCAACTCTAAGTTTCTCAACAAAGAGGGACATTTATCATAGCCATAGAAACATGATTATTTTTAAATGGAATACACCAAGTAGTACCATTAGAAATAGTGACCATTTATAATCATGAACAGTAAACCTAAATCAAATAGTTCATCTTTTTATCATCATGTGTAGTCTCTGTGTATATGAAAAATGAATGAAATATCAAGCTGAAATAAAGCAGTGAACAAAAATTCAAATTCAAGGCCTAATTTATCAAGAGAAACAAACTATGGGGAACCCCATGACAATCAAAAAAAGAAACACACTTTTTCAACAATGTTCAAAATCTTGTCACCAAGCAAAGACATAGGAAATAAAAAAGGGACAAAAGACAAAAAATAAGAAAAATCATTAGGACTATAGAAAAATCATTAAGACTATAAAAAAATCAAGTTCTAGAAATGGACGATTCTGATGCTTTTCCATTACAACAATTGAGCATTCATCATTTGGTACTTCTTGGTGTATTCCATTTAAGTATGTCAGACAAAAAGTATTCCATTTACATTTGACAAACATACAAATTTGACCAAGCATTACTGGGAACTAGACTTGACAAAAAATGGACTTGTGATGATTTTCACAATAGTACATGTCTTGCTGGGTTAGCTCCGAGTAGTGCTTAGGAAAATCTGCATGTTCATCACCTGTTTCTTTGAAAAGTTTCTAGATTCTAAGAAGAGGTATGAGTGGAGGCTAAAGAAGGGATATTTGTGAAGGTCTCATAGACCTATGTTACTTTTGTCCCACCTCAACTCAGTAAAGAAGATATTTTGTAGAATTTTGGAGATCTAGCAAATCTTCACAAATATCCCTTCTAGCCTCCACAGAATATATGTGTTCTTAGAATCTAAAAACTTTGATCATTGATCTATTTGATTTTGACACAAGGCAATGATCTTAAATCACTATTCAATCAAGAACACATTTCCATAAGCAATTTAATTCACTGTTGTAATGACTATACCCATGGGAATAGATTTACTATTGCAAGGATGATTTTTATTTATTAATTGGAATCATTAAAAATTTGGTCTCTTACACATCCCACCCTACTTATCTCCTTCCACTCATGGTGCAGGAGCACCAAGGTCAAGTACAGGACCTAAGGAGTGCACCAGGGTCACTAATAGATCCTTGGGTAGAGGTGAAGACAACATGGCCCTCAAGGGTCATTTGATGATGTAATAGACCAATAATGGTCATACAATGATTTTTTGATCATTTACTAATCATATTGTAATGAGATCAAGGATGTAAGCCTTTATAGCATTTAAAAGGATAAAGTATACCTAGGGGTCACTAGGGGTCATTATGTTAATCCTAGAGAATATGAATTGGTGAAAGACCTATAAGGTCAATAATATTTGTATTATGGCCAATAGAGCCTTAAAAGTGATGTCAAAGCACTCAAGGTGCAAAAATATGTAATTTCCTCTTATTGGCAAAATATGGCTTATAAGGGTCATATGGGGGTTATAGGTTAGATTGGATTAAAAAGTTTGTCTTTAAACCTTTTATAAGTCTTTAAGTATGGGCATTAGATGTTATGTTGTTGATTTGACAACTTGACAACAATCTTTGGTTTATTTTGTTGACAGTCAGTTTAGATTGTTTAGGAACATTTAAAAAAACATTTAGTTGCTGGTTGTTGGGTTATTTGGGGAGAATGGAGTCTACTTTGAGGGGGGATCCATGTGAGGAAGGGTGTGAAGAAAGGTGGTGTGAAAAACCATGAAGATGTAACAGGGTTATCATCAATAAAATCTATTTCTCTGCATTTTTGTATCTCATTGTTATGAAGGAACAGTCAGTGAATCCATAACTCCAATGGTTGATGAAACATGATTGAGACTTGGTTAAATAATATAAAACACTCCTACATATCTTATTTTCATGTTTATGTATTTACCTTAGCATTTGGTTTGATCTCAAGGAAGAACAATTGATTGGCGTGACTGTGACTGGCTTTTAGAGGGTACAGTCAACAGTTTAAGGTTGTATTCATTAATCATTTAAGGGCACTCCCACCCCTATGATCACTCTATTTTGGTGGGAGATGTCCTAGTTATATCCTAGGTATTCTATGTTGTTTTGAATGCAGGGAGAGTGCAAGGTGGTAAGGGAGCAGTGACAGTCCTGGTGGAGAACACAGTGAAGGGTGCACTTAACAAGCACCAATTGTTGGTTGGAGATTCCCGATGAAGGTAGGGGATGTTTTATGATTGTTTATATCCATATGAATGTAGGGGAAGGTTTTGGAAATAGTATTGGGGTTGAGAGTTGCAGGGAAGGATGTTTCCCATAAAGCCCTAGGCTACTAGCCCAAAAGGTGAGGGTTTGATAAATGGGAATGTGAATGAGTGGGTATGATTAAATAAAGTTGAAAATTTGTTGTTTGGTATCATTTTGCAAGAATTTTTGGGGTTATGGAGTCTTGGAAGTAAGTGGGTATAGGTGTTGCTTTGTTATGGGAGGGATAATTAGGCCTAGATGGAGAGATATAGCATGATGGAAAGGTTCACCAGTAAAATGATGGAGATTTGAGTTTGATATAGATTCAATAACCTCAAAAAGAGTACTTGAAAATGTAAATACTTCACCAAGTTGTTTGGGAAATATTTGTGCAATTTGTAGATCACTGTTTGTGAAGGGCTACTAGACAGGCCTAGAGAGGGTTCTTGGGTCTAGGGTGTTGGAATGAAACCTTAGATGGTTTGAGAAATTTTGTAAGGAATATTTGGAGAATTTTTAATGTCTTAGTGGGAACAAGGACATTCATGTGTGTGAGGACCAAGGATGGGGTCAGTTGAGAAAGAAAGAGTTGGGGTTAAGGTGTTGGTAAAATGGTCAGCATTCCCCTCGGGATTTGTGACATGGTTTAATAGCCTCCTGTGTCTTCTATAAGCCTATTGGTTGTATCAGGCATTAACAGGTCGATCTTTTGGTGTAACAGCAACCACTACTTGTAACAAGTGGTATCAGAGCAAGGTTCCCTACATCAAGTTTAACAACTTTGGGTAGATTTTGGTTGAGTGGAATACTTATCTATAATGGCTCATGATAGTTCTTCAAAGGTTCCTATTTTTTATGGATTAGATTATGCTTTTTGGGAAGTTATGATGCAAACATACTTGTTATCTATTAATGTTGATGTTTGGGCTTCAGTTGAAAATGGTTATAATGTTGCTAATACTTTACCTACAGATCCTAATGAAAAGAAGAAGTATGAAATTGATATGAAAGCTAAATTTGTAATACTTAACAATTTGTCTAAAGATGTGTTTGTTAAGGTTCTGTCTTCTAAAGAAGTTTGGGACAATTTGAAAAACACTTATCATGGTAATGATAGAGTTAAAGAAGCCAAGATACAATATTTAAAATCAAGATTTGAAGATCTAAAAATGGGAGATGATGAAAAGGTAGAAAACTATCTCCTTAAGATAGATGAACTTGTGAATGGTATAAGAGGACTTGGTGAAACAATTGATGATATTAATGTTGTAAAGAAAGTTTTAAGATCTCTTCGACCTGATAAGTTTGATTCTAAAATATGTTCCATAGAAGAAACTAGGGACATTAACAAATATACAATAGAAGATATTAATGGAGCACTTGTAGCTTATGAAATGAGAAAGTTTGGCAAGCAAGAATCTACAAGCAAAGAAGCAGCATTCAAAGTAGAAAAGAAGGCAAAGCAAGTCTCATCAGAATCATAAGACCTTGATGTTCTTGAAGCACATTTCTCAAGGAAATTAAAGAAAGGAGGAGGCAAATACAAAGGTAAACTTCCTTTCAAATGCTTTAATTGTGGTAAAATATGACACTTTTCATCTAAATGTCCTTATAATAGTTATGATGAAGTAGATGATGAGAAAGAGAATTCAAGTAAAATGAAAAACAAAAAGAAGTTCTTTAAGAAGAAGAGTTTGATTGTTGATATATCAGATAGTGAATCTAGTAGTTTTGAATGTGATGAAAATGAAGTTTCATTCATGGCTATAGAAACTACTTGTCAAGAATTAGATAGTGATGATGATGTTGAACTTGTTGAAGTTGATTGAGAATGTGAATTTCTTTATGCACTTAAAAAGATCAAGGAATTAAAAAGGAATTTAAGTGTTCAAGAAAATCAATTCATAAAAGAAAAAGAGAACTTTGAAAAAGAAGTTAAGGAATTAAATCAACAAGTTATAGATTTAAAATTACAAGTGGAGGAACAAAAGAGAATTGTCTTTGTCACTAAAGAAGAGTTAAGTTCTAAAGATTAGGAATGTACAAGGTTAATGAATGAAGTATTATCATATAAAAGGAAGTTAGAAAAATATGAGAATACTACTTTGGATTACATGTTAAGGAAACAAAGAAGAACTGATGATCTAACTGGAATTGGTTTTGCACTTGGACAATGCTCTAGTGACAAGAAAGATAAATCTTTATTTGAGATATTCAAATCTGAAAGTAAAGACATAGATCAACATGTTACCACTTCAAATTCAGATAAAAATGTAGATTTTAATCAGATTTATAATGGTAAAAGGCAAGTTACATCAAGCTCTTCATTCATGGGTAAAATATCTTCAAACAAGTTTACTTCGTTCTTTGATGGGTATTGCTTCATGTGTCATCAATATAGACATAGAATAAGTAATTGCAAATATATGTCAAGAAGGTTTTCAAAATTTCATTTTGGTTATTCCTTTCCTAAAGTGAATGGTTTAAGATGTTACAAATGCAATATTTTTGGTCATGTTATGAGGAATTGCAAAACTAAGACATTTCAGAATGATCAATCTTATACTAGTCTACAAGTTGATAAAGAATTTGATACTAATGTGACTAAGATATGGAGGCCTAAGATTAATAAGTCTATGTTTGTTCAAATGACTTTACATTCTAAAGAAAAGGACTTGTGGATAATTGATAGTGGTTGTTCTACACACATGACAGGTGATAAAATAAAGTTTGATAAATTGATTAACTACAAAGGTGGCAGTGTGAGTTTTGGTAATGATTCTTCAAGGAAAATTAAAGGTTTGGGTTCTTTGATGCTTAGTGACAAAATGTCTATTCATGATGTGTATTATGTTGAGGGATTGAAGTACAATATTCTAAGTGTTAGTCAAATTTGTGATAATGGATATGAAGTTGTGTTTGATGATCATGGTTGTCAAATCAAATTTAAATTAGGACAATCAGTTGCATCACGTAAAAGATCTAAAGGGAATGTATACAACTTAAAAGATATCACAAATACTAACAATAATGAAGATGTTTGTCTAATGGGATAGGTGAATGTAGTTGTGCAACATAAAGATAATACTATCCTTCAAGAAAATGATAATGACTTGAATAAATCAGTTTATAAAATTGAAGAAAGTGAAGAAGAGATAAAAGATCAAACAGGAACACCAGAACCAACAAGTACAAAGTCTACATGCTCAAGATTCAAGAAATATCATCCTCAAGAGTAAAATATAAGAGGCACAAAGGAAGATCAGTTGGCTGACATATTTACAAAACCTCTATCAAAATAAGTCTTTGAAGGTTTGAGATCTAGATTGGGAGTTATCTCTCTTTCTTCTCTTGCGTAAGTTAAACAGTGTGTGATAGGTTTCAGGGGGAGCATTTATGATAATTTTTAATGAAACCTTAGTATATCTCCTTTGTCATTGATGTCAAAGGGGGAGAAAAAGCATGAGGAAAACATATTGTGATTGATGGAATCTATACAAGTACAATGGAATCTATACAGGTACATGATTTTTTCTATAGGTGATGATATACAGGTGTTAAAGGTACATGCAAAGGTTAATATATTTTTACAGGTATTAACATCAATGTTGTCATTGATGTCAATAATACATCCATGCAAGTATAATGGGAATATGGTATGGTTAAAATCATGAAATTATCTTATTTGATGTCTTTCAATATTGTTCAAAACATATTCAAGACATACACTTAACTGTTATACAATTAACACTTAATGTTCATATTGGTTAAGAAAACGGTTATAAAAAATAGTTTTGGTATATGTGAAAGTCGACAGGCTTAGTTATCTGATAGACCCCAACCATAATAATTTTTTGGAAAGGGAGATTAATTAGATAAAATGGGTCTATGTTATGTTTTTCATATCACATGTATGGAAAGAGAAAAAATCTATTTAACAGATGCAGTTACAAAAATTCATGACAGTTTTAGCAGTTTTGAGCAATTTTGGTCTAATTGAAGTTTGGGTTATGTAACTGCCTCAAAAATTTCAAATTCTTTGGTTTATAATTAGAGAATACATTCCTCTAAAATTTCCAATAGGTGATTTGATCAAAAGCTTTAGGAGTGGTGCATAATGTGAAGTATATCAAGCAGATTCCAGGAAGTTTTTATAGCAACAAAGAGGAGGGTAATGCTTTATGTTTCTATTTTGCTATTTATGATTTGATTTTCATTATAGAAGTATATCAGAGGTTGAGAAGGGTTTATATACTGATATCTTAATGGTTTACATCAGTATTTAATCAAATATTTTTATGAAACATGAATATGCATTTGGATCTTTAATGTTTTGAAGGAAAACTATTATTTATCTTTCAAGAAGTATAGCATTTTGAAGACCATTGATTAAACTCATCCTATTACATTCAGATGCATTGATTTAAGTCTGATTACACATTTCATGATCTGATAAAGTCATTTTGAGAAGGCTTGTATAATTTGGTATAATTTGGTGATGTAAAAGAATCGGTATGAGACTAGATAAGAAAAGAAGTGAATCTTGCTTAATGTTTTCAACTTGGAGTTGAAATATTATCTCATGATTTGTATTGTAACAGAGATGATCCTCTGATTTTGTATTTCATTTACTCATTTTTTTATTTTGTGCTTCTTGTATTCTTGAAGTTAGTGCTTAAGGTGTAAGGGATTGGTGTTCCTTGAAATCAGTGTTTCAAAAATAGGGTGTTGGTGCTTCCTAGAGTTGTAGCTCTAAAAGATTTTCCCAAGAGGCTAATAAAGTTTCAGATTCAAAGTGGTTTTTACCCTAAGGGGTTTTACACTATAAATATTGTGTAATTTTTTCTTTTTACACATATAGTTCATATTCCATAAGTATATGTTATAATTGTAAAAAATTGAAAAGGACAAGTTTTAAGTAACCACTGATTCACCCCCCCCCCCCCCCCCCCCCTCTCAGTGGTGTTTATATTCCAAGAAGTGGTATCAAAGCTTGATCATAGGTTTGAATCCCCTCAGGTAACGATGAGGGGAAGATTTTTGGCAAAATGGTCAACACTCCCCTTGAGATTGGTGACATGGTTTAACAGCCTCATGTGTCTTCTATAAGTCTAGTGGTTGTAACGGGCATTAAAAGGTCGATCTTTTGGTGCAACGACAACCACTACTTGTAACATAAGGGTCAAGAGTGAAGCCCAAAGTCAGGGTTAGTGCTAAAGGAAGTTGGAGGGAAAGGAAATGAGGAAGTGAACTTGTTCAACATGGTTGAGGGTTTGGTGAACAAAATTTAGGGTGCTCTATTTGATCCTCGAGTGAGACTAATTCCTTGAGTGTATTCCAAGATGCTTGTAGAATCCTCAAGTTTAGTTGGTTTCCTTTGGGTGACAGTAGAGGGCTCTACATAAACTCACGTGGATCTTAATACAAATAAACTCCTAACTCTCCCAAAATTGACTGTACCTAACTCCAAATTATCTCCAAACAGTCACAAAACTGACTGTTATAACCAACAATCAAATGAGATGTTTGAAAGTTGAACATAGAAAGGATAGCACATGGTACACCTTATAGATTATATGGAGTAAACAATGATCACTAGATTTATTCAATTCTAGCATTCTATTAAACAATTTTCTTTTCACATTTCTCTTTCTTGACTCAGTTTGGTATCAACCCATTAAACAACTTAAGGGTTGATCAATTTATCTTAGTTTTCAATGCATGAGAAATGTGTTTTATTGAGTTACCAAGAAAGAAAATCTAGGACAGTAAGAGAGTATATACTATATACTATGTATATTGAAAAAGATGAACTTAATGATTAGATAGATCACTAATAATGAAGAATTGTATATCATATTATAAAAAATTTAAGATTTCTTCACATGACTTGAATTTTAATTTGTTACCAAGAAATCAAATTTAGAGTCAGTAATCTAGTATATACTATATACTGTAAAACTTGTTTTAATACATGGTCACCATTTTTATACTGAGATGATATCATAGGATCATACCTTATGATGTGTTTACAGGTCTTTTCAGCAAAGATTGGAGTGAACCATCCCACTAAACCATGGTACCAACAATATGGCTAAGGTCCTAGATCTTTTCCATAGACTTGTCCTTGTACACAACATGGGTGTCACACATCTTTATGTCGAGGGATATTATCTAATTATAATTGAAGCATGCAAGAAAAGAGTTTTCCAAATTTGGTGAATCCATTATGTTTAGCAACAATCTTGGATGCTCCTTCATAAATTTGATAACTTTACATTATCTCAAATACGTATAGAGAGGGAAATAGGTTATCTGATCTACTTGCAAATTGGGCATGTGATAGGGATAAAATGGTGTTTTCTAATGACATTAACCCATTAAAAATTTACCTAGAGGTAGAAGATATAGTACTCAAGGACTGAGGTTACAGGGGGAATTAAAGTACTTTAACTCTATCATGCTGTCAAGTCTCATGTTTAGGATTGCATTTGTATCGTCACTTTTTTTGCAACTAGTCACCTCATTATTTCCTTTCTTAAATGTGGCATACAATTTAATGATTTGTGATGTTATTCCAAATTCATCTTGCAATATGGAATTATATGGGTCTGTGAATTTCCTACTTTCAAGAATACTTTGTCATGTGTTCCCACTACATATCTCACATGCAAAATGGATGGTTCTGATAAGATCTAGCATTGTAAACATTCAGAGGATAGATGGTGTTTTTCTAACTTTATTTGATTCATGTACAAATTTTAGTTAACTTGCGCTATCTTTTATATCCCCACCTTTGAATTTTGAGTATTCTTTATGGACTATGATTTTCTTTTAATTGGAACAAAGGTACAATAAAATTCAACAATTTTAAGGGATAGAAAGGTCATCAATGTGCAACATAATGGTGTAGCATGAGTGTACTTCCAACAGAGTCATTTAATCACATCAAAAATAATCTTTATACATGGAAATGTGCACTATGTCTTTTATGTAGTCATATAAATGGATAAATATTGTGACTTTAATTGAAAATGACAGTAATAAACTTGAAGTCAAGAGTGAAGATCTTTAACATAACAGTCACAAAATAATTCAATCAGTCATAAAAAATAATAGCTGGATTTGAAAGAGAGTCATTTGAAAGACTCATAAAGGTTGCATGATCTAAAAAGATCAAAATATGAATGTAATTGAACCTATGGTCCATTTTGTAATTTGATGCAATACAATGTAATAAGCTTGAACCTATAAAGGCAAGAGTGAATGTAATAGAGGTTGATTTCATAGGGTGGTCTAGTAGGCCTAGAAAGCTAATAGGTTATGTCTTCAAGTATAATAATGGATTTAATGTCATGTTAAGGTCCTTCATGGACAAAATTCAAATTCCTAAAGTTAAAGAGTCATTTAGTCAAGTTTTAAACTTTAAATATTTGAAATCTAATGGTCAAGTGTTACTTGGGGATGGATCCACATTTGTATTATACCTATCTAACATGAATGATGTAGGAATGAGTGCTCTTTGCAAGAGAAAAGGAGCAGTTGGTCAGATTTGACAGTGTTGAGGGTTAAGGAAATGATGCATGGTTATAGCAGAAGGAGTTCTAGCCATTGGAGGGGATGATTTTGTGGTTGATTCCACTTATTTATGGTCTAAGGATGGTGAATCATCCATTTATTTGAGAGTATAGCATTGGGAGGTTAGACATTGACCAAGCCCTAGATAATAGGGGTTTTGGAGGGGCAATTTAGGACTTTTACATATGGAGAGGTCTTAGAACCAAATTGGTTATAGGATCCATGGTTTGGGATCATTTGGTAACTTTTTTGAAAGTCTCAAGACCTAGGGTGAAGAACTAAGAGGGGTTGCTTTGTAAATGGAGTTGAATTAGCCCTCCTAATTCAGGGACAATGGTGGATTTGAGGGTCTTGGTCCAAAACACCTAGGGAAAATATTTTAGTATGTTATGAATCTTTAAAAAGGGTATCTAGATGTGTGATTGGTCTATAAGGTTATTTGGAAAATATTTGAAGAAGGGTTGGAAAATCCTCACTATTGTACTGGTAGACAGTATATGACTGGACAGTATGGTCCAAGAGGATAGAATGGCTACAAGAATGAATTAAAATATTTGTAAATGGATGAGATGAGTATGTATTGGGATCCTTGGAGGAGTAGGATCACCATTTGAAGCATGGTTTATGTTTATGGTTGACGAAAACTATGAAAAAGTGTATTTATAAATTTGAAGAGATATGAGTCACATTTCCAAAATCATAAGAATAAAAAATATGGATACAATCAAGAAAAAACATGATCAGAAGGTAAAACTAAAAATATGACTTTGATTGAGTATAGAAAAAATATTAAGCTAAAGATGACAATTAGACCAAGAGCACTAGAAAGTTCTTTGAACCATCATTCCAAGGATATCTATTTTCCCGATTGAGGTATTTTTGCCAATTAACAAAAATAGATGAAAAAAGTTAAAGAAGGGACCTCTAGTATATGCTAATAATACACACAATATTATCCAAATATTCTTGGAATATGTTGGTCACTTGAAAAATATCTCTTTTGTTGTAATGTTCCCTCTACTACTAGGGTTTTCCTTCCTTGAAAAATAATTTATGGTGAAAACATTACACATGATAAGGTATATTTAAGGGAATATTCCCTACTACACGAGGAGGCATCAAAATAAGGTTAAAAAATCTAACTATGTGAGAAAATGAAAGCAAGGAGGAGTGTATTGATGGACTTTATGATGTTGGTTTCATAATGGGGAATGTGGAAAAGGATTCTTGGAGACTTAAATGACTATTCATACATGTATACTACCATTATACGTTTGAGGGTTTATTTTGGACAATGGCTCCTATAGGTTCTTTTACACTCATCAATCTAACTTTGTTGACTGTGACTTTGACATATCTTCTTTGTATTTGCATTTTTGGAATAAATAAAAACAAGGGTTTTTTGTATATCTGATTGTTAAATCTATCAACAACCATGGTTCTCTCACAAGATCTTGTCATCCATGAACTTTATCTCCATTTTTTGAAATGGGTATTAGAATAATGAAATGAAATTCAAACCTTATTGCATCATTCGACATATTTTCCCCAATTCCCTATAGTAATAACTTCATATATACAAAACTCTAATTATTTATCCTCTGCCAATATAAACCTTTACACTTAAGGGTATATGTATGCCACATTTCCACATAATCTTCTTTTATTTCTTTTAAAATGTGGTTTGAAGGCTTTCAAATGTACTGTAGTTCCACAAGGTTTTGTTGGGCTTGTTCTTTTCCCTATACATTCAATGTATTTTCCTATTACTTCATCTCAAGGGTTTGAAGTTTTGAGCTAGAAAAGAAAGAAGAGGAGTTTGAATTTTATCATATACATTTAATATTTAATCTCCTTACTTTGTTTTTATGATACACTTTGGAACACCATGGTTGTGGGTAGCTTCAAGCTCTGCATTCTTTATTGATGACAAAAAAACATGGAAACCCTTTCTTCTCCTTTTTTCAGCTTTGTCAATTGTATCGAGGGTTTATCATATTCAAGAAAAATAAAAGTCCCAACATATCTGTATATTTTCTTGAGGTTCCAATATTGATCATTTATTAAATTCCTTGCCTTACAAACTCTAAATACAAGCTCATGAAAACTTACTAGCATCATTTAAATTTCCATAACTATCAATGTTTTAGCTTTTATTTTCCGCACTTCCGTGATATTCAACCACTTATTCAACATTTTTTTATAATGAAACCAAAAGTAGCATCAATTTATCCTTGAACTTAGTTGATGAGGAAACAAAGAACCCACCCTTAGTTGACTGGGTTTCTCTGTATCTTTGGAAATTCACATCACTTCTAATGGTGTTCACACCACCATTCTTCTAATGGTGGTGTGAACACCATTAGAAATGCAGGATATACGACATTATAGAATGAAAATTGATGCCATTGAAGAGGGTAAATAATGCAGAATGAATGCATTTGAGATTCTAAGTCCAAAGATTAGAGTTTCAAACCTGTCACAAATGAAAACAATTTGAAATAAAGAAAAATGTACCCTTGATTAAGCATATGCCAAAAAAATCAAATCTCTTACCAAGACTACAATGAAATGGTTGAAATCAAATGCCTATTCCTCTCGATGCTTGCTCGGTTTTGAGAATAGTAATGTGGAAGAGAAGGAGATGCTAGAACCTATAGGCTAGATGCATATAGGCGGTGTCGACGTACAGCTTCCCTCCTACCCTCCTTCACCACTCCTTTGCTCACGGACTATAACTACCAAAATGAAATAAAATGAAACCATATATTTTTTTATAGTTATATTCCCATGTTGGTCAAAATTATGACCACCTATCAGGGTCGTAATTCTGACCAACATGGGAATAGATTTTAAAAAAATCAAAATTTTCCTTCTATAAATCGACCAAGGAAAATCATTTTAATGCTTGGTCAGAAATGTTGGTCAAAAATGTGGGTCAAATGTAATAGTGAGTAGATAAGATATAGATGCACTCACCTGAGTCTTATGGAGCTCAAAATGTAGAAAGTTTTATAACCTTATCATTTTTGGGATTTTCGTGTCCTTTGATCATTGAGAATGTAGTGAGTGGTTTCATTATGTTCTAGGAAAGTCATTTTGAATCATTTACCTTTTAGAATCAAGGGTAGAAAGAAAAAACACCAACAATGTGGATGTGAATTTATCATTCTCATAATTTAATTCAAGGAAAGGATTAAGTATGCTTCAATTGATAAATGTGAGAAGTGTATGTATGGTCTAAATTGATGACAATATTGGTTATGTTTGAGTCTTCTTCCCTATAGGTTAACCAATGGTATAAGTCATGTTAGAATATTGTTGGAGAGCACAATAATTCATAAATATGAAATCATTTTACTTTGTGTTGTTGATTTCATGGTAAATTATTTGCATTCTCACTAAGAAACTGGAAGCTATGGTGAGAACTCTTTTCTATGAGTGTTCCTAGAGCCATTCTCACTCTATTATTTGATTGTTCCCGCAGCCAAGATGGAACATGGTAACATCTTGTTTGTTTGCTATGAACTACATTTTTGTTATCTGCTTCACATCTTTTTAGTTGTGGATTCATGTTTAGTGCTCAAGCTATTTCTTTTCAAGCATTTTCCTTCAATACTATTTCCTTGAAGAAAACTAATAAACACATTATACATTCATGAAATTATCATGAAGGTGAATTTGGCTATTCTGAACAAACAAACTTATGTAACAGAAAGAAAACGGAGTAGGAGACAATCTTCCAATGATATTTTCAATTGATTTCTTCAGAAGTATTCATACATTTCATTTAATACAAGACTTTTTCATTCTTATTTCTGTAAAAAGACCTATTAAATAAACTATTCTACTTGTCCCTGTACAAAGAATTTTTAGAGCTCGTAAGATAGGCCTTGATATTCCTTTTATAGACATAAGGAATGCAACAAGATATAGGCTAGAGTATCAATTTTATATTTTTTTACCAAATGTCACTAGTCGATGATAGAAGATATTCTCCAAATGAAGGTTTTTACCTATATTTTTGTGTCCTCAAGTGAATCGAGAGGAGGCCATGGAGTGCTTATTATTGTGAGGCCTATGATCCAAATAGGCTTCCGGGCCATGCCATTATTGCCCATGGGTGGTTTTTGAGGCATATCATGTTAGGAGTCAAAATTCTCACCATCGTCCCTCATGGTAGATGGATTTGAAAATACAACACAAGGAGAAACAAATGACTCCAAACTCCCACATTGTGTGTCTACACCTAGAATTTTCTTTTCTTTTATCCTCGAAAATGGAACCAAAGTGGTAATCTAAGAGATCAGAGAAATTTTCAAGTAGTGGATAGTGTTTTCAACAAAGTGCAGATCTTTCAGTATCCCTACGATTACTGAAGTCAATTTCAATATCTCTACGATTACAAAATGTATTATAAATTGGTTCACCACCATGATCCTTGTATATCTCCTACAACATGGCTTGGTATAACCCTTTATTGTTATAGTAAAATCCCTTTGTAGCCTCAACAATAACCATCCTTAGCACTCAAAAAAAGAAACACTCCATTCCAATCATGAGAAACCCAAATTTAGACAATACACATAACTCATTCTGCATTTTCTTCTTCTTGTATTTAAGCTATTTCTCACACTTTGAAACTGCCAAAAAAGAAGCAATAAATTGGCTGAGTAGGATATCAAATTGTTGTCATTATGGAAACATATTATCAGTATGAAGATCGCTCTATGACAACAAGCATTTTTATAAGAGCGCAAGTAAAATTGTCTAAGTATAAGCAACATAACCAAAGACAATTTTGGATAGAGATGTTGACAGAAGAAGGTTCAGTGCACGCACACTTGAACATGGATAATTCTATGTATGAAAAAGGCACATGTCAAAGCACAAATCTTTACGGGATGTAGGGAAGGAGATATTGCAAGATTATAGAGATAGAGTCGCAACCGACCTAAGAAAAATATGAAGACAGAACAAGCATAATAGTTAAGGGATTATTTTGTTTATCAAAATAATGACTTAACCATACAAGGGACGACATCCTAGATGTTAACTCTTGGGAAGCATAAGTTAATTTTGTAGTTATGATTTGTAGGGCCGACTGTAAAAGTTATTATTCTTAATAACTTGTATAAATGTAAGAAGTATTTAATGCAAAGAAAAAAGATATGATGTAGTAAGATATTGTAGTGATATGATGTGAAGATATATGTCATAAAGAAAAGAAATTAGACTTTGTATATGAAAGCGAAGAAGCTAGAAAGCTAAATCAAAATAGGAAAGCTATTCGGTAGTAGTAAAAGGTTATGTACTTTACTTTTTGTAATCAGATATCATTGTATATTACATGTTTGGGTAGTGAGCTCATCTTGTAATCATTCTATTATGTATACCAACTCTTAGTAGGGTTGAGGCTTCTAACAAGGCCTAGAGTCCTTTAATCAGGATAGAGACACTATATGTATGTAATAGACTCCTAACAAGGTCAACATCCTTAACCAAATACTTTTGATTAGTGGATCATTTGTGGGTACCATCCCCATAGGCATTTTACCTTGGCTAGGGTTTCCTTGAGAACAAAACATGGTATTATGAGTTCATTTTCTTTATTTCTTTACATGTTATTTAGTTTACTTTATTTTGCAAGCATCAAGATAATTTTTTATATTAATAATTGGGCAAAAGTAAATGTTTGTAGAATACTGATTCACCCCCCCCCCCTCTCAATATTCCTTATTTCTAACAATTGGTATCGGAGCTTAGTTACTCAGAAGAAAATTATACAAAGAAAGCCTAGTAGCTTGAGTAAGATCTCTATGGATATGGATCAATTACAGAAGAATCTTGAAGAAGCTCTTGAACAAATTGATATTCTTACTGAGGAAAGAGATACTCTGAAAGGGAAACTTAATGATGCGAAGAACTTCATTGAGAAGCTAAATGAAAAAGTGGAAGAACTAAAATCAAAGAAAGAACCTACAATTCAAACCAAATATTGTGATGAAATTTCAAATCCGAAGAAAGATCATGAGATCCTTAAACATGAGTTGAAGTTGTAGATCTAAAGTTAAGTTTGAAAGATGGAAAAAACAAGAATGAATCAAATCTAAAATCTGAGAATGAAGATCTGAAGTCTAAACTTTGTAAAGTGACATTTGAACTTGAGAAAACCAAATTGTAGTATGCTGAACTTGAGAAGTACAATACAATTGTGAAAGGTGAATTGACTTAGTCTAAACAACATCTTGAAAAACTGTATTCCACCAGTGAGAAGATTGATGAAGAAATGTCTTATCAAAAACCATACTATGATACAACTAGTCTTGGATCTAATTCATATAAGATAAGTGAAGAATGCAAGGAACCAAATCTGAAAATATTTGAGAACAAAGATGAAAAGAAACCTGATGAAGCTAACCAATCTGAAGACATACCTAATCCACCTAAAGAAGATGAACCACCTAAAGATACACAAAGAGAATTCAAAGGTAGATGTTTTGCATGTAACACTTTTGGACATATGAAGAAAAATTTTACAAGTAAGAAATTCAAACCTCTCAATGGTTATTGTTATAATTGTCATGGTTTTGGACATAGAGCTATCGATTATAAGAAACCTAAATTTAATGATAATAATAGTGGTAGTAGAATGTTTAGAGATACTAACCATGTAGATAAGAGACCTAATGAAGATATGAATAGAAGAAATGGAGTTGTTTGTTATAGATGCAACAAGATTGGACATATTGCCAGAAATTGCAGATCACAAATTAACTAGACAGGACATAGATATGGAAACAATTGAATAGTTTTCCATATATGTAACAACTTTGGTCATACAACAAGGTTTTGTAGAATGAACAATATGAGAAACCCTAATCCTAGAAGCTATACAAGGAGAAATGAGAATGCAAGTAACAGTTAGAAAGGATGTTGTAGTAATTCTGAAGAAGTAAAATTTGTTAAAGCCACAGATCAAGGAGACACACTCAATAATTAGATAGGTGAAGTATATAACAGTAAGTGTGAATATTTTCCTAATCCATCTCAAAGCACTTAATTCATAAATAATGCATTAGAGTAGGAACTTAGGATTATGTAGAAATTAGAGTAGAATGAATTGAGTCTTGCACAGTTAAAGTAAGGTAGTATATGATGTAATCATGATATGGTTAAGAGCGCATGAGCTAATATGAATGTATGCAAGTTTGCGAAGAGTATGAAGTTTTGCAGGAAAACAAGAACATCTTTTGGAAAGAAGCGGCAAAGGAATTGAATGCGATGTCAGAATCTTAAAGATTGTAAGGTTAAAAGCTTATGATCAATATTATTTGATCATTCAAGTGATTACAAGTGATAAGGAGATCAATTCAGAGGTGATTGAAAGAAGTTTGCAGGATTTGGAAAAGAATTTCGTGCCAAATCTATGCAAAGCCCTAAAATCATGAATTTGAGGTATTTTACTAAGAAAATCTATCAAGCATTTAAAGCATTTGCAGAAGTCATGGATGTATCACTTATTCATCATGTAAGAGATACTGTTAGACCTAGAGTTAAAAGGGAACCAGTAGAACCCTTGGATGAAGACCTTAGTCTTGCATTGTCATTCGTACTAGACAGAGTTTTACATTTAGAAGATGTGAGAAGTTATCTAAGATGCAAATATGAGACCCTCAGTGATAGAAATCTAATTAAGGAATATGAGAAGTTATACAATAATGATATGTCATTGAAAGTAGGGTTTGAACACTTGAAGGAAAATGAAATTGTGAAGTATTCAATGAACCATGAATTCGAAGATGAGGAATGCACAAAGATCATTTTAAGTAGAATTCACAATGGGAAATTTTGGCTAGATGACAAAGTGATAGATATCATTGCAGACCTAATTCATGAGGTAATCAGTTTGTCTAAAACTAGAGTCATACCCTTTAATGAGAAAAATTTAAAGAAGATTGTACTGGATAACACCAAGTCATCCTATAATGGTAGAGGTATAGTAATCAACAAGATAATACAAAATGGTGTTAGATATGTGTGCAAGATCTTAACATCTAATTTTTGTGCAAATTCTAGAGAAGATGACATGGCAGCTAGAATGGTTCATGTAGCATATTTGATGTGCGTTGATAAAATTCAAGTTGATATGTGTGAGATTTTAAGAATTCAATTGTTTGAGAACCTTGAGAAGATAAAGAAGACCAAGAACTCACAGTTTAGATTCTCATCCTTGATTACATACATGTTTTTTAATTTATTGAGAAGATTTCCATACACTATTGGGGAAGATTGGAATGATAATAGGACTACTATGGATAGAATCAAAAAGGTGTATCTCAGACACCCTATAGATAAGGTAAATGAGAGCGCAACCTTGGTAATCAAGACATTTCAGAACTTAATGAGAAGAAGATTAAGGATTCCACAGACTATAGTAGAGAAATGCAATAATGATATATGTTTTATGGTTGACACTGATTTCACATTTATTGAAGCAAGGGTGAACCCACAATAGTGGGTTACACCTTTTTGCCTGAACGGACACTGAACTCTATGTTTTAAAAAAAAAAATCAAATTCGAATGCATATTGTCGTTACACCGTTTGAAATCACAAGATGAAGTAAATTAGAGTTTTTTATGATTTTTTGTCTAGATTCTAAATGTAGACTATGATTTTGAACCTGTTACCTGTCTTGAAAGGCTGAAACATTCAAACATTAGACTAATCTAACATGTTCATGAACTAAAAAATAGCATAAGACATGAAAACAAAACCAAAGCCACCTCAAGATTGTTGCTAAAAACAAGTGCTATAGAGCAAATGTTTGATTCGCTTCAATTAGAGGGATGTGGGTGTGCTCCCAAATGCATGGAGAGGGATTTATGGTGATGCATAAATGATGAGAAAAGCTTGAAATATGAACTAAGATTAATCCATTAAGCTATTCTAAGATGTGTTAGAAAGCATGAAAAACATGAAGAAATCTAACAATTAAGATATATGCTAAGATGATCTAGCTAAAAATGCTCATGATAACAATGCATAAATGATAAAAACTAAGCTAATGAATTGCTCTTGGAAGGAGGAGTATTTATAGGATTTCCTAAGGGCTTGGGTTAGGAGGATAGGTTAGAGTTTGGGGTAAGGTTAGGGGTTGAGTCAAGGGGATAAGGATGAAGACTTTCTAGAAGAGTCTAGGCTTTCTAAGGATAAATATGGAATTTAGGAGATAAATAAAGATTTATTTATCTCAAAAGCTTTAATGAGTTTGAGGCTCATTAGGGGAAGGGTTATCTCCTTGTGACAAGTGTCATAAGGGGATTGGGTTGAAAGATGGGAGGAATGTGCACAATTTGGGAAATGTGCCTAAGGTCAAAGGGTGTAAGAAAGGGGTGAGGGGCTTCTTAAATGCACCATAAATGCATGTAAGAGGGATAAGGAGGCCTTAAATGCCTTCAATGCATGTAAGAGAAGCCTCTAGAAGTTTGTTGACTTTGGGTCAAGCTTAGGAGTTGGCTAACCTTGTTTAGGGAATGTGACAAGGTTAGGGGGAGGATTAGGATTAGGATTAGGGGATTTTAGGATTAGGATGGGTGAAGAGGTTGGGTTGAGAAGATTCTAGAAGAGTCTAGAATTCTCCTTGGTTTTATGGAATAAAAGTTTATTCATTCCAAAAGCTTAAGTTTTGGGAATATTTATTGAAATATTTTCAATAAATATGAAAATTAAATATTTAATCTTAATTAAATATTTTGAGTTGAGGTTAGGGTTAGAAAAGGTGGGATTAGCCTTTTAATCGAAATTAAGAAGGGATTAGAAGATTTTGGAAGAGGTTAGTGGTCTTAAGGAAATTGGCCAAGTTTTGGTCAAAAAATAAATTAATTATTTTTTGGGGGATTTTTGGTCAATTTATTAATTAAAATAATTAATAAATAGGGGATTAATGTTTAAATAAGATTTAAACATTTTTGGGAGGGATTTCTTAATTAAATATTTTTAATTAAGATAAAGGGATTTAATGACATAAAAATAAATTAATTAATTAAATAAATAATTAATTAATAAATGATGATGTCATCAGGGATTTTTCAGAAAATAAAAATACTTTATTTTCTAAAGGATTTTTAGGTGTCTACATTTTGCCCCTCTTTGATGCGATGCCGCAAGTGGCATGGCTTCAAAGACAAGAAAATAAGATGCCCAAGGCTAGAATTTAGAGGAATAAGGGATTGTGCCCCCTTGAGAAAATAACGCAAGGAGTAAACATTGTGAAATTTTCTCGAAAGGAAACAGAGAAGGAACGACTGAGGAAGCAGGGGAGATAAATTACCAAGCTTCCAAGAGCAAAGATGGGTGAATGCAAGATGAGATGGAATGCAAAATGCGGGATGCAGCTATATGAGGATGCAAGATTAATCTATATGATGTAAGATGCAGGGGATTTGGGGAAGCTCCATGCTTTAGATCTTTTAGAGAGCACAACCTAGTTTAATATAGCAATGCTAGAGACCTACCAAGGATACTGGGATCACGAGGCCTTGTCACCAGTGTTGCATAGGACTGATGCTAAAAAGACACGCAGGGTTGCCCCAGCATCACGCATGAACCCAAGAGGAAGCATGGTGGAAACGATGCTAAAGAAACCACAAACACACAACTGACTCACAGGCAGAAGCAAAAGATCAAAAGACCTTGCCCCAGATGATCCTCATTCGCAGCACACCATGATATAAAGGATCGTGGTGACGTTGAGTAGAGAACAATGAGAAGCTGTAAAAGATTAACAAGACCCAAAGGACAAAATCCAACGTCAAAATGAAAACTCCAAAAAGACATCCTTTGCCAAGGAGAGAGATGTGATTTGATTGATGGTGGGAAGATTGGTCGGACAGGAGGAATGATATATCCTCAAGGACCAGGATGGAAGATTAGGTCAGACAGGAGGAACGATATATCCTCAAGGACCCATGGGTTGGTGAGAGAATAAGTGTAGTTGTTCACTGGCAAAAGCTGAAGTTCAAGGAATAATCAGGATGAGCAAGGATAAGTCGACAATTGATGTTGCTGAAGCACAAGGCCCGAGTGGGACTAAAAGTTTTCTGATCAAATGCTGCTGCAGGACGGACAAGGACTAAGACAAAGGATGGGTCCTAAAGACACAAATGTACAAATGAGCTTAGGTGGAGACACGACTGACGCTATGGTACAAGATGCTGGATAGGATGTACAAAGAACCTGGGGATGAAGCTGACAACTTCAAAGATATGCAAGATGGTGCCCCAGTTGGGTTGGAAGGCCAAGACGGACTGGTGATGAATGATGTGTCCTAAAATGACACGGATTTGGGAAAAACATATCCCAATGATGATGATTGGATCGAGATCAAGGCCTGCTACAAGACGAAGGATGCGATTTCATCAGTTAACTTGATCTTGGATTTTGGCTAGCTAGAAGATATGGATAGGTTGGGAAGATTGCTAGCAAGGTGTGGATAGGGATGAATGGCATTGGATTGCAATGAGGTTGGCCTATAGCTAGATACCAATGACAAGAGAAGATACTAGGTGTTGGAAAGATGGAGGAAAATGCTGAGGATGGGGAGGATGGAACTGCTAGAAGATTTGGATGGAGGAAGATTCGGGGAGATTGGATGGTGGAACTGCTGAAGGAGTTGGAAGATGGAAAGCTGCTTGGAGGATGAAAAGCTGGTGGAAGATGGAAAGCTGGTGGAAGATTACCATGTGTCAACAAAATGAGCTGCTATTTTCCCAATGGAGGATCAGTGATAGGATTGCGTCAACCTAGGATAGACTGATGATCTTTGGTCAACTGGATTCTTGTCAATACAAGCCAATCTCTTGCTCGAGATGATAAGGCTATGCAAGGACAAGGTTTTGATTTCTTTAAGACAACACGTTGTGCCAAAAAGAGGATGATTTCTGATTTAGGATAAGGGATGGAAACAACTCAAAGGGCTGGAACACGATAATGCTTGTGGATTTGGAGCTCTGGATTTTGGTGCAAAAGATGGTGAATCTGCTTTCTGCTGTGGATGGTGGATGTTGGATTCTGATAAAGGATATGGGACGCTGAGTTGGTTTGCTGGTGGATCAAGATAGAGGAATGCTTGGGAGTTTTGAAAGATTGACTTTGGAAAATGGAAGGCTGTAGGAACTGCTAAGGGATCAAGAATGCTTGGGAGATTGGATGGTGGATAGGTTTGGATTTGGATAGAGAAATTGCTGAGGATTTTGGGAGATGGAAGATTCAGATTTGGATAGCCTCCAAGGAATACGTCACCAAGGAAGAGGATGCCCTCTGTTTAAGATAGTTCATGTGTTTTAAAGGCATGGTGTATGCTTGGACAAAAGATATGCCAACAAGAGGATGAGGAAGGATGGAAGCTAGGATGAAAGGATTGGATAGAGGATATGTAGCTGAAAGGTGCAATGGATGCCAAGGAGGTGCCCAAAAGCATGTACATCTGATAGTCTCTGTTTTTGTCATCAAGATCCAATGGAAAATGAAGGAAGTGAGAGACGAAAGGGGATGGAGGACATGTTGGATAAGAGGTGATAGAAAGGAAGCCCCTAACTGCAGAAAGGAATTAGGGGGGGCGCACTACGCATGGCGCCTGTTTGCCAGGTTTTCACCATGGTACTTGTCCAAGGCACTTGAATTGCCAAGTTTTCACCAGAGGACGAATGTTTTTCTCTTGATTTTTTGCTTTGTTGATAATTTGCTCCTTTGATTTATCCAATTTTTATGGATTTTTGTGTTTTTTCCTTGACTTTGTCCTGATCTTGCTGATTTGTTGCTGAGCTTGTGCTGATATTCCACTGATTTTCTGATTTGTTGCTGATTTTGTGCTGATATACATTGATACTTCTGATTTGTTGCTGAAGCTCTAATTTAATGCTGTCGTGCTTGCTGATCAGCTGATTTCGCCATTTTGGTGCTTCCTCTTGATTAGGTGGTGACCTTTTGATTTGTCACTGATATTCTGATGGTGTTGCTGATTCTTTGATTGGATGTTCCCTTATGATTTGATGATGGCCCTGCTGTTTTTGAATTTGCATAGATATTTTGATGTTATTGCTAACTCTCTGATGTGGCGCTAAGTTTTGTGCTGATTTTGGTGCTATCATGCAATTTGATGTTGATCTTCTGAGAGATTCTTCACTGATTTTCTGATGTGGATTGCTGATTTTCTGATGTTGCCAGCTTGTCATGGGGATCCATTGCTAGATGATGGACGACAAGCTTAAGATCACACCTAGGCATGTGCATATGACCATGCACAGTTGATAATTGACTCCTCGGAGCAAGGCACTTAAGGTCATGATTCACTTTCTGTCAGGTTAACTTCCATGTAGATGAGCCACAAACATCCTTCTGTACCCAAGTTGATTTGGCTTGGTTTCTGCAATGTTGATAGAGAACTATCATGTGTTGTTATCCCAGATAGGAGGAAGAGGCAAAGCTCCATCTTCTAGCGCTTGAATTGCCAAGTTTTCACTAGAAGATACGCCCTTTATTTTTACTATTTTGGAATCAGAATGTGCCCCAGAAGGGTTTTCACATAAAGACTCATGATTTGCTTTTGTTTTTTCACTTTTGCGACTAAAGCTTGCCTCCTCTCCAAAATATGCTTCTGTTTTAAGCTGATAGGCACATGTTGATGCTAAAGCCTGATTGATTGCTGATTTTTGCTGATTTCTCTGATTCGTCATTGGTTTCCCTTTGCTGTTTTAGATGTGCTGACTGATCTTTGCTGACTTTCCTCACTGATTTCTTCTGATTGTGTGCCTGGATGTTGGTACAACTGTAGCAGGACGGGGGGGATCATGCAAAGTCATGGATTAGATGGGGGAGATGGGAAAGATGGTGGTAGAAAGTGTTTGGATGGAAGGATGGAAAGTGATCAAGATAGGGGGATGTTGTCAGGATCAACATTGGCACATGTTGCGAGGAAGATGGATGATTGGATGTGGAAGATAGAGATAGATGTGATGGAGGATTTATGCTAGAGGATGGAGGAGATGGAGGGGAAGATTGAGGAGCTGGGAGATGGGCAACATTGGATGCCATTGTGGATGTTTTTGTTAGATGGATTACATCTTTTTGCTTTGGGATCCACATCATTTTTGTTTTAGCTTTAGTGTGCCTTTGCGGCCATTGGTGGGCATCAGATTGTGCTTTTTCTTTGCTAGGCCTTTGTGGCCATGTGATAGATTTTGCTTGGACTTTGCTAGATTTTCGGAGCCATTGGGGTGCTTTAGCATGCCTGATTGGCTCTTTGCTAGGCCTTTGCGGCGCATTTGATTGCCTGATTGAAGCTTGCATTGATTGACCATGTCGATTAGACTGGACATGGTAATCGTCATTGGGCCTTTGCAGCCATTGGGATGCATTAGATTTGGCATTTGCTTTGATGGGCCTTTGTGGCCAGTGGTTTGCTTTGGCTTGCTTGATCGGATTTTGCTTTGATTGCGTATGTCGATTAGGCTGGACATAACAATCTTTGGATTTTTGTGGATTTTTCCCTTTATTCATGTGCGATATGGCATCCAAGTTGCGAGGAGCATTGGGAGGAATATGAGGAGTTGTCTGGGATGGAGGAAATTTGGATGGAGAGATGGAAGGAGATTGGTAGATAGGATATGTGGACATGTGCCTTTGTTGATCTTGACTAGGGATGCTTGGATGTTGGATGAAAGGCTGAGTAGGATAAGATGGAGGATGATATTTTGGGATATAAGGTCCCAAAATGGATTTGCTAGGTAACGGAGATGCGCTGAAAGAATTTGGGACATAGGGACCCAAAATGGATGGGGAGGATGAAGGAGGAATATGATAGGTTTTCCTCGGTTGTAATGATGGAGGAGGAGGAATTGCGTTGTGGTTTTTGGAAGATGTTTTGTTGGTTTTGAATGGATGTTTGAACTTTTCCTTAGCTGTACCAACATTTCTGGATGAAGTACCTTTCGCTGATGTGGAGGAAGTGCCCTCATCTGGTGTGCAACCGATTCCACAGCCTTTTGGATGTTTCTTGCCTTGAATGGGCTGTATATTTCCTTGTTCGTGAGTGCCAAGGCCTTTGCCTTGATAGTTCCATCTTTTCAGCATTTTATCCAGACAAGGATATTTTTGACTTGGGGTGAAAGACAAACAGCCATTTTCTGGTTCCCTGATGGAAGATAAGAAGCTGATGTCTTCTTTTTCAAGTGGTTTGCCTTTGACAAATGTTAGTTTTCCAAGTGGATAGAGTGACGGTAGCTGGACAGTTTGGACTGGCGGATCCTCAAGAGGAGAGGATAGGATGCTGGGATTTTGACTAGGATTAGGGGATGGTATTGGATCTTTAGTTGGAGAAACTGGGATGATAGGATCTTGGATTGGAGGAATTGGGATTGTAGGATTTTGGATTGAAGGTGATGGAGGCAATAGAACATGCGATGGGGGAAGTAAAGGGGTTGGATCTTGATGTTCTTCTGTGAGTAGTTCATCATGCTTTTGGCCAAGATCTTGACATGATGGGATTTGTTCAGATAGAGGATTAGTGGATATATGGATGGACTCTTCAAAGGGGCGGAATGAAAGGATTGGAGACTCTGCTGCTGGGGTTTCCGGAAGAAGAAAGAACTCTTCAGATGGTATGGATAAAAGGATGGAAGATTTTTCAGCTACAATGGTAGGAAGAAGGGTGAACTCATGAGGTTCTTCAGATATGCTTTGGGTAATGCTAGGAGGGGGTGATGTTGGTGGGGATTGGATGGAGACTCCAGATGGAAGGGACTCAACGATGATAGGAGATGGAAGAGGATCAACGGTTGGGATGTATGGAAGATAGATAATAGATGGGAGCGCTGGATGGGCCTCATCAATGATGGCTTCACATGAAGGATTGCTTGGCTTTTCAATTTCAGGCGTGGGTTTTGCTATTGGCTCTTCCTTGGGTTCTGTTATTGGTTTTCTTGGAGACTTTTGTGGTGAAGAAGGTTTGGAAGGTGGAGGAGATGGGGAACTTGGATGGTCTTCGCATGAAAGTGGGGTTTGTGCTTGGGTAGATGCTCGCGAAGGAGGAGAGAAAGAAGGGAACACCCATGAAAAAGATGACTTTGAAAAGGGAGCTTTGGGTTTTGCTTGAGGGGATGATGGTGCTGAAGAGGCAGGGCTAATGGCTTGAGGTACAAGTTTTGGAGTGGGTTGAGGGATGAACTCTGCTGGTGGGGAAAGATTTTTGGTAATGTGGTTTGGAAGAGAGGATGGTGGTTTGAGACAGGATGGAGGATTGGGGTTTGGAGCAGAAGATGATGGTTTGGGAAAGGATAGAGGTTTGGTGAAAAGGATGGGAGGACTAGAATCTTGGTTTTTAGAATGTTTTGGAGGATAGGTAGTTGGAGGCCTTAGATAGGGGAAGTAACGTGAAGTGTTTCTAAGGGATGATGGTGATGGAGAAATGACCATAGCAGAAGGTGGAGGCCTGAAAGGAGCATATGGAAGAGGTGTAGGTTGAAGACAAGGATAAGTTGGGGATGGATAAGATACTGGGGTTGCTTTGCCAAGGACATGAAAAGGAGTGCTAGCCTTGCCGAGGACATGAAAGGGAGTGCTAGGAGATAAGCGTGAAGGCATGGTTGGCTGGATTGGAGGAATGATGGAACGCTGGGGGTTGCTTGGAGGAAACTGGCTGTAATAGGCATCATGGTCTACAAGACCTTCATCATCATTAGGATCGATTGGTGGGAGAGGAGAGATATCATAACCAAACTCATTATAGATTTGAGACATGCTGACTTGCAGATGAGTTTGGATAAGGATAAGGATGAAGATGGTTTGGAAGACTTAAGACTCAGATTGGGATGACTGATGGAAGAAGACGGTTTTCTAGAAGAAGACAGATAAAGGGATGGGAGATGACCAAGTTTTGGGATAGCTGCTCTGATTGTCCTTCGAACCAAGTTATAGATCTGCTTGATGTTTTTCCATTGGCAAAGGATTTGATAAAAGCAATCTTCACAAAGGACAAAGCAACTTTGTGAGATACAAACAAGATAAAAGACTCTGATAAATGCTTTCAAAAAAGTGTATGTTCCAACAAGTGTTTTCACGGAGTCTTTGACTGTCAAGCACTTCAAACAGATCTACCTGAGGAAGGTGAGTATCAAAATCACTTGCCCACAGCTTGGTATCCCCCAGAAGGGAATACAAATGGTGAGTAATCTTGAGGCGACCCGGTAAACCCCTTGGAATCGGTCCTTGCACAAGGATTTTGATACTTTCGGATGTAGATAGGGTAGCCTCTATTTTATCAGGTTGCTAATGATTCCGTGGTGTCTCCATACCCGGTTATGCTGATCATCCGTGACTCACTTAAGAGCCTTGCCAATTATGCTGGGGGAGAGGAATGTTTACCATCCCTAGACACGTGTTTGGCACGAACGCCCGGTGATTAGGAGATGTAAGTGATTCTTTTGGTATTCACTTATTTGTATACCGGCCGGGGGGGATACCGGTTTGAGGTCGTTCTCCGAGGAGGAAGCGCTTCTCCTTGGACAGGCCTCGCTAAAAGTAGAAGAAGTGGACTTGTTCGAGTCCAAGTGTTCTACGTTGCTTAAGTTTAACAGGATTTTGCAAAAAGTAAAACTCCTAAATGCACATCAAGCAGTTGTTCATTTTTCCAAATTTGATTAAGTGTGTTTGAACCTTTGAAATTGAAGACACAAGTGTTTAAGATTTTGACTTTTTCTTTCTCCAAAAAGTAAATCGAGCGTTTGCAAGTTTTTTGACTTGGGCATTCAAGATTGAGTGTGCGTGTTGATTAAGAACTTTTAAAAAAGCTTTGTTTTGATCTTTAAGGCATTCAAGATTGTGTTTTCTTTTCAAATGGAAAGTGATGCTTTAGGACCTAAGTTCTTCCTTTTAGCTTCATTCAAGATTTTGTTTTGACTCGTTTGAATGCAGATTTGATGTTCTTTTTATGCCCAAAAAGATATGATCATTCCTACTTTGCATGAATGCATTGTTAAAAATCCTTGATGTTGCAAGGATGCAAATGCCTTGATTAATTTTTTTGTTTTGTTTGTTAGAACAAATTTTGCAAATTTTAGTCCTTAATGCATTCAAGAATGATTTGGGGGTTCATTTTAAGCACTAAAATAAGGTGTGTATGATTTTGCTTCTTTATGGATTTTATTATTATTTTTGAAAAAAAATGGCCATGACCTCCTTGCTAGAAGAAGAAGAAGAAGGAGACGGAATAGAAGAAGAATATAGACAAGAAGAGGAAGAAGAATATAGACAAGAAGAAGAAGAAGGGATCGAAGTGCTCCGTCCGCCTATAAGCTTGAAAAATCTGAAAATGGTCTAAAACCCATCAGAATGTTTGCAAAGAACCCGTGAAGTGGGTCCCACCGGGCGTGCCAGAATGTAGACTATGATTTTGAACCTGTTAGCTGTCTTGAAAGGCTGAAATATTCAAACATTAGACTAATCTAACATGTTCATGAACTAAAAAATAGCATAAGACATGAAAACAAAATCAAAGCCACCTCAAGATTGTTGCTAAAAACAAGTGCTATAGAGCAAATGTTTGATTCGCTTCAATTAGAGGGATGTGGGTGTGCTCCCAAATGCATGGAGAGGGATTTATGGTGATGCATAAATGATGAGAAAAGCTTGAAATATGAACTAAGATTAATCCATTAAGCTATTCTAAGATGTGTTAGAAAGCATGAAAAACATGAAGAAATCTAACAATTAAGATATATGCTAAGATGATCTAGCTAAAAATGCTCATGATAACAATGCATAAATGATAAAAACTAAGCTAATGAATTGCTCTTGGAAGGAGGAGTATTTATAGGATTTCCTAAGGGCTTGGGTTAGGAGGATAGGTTAGAGTTTGGGGTAAGGTTAGGGGTTGAGTCAAGGGGATAAGGATGAAGACTTTCTAGAAGAGTCTAGGCTTTCTAATGATAAATATGGAATTTAGGAGATAAATAAAGATTTATTTATCTCAAAAGCTTTAATGAGTTTGAGGCTCATTAGGGGAAGGGTTATCTCCTTGTGACAAGTGTCATAAGGGGATTGGGTTGAAAGATGGGAGGAATGTGCACAATTTGGGAAATGTGCCTAAGGTCAAAGGGTGTAAGAAAGGGGTGAGGGGCTTCTTAAATGCACCATAAATGCATGTAAGAGGGATAAGGAGGCCTTAAATGCCTTCAATGCATGTAAGAGAAGCCTCTAGAAGTTTGTTGACTTTGGGTCAAGCTTAGGAGTTGGCTAACCTTGTTTAGGGAATGTGACAAGGTTAGGGGGAGGATTAGGATTAGGATTAGGGGATTTTAGGATTAGGATGGGTGAAGAGGTTGGGTTGAGAAGATTCTAGAAGAGTCTAGAATTCTCCTTGGTTTTATGGAATAAAAGTTTATTCATTCCAAAAGCTTAAGTTTTGGGAATATTTATTGAAATATTTTCAATAAATATGAAAATTAAATATTTAATCTTAATTAAATATTTTGAGTTGAGGTTAGGGTTAGAAAAGGTGGGATTAGCCTTTTAATCGAAATTAAGAAGGGATTAGAAGATTTTGGAAGAGGTTAGTGGTCTTAAGGAAATTGGCCAAGTTTTGGTCAAAAAATAAATTAATTATTTTTTGGGGGATTTTTGGTCAATTTATTAATTAAAATAATTAATAAATAGGGGATTAATGTTTAAATAAGATTTAAACATTTTTGGGAGGGATTTCTTAATTAAATATTTTTAATTAAGATAAAGGGATTTAATGACATAAAAATAAATTAATTAATTAAATAAATAATTAATTAATAAATGATGATGTCATCAGGGATTTTTCAGAAAATAAAAATACTTTATTTTCTAAAGGATTTTTAGGTGTCTACACTAAATATATTTTTTATTTTTTTTTTTGAATTTATTTGAATGGTTTTTTCTTTCTCCCATGAAAACTGGTATGTTGTTGAAAACGTCATTTTCAAAGAGTTACATTATTTTCATAGAGCATAACATTTTTTCTAAAATAGATATCAATGTGATTCTTTATAATTTAGTTTTTTAACATCCATATGGAGGGCATGCAATTGGTTTGATAACATTATCATGATTATTTCATATTTTATTAATGTTTGAAGTTGCCTAAACCATAATTTTGACATAACTTGACTACATAGCTTATAACTTGTCGTGTATTTGTTCAATTTCATTTTATTTTATTTTAAAAGATAACTTCAATACCTAAGACATGGATATTTTTTAGAATTTTTTTTCTCTCATTTACTATTTTTCCATAAGCGTCAAACATAGAGGTAGACATATAGTGAAATATCTATGTTTAGTAAAACAAAAAATACAAAGTCATAATAAAACTAATATATATTAACATTATAATCATTGGAAAGATTTTTCTCAGTAGCACCTTACTACATAGATAGTTTTGTGAAATGGATTCATTTGATTTTCCAAAAGATAAATTCGAAGTGATTTTTTGTCAACATTTTAATAGGTGCGAAGGAGACACCATTATAGGTATGAATGAGGAGTATAGATGTTATATCAATGTTTTTTTTATCTAAGAGGCTTTGAACTAACCATTTGTAATGAAATCCTTCAAATGGAACCTCTCAAGGCTTAAATCATCATATTTTATTAAAAATTTTTTATTTTAGCAAAAATCAACATCTCTAAAAAAGTGTAACCCACTATTGTGGGGTCACCCGCAGTTGAACTGAGAGTGGAATTTATAGAACCACTTGGATATGAGGTTTATGAGGTTGAGATAGAAGAATATGTAAGCCGATTTCTTAAGTGTAAATTGGATGTGAATAGTTCTAGATTCGGAACCTATGAGGAGAACTTTAACTCCACGAAGTCTCTGCATGAAGATAAATTGGCCAAGAAGAGAGTTGACAACACCATTAAGAAGATTCTTAAGGATACTTGAATGACAGAACACAAATTCCTAGTTGTGAAGTAGAAAAAAATAGCATTAAGAGATATTGGACAAAAAGAAGTTTTGTCTGTTCCACCCCTTACTTCAGTAACATGTCAAACTGAAGATGTTCAGAATTTAGAAAAAGTGGTTAAAGTTGAAGAAGTGCAGGAAGTAAGAAAATATACTAGATCCTCCACCACTCAACCAAGTAAAAGAGTAAAGGAAATGGCAAGTGGGCCAGGAAAGAGATAGAATACCATATTTACTCCAATACAGAGAAATATATCTAAAGTAAAATATGATGAAGAAACTGGAAGCAACAAAAAGAAATGGAAACCAAAGATAGAGAAAGTTAATGCCCTAATCATTAATGAAGGAGATTTCTCTAAAATGAATAAATACTATGAGATGTACAATTATTCTGAGAAGTTGAACTTAGAAAATTCAGTTGTAAGGCATATGATACTTGCAAATAAAAATTTTGACAGTATCCAAGGAAAGATTCCAGATGAACTCTTTGAAAAGTTAGTGAACAGAAAGAAAAGAGCAGCTAAAGAGGATTAAAAGATAAGAGAAAATCATGTAAGAAAGATCTATGACATTAAAGATGAAGATCATTTCAAAGAAATCATGAAAAAACTTAACACTCATCTCAGAATGAAAAGGAGAACAATCTTGATAATGGGAGGAAGCTATGAGGAAGTTAACAAAGAAACAAAACAGGCAGTTATAAAGGCTATGACCTCAGGTCCCAGTGAGCACACAAGTGCATTTGATCAAGCAGTGGAAGTTGAGAATCAGAAAATTCCTTCACCATCACCACCACCATCAATCAATATTGAAGATGAATCTATGAATGTGGAAGGAACAAAGATCACTTTGGATAGTGAAGATAACCCATTCAGCAATCTTGAGGATATTGTTGATAATTTAGCTATGGAGAAGCAAGACATGACAGTGAATGAGGAAGAAAAGGAAACAAGACAAGAACAAGAAGCATAAAAGAAACAAGAAGAAACACAAGCTGATATAGAGGCAGCGGGACAGGAAGGAACACAAGAACAAGCATAAATTAGTCCCACACCCAAGGTAGCAACAGAAAAGCCACAGATTAAATCTATCTTTTCTATTCTTGGATAGGAAGTTGATGATGATGATCAAATAGAGTTGATCTCATCCATGAACAAAATCATTGGCAAGAATAAGAAGGTAAAAATCCTTGAAGGATCATTGATTGAAGTAACAGAGAAATTGCACAATATTATAACTAGTCAGATCAATGAAGTAGATCCACAGGTCAAAGCTAAAGAAGTTGTGAAGGCATTTGACAATGAATTCACAAACTTATGAGACATGGCTACAATCAAATCATAGGCAGCCTATGAAGCAAAGATATTTCAGGACATAAGTCAGAATATAAAAAATGATACTGATAATCTAGATTTTTGCATAAAGGAGCTAAGAAGGAGTCTAGAAAGAGGAAAAGCTTTGTACATTCTATGTGCAAAATATGATGATCATGTATCTGATATAACAAAGAAGATGAAAGAAAAAGAGGTAGAGATTCATTCAGCAACAAACCTCTTATCAAGTCTGAATATGAAGATCTTAGATATTGAGAAGAAAATCAGCAAATTGTATGATGAAATAAGAATTTTAAATGATGAAAGGGAAAAGAAATTAAGAAGATTTTCTCTACTAAGAGAGCATGTTTCAATTAAGATAAGCATTATTGAAATTCAATTGGATGAATGTCTTACCTCTAAGACATCTTATGAGAAATTTCACTATGCAAGTCTTCTGGCATGTGAAATAGCATCATATGGCTTATGTGCACTCCTTAGTGTCTCAGATGCAATTAAGAAATCATGGGAGAAGGAGATAGAGAGCACAAAGATAAATTTTGTAGATTGTGTTGCAAGCCTACCAGCTTTGGAATTTTGAATCCAAAGGGAATCATTTTTTGTGTGAACAAATTTTGGCACCCTTTTTTGTCATTGTTGTCAAAGGGGGAGTGATAGAAGAAATTTGCATAATCAATATGATATATTGTATATTTAGTATGGAGGCATACTCCTAGGGGGAGTATAGATATTCAGTAGATACTCGAAGATATAAGTATACTGAAGAATTTTGTTATGGCCACAATTTTGAATTTGTTTTTTTGTAGCACTTAGCCAATTTTCTTATATGTTGCCACCAATGAAAAAGGAGTAGGATATCAAATTGTTGTCATTATGGAAACATATTATCAGTATGAAGATCTCTCTATGACAACAAGAATTTTTGTAAGAGCGCAAGCAAAATTGTCTAAGTATAAGCAACATTTTCTAGTCTAACCAGAGATAGTTTTGGATAGCAATGTTGACAGAAGCAGGGTCATTGCATGTGCACTTGAACATGGATAATTCTATGTATGAAAGAGGCACATGTGAAAGCATAAATTTGTATGGCATGTACGGAAGGAGATATTGCAAGATTACAAAGACAGAGTCGCAACCGACCTAAGTAGAATATGAAGACATAACAAGCATAATAGTTAAGAGATTATTTTGTTTATCAAAATAATGACTTAAACATACAAGGGATGACATCCTAGATGTTAACTCTTGGGAAGCATAAGTTAATTTTGTATTTATGATTTGTAGGGCCGACTGTAAAAGTTATTATTCTTAATAACTCGTATAATGTAAGAAGTATGTAATGCAAAGAAAAAATATATGATGTAATAATATATTGTAGTGATATGATGAAAAGATATATGTCATAAAGAAAAGAAAGAAGACTTTTTATATGAAAGCGAAGAAGCTAGAAAGATAAATCAGAATAGGAAAGCTATTCGGCAATAGTAAAAGGTTATGTACTTTACCTTTTGTAATAAGATATCATTGTATATTACATGTTTAATGGGTAGTGAGCTCATCTTGTAATCATTCTATTCTTTATACCAACTCTTAGCAAGGTTGAGGCTTCTAACAAGGCCTAGAGTCCTTTAATCAGGACAGAGACACTATATGTATGTAATAGACTCCTAACAAGGTCACCATCCTTGTAAGAATTTGCTTAAGGAAAAGAATAGATGCCAAGATATAGAAGCTCAAGAGATAGCACAAGAGAGAAAAAATATGATATGATCCAATGATCAAATAATGAATAATAGATAGATTGATTGATACAATATAGGAATGCCTCAATATATAGGCAATGCATGATAACAAGAAGTTATGCAAGTGATAAGCTATCAACCAGACATGATGGAATCACATGTCCACCAAAGGTGGATCATCCTCCATTATACATGAAAGTATGAGAAACATGTGCAACAATGAGAGGATGATAATGTGATAATATCACACCTAAAGTGGAAATTATCCTAACCATGTGCTAAAATGAAATGCAAACTCTTAGGTGTCACAATGACAACTAATATATGCAAATGCATTATCCTAAGTAAATTTAAGTAAAGTGTAATTAGTGAATAGTTAATTACACCAACACCCCCCCTTAAGTACAACTTAGGGGAATGCACTTAAGCTCATGATGCAAGATGGGTCCTGGCTACTAGGCCATGTTAGGTACCCATGTACAATATGCAAGAGAAAAAAATAATGCAATCTCTCATAAAGCGGAGAAAGAGGGAAAACCTCAAGGGAAAAATCCTCCCCCAAAAAGATAGATGAATACAATAATAGAATATGAGAGACAAGACCTCATGTGAGGAAAATATCCCCCCCATAAGAGAGAAGAAGTGGAAGAGAGACCAAGTAGCCCCCCCTCAATGTAGAATGAACACCAATGGTAGATGCTCCAGGCTTGATGTAGAAATTGCTCCATGATTGTAGAACAACATTCCTCCCCTTAGGAAGAAACAAGACCAAAGGTGTAGATATGAAGCTTCCTCCCCAATCTATAGGAAGGAACCTCAAAAAATATGGAATCTCTGAAACTTGCTCAAGTGTCCCTATGTTAAAGTTGAAAGGTGGCTCCTCCAAATCATGTGTACTGAGGCACTCTATTGTAAAAGACAAATCAAGATCAATTGAGGATGAATGTAGAACATGTACCAAAGACCCAAGTGTCTCCTCTGAAGATAAAGTGACCTCCTCCAACTGTTGTATCAAATTATCCACAATCATGTCACCCTCAAAAGAATGATCAAGTAGAGAATGAAGATGAGGGTCAGCATGCTCCCTCACAACAACTGAAGAAGGATCATCCTCAACAAAGAGAAGATGAATGTCATCAATGAAGTCTCCCAAATTTGAAATGCAGGACTCCAAAAACAAACCTACAATGTCTATTAAGTAGTTATCCCATGGAACCATGTCTGGAAGACAATGAATATCCTACTGTACTGAAGCACCTAAACCCATGGTTGTGTGAATGCAAGCATCATCAGGAGCAAGAGTAGAATTAGTCTCAATAGGAGGAGATGAAATGGAAGGCTCAAGAACTTGATCATAAGTGAGAATACCCAAGTTCAAGTAGCCAAAACTCTCCTCAAAATCTGAATCATCACTGTAATTGTGATCATATGCTAAAGAATCATTGTCATCAAGAGGAACAAAATCTGCAAAGGAGTACAACCAAGAAAAGTGATCCACTATCCCAGTAGCAATAACTGCTCCACTCTCCAAGTCCTTGATGAAAACTGAATCAAGTGTAAATTCCACAGTCTTCTTTGTAGCACCATTTGTGATTTGATATATAGAAAGAAAGTTATTGGTCAAGTGTGGAACACACAATACATTATTGAAGTGTCCCTCCCTAACATCAATACTTCCTTTCCCAATCACATTCATGTAAGTGTGATGGCCCATCAAAATAGGTGGACCTTTGCAAGGCTCAAATGATGAAAACATGGACTATGAAGAAGCCATATGATGAGAAGCCCCTAAATCTAGAATCCATCTACCTGAATCAGGACTTGAAGAAGCATACAAAGCTTGTCCTTTTTGAGTGACAAATGCATGACCCTTTCCTTTATCTTTTTCTAAATTTGGTGAAGAATAAGTTGAGGTAGACATCCTAGAAGGAAAATTGATGTTGTTCTTGGCAAGAAGGTTCTTCAATTCATCAATGTCCTTCTTATAACAAAAGCGTTCTTCATGTCCATCCTTTTTGCAATATGCACAAAACCGCTTCTCCTTCTTTGAAGATTCACCCTTTTGAGGTGATGTAGAGGTGTCATGTGGTGTGGAAGCTGATTTTGTACCTTCTTGTTGAGATTTAGATTTCCAATTCTTCTTCTTCTTTTGATTTTGATTTCCTTGACTCTCATGATTAGCCACCAATGCCTTGGAAGTTGAAGACTTGAGAATCCCCATACTCATCAATTTTTCTTGTTCTAAGATCAATATTTTTGAAAATGACTCAAATGAAGGCTTAATGAAGGCACTACCCATGGTCAACTTGTGAGTATTATAACTTGAAACAAAAGCTGCATATTTAGGAGGAAAATGTTTCAATAAGTGACTAACCAACTTCGCATCCTTCATGGGATTACCACAATCATCAAGTTGTGCTCTATAATCATTGACTTTGTTGAGATAATATTGGATTGTGTCAAAGTTCTTGGGCTCTAATTTGAGGAGATCAGTATCAATTGTGAATCCCATTTCTTCATCCACTTTACCAAACAATTCTGCAAGTTTTTCCTAAGCATCTCTAGCATCATTTATGGTTTGATGTGATACATGATAGCTTCAGAAACATTCTCTCTCAAGACTCCTAAAGCTTTAAAAAATTTTCATGACCATTTACCTACTACAATATTATCATCATCAGTGGGTTTTTTAATTGTACCATCCACATAAGGATTTAAACCTCTAACCATTAACTTGATCCATACATTATTTTTCCATGTAGCATAGTTATGTAGAGTTAATTTTGCAATAGAACCCATGATGCAAAATGAAAAGAGAATAGGAAAGAGAGAGACACAAACACACAAGACACCCCCCCTCCCCCCCCCCCAATTCACTCAATCAAAGAACCCCCCCAAAAATGATGATTTTGGCACTTTATAACTAGTGCATGTACAATTGCCACTTGTCAAAATGGATCAAAGTGGACTTCTCATTTTTATGTTTACAATAGAAAATATGAAGCTATAGTAGACTCAAGAAGATAGGACATAAGATCCCTCAAGGATCTAATCAATTACAAGTGCCACAATAGGCCAAAATAGACCATATTCTGAAAGTAATATGTCTACTCAAGATTTCTCCAAATTGATACCAGCTCTAGAAAGTAGACAAAAAATTATGCACTTTCAAAAAAAAATTGCACCTAAAAATGTGTTTGTATGAGCTTGAACGAAGCCTCTGAAGTTACAAAAATAGGGATCAGATAGGTACAGTCACCAAAAACTACAATTTCTACAAAATCCATGATCCAAAACCTGAAAAGAACACCACCACTGAAAAGTTTAAGAAAGTTTAGCCAAAAAAAAAAAAAAAATTACACCCAATTTGGAGCCCAAATGACCAAGTTATGGCCTCCCAAAGTCGGACTGCCAAATCAAAACTACATATGGTGAGGGTTGGAAAAATTTTGAAATCTGTCGATGTCATCCATCTAGGGTCTTAAGTTTGATGGTCAAATGGCCGTCGTGGCAAAGTAAAAATGCCCAAATTTGACAGTCATACGACCATCAAATTGTGCCTAAGGAAATGCTGATGCAATCATGGGCTTAAAATTGACAGTTTGGAGACCTTCATATCAGAAGAAAAATTGCCCCGGATGACGTCCAAACGGGCGTCAAATTTAGGACAATAAAACTTTGTGAAAAATGCAAATTTTTTTTTTAAATACCCATTTTTCGTCTGACAAGTGTCACTTTCTGGTTGGTGAATGGGCTGCTATTTGGCATCCATGTGTCTTCTATTGATTTGGTGTTGTAGACATCCACGTGTCTACACATGGATTGCTGGTGCAGAGGAAGTTGCAGGGGTTTGACCCATGTGGCACTGGGAACCCACGGAGGTGGCGGAGGTGGCCACCGACGAAGGATGTCACATGGGCTGCTAGTGTTGGATGTGCCTAGTGATGCAAGCTTGAGGCCACCGTGAGGTTACCAACGAAGCGGAGGTGCTAGGTGGTTGGGCTAAAATAGGAGGGCCGATGGTGGATAAGTTTAGGTGGCTGGCGTAGGCGGTGGATGTGGTGGAGCTCTGAAGGAAGTGGCTTGATGGTGGATGTGATGTGAATGTCCTCATTTGGCTTCAGTAATGAAATAAAATAGCCTGCTTTGACCTCTACCAGTGCATGAGATGTGAGCCCATCTCATCGCTTAAGCTTAGCTCGGTGACTTGAGCTAGGCACTATTCTATTTAGTGTTGTCAATTCAGATTGACTTAGCTGTAGGGTCTGACTTGACTTATATTCTTTGTTTACAACACAGGTTTGATAGGCCAAATATTTTGCAAAAAAATATATATCCAAAGACAAAAATATCGAGGACCTAGATCCGAAAATTGACAAAATTGCAGATCCAAGAAAATTGATGGAAATGAAAATAAAAATTCAAATCTGAAATGGAAAATTGGAAAAATATTACCCAATTTGCAGATCGGGCCTTAGAGGTCTGATTTGCAAAAAAAAATTTGCCTCAAATTTGACTTTTGCCCAAGGTAGGAAAATTTATAGTCAAAATTTATGGAAACAGCCACCCGGATGCAATGGTGAGGTCTGATCTTGCTCAAAATGCTCCCACAAAATGTTGATCCCAAATTTGGTTTGTGGCCCTCCAAAAGTTGAAGCAATCAATCATTCTCCAATGACTATGCAATGAAGACTCCTTTGGCTCTGATACCATGTAAGAATTTTCTTAAGACAAAGAATAGATGCCAAGATCTAGAAGCTCAAGAGATAGCACAAGAGAGACAAAATATGATATGATCCAATGATCAAATAATGAATAATAGATTTATTGATTGATATAATGTAGGAATGCCTCAATATATAGGCAATGCATGATAACAAGAAGTTATGCAAGTGATAAGCTATCAACTAGACATGGTGGAATCACATGTCCACCAAAGGTGGATCATCCTCCATTGTACATGAAAGTATGAGAAACATGTACAACAATGAGAGGATGATAATGTGATAAGAGAACTAAAGGTGGATCTCACACACAACGAGGTATGTGATGACAACTATCACACCTAAAGTGAAAATTCTCCTAAATATGTGCTAAAATGAAATGCAAATTCTTAGGTGTCACAATGACAACTAATATATGCAAATGCATTATCCTAAGTAAAATTAGTGAATATTTAATTACACCAACAATCCTTAACCAAATACTTTTGATTAGTGGATCATTTGTGGGTACCATCCCCACCGGGGTTTTCCCTTGGCCAGGGTTTCCTCGAGAACAAAACATGGTATTATGAGTTCATTTGCTTTATTGCTTTGCATGTTATTTAGTTTACTTTGTTTTGCAAGAATCAAGATAATTTTTTATATCCATAATTGGGCAAAAGTAAAAGTTTGTAGAATATTGATTCACCCCCCTCTCAGTATTCCTTATTTCTAACACAACTATCCCAAGATCTGCACCTATCCCAACAATTGAAAGACTTGTAATTGTGGCCTTTTCCATCGGTTATAGTAAGTTAAATGTGACACTCAAAGATTTGATTCATAAGGGAAATGACTATGCAGGAATCAAAAGGATAGCTGACAAGACCAAGTTCTAAGTTTAATAATTAATTTAAAATTTAGAATATAGTTTCATTTTGATTTTTAAATTAATTATTAAACTCAAAAATTGGTCTTGTCAGGTATCCTTTTGATGCCTATGTATAAATTTATGAGCTATAAGGAAATGGTTTTTAGATCAGAAACTACAACACTCCATCATTCATGATGTCTCTTCTCAAATTCTTCCTACTGCCACTTCTTTCTTTAATATATTGTCAAATAATTTTGAGTAACCCACATAAAATTTCATGAGGTTGCAACTTACCCAACCTAGATTATCAATTCATTTCATTGCAAGCTCACAATAATTTTCCTTAACTACAATTTATGCCTACGAGGGTGTAACAACTTAACCCATTTATAAATGCACACACATTATTCATTGGTTAAGAGGTTGTGGGTCCCGCATGATGGTGTGGTGTAATTTTTCTCTTGTCTCCCTACATTACCGAGTTGTATTATTTTTTAATTAATCAATATGGGTTATCAATTCATTTCATTGCAAGCTCACAACCATTTTAATTAACTACAATCTAGGCCTGTGAGGATGTGACAATACTTTTATCACCACCCACAGAATGACATACAGCCTCGCAACTGCTATCTTTCATTTGTTTTGACCTCCACGGGGGTGAAATAAACACTTTAAGCACAACTCAAATCATGTGCAAAATAAACAATAAAGTGTTACGCTAGGGTATAAGAGAAAGAAAGAAAGAAACTAATTTTAATGTTCACAGGGCTAAAGATAACCCATAAGACCATTGTCTATGCAACACCAAAATAATTAATTTACTGTAAATATTAATTAAATAAAAACTATCATATTCATTGTATTTCAATTTTTAATTAATTAATAATTATGATAGTTACAGGTTTTGGGTGTTGCATAGATGTTGCCATCAAATATGACATGCTGATAAATAGATACTTTAACAAAGTACCTAAATTTGTGCCCACTCGTCCAAGTGGAATCCATTTGAGCACCAACGCGGGCGCAAATATTGGCACAGTCTTAGGGTCTTGTCATTTCCTGCCAGGCCTTTAAATACATGCATCCATAATGTCTTTAGTATAGATGGGTACTTCTTTGATAACACTAATAAAAGAATCTTAACACTCATTTTTTAAACTAGTTTAATAGTTCAATAGCAGATTCATTTTGGGGTGGAGCAATATTCTGATTAAGCCTTTGAGGAAATGGTGGTACCTTTTCTAGAAGAGTTTCTAGAGTAGAATCATGAGGGGATTTAACTTATGCTTCCTCAATTGGGGTTCCTTCATTGGTGACCTTAGTTATGACAAGACCAGTGGGGGTAGGAAAAGTAGTCCCTGAACTTAGATGTATATTATGAACATTAATGACATAAATGGGTTGTTGGTTCATGTCACAGGAATAGAGTTTTTGCTGGGGTTTCTTGTTATTAGGACTAGGTGTAGATTGTGCAAGTAGCTAGGTATGCTTAGGAGGATTGTTATTTGTTTCAAGAGGTTGGGTTTGAGATATCAAGGATAGTTGTTGGGGTTGTTGCAGGGCTCCCAAATGTTGGTTAGGCCATTGCTGACCTCCCCTCCATTGAGGTGATTGTTTCTAGTTACCTAGTGGAGGTTTTTACTATAACTGATGGTGATGATGATGAAGACCAACCAAGATCAAAGGAATAAAAGATATTATAAATGTTAGGTCAGTTATTATCTTGTCATTGATGTCAAGAAATTGATTTCTAGTTTATATTATGTTTCCATATCATTCGGTATATGATATAAGTTGAATGAGTTAAGAAGAAGAAGAAAATAGATGTTGTGAAGTAAAGGAACTTAAATGGGAAATTGATACAAATTAGAAAATGCAAATATTATGTTGATATAATTGTTTTCTACCTAACATATGATTATGTTAAGTTGGTAAAGCATGGTAATGAAGATTTGTCAAGTTGGTAAGCAAAACTATTTTGTCTATCAAGAAAGAAAAGTCATTTGGTAAAGAGTAAAATTAATTCAACAAGAGATTAGTATGTTTTGGTAAAGGAAAAGGAACTCAAGACACTGAGCATAAAAATTTTAGGCACCAAACGAAAACCAAAATTCAGAGTTATCCATCGAGAAAGGAACAAAAATTAAATACAATGATCAGAGTGACATTTAATGATTATCTATGATGAGCTAGAAGGTTATGATGATAAGTAAAGTTAGTTAAAGATATCTATGATCAAGAAAATTCATGATGATGATCTATGGCTTAGATTTAAATGGTTAAAATAGAAGGAACAAGTTTCAAGAAAGTTTAATTTTTGAGGTGAAAGTAAAATGTGTTACCAAGATTCAGATATAGTGAATAAGTTTATGAAATGAATTGAATGGTTGAGATTGATCAAAGGAAAATGTAATAGAGGAGATTAAGAGGAAAAAGGAAGTCTATATAAAGGATGGTTTTGTATGGAAAAATAGCTGGCAAAGTGAAGAGTTGATAAGTCACTGACTAATGCAGTGAAGAAGGAATAGAGAGATTCTAAGTTAGAAATCAGAATTTGATGAAGTGTTGAAGCCAGTGGAAAGTGAAGAATTGAAGTGAAGATAGAAGAGCACACAAAGGATCTGGTTATGGAAAGATAGTTGTAAATTTACAGGTCAATTTATTTATTTTTTCTTATTAGCATTTATAAAAGAGAACTCTCTTAACAGAGTAGACTTAATAGTCTTATTATGAAATCCTTGAAAAAGCTAACATTCTAAAGAGTCTTCAAAGTCCTTTTACTAGGCCACTCCTAACAGGGTGAAGATCCTAACAGATCTAAGGTAAGTCCATTAATCGGGTCACACCTAATAATGTGTATTGTAATCTTTAACCGTATTGACTCTTTTACTAGGAGTACTTCAGAAGAGCATTTTATTAGTGGGTGACAATTCCCATAGTGGTTATTCTCAAAGTTGGGTTTCCATGTTAAATATTGGTGTTACATTTGATGAATGATTTATGTGAATGATTTTTTTATTATTAAAGTTTATTTACTATTGTCGGTAAATAGTGAATTATGTTTAACCGAGATGACACTGAGTTAATTAGAGAAAAATATTAGAGGTATTTGGAATCAAGGATTATTGATTCACCTCCCCCCCCCACCCCTCTTTGTAATCCAACAATTGGTTTCAAAGCTAAGTAATCCTGAGGGAAAATTTTGAAAGACTTGAGTAAAAGATCCAAAAATGTATATGATCCTCGAGAAGTAACTAAGCTAAACAAGGAAAGTTTATCAACATGGCAAAGCAGGATGAGATTGTATCTATCTGAGATTAGAGAATCTAAACTGAATCTTCTAGATAATGACTACACTCCATTGCCTCCCAAACCCATGACAGTTGATCAGATGAGAAAAAAGAAGGAACACAACTTGGTTATGATAGAGATTGCTTCTTCCCTGACTGATGTTAAATTCAATGATGTTAAGGACTGTGTTAATTCAAAAGATATGTGGGATAGGCTTACACTTATTTATGAATGAGATCAACATGTTCAAAAAGCTAAGGTTGATAGTCTCAGAGGAAAGTATGATGAAATGAGAATGAAAGATGAAGAGAACATTACTCAATATAGTTGCAGAATCAAGGAAGTTGTAAGTTCCATCAGAGGTGTTGGTGGAACATTGACTATTGAAGAAGTGGTAAGTAAAATTATGATAACTCTTTCTTTCAAGTATTCTATTAGAGTTTTTTCTATTCAGGAACTGATATCAATACCGAATAATGTTGTTACTGTTAGGAATGGGAACACTAAGGGGGGGGGGGGGGTGAATCAGTGTTCACTATGTATTTATCTTTTTACTTAATCTTTAAACTAAACTTAAATGCTTAAGTACTAAAATGAACATCCACATAAACATGAAACATGAAATCAACACATAACACCAATATGGTTACGGGCCGAAAACCCAAATAGGTAAAAACCTCGGTGGGAATTGACACCCACTAATATTTTGTACTAGTGTTTAGTGATCCTTGTTAGAAGATCCTTAACCCTATTAGGAGTTGCTTTACAATGTATTAAGTACAGTAGACCTTGTTAAGGGTCAGACCCTATTAGGAGTCTTTTACAATAGTCCCTATTAGGGGAGTGGATGCACTATCCTAGAGTTCACTACTCAAGTGGTGAAGGCTGTAACCTTCTAATCTCAGATACATACTATATCTGCTGGATGAACTATCACTATGACACTGCTTGTCAGATCAGTTCCTTTGATGCATTGATGCTTTGAACCTTTGAAAATCTCTAATAAATCTTATAGTCTCTTTGCATACTTCTTCTCTGCTTACTACAACTCTATATCAACTTCCATACTAATTACAATAGGCGCATCTCATATTTATATGTGCATAGAAAATAAACAACTAGGTCGACCCTTAAACCTATTACATACAACACTTCCAAATCAATTGGCTTAAGTGTGTTTACAATAAAACATATATACATGTTGGCAACCTAATTACAATAGGCACATAGCCTTTACATCATTAGAATATAGCCACAACTCAAAATGATAAACAGTCAGTTGCTTACTCTATTCTTTAATGGCACACACTGGCTGTGCAACTTCAGCTGCATGTATCTTTCTCATACTTTCATATCTGATCATGTGTTCATAGACTAAGCATTAATATAGTCCAACCAACTTAACTTCCAGGGCACACACCATAATTTTTTCATACACATGTGCATTGATGCTCTAAGCTGCAGGAACTCTATACACTGTCCAATCTACAACACTTAACCGATTTCTAATCTTCTCATCAAGTGCACTAACTCCAAACTACTATATGACTTTTTTTCCATAATGAAAACACTATATTAAGTCATATATATCAATATAGCCAACTTGCCAAAAATCTCCCCCTTTTTCAATGATGGTAACAAAGGAATATGGCCAAGTTGCTAACTGTCCTTAATACAAAAAACTTTTTGTCTTCTATAATTACACTTATATCTCCCTATACATATTATGATCCATATTCTATACAAAACTCCCCCTTTGACATTAATGACAAAGGTGTTTCAAAAATATCTACACATACTCACTGAGGGAAAACATCTGGATATACTATCATTAGGTTTTAGATCTCCTTCTTCCAAAATGTGATCAAAGAGTTTACTATCTAGAGATGGGTGCATATTGCATATTGTAGCTTCTCCATCTTCTCCAAGTTAGTACTAGGACTATGATCATATGTTACTATTGTGGCATCAATTTCCTTGATGTTCTGATTGAGTATATCTAATGAGGGTGCAAGAGCATTCCTGAGCTGTGTTTGCCTTGCCCTGATCTTTGACATTTCTTTTTTTTTCCTTCTCAATCTTCTCTATTTGCCCTTGGTATACATTATTACACATTTTTATATATGTGGATGTGTCTTTCACTAAAATCTTGTCTTTCTCAATCATAGCTTCTAGCTCTTTTATTTTCTTGAAATGGGCATCAGTACGCTTATCCTGATACATGCATTCTGCAATGACTCTTCTTCCTTGATCTACAAACTCTTTTAAGGATGCCTGACTAGTCTTGAGTGAGCTTAGGTCAAGTGCAAAGTTGCTCATTAATTCACTCAACCTCTTCTTTAGGTACTTTTCTTCTACAACTAGGGATGCAGATTCTTCAAGGCTTGAGAAATTACTTTTGAAATGTGAGATGACTGTATTCACATCATCAATAGAGTGTATCTTTGACACTTTCTTGTCCTCTGGCAACAAATTGTTTAGAATGTTTACTGATTCTACCAGGGGATTCCTCATTACTTGTTTTTTTTTGGCCTTTTCCATGGCTAGGATGCTGAATTTTATCAAATCTTCTTCTCTCCATGAGTCCAAACCAGATCTGTCAGGTGTCAAAATTGACAACAATGTTGTTGAGGGAGTGATGGGAGTGTTATCCATCACTTCTTGTTTTACCATGACTAGTTCAATTGATGGTTCTTTACTCTCTTCTTCTTTTTCTGTTTCTTTCTTTTCTTCTTCTTTTTCTATTTTTCCTTTTTCTTGTTCTTTCTTTTCTTCCATCTTTTCTTCTTCTTTCTCATCTATTATATCTTCAATCAATACTTCTTCTTGATGAGTGGGAGGTGTGTTGCTACATAAAATTTTAGCTTCTTGTGTGCTCACAAAAGCTCCTTCAAACTTATCCAACTTAGTGTCAGTGGCCTCCATGGCTATATCTACATTATCAATGATAATGGTGCTATCCTTGAGTGATTTTGTCATGGGCATAGACTTATCTGCCTCTGATTGTGTTTCTACTGCAGATGCTAAATCTTGAGGACCTGTTATTGATGCATTAGTGGACTCTACCACCTTGACTTCCTTTATGGATACTTGTGCTTTGGTTGCAGTAGGTGGATACATGTGCCTATTCATAAAGACCTTCTCAAAGGCTTTCTCTGTTACTTTGGCATCTAATTCATAGTTTTTATCCATTATATTCAATGTTCTTGTCTTGGTCTTGAGGTGAGGCTTCACCAAATCTAACAGTAACTTCTTCTCTTCTAGCTCACATACAAGAAGAGTTTCATCTAAGATCTTCTCTCTTATCTGTAGATCTTCTTCAATAGCCTGTCTCTTTTTGAATTTTATGATGTTCCATACCTTATCAGGGATCATAGTCTTAAGTTCCAAGACTGTCTTATTGAACTTCCGCATGTGTTTGATTATCATACTATGTATCTCAAATTTGTCTATTTCACTATATTTTTCATAAAACTTCCCTACTTGATCAATGCTTCCCTCATCAATTATTCTTGCACTTAGCACACTGAGACTAGGTTTGAAACTTACGTCAGGAGGTGCTTGGGAGTTGTTTATGTTCCTTGTGACTCTTGAGGATGGATGACTAGTGTTGATCTCTTTCTTCCTCTTTGGCATTGCCTTATACTTCAGATGAGTAGTAGGGTCAATGGTTTTCTTGGGCGTTGAGTGAGTATCATTAGTTTTATCTTTCTATTCATCAGATTTCTCTATCTTTAACTTCTTCAACTTGGGATCATGCTATTCTACTTTGCTACATCTGAGCTCTCTAATTCCAAAGCAATCTTTTGTTCTTTTTCTTTGTCTAGATATGCTTGAGACACTCCATGTATTCTCAAGATCTCTAAGGTGACTTTAGCAACCTTTCTTTTTGTTGTGGCATTGTTAATTTTAGCATCTATCTCTCTTGTCTTTTCCTCATAAGTTCCCCACCTTGGCTCATTAGGGCCAGTAGGAGCTGAAACCAGTACTTAAGCATATGCTTCTAAAATAGGTTCACCTACTTCATATCCAAGTGGATGAATCCACTTTTCTCTAGGTACACCTGCCTCCATGCATGTTGTATCTATTTCAACCATAAAACAAATAGTATCCTTGTATTTTTGATGAAGGGTGCTCCCCTTAGTACCACAAACACATAACAGAAATAGAGAAACAACAACAATATGCAAGAATAGAAAATTGGCTTCTTATTATCTCCACAAATGTGGAATTACAAACTTTCAGAATTACAATATGCAAAGCCACATGGGCATTCCCTTACAATATTCTGTAGGACAAAGCCTCGAGCTATTACCCAGATCTACTACCCAGAACTATTCTGAACTGCCTAAGACAATAATACAGCCTTCCTTATATAGGCAATTATCCACCGCCTGGGAAGGTTCCAGAATTTTAGCCAATAAGGCCGACCAAACTTAGAATTATTTTATTTTACATTTTATTACATCATAGTCGGCTCAAGATAACCTTTGAAACCCGAACAAAAATTTTGAAGAAAATTATTTTTCGCCATTTCAGGTGGCCCAACTTCCGAAGACCATAAGTCATCACCAGTTGACCCGCTCGGCTATTATAACCCCATTTTGGAAACGCCACGAAGCGCTCTACAGGCTTGACTAGTGCAAGCACCCGTCACCCAAATTTTTGACCTCATCCGGGGCCTCTAAAGCCTTCAAAACTGAGTTCAAAGTTTCTGTACCCTGCTGCCAATACCGAAAATCTTCAATATCTTCCAATATACACTTGATCTGGCAATGAAACTTTACTGGCAGGCTGATATGATAGAGATGAACCTCCACATGTGAAATCAGAACATTCTGAGATCGTATGGCCAACTTACTAAAAATAGAAAGTTTCCAGAAATAGCAGCTCTGCACAAGATAGCCCTTATTGAGAAGCAAAAACAAATATTTTTGGGTGATGCAAGATTGCTCTCACACCCAGGATGCTCCTGCATCAGACACCCAGGGTAATTTGAGAAGTGACCCTGTCACGACTCAGGTGTGTAGAGGAAAACCAAGATGGTTAACCTCCTCCTTTGTTAGCCATGATGAATCTTCAACAGGTCATCCTTTCCACTTGACCAGATATTCTTCATATGTTCTGTTCCTTGTGCTTCTACCAACATGACTATCCAGTATATCCTCGATCTCCTTAGTGTCTGAACTAGTTGCTGGAATACTCCACTGTGCTGCTGTAATCTCATCTTCAACACCTCTTTCATGATACTCTGTCAGATCTGAAATGTTAAACACTGGTGAAATATTCAGCTCAGTAGGCAATTCTACCTCATATGCATTTCCTGAATCATGCTTCTTCAGTATCTTACATGGCCCAAACTTCTTCATTTTCAGCTTGTTATATGTACCAACTGGAAACCACTCCTTCTGCAAATGAACCATGACTTCATCTCCAACCTGAAATTCCTTATACCTCCTTTTCTCATCTGCCTTAGCCTTATACTGTGCATTCATCTTGGTAATATGCTTCCTCACCTCCCCATGGATGTTCTTCAAGTGTTCTGCAAAATCCTCAGCTTCAGCACTACTTATTTCTCCTTTATCTATCTTTCTCAATTCAGATGCATTTCTTGGACTACTTCCATATACAATCTGGAATGGTGATTTACCAGTGCTCCTGTTGACAGAATTATTGTATGCAAATTCCGCCTGTGGTAAAATCAAATCCCATCCTGCTGGCTTATCTCCAACCAAACATCTCAGCAAATTTCCCAAACTTCTATTCACCACCTCTGTCTGTCCATCAGTCTGTGGATGATGTGATGAACTAAACTTCAAATCTATCTTCAACTTCTTCCACAATGTACGCCAAAAATATCCAACAAACTTAGTGTCCCGATCTGAAACTATGGTCTTTGGCAAACCATGAAGTCTCACTACTTCTCTAAAAAACAATTCTGCTACATGAACAGCATCATTAGTCTTCTTGCAGGGAATGAAATGTGCCATCTTTGAAAATCTGTCAACCACCACAAAAATTGAATCGTGTCCCCGCTGTGTCCTCGGTAAACCAAGAACAAAGTCCATGCTGATATCCTCCCAAGGCTTCTCTGGTACGGGTAATGGCTGATACAATCCTGTATTCTGCTTCACTCCTTTCGCCATCTAACATACTCTGCAACTCTGTACAAACTTCTTCACATCTTGCTGCAATTGTGGCCAATAATAATTCTCACTAACCAAACCAAGGGTTTTATCACGACCAAAATGTCCAGCCAATCCTCCGCTATGCTTCTCCTTGATGAGATTCTCCCTCATAGAACTTCGTGGAATGCACAACTGACTCCCTCTGAATAGCATATCATCCTGGATGATGAAATCCAACCATTTTGTCCTGTTTAGAGTAACAGGTTCTGTACAAGCTTTCCAAGCTTCACCAAAATCAGGATCCTCTGGATACAAATTCTTGAGTTCCTTGAACCCAACCACTTCAATCTACATTTCTGTCAGCAATAGTTGCCTTCTGCTAAGAGCATCTGCAACCCTATTAGACTTTCCACTCCTGTGTTTCAAAACAAATGTATAACTCTGCAAAAACTCAACCCATTTCAAATGCCTCTGATTCAACTTTCCTTGACTATTCAAATATTGCAAAGCTTGATGATCAGTATACAAAACAAACTCCTTAGGAAGCAAATAATGTCTCCACTTCTTTAATGCCTGAACTATAGCATAAAATTCCTGATCATAAACAGAATATTTCCTCTTGGCATCATTTAACTTCTCACTGAAATAAGCAACAGGTTTACCTTCTTGGCTCATAACAGCTCCTATTGCAGTACCACTAGCATCACAATCTACTTGAAACACCTTATTAAAATCTGGAAGTGCTAAAACAGGTTGTTCTGTAACTTTTTGTTTCAACAATTGAAAACTCTTTTCTGCCCCATTAGTCCACTTAAACTCTTTTCTATCCCCTCTCATTGTTTCAGTCAAGGGTCCACAAATACTGCTAAAATTTCTGATAAACTTTTTGTAAAAGCTAGCTAGACCATGAAAAGATCTTACCTCAGTAGCACTCCTTGGAGTAGGCCATTCAAGGATAGCCTGTACCTTCTCTGGGTCCATTTTTAGACCTTCTGCTGAAACTACAAATCCCAAATACACTAACTCTTTCTTCACAAAACTGCACTTCTTCAAATTAATCAACAATTTCTCTTCTCTCAACTTCTCAAACACCATACGAATATGCATCATATGTTCCTCCAATGTCTTGCTAAAAATCAAAATATCATCTAGGTAAACAATGACAAACTTACCCAAAAATTCTTTCAGAACCTCGTTCATGAGCCGCATGAAAGTGCTCGGTGCATTGGTTAGCCCAAAAGGCATGACTAACCACTCATACAGTCCTTCCTTTGTCTTGAAGGCAGTCTTCCATTCATCTCCTTCTCTGATCCGAATCTGATGATATCCACTCTTCAGATCTATCTTTGAGAAATACACAGCTCCACTCAAATAGTCCATAATATCATCCATTCGTGGCAATGGAAACCTGTACTTGATCGTGATCTTGTTTATTGCCCTAGAATCTGTACACATCCTCCATTCTCCATTCTTCTTTGGTGCTAATACTGCTGGTACAGCACAGGGACTCAGACTCTCTCGAATCAATCCTTTCTGTAATAGTTCATGCACTTGTCTGTTCAACTCCTCACTTTCTGCAGGTGTCATTCTGTGTGCTGCCTTATTCGGCAAACTCGCTCCTGGGATCAAGTCCATCTGATGACTGATCTTCCTGACTGGTGGTAATCCATCAGGCACGTTATCGGATACAATATCCTGAAACTCATTCAACAAATCTGCAACTTCTACAGGAACATCTTCTACTTCCTCTTTACCAACTTTTGGAATTAAAGAAAAACATACATGCTCATGCCTCATACCATCTAGGAATTTCCTTCCATAAACAAATGTTATTCTTGCATTACCACATACCTTTTCTTCGGTCTCCTTCAATGGTTTTAGCTTATGTCGCACTCCATCCTTTGTCAGGGAATAGGTATTCGCACGACCATCGTGTACAGCACATCTGTCAAACTGCCATGGTCTACCCAACAGCATATGACATGCATCCATAGATATGATATCACACAATACCTCATCTTGGTATCCGCCAATCTTGAACTTCACTAGGCACTGTTCATTGACCATGACCTTGTGGTCATCCTGTACCCAGGCAATCCGATATGGATGTGGGTGTTTCTATCTCTTGAGCTTCAACTTTGTCACCATCTCTTCTGACACCAAATTGTCAGTGCTTCCACTATCGATAATCACATCATAGCATTTACCCTCACACTTGCATCGAGTGCGAAACAGGCTCCTCCTTTTCTCAGGTTCATTCTCACCACTCAACAGGACTCTTCTGTTAATCAACATTTTTCCTCTTTCAGCATCTTCAGAATTTGATGATCTGGCATCTTCATCTACATGTGTAATTCTGGCCTGGCCTTCATTTCTTCTGTTTGTTCTGCCTTGGTGCTGAGGACATTCAAATGCCCTATGACCTTCTTCTCCACAGTGAAAACATGTTCCACGGAAGCCACCTCTTCCAGATCCTTGTCCTCTTCCTCTTCCTCTTTGATCTCTATTATTCTGATCCTGGAAGCGATTGGAATTATTTCCTCGCTGATTCTGACTACTACTGGCCTCATCCTTCTTTTTCAGATCTTCATTTCGGCCACCATATGACCGTCCACCAGATCGTCCACCGCGACCTCTTCCATTTTGTCTGCTCTCAAACTTCTTGTTCAGCTTTTCCTCTACTTTTAGGGCAAACTGGTATGCCTCTTCAATACTATTCATTCAAACCAGATTCAGCTCCTCCTAAATGCTTGGCCTTAACCCATTAAGGTATCGGGCAACTTTCTCCTTATCAGCTTCTGCATGGCCTGTTCTGATGAGAAGTCGATAGAACTCCTCTGTATACTCCTGAACAGATCTCCCTGCTTGCTTCAAACTCTGCATTTTCTTTAGTAGGTCAAGCTCATAATCAACAGGAATGAACTGTCGCTTCAATTTATCCACCATCCGATCCCATCTTGTGATTTTATCTTTCCCTCTTCTATTTCACTCCAATTGAATTTCTTGCCAGCAGATCTTCGCATGACCTTTCAATCTGGCCTTCGCAAATTTGACCCTATCAGGATCTTCAACATCTTCATACTCAAAATATTCCTCACATTCATTGATCCAGTCGATCAATTCCTCTGGGTTAAGATTTCCAGAAAATGTAGGAACCTCAATCTTAGGTCTTTTCCCAATCTTGGAAATCGCCCGAAAAAGTCTTTCTTCCTCCTGGTTCACAATTTCAACTTCTCCTTCTTGATATTCTTCTTCAGCTTCATCCTCACTTTCATCTCTGACATTAAGATTCATTCCTCTACGAATCTCTTCTTGCAATGCTCGCACTTGTCTCTGCAACTCTCTAACCTCAGGTGTCACAACACCAGGTCTTCCGCCACGTTCTCTTCGTGGAGGCATTTTCATGATGCGCGCTGAAACCCTAGCCACGGTCCTGGTGCAAACTGCCTCACAATCGGCGATCTGTTTACACACTCAAGAACTCCTGCTCTGATACCACTTGATGAAGGGTGCTCCCCTTAATACCACAAACACATAACAGAAATAGAGAAACAACAACAATATGCAAGAACAGAAAATTGGCTTCTTATTATCTCCACAAATGTGGAATTACAAACTTTCAGAATTACAATATGCAAAGCCACATGGGCATTCCCTTACAATATTCTGTAGGATAAAGCCTCGAGCTATTACCCAGATCTACTACCCAGAACTATTCTGAACTGCCTAAGACAATAATACAGCCTTCCTTATATAGGAAATTATCCACCGCCTGGGAAGGTTCCAGAATTTTAGCCAATAAGGCCGACCAAACTTAGAATTATTTTATTTTACATTTTATTACATCATAGTCGGCTCAAGATAACCTTTGAAACCCGAACAAAAATTTTGAAGAAAATTATTTTTCGCCATTTCAGGTGGCCCAACTTCCGAAGACCATAAGTCATCACCAGTTGACCCGCTCGGCTATTATAACCCCATTTTGGAAACACCACGAAGCGCTCTACAGGCTTGACCAGCGCAAGCACCCGTCACCCAAATTTTTGACCTCATCCGGGGCCTCTAAAGCCTTCAAAACTGAGTTCAAAGTTTCTGTACCCTGCTGCCAATACCGAAAATCTTCAATATCTTCCAATATACACTTGATCTGGCAATGAAACTTTACTGGCAGGCTGATATGACAGAGATGAACCTCCACATGTGAAATCAAAACATTCCGAGATCGTATGGCCAACTTACTAAAAATAGAAAGTTTCCAGAAATAGCAGCTCTGCACAAGATAGCCCTTATTGAGAAGCAAAAACAAATATTTTTGGGTGATGCAAGATTGCTCTCACACCCAGGATGCTCCTGCATCAATTTCTCAACAATGTTTTTTGGAATTTTGTACCTCATTTGCATCTTGGCTCTGAAGGTCTTCAATTCCAATGTTATGTAATCTCTCAATGTACTCTCAGTGGATGCCTTGTAAGATATCTATGGCATGGCTGGAATGGACTTGTCCAAATATGAATTTGATACTTTCCCAACTATATGAAGGTACATGTAAATGATCAAAGACCCAAACCTGAATATCTTAGTTTTATCATGCTTGATTGCCTTGATGTTATCAATCAACTATGTGCACAAGATCTCACATAGATTGAACTCTCCATCTTCCTTCACAAGTCTAATGGCTGCTAGAATTGTGGTCGTAGACACACTATTCACCCTTTTGGTGTGTTGAAACCTATATCCAAGTATCATGGACATCAATTTGATGTTAGCTTGCTCAATAGGCTCAATTATCATCCCACACCTATCACTCCTTGACTTACATGTTTGCTCAACAATTTTTCTAACATCGTTGCTCGTAGGAAGGACGGAATGAGTCTTAGATAGGCCTGTCATCTCATATATTAGGTCACTAGTGATTCTTACTAGCACATCACCTATCCAAAATAGGTCATCATGAATTCTTCTCAGAAGTATTTTAATCCATTATGTCTCATAGAACTCATATGCCATAGCATACTCCACTATAGTGTGATCATTCCACTTCACATATTCATCCAAGAAGGTTTTGTCTAGTTTTAGCATGGTTTCCATGTGCACCCTTAATCTGTTGAATCCTACTAGTTCCTTCTTACAGTAAATGTATGCCCTAATGTCTTCGACATGCATAACACCCATAGGCATGCAGGAGAATGCTCCCTCTAAATCATCTAGGGTAGACTTAAATGGATGCTTCTTAAACACATATCTTTTCTTTTTTGCAACATCAAATACTATGGGAGTGGCCATCACTTATTTTATTGCTTTCCAAATGTTCTCTAAGATAATCTGAAGACTTCTGAATTAGCATACAAGCTAGGGTTTATGCAACTGATCAAATGTACTGCTAATCACTGATAGATCAATCTGCAAGTCTTCACAATAACTTCTAAAGCTCTTTATGCTCTCTAATCACTCTGAATTCAAATGCAATGAGTAATCAAAAAGCTTTTTTTGTACTTAAAGTGAAAATTCTGCCATTAATGCTTGTCACGTAAACTAGGCTGTCACTTGGAAATTTCTATCTTTCATTCTGTAGATAATCAACTAGTGTGCTCTTGCACGAAGGTTTCTCTAGTCTCCAAAAGCTTAAGTCCAAAGGTACATACTCTGAGAGTGAGTATACTAGCCATGCAAGGGTCTAGAGCTAAATTAGCTCCCCTTATGACCCTGAGGGCCATTCATCCTGATGTAGAGGGTGCGTCCACTATGGATGCATCCAATACATACTCATCAACCTTGTCTTTCTTTATTTCTAACCAAATCAAGCTCGCATCCTCTAAAGATTTCACAAAATTGACTTCTCCTTCATTATCCAAAACTGGTTCTTCAGGCTTTTTGGGGCTTTGCTAACCTTGTGTCCTTGATTTGCAAAACTTTGAGATGTGTCCAGCTTTGTTACAAGTGTGAAAAATGATTGGAGACCTTATATTCCTCAGCGCATTGACATGGGTCACCATCTTACATTGTTTAGCTGAGTGACCATTATAGTTACATATCAGACATGTAACATTCTGAGATCTTCTTACATTTGATTGATTCTAATTTCTTTGATTATGAGTCATGTTCTTTTGGCTTGTCTTACAATTCATAGCTCTATGACCAAATTTATTGCATGAATAACAGTAACCATTGAAAGGTCTTACCTCTGTACAGTTCCTTGCTATGTGTCCATGCTTGTTACAAGCATAAAAAGTGCAGTCTACAGGCTTGTGCTCATTCTTAGATGGTTCACCATTATCTTTGGTTTGATCTTCAGTCTTCTTAGTATCAGTAGATTGCTTTTGTGCATTCATTCTTGCTCGCATGTTGTCAACTTGATTTTTTGCTTCATTGTATCCTATGCAACTAGTATCTCCTTTGGATCTTCTTGCATACAACTGAGATTCTATTAAATCAGAAATGGTGTATAATTTATCAATGTGATTCTTAGCCTCTTTCAATTTAGATTCTGGGCTTTCCTTTTTGTTTCTTAGTTCTAATATTTCCATGTTTTCTTGCCTCAATTCTTCATTCAGTTGAAGGTTCTCTTTGACCTGTTCATCATAGACTTCCTGATTGTTAGTCAGCTTATCATCAAATTTTTCAAGTTGTTCTTTTAAGGATTTATTTTCTTCATTCAAATTCTTGACCATTGTGCCTAGATCACTGGTAGAGCATTCTTTCAAATCTTTCCTTAGCCTTTTGATGACTAATTGAGCATCACTAAGTTTTTCCCTTAGTTCTTTAGTTTCTCTTTCAGATTTGTCCAGGTCTTCAAGAGAAGCTTCCAAATTTCTTTTCACATGTTTAATTTATGCTTTTTCCATGATCTCCTCAAGTGGTTAAACTTCTTTGCTAAGGACTAGAGCTCTGATACCAATTTTTAGGAATGGGAACACTCAGAGGGGGGGGGGTGAATTAGTGTTCACTATATATTTATCTTTTTACTTAATCTTTAAACTAAACTTAAATGATTAAGTACTGAAATGAACATCCACATAAACATGAAACATGAAATCAACACATAACACCAATATGGTTACGAGGAAACCCAAATAGGTAAAAACCCCAGTGGGACTTGACACCCACTAATATTCTGTACTAGTGTTTAGTGATCCTTGTTAGAAGATCCTTAACCCTGTTAGGAGTTGCTTTACAATGTATTAAGTCCAATAGACATTGTTAAAGGTCAGACCCTATTAGGATTCTTTTACAATAGTCCCTATTAGGGGAGTAGATGCACTGTCCTATAGCTCACTGCTCAAGTGGTGAAGGTTGCAACCTTCTGATCTCAGATACACACTATATCTATTGGATGAACTGTCACTATGACACTGCTTGTCAGATCATTTCCTTTGATGTGTTGATGCTTTGACCCTTTGCAAAGCTCTAATACATCTTATAGTCTCTTTGCATACTTTTTCTCTGCTTACTACAACTCTATATCAACTTCCATACTAATTACAATGGGCGCATCTCATATTTATATGTGCATACAAAATAAACAACTAGGTCAGCCCTTAAACCTATTACATACAATGCTTCCAAACCAATTGGCTTAAGCATGTTTACAATCAAACATATATACATGTTGGAAACCTAATTACAATAGGCACATAGCCTTTACATCATTAGAATATAACTACAACTCAAAATCATAACAGTCGACTACTTCCTCTATTCTTCACTGGCACACACTGGCTATGCAACTTCAACTGCTTGTATCTTTCTCATAATTGCATATCTGATCATGTGCTCATAGACTAAGCATGAATATAGTCCAACCAACTTAACTTTCAGGGTGCACACCATAATTCTACCGTACGCACATGCGCTGATGCTCTAAGCTGTAGGAACTCTATACACTATCTAGTCTGCAATACTTAACGAATTTTTGATCTTCTCATCAAGTGCGCTGACTCCAAACTACTATATGACTTTGTTTCCATAATGACAACACTATATTAAGTCATATATATCAGTATAGCCAACTTTCCAAAAGTTACTCTTGAAGCCTTAATCGGTAAGCTAATTGCATTTAAGCTTAGCAATTATGATAATATTCTACTGACCATTGAAACTACATTCAAATCATCTGTGAGTATTGGACCTTCAATGAAAGAAAGAAAGAATCACAATAGTTCATATGGAAATGAATATAATAGTATCCTAACCGAAGATAAATAACAAGAGGAGTTGGAAGCACTGTTGGCTAAGAGACTACCAAGAGGTAAAGGAAAGTATAAAGGAAAATCACCCTTGAAATATTTCAATTGCAATAATATTGGTCACATTGCATCTATATGTCCTGACAATGACATGAATGGTAAGAATTATGAGAGGAACAACCAACACCAAAGATTTAGACTACAAGGAAAAAGGTAAGAATTCATGTTACCTAGTAGAGGAAGGTGTAATGGATGATGAATTTGGTGATACAAAAGAAGGATATGATGTTTTCTATGTTGTTGTAAAGGAAGACTCAGATGAAGAAAAGTATGAAGATGACAAAGCACTTATTTATCATGTAAGTAAAAATGACCCATGGATTATTGATAGTGGATGTTCAAATCATATGACTAGTGATATTGATAAATTTGAGAACCTAGAAGAGTATGATGGAGGATTTTTCATATTTGGCAATGATGTTCCATATCTTGTTAAAGGAAAGGGAACAATTATATTGAATGAGAAGATTATTTGTAATGATTCATATTGGGTTAAATGACTAAACTATAATTTAGTCAGTATTGCACAACTAAACCATAATGGCCACCGACTGAAATTTTAGAATAGAAAGGTGAACATTTATGGTACAGATGGAGATCTAATTGGAACTAGTGAACAATCAAAAGGTAACCTATTTTATATTTATACTAATGCAAAGAGTTTCTTATTTTTTAAAGTTGAAGATGTATGGTTATGGCATAAAAGACTCTATCATGTAAATTTTGATAACATGATTAAAGTGAGAAAAAAGAATAGAGTCAGAGGTCTATCGAAATTAAGAAAACCTGATAAACTAGTGTGTAAGGAATGTCAGATTGGTAAGTTGACCAAATCTAGTTTCACAAGAAAGTCTTACTCATCAAATGATATTTTGGAATTAGTTCATATTGACCTTTGTGGTCCTATGAAGATACAAAGCTATTATGGAGATCGGTATTTCATTTTGTTTGTTGATGACTATTCAAGACTGATGGTTTTTATGTTTCTAAAAGAGAAGTCTGATGCATTCCAAATATTCAAGTGGTATAAACCTAGAGTTTAAAAGGAAATAGGTAAATAAATGAAATGTTTAAGATCATATAGAGGAGGTGAATTTATCTCTGATGAATTTATTGTCTTCTACAATGAAAATAGAATTAAAAGATAAGTATCTACACTAAGGACTCCAAAAAAAATGGTCTAGTTGAAAGAAGGAATAGATCTATAGTTGACTATGCTAGAGCATTGTTAATTGACAAAAAGGTTGCCCAAACATTTTGGAGAGAAGCCATAAGTATTGATGTCTAGATAGTCAACCGAGTACAATTGAAGAAAGGCACAAACAAGACACCTTATGAACTTTGGTTTGGGCATACACTGAATGTAAGTTACTTTAAAAATTTTGGAATTAGGTGTTACATACTGAAAGATGCTAGAAATGGAAAGTTTGACTCAAAAGGAGATGAAGGTGTATTTCTAGGATATTCATCAAAGAGAAAATCATATAAATTTTTTATCAAGGCTACTAATTAAATTATTGAAAGTGGAAATGTGAGGATTGATGAATTTGTAGAAAGGAATGAAGAAGATAGAAAAAAGAAACCTAAGAATTATAAAAGATTTGTTTATGTATAGGAAGGTAATTCAGTTGATTTAATCAAGTTGCAACAAGAAGGAACCGAGGAGAAAGATGACCCTCCACCAAGAGATGAAAACACTGACGAACAGTCTACCGATCCTGTATTAGAAAAATATGTGAGAAGACACCACTCATCAAGAAAAATTATTGGAGACAAGAACGCAGGAGTCATGGAAAGAAGTAATTTGAAAGATAACACATGTTTGATTTTTGAATTTGAACCAATATTAGTCAAGGATGCATTAGGAAATGAAGATTGGATAAATGTAATGAAAGAAGAAATTGATCAAATTGAAAAGAACAACACTTGGTCACTGGTACCAAGACATGAGGATAAGAATATGATAGGAGTGAAGTGGACTTTCAAAAGTAAAATCAATCAGAAAGGAGATGTGATCATAAATAAAGCAAGATTAGTCTTCAAATGGTATGCACAAGAAGAAGGTATTGACTATGGTGAGACTTTTTCCCCTATTACTAGATTAGAGGGTGTAATAATCTTACTTCCATATGCTACCTATAAAGGATTAAAATTTTATCAGATGGATATTAAGTCTGCATTTTTAAATGGAATTCTTGAAGAAGAGGTCTACATTGAACAACCTAAAGGATTTGTTTGGAATTCTAACAAGGATATGGTCTACAAACTACACAAGGCACTCTATAGATTGAAGCAAGCACCTCGAGCATGGTATGAAAGACTACACTCTTATTTAATCAAGATTGGATTTCAAAGGACAAGTGATAACAACAATTTATATTTGAAATGTGATAGTACTGATAAGATTTTGATTGTTGAGATATTTGTTGATGACATTATATTTGGAGGAGATGAGATAATGTCTAAATCATTTTTTGAAGAGATGAGAAAGGAATTTGAGATGTCTATCATTGGAGAGATTAAATTCTTTATTGGACTACAAATTCAACAAGTAAAGGATGGGATCTACATAACACAATCTAAGTATATCAAGGAGATCCTAAAAACATTCAACATGGAAGAATCAAAACCGGTTGGAACACCAATGGCTAGTGGTTGTAAATTGTCAAAGGAAGATGACAAAAAAGAAGCAAATGGGACACTTTACTGATCCATGATTGGTAAACTAAAATATGTTGTATACAGTAGGCCTGATATTGCACATTCAATTGGTATTGTGGAAAGTTTTTTCTGCCAACCCAAAGGAGACACATATGTCTGCAATGAAAAGAATATTTAGATATCTGAAAGGGACTGAATATTTTGGTATGTTATACAAAAAAGGAGGAGATTTTGATCTCAAGGCATATACTAATGTTGATTGGGATGGAAATATTGATGATAGAAAAAGCACAAGTGGCAGAGATTTCTTTTTAGGAGAAAGGTTAGTGACATGGTTAAGCAAGAAACAAAGTTGTATTTCACAATCTACTACCAAAGCTGAGTATGTTGTTGCAGCTATGAATTATTCTAACATTGTGTGGATCAAACAATTACTTGAAGGTATGCACTAAAAGATTACTGATCTAGTTACAATTCATTATGATAATACAAGTGTTCATGTGCATTTCTGGGTTCGATTGTGTTAATTTTTGGTATCAACATTTTAGATCACACTCCGTGATTCCATCATCAGGAAAGAAAGAATGCAAGAATCATAAGAATGAATATGCAGACCAAGATAATCCCATGGGATATAAAGAAACAACATGGAAAACTATGCAGAGTGGAAAGGGGGACCGGAAAAACTACAAAATTAAGAGATATCACTAATACAAGTGTTATTAACATATCAAAGAATTTGGTGATGCATTCAAAGACAAAGCATATTTCTATCAAGTATCACTACTATTGGGATAATTTTTAGGTTCTGAGAAGTGTCATTCCTAGTTATGGATGACATTCGAATTGTGCCCGTGTCTCCTTTTTCATATGCCTTTAAAGAATTTTTCTAAGGGGTCTAAGTCTCAAAATGGTCATGTGCCAATAAAATGTCTGTATTTCTTTACCCTAGGTCTTGTTTGCCTTTGATAGGGTTTTATCCTTGAAAATTTCTTAGTCGTGCCCTAGATCTTATGTTTTCGAATTACCTTTTTGGGCACTTAAGTTCTCAATATGAATGTGGATTTTATATTTTTCCTTTGAGTCTCTTGATCTTCCAATGAAGGTGTTAAGTCATATTTGATTTGAAGAATGGGTGACAAAGTTAAAGAGCTTAACATGTCTTGGTTATCTCCAAATCTCTAGATGTTCGACGGTTAGTGATTTAACATTTGGTGACTCAGTGAATGCGGTTATCTCCTAATCTCTCAATGTAGTAGCTAAGTCTTCTAACTATATGCAATGAAAATGTAGACCTATTTTCTACAAATAAAAAATACCAAAACACCAAACAATCACAGGTGTTAGTAATTTCAAATACAACAAAATAAGTAATTTTCACTACAACCTCTAATGAGCTAAAACAAGGGCACCCAAAGCGTTGTTTGATTTTATCTTTGAGATTATTGTGGGTATGCTCTCCCAACAAAAATAAAATGAAAAACTAATACAAAACTATGGGATGCAAGCTAGATGATGGTGAAGGGATTCAAAACAAGTATGAGGAACTTGCCCCAAGCTTCACAAATGATAAAGATTAAATGATGCAAGATTGATTCAAGACTATGATAATGATAACAAGATTAAGACCTATGATGAATGCAACAAGATTAAGAAACTATGCTAAAGATGCAACAAGATCTAGATTAGAAACAAGATTAGAATGCAAAGAAAAGAACTAGAACTAGAATGATTAAGAATGAGCTAGAAGATGCAAGAGCTAAGAGACTAAGAAGAATAAGAACTTAGACCTAAAATGAGGAGTGAAGCCTCCTTTTATAAAAAATGAAAATAATTGGATTGTGGAGATTAAGAGGCAATTGAATGAGTGGCTAGGATTAAAGGTTAGCTAGGGTTTGGAAAAGATGAAGAGGCAAAAGTCAAACTTCACTTTTAGAGGGAAACAGGAATTTAAAAATGATTGGTGGAGAAAAGAGATGGGGAGGTGGCCACCTTGGAAAAGGTGATTGTGCACATGATTAGAGGTAATCCACCTTTTAATTAATATTAGAGGAATAATTAGCAGAAAATAAGCATAGGAAAAAGAGGAAAAGGAATTAAATTAAACTAAATTTAATTTAATCATGGTTTAGAAGAACTTTAGGCTAGTGGAGGAATAATATATTAAATTGAATTTAATATATTATAGTATTTAAATAAAATTTAAATACAAAGGAAAAATGAATTTATTCAATTAAAATAAATTTAATTAAATAAATAGAGAAATATAATGATTATAGTCAATTAATAAAATTAACTATAATGTTAAGGGAAAATATTAATAAAAATTAATATTAGTGTGAAAGGACAATTTTAGGTGTCTACACTAACATCCAGTGACTAAGAGACTACCATAGATTCAAGATAAGATCAACGGCTTCCGCTAAATCTCAAGGTAAAAGTTGGGCTGAGTGAAAGATTCTACAGAATTAAATGAAAACCATTGATGATGGACAAGATCAAGGGTGGTTGTTGAATCTCGTAATAAAACCATGGTTAAAGAAAAGATCTTGAGATTATGATATTTTCTTCAGTCACTGAGTCTCGTGATTAAGTGTGAGTTAAGTTGAAAACTTAGAAACCGTGTGAGGCCTTTCATCGCTCATTTTCAAGATGTAACCCCAGTCAAGACAAAAGTTTAGCGATTGAGATATTTTCCTCAGTCACCCAATCTCATGATCAAACTCAGGTTAGACAAAGTGTTCAGAGTTCTTGAGAGGCCTTCAAACACATGATCTCTAGATGATGCAGTTAGGGATTTTTGTGGGTAAAGGAATTGTAGATGAGATTTAATCTAATGGTGGATGTATTGCCTAAATGAGAAACTACCAAAAGGATAATGGTTGTGAGATTGTGACTACTATCTGATCTTGCTTAAATGAAAGACCAATACAAAGGTGGGCCCGATTGCCAATTATTTCTGATTTTCCCAATCTGGATTGGCTGTTGAGGAGGTGATGTGGCCGATTATTTTCAAGGCCTTGTTAACCATTTAGCTAATTTGCATGAGTCGCGTGATGTGCCAGAAAGGACAGGGATTGACGAGCATAATTTAAAATTTTTCAATTAACCGTTGTGGCCAGACTTTGAATAGTTTAAGGGTTTTTTAATAGGATTGAATCAATAAGCCAAAAGTGACAAGCTGAGTTTGTTTTATTTTGTTTCAAGGATAGTTGTAGGTGAAGATTGATGGCTAGGATGTTAAGGAGGCCACCATAAACTAATTTTGTTCCCTGAGTTCCATTTTGGTTTGAATGCAGAGGACTGGTTATTAATTATAGAAATAGTCGATCTACCAAGTTATGATCTTGTTAGCCACAAAAAAGATTTTCATGTCCTTGTGGCTTGCTAGTAGGGTTTTGGCCTTAATTGAAGAATAGATTGGATCATTTTGCTCCATATTTTCTGGCATGTCTTTTCTATAGTAATTACATGTTGTGTCTGGTTGTTGTAGCTGTTGGAAACCCTAATCTTGTTCTAGTCATTTGAAGCTTGTTCCATCATGTTTCTTCTAGGATTCCAAGATGGTTAGTAGTGATATATATAGCAAGTTTTTACTTTTGTAAGGGGGTGGTGAAATTTATTTAGTAAGGAGAGTTCTATATCTGATGTTTTTTTGTTTGAACAATTCTTGTATGTGAATGTACTGATACAAGGAAATATCAATGAAAGTGTATTAAAAATCCTTTGCACATGTTGTTGTCTTCTAGTATGAATTTTGAGTTTTCTATGTATTAAATTTGCAAGGCATCTTTAATACATCATTTAAAATGTGAATAGTGGGGTTAAGCTTAAGTTTCTTTCAAGGGAAGGGTAAATCTTAAAGGAGATATCTGGAAATTCACGGTTTATGCTATAATTTGATGACCGTATGTGTCAATGAGAGGGTTATTTGTAAGGCATCTCATCTGGGTTTTGGGTATATTGGATTTGAGGTATTTTTGTAGATGTATATTCATTGACTCTTTGCCCTAGGATTTGGCACTGGCCTTTGCTCAAATTACATTTTTCACCATCAACACAATTAAACAATGACTTATTTTGAATTTATGTTGAAAGGAATAGATGTTTAGGTCTGTATTAAGCATACAGATAACTATTGCGATTCTTTGAAGAACTGAATCTATTAGGTACACCTGCCTAAGTGTAAAGCTCAAAGTGAAGAAGGATAAAATCCTTAGCACCTTAGTGTTTGATATTATCAGATGTATCTTTTGGGTACATTGACTCATGTATTAGAATATTAAATTTGTATTTACCATCTGCAATCATTTTAAACACTAACAAATTTGGTGACTCCGCTAGGGAGCTTAATATTTTTCAATAGGCTTGTTACAATTCCCTACTAATTGTCTATTATTTTATTTGAAGACCAGTTTACAATATTTATCCCCACATGTTATGTGGGTGGGGACTCTGAAATCTGTGTTTACCAGTTGCTAGTTTAGCATATAGAAAATTTGTGTAAGTGTCTTGTTATAAATACCATGAGTCAACAAAGATATACTAGGTCATATTATAGGGATCACCTAGAAAGTAATATTGGTGATGAATTTCCCACAGCTAGTAAAAAGTAGTGGTCTAGGAGGGATTTATTTAATCCTAATTCTCCAGAACCCTCTAAAGGAAGATTTTCAACACCTATTCCTAAGGAAGTCTCTTCTTCTTCTGAAAGTATAGAGCCCCTTAGGAGAATAGATCCTGATGAAGTTAAGCCCTCTCAGGAAGATGAATTCATAGATGTAGGGTTTTTCCATGCACAAGAAAGTCTAGACCAGCTAGGAGAAACTTTTTCTTTTGAAACTACTTCTTATGATTATGAGAAATTATGTGATGAGGTCATAATTTTGAGGAAAAAGAGAATGAACAATACTTGAAATTGCTAATAGAAGAAAGGAGTGAGAGAAGGAGATTTATAATTTACTTATGGAAAGACAAGAACTCATAAGAAAAACAAGGAACAATGAGCTCCAACTCAAAGTTTAAATTAGGAATTCAAGTGTCTAGATAGAGATTTGTTTGGTGATGTTGGAGCTTTGAGACAACAAGTTGATAATAATGAGTCAAATTCTAAGAAGGATGAATTTGAAGGAGAAGGCCCAGTTATAAGATAGATGCACCCATCAAAGATCAAAAGAAATGAAGATCTCAAAAATAATGTCCGGGATGCATCTGACAAAGGAAAACAAAAAATGGTTGGAATAAGTATAAATGAACCCAAACAGAGTAAGGTTATTCCTGATACTGTCTCCCAAGCTAACCTAGAATTGGAAAAGGCTAGAAAGGCCAAAGAGGACTTGGTAATTCAATTAGAAAAAATAGATTTGGAGGCTGTTGCAAATGAGATGAAGAGAAAAATTTCTTCCCTTCATGCTAATATCAATACTAATGCCAATAGCTCAATCCCTATCATTTTTGGAGTAGTACCACAGAACCAACCATGTGGTCCCAAGCCAATTTTCTAGGCTTCAAGTCTTAAACAAGCGGTCCAAGAATAGGTCCAAAAAGTCAATTCTACAGTTCCATTAGCTGGTGGTCCCATGGGAGGGGTGCTAACTCAAAGTGTTGGAGATGGTGGAGCCCAAGCTTCACAAAATTTTCAAAGGACTTTTGTTTATCTGGATAGGTACCGACCATTATTCTTTGATGGTATCTCTAGTTAGCCAAATGCTATCCTAAATGAGTTAAGAGACAAAATCCCTAAGCTCACAAGAAATAATGTTGTCACTTGTGAAGAGCATCTTAAGTCTTTTACAGATAAGATAAATGACTATGAAATTGAAAATGAAGATGTTGTAATGAAACTATTTGTTCAATCATTGATAGAAGATGCTAGAGATTAGTATAGGGGTTTACCTGAAAATAGTATTACATCATGGAATGAGTTTGTTAAAATTTTCAAAGAGCAGTATGCTGAACATGTTAATTCTAGTTATATGCTCAATGAATTTATTGTTGGAAAAATGGTCAGCACTCCCCTCGAGATTTGTGACATGGCTTAATCACCTCATGTGTCTTCTATAAGTCTAGTGGTTGTTGTTAGGAATAGTCCCAAGAGATAACTAAGAGGGGGGGTGTGAATCAATTATCTACAAGTTTTAATTCTTTATCCAATTAAGCATACTTAAACATAAATTATAAACACATTGAAAGTGTAGACAAGGCTTTTGAGGATACCTGTATCTGTTTTGAAAGGCTCAAATCAATCAAACATTAAGATTTTAATCTAACATGAAATCAATCCAAAACAAGGAAACTCTAAGCTAAGCCACCTCAGATTGAGCTAAAACAGGTGCATCCAAGCACTGTTTGATTTGCTCTTGCTTAAGGGGATGTGGGTGTGCTCTCTAAGCACTTGGAGCATATTCTAATGCATGCTAAGATGGATTGAGGTTCATGAACACCCCAAAAATGGCACAATATTGGGTAGAACACCCAAAATTGCCCCTAAGGCTTCAAGAACTCAAGATTTATGCAACTAGTATGATTAAGTAGATTTTAGAACCCAAAATAGATGTGAGAATGATGCATAAACAAGAATTAAACTAAGTTAATACATTAGTTTTGTGCTAAGATGTGAGCTAAAAATGGTTGAAAATGATTAAAACTAACAATTAGTATGAAAGCTAAATGATTTAGAGCTATTCTAGCATTATAACATTGCTTGAAATAAAAGGTGAATGGGTATTTTGCTCTTAAAAATGAAGAGTATTTATAGGCTTTTGGAAGGAGGAATGAGTGGCCAGGATCAAAATCCTTAAGAGAGGCCAAGATTCATTCAAAGGGGAGCACATGGATTGTACGAGTTTAGGGCCACCTCCTTGTGACAAGTGTCACAAGGGCATTGGGTTGAAAGATGGGAGGGATGTGCACAATTTGGGAAATGTGCTTAAGGTCAAAGGGTGTAAGAAAGGGGTGAGGGGCTTCTTAAATGCATGTAAGAGGGATAAGGAGGCTTTAAAAGCATTTAATGCATGTAAGAGAAGTTTCTAGAAGTTTGTTGACTTTGGGTTAAGCTTAGGAGTTGGCTAACCTTGGTTAGGGAATGTGACAAGGTTAGGGGGGGATTAGGATTAGGATTAGGATTAGGATTAGGATTAGGGGGACAAGGATAAGACTTTCTAGAAGAGTCTACAACTTCCTTAGGATAAACATAGATTTTAAAAAATAGATAAAGATTTATTTATTTCCATGGTTTAGGTTTTGAGAATATTTATTAAAATAAATTTAATAAACATGAGGATTAAATATTTTGAGTTGGGATTAGGGTTAGGAAATGATGGGATTAGCCTTTAATCGAAATTAAAGAAGGATTAGAAGATTCTGGAAGAGGTTAGTGGTCTTAAGGAAATTGGCCAAGTTTTGGGCAAAAAATAAATAAATAATTTATTTTGGGATTTTTGGTCAATTTATTAATTAAATAATTAATAAAGAAAGAAATAATGTTTAAATAAGATTTAAACATTTTTGGGAGGGATTCTTTAATTAAATATTTTTAATTAAGGTAAAAGGATTTAATGGCATAAAAATTAATTAATTAATTAATTAAATAATTAATTAACAAATGATGATGTCATCAGGGATTTTTTAGAAAATAAAAATACTTTATTTTCTAAATGATTTTTAGGTGTACATTTTGCCCCTCTTTGATGTGATGTCGCAAGTGGCATGGCGTCAAAGACAAGAAAATAAGATGTCCAAGGCTAGAACTTAGAGGAATAAGGGGTTGTGCCCCCTCGAGAAAATAACGCAAGGAGTAAACATTGTGAAATTTTCTCGAAAGGAAACAGAGAAGGAAGGACCGAGGAAGAAGGGGAGATAAATAACCAAGCTTCCAAGAGCAAAGATGGGTGAATGCAAGATGAGATGGAATGCAAAATGTAGGATGCAGCTACAGGAGGATGCAAGATGCAAGAGTAATCTATATGATGCAGAATGCAGGGGATTTGGGGAAGCTCCAAGTGCAAATGTGGAGAGAACAACCTAGTTTGATAAAGCAATGCTAGAGACCTTCCAAGGATACTGGGATCACGAGGCCTTGTCACCAATGTTGCATAGGACTGACGCTAAAAAGACACGCAGGGTTGCCCCAGCATCATGCATGAACCCAAGAGGAAGCATGGTGGAAATGATGTGGGAGAAACAACAAACAAATGATATTTCCCAAGTGCACCATGTAACCCAGAAGATCACATGTGAACCATGCAAGGGTCACATCTGACTGACTCACAGGCAGAATCAAAAGATCAAAAGACCTTGCCCCAGATTGTCCTCATTCACAGCACACCATGATATAAAGGATCATGGTGACTTTGAGTAGAGAACAACAAGAAGCCATAAAAGATTAACAAGATCCAAAGGACAAAATCCAAGACCAAAATGAGAACTCCAAAAAGACATCCTTTGCCAAGGAGAGAGATGTGATGTGATGGATTTGATTGATGGTGAGAAGATTGGTCTGAACGTGTGGAAGGATGCATTGACATGGACCGGGTGTGATTGGTGGAAGATTGGATATGATAGGAGGAAGGATACATCCTCAAGGACCCGCTGATTGATGGGAGAATGAGTGTTGTTGTTCGCTGGCAAATGATGAAGTCAAAGAATAATCATAGTGATCAAGAATAGTTGACAATTGATATTGCTGAAGTACAAGTCTAGGTAGGACAAAGTGTTCTGATCAAATGTTGTTGCAGGACTGATGAGGACTATGTACAACAAGACACAAGGATATGTACAATGGACGGGAAAAGAGATACAACGGATATGTATAGAAGCTCAGGATTGGGGATAGGAAGATCTCGCTATACAGGATATGGTACAAGAAGGATGGCGCTATACAGGGTATATAGGATATGGTACAAGATATGTGCAGGTAGGAAATTGGCCAAGTTTTGGGCAAAAAATAAATAAATTATTTATTTTGGGATTTTTGGTCAATTTATTAATTAAATAATTAATAAATAAGAAAATAATGTTTAAATAAGATTTAAACATTTTTGGGAGGGATTCCTTAATTAAATATTTTTAATTAAGGTAAAGGGATTTAATGGCATAAAAATTAATTAATTAATTAACAAATGATGATGTCATCAGGGATTTTTCAGAAAATAAAAATACTTTATTTTTTAAAGGATTTTTAGGTGTCTACAAAAAGAACACTTGAACACAACACCAATATTTTTCTTTCGGGGAAACCCAAATAGGTAAAAACCCCGGCGGGAATTGACACCCACTAATAATTTGCACTAGTGTTTTATGATCCTTGTCAGAAGGTCCTTAACCCTATTAGGAGTTTTCTTTACAATGCATTTAGTATAGTGACCTTGTCAAGGGTCGGACCCTATTAGGAGTCTTTTACAATTAACCCTATTAGGGGTGAGGACGCACTGTCTGAGAGCACACTACTCAAAGGGGTGAAGGCTACAACCTTCTGAATAACAGATATACACTATATCTGGATCTTGGTGAACTGTGCTTTGACCTACTATCTGGATCAGTTCCAATGTATAGCATAAACTCTTTACTTGGTCACATAGACCTTCTGTAGATGGCTCAACACTTCACACACTTTGCTCTACTCTTCATAATCAACTATGAACCATACTTTAGCAATCACAAATGACTACCTATAAATATCTTTCCTCTAAATGATATAATCAAGTCAGCCTATTAGAACCACCTTGAAATCATATTAGAGTAACTATAACACACTCCAATAATAATTTATTCAGCTCTACTAAGCACGCAACACAATCTGGGACCTATCCAATATTAATAAATGTAGACACACGCTACACACTATCAACTCTACCAAAGTAACTAAAACTTTCTCCTCAAGATAAATTACATCATGCGCTCTTAACCAAACATTCTTAACTCTTCTCCAATCTGTAGTCCAAGGGTGTATATTGACATGATAAGTGCAACTCCTGAACCAATATAATCTCTGTCGGCTCTTCTGAGTAAACATAGGAAATTGCTACTAGTGAATAGCGATAGCATAAATTCACTTCTACTGATCATCAGACTCTACATCCATAATTGTAACATCACAAACATGTCTTCATCATATATCCAAAGGTGCAAGGCTCCATGATGACTGTAAGGACAAAGACTCACAGAACACTACCTGTAACTCTATCAGGAACACTACTGACACAAGTTGCTACATAACTATTTGTATTAATAGTTAACCTCAACATCCATGATATCACATTGTTAACATGCTCATGCTAAATATACTCAAGGCTTACTGCAGAAGTCTTCTACACATGCTACTTACCATATGTTGTCATCAATGACAAACATATAGTCAGCACTAGCTTGCTAGCAAATCTCTGACAGTTGTATCAGGCATTAATAGGTTGATCTTTTGGTGCAACGACAACCACTACTTGTAACAAGTGGTATCAAAGCTTGGTCACAGGTTCAAGTTCCCTCGGGTAGCACTGAGGGGGAGATTGTTGGCAAAATGGTCAGCACTCCCCTTGGGATTCATGACATGGCTTAACTGCCTCCTGTGTCTTCTATAAGTTTAGTGGTTGTATCAAGCATTAACAGGTCGATCTTTTGGTGTAATGGAAACCAATACTTGTAAAATTTATTAATATCAAGAAGCATCCCAATGAGAACATGTCTAAATTCAATAGTAGGTTTCAAAAGGAAATGTACAAATTATTCCAATTCTTAAGATTAGATGTTGAAGTTTTCCTAACCACATATTTCAATGCTTTGGATGGAAAAATATCTTATGTCTTGAGAGACAAAAGCCCTCATACTTTGAGAGATGCTTTTAAGTTAGCAATAAATATTGAAAGTAATAGGAAAGAATTTGGTCAAATTTACAAAAGGGATGAAGGAAGATTGTGGAAAGAAACCAAAGCACATGCTGGTAGACCATCTAAAGAAGATGATAAGGTTGACAAGTTGGAAAATGTTGTTAAAGAGCTCTCAACCAAGATTGAAAAGGGTGAAAGAGGTTTTTAGGACAATAGGCCACCTTATCAAAAGCAAGAAAGATTCCCTAGGTTGCATGATCAGCCCTACAAGACAAATTGGAAGGATGGGAAGCTTGTTTTTGATACTCATGAAAATCAAAAGGGAAGGGATACCCCTGACCCTTTAAAAAGGAATGCAACACATAATGTAGTGAATACTCCATGGTGTGTGGCATGTAGTATGCCTCACTCACCCTATGAGTGTGTTGTGGCCCAAGATTTGGGACAAGAAGTTCACATGCAGTAGATAATCAAGGATTTGAAAAGCCTACAATTAACATGTTTACCACTAAAAGAGTGGAAGAGATTTAATCTTCAGAAGGTGAAGAAATTCTTATTGATGTTGAGAGAAGAAATTATCCAAAATATGAGCAACAAGTTTCTGCCCATTCAGATCAAGATGAGTCTAAAAATGAAATTTGCAAATCAACAAATGTGATCAAACCAGAATTAGGTAAAGCTCACTGGAGAAATCCTAGTGAAGAATAAATTAGAACTCTTACTATGGCTGCCATTTCTCAAGCTAAGTCCTCATATAATTTGAGGAATAGAATAATAAACCCTGATCAAGGAGTATCAAGGTCATTTTTTATAAAATATAATTTCCAAGGTATGGTTTCTCCAAAACCAAATGTTATCAAAGGCACGGGTGGTAACAACAAGAAAGAAGAGCCTATTCTTGTTCAAGATACTAAGAAGAATGAGGAATTTACCACATACAAGGGAAACAAAAGGGTTGGTAAGGGAAAATATTTGTCTGATCCTTTTACTAAACCCCCAACCTTTGATATGAGACATGCCATGTCTCAAATGAAAGTCTCAATCCCCTTGTTGGAAATGCTGAAGATAAAAGAGAACAAGGCAACAACATTGGTCTTGATAAATGAACAAGGAGATACTCCTATTGTATTAGAAAAGGAGAGGCCAGTGGGTGGACCTAAGACCAGCAAAGACATTTCTAACTTTTTTGTTGGAAATATTGTAACTCGAGAACCATCATCAATTGATCCTTTCTATGTAACTTTGATTTTCAACAACTCTTTGCTAAAAAATTGTATGATAGACTCTGGCACTGCAACCACTACGATGCTATATCATTTTATGAAGGAACTAGGAATTCAAGTTGACACTTCCAATGGAAGGTTTTATTCCATGGATAATAGGGAAGTTCTTGTGGTAGGAACCTTAGTAGGAATAGAAGTGAGGATTGTTGCATTTCCTGAGGCCACATATAAAATGGATGTAGTTGTGGTTGATACCAAGCCTCGCTATGGTATGTTTCTATCAAGGCAATGGGTAGTAGCAATGGGAGGAAAATTGCAATTAGACATGTTATATGCTACCATACCTATAAATGGTACTGAGGTTAGTTTGTACATAGAACCTCGTTCTTCTATCATGGTTGAGATGGTAGCACCTGAAGACTTGAATTGTTGTGTTGACATTGATATGGAGAATTTCATTATTGAATAAATCAAGCCACAATTGAGGAATACTGATCCAATAGTTAATGAGTTGTTATTGTAGCAAGATGGGTTGTGGAAAATGTACTTTGATGGAGGATTCTCTAAAGAGGGATCAGAACATGGTGTATTGTTTATCTCTCTTTCAGGTATTACCTTTAAGTATTTTTTTTGTTGACTTTTCAATGCACAAATAATATTGTTGAGTATGAGACATTGATATTGGGATTAGATATTTCCATAAAGCATGGTATTAAGTGTTTAAAAGTTCATGGAGACTCCCAATTGATCATAGCTCAGATTAGATCTAAATATGCTACCAGGATGACATGCTAAAATTGTATAGATATGTTGTCTGGGATAGAATAGAATTATTTGATGCTTTCAATATTCAGTGGGTGGAAAGGTCAAATAATATCATGGCAAATTTCCTTACAAATGTTGCATTGAAAAATAATGATGTCACTCTTACTAGTGTGTCAATGTTAGAAATTAAGAGTAGGCCTGTTGTGCCTAATAATATTTGTAATTGGCAATTTTTTGAGGATGATAATGATATCCTCAAATTTATTCAAAGTTTGGATCAGTATGATGGACAATAGATTGATTTTGATGCCTCAATAGAGGTTGTTAATGGAAATGATTGCATCCTTGGAAATGAAATTATTCAGTTAGCTTCTAATCATATTCCTAAGGGGTTAGTTGAACTAGAAGGCATGTTTAGAATAAATGATAATTACATATCACAAAAATCCAATGCTAAGGTTGAGGATTTGGAAGAAATAAACTTAGGGTCAGAGACATCCCCTTAGTTGGTGTACATTGGAAAGAAGCTAAGTAGGGATGTGAGAATGAATTTGATAAGATTGTTGAAAAGGTATAAGCATGTGTTTTCCTAGTCTTATGATGACCTCAAGGCTTACATGAAAGATTTATTTCAACATGAAATCCCTTTAAAAGAAGATACCAAACCTTTTGGGAAAAAACAAAGGCCTATCAATCCCTTACGAGCTAATAAAATACAAGTAGAATTGACAAAGTTAAGGGATGCAAGCATTATTGAGCTTATAAGGCATTCATCTTGGGTTTCTAATTTGGTACCAATTAGAAAGAAGAATGGGGACATAAGATTATGTGTTGATTTTAGAAACTTGAATGTTCCCTCATTGAAAGATAATTATGGATTGCCCAACATGGAGGCTATGCTTCATAGAGTGACTGGTTGTGAGTTATTATCCATGATGGATGGTTTCTCAAGGTATAACCAAGTGTTGGTTAAAGAATCAAAATAATTTAAAACAACATTTACTACTCCTTGGGGGACTTATGTATATGTTTTCATGCCATTTGGTTTAAAAAATGTTGGAGCAACTTCTCAAAGGGAAATGGATGTGGCTTTCAAGGACCTTATCAATGTTCTCATGGTAGTGTATCAAGATGATCTGATTGCTTGTTCAAAAAGGGTTGATGACCATTTAGTCACTTGGTGAAAGTCTTGGTCAAAGCATTAGAGTTTGGCATATCATTGAATCCCAAGAAATGCCAATTTGTTGTTACTCAAGGAAAGCTATTAGGACATATAGTGTCAAAAAAGGGAGTAATAATTGATCCTAAAAGAGTTGAAGAAATTCAAAAGGTCCCTTCTCCCAAGAACCTTAAAGGTGTATAGTCTTTCCTTAGAAAAATTAATTTTGTCAGAAGATTCATTACTAACTTTGCAGAGATGGTCAAGCCCATAGTCAAGCTCTTGAAAAGGGATGTAAAATTTGATTGGAATCAGGAAGCACAAAAGGCCTTTTAGAAAATCAAGAAAACAATCCAAGAAGCCCCTTTTTTAGTATCTCTTGATTATTTTAAACCTTTCTGCTTGTTTTCTTTTGCATCTTTTCATACTATTGCAGCAGTTCTATTACAAAAGGATGGGGAAAGATTTGAGCACCCCATTGCATTCTTTAGCAAATCATTATAGTTGGTAGAACTGAATTATCAGTTAATGGAAAAGTGGGCTTATGCATTGGTAAAGGTAGTTAAGGCATTCAAGACTTATTTGGTATGTGCCAAGGTTCATGTATATGTTCCTCATGCTGCAGTGAAAGACATTTTGGTCCAGAGTGAGGTTACAGGGAAAAGATACAAGTGGATTAATAGAATCCAGGAGTTTGATTTGGAGATTCATATTACCAAATTGATTAGAGGTTTGGGGTTAGAAAATTTGATGACTGAATCAAATCTAGACTTGGTTCAGGTGAATAATGTTACCATGGTTGAAAGAATGGTTACAAGCATAGAGATGCAGCCATGGTACACAAATATTGTGCATTTTCTCAAAAATGCTAGTTTCCCATAGAACCTAAATGATAATCAATAGAGGAGCCTCAAATTACAAGCTCAAAATTATGTGTTGTTGTAGGGTGACTTGTATTGGAAAGACAAAGGTGGAATATTACTCCTATGTCTGGACAAAGGACAGTCTGAAAAGATATTAAAAGAGATGCACTCTGGACTATGTGGAGGGCATTATTCAGCCAAAGAAACAACTCACAAGATTCTAAGGGTTGGTTATTATTGGCCTAGTTTATTTAAAGATACTCATTCATCTGTCAAAAAATGTGAGCCATGCCAAAGATTCTCAAATAAGTTAAAATTCTTAGGAGCATTATTGTTAAACCCTGTAGTTGTAGAAGCTCCATTTTCCATGTGGGGTATTGCCTTCATTGGAGAATTTGTAGAAAAAAAAAGTGGGGGATATTGTTGGATACTAGTTGCTATAGATTATTTTACTAAATTGATTAAGACAACCCAAACTAAGAAGGCCACTAGAACAGTGGTAATTGATTTCTTGATGAATAATGTGGTTACTAGGATTGGTGTTCCTATCAAATTGTTAATGGACAACACCATGTGCTTTAGGTCAAAAGAATTTGTTGATTTTTGTTCAGAGATTGGCATTATTCTATCATATTCATCTCCATATCACCCATAAGCCAATGGATAGGTAGAATCAAGTAACAAGAGCATTTTGTAGATCCTGAAGAAAACATTAGAAAATAATAAGAGAACTCGGAATGCAAAGTTGAAACTAGCATTGTGGGTAGACAAAATTATAGAAAAAAGGGCCACATGTAAGTCTCCATTTGAATTAGTATATGGTATGAAGTTTAGACTACTTGTTAATAATCTATTGCCTGTCTATCAATTCATGCAAGATGAAGGTTTGGAAGTGTGTGAACCTTTACAAGACAGGATGGTCCAATTGATTGAATTGGATGAGACAAGAAGAGAGAGTCAAAAAGAAAATATTAAACTACAACAAAAAATGAAGTATCTTTTTGACAAAAGAGCTAGTATTAGGAAATTCCAGCCTAGTGACTTAGTTCTTCAATGGAATTCCAAGGCTGAAGATAAGGGAAAACATAAAAAGTTTGAATCATTATGGTTGGACCCTTATATTATTCATCAAATTCATGCACAGGATTCTTATTTTTTTAAGAATATGGATGATGAGGAACATAAATTGCCAGTTCATGGATAATTTATAAAAAATTTCTTCAATTAAGTTTCAAATTATTCCATGCATAGTAGTTTGTAATATATGGATAGTTGTGTTTTCTTTTGTCGTGTGTTAGTTTTCTGGAGTAGGTTAGTTTTTTTGTGGTCTACCACCTAGAGATTCATGAATTCTTTCTATGAAATTGCTTTCGAGATTCCTTAGATAGAGCCACTGTTAGGATATTTTCTAGGTTCTCTGAGAAGTGTCATTCCTAGTTATGGGTGACATTTAAATTGTGCATTTGTCTCCTTTTTCATGTGCCTGCAAAGAATTTTTCTAAGGGGTCTGAGTCTCGAAATGGTCATGTGCCAAGAAAATGTTTGCATTTCTTTACCCTAGGTCTTGTTTTCCTTTGGTAGGGTTTTATCCTTGAAAATTTCTTAGTCATGCCCTAGACCTTATGTTTACGAATTACCTTTTCGGGCACTTAAGTTCTCAATATGCACGTGGCTTTTATCTTTTCCCTTTGAGTCTCTTGATCTCACAATGAAGGTGTTAAGTCATATTTGATTTGGAGAATGAGTGACAAAGTTAAAGGTATTGACATGTCTTGATTATCTCCAAATCTCCAGATGTCCAACAGTTAGTGATTTAACATTTGGTGACTCAACAAACACAGTTATCTCCTAATCTTGCAATGCAGGGGCTAAGTATTCAAACATCTGACAATTAAGAGACTATCATAGATTGAAGATAAGATCGACAAATTCTGCTAAATATCAAGGTAAAAGTTGGGCTAAGTGAAAGATTCCATGGAATTAAATGACAACCGTTGATGGTGGACAAGATCAAGGGCGGTCTCTAAATCTCGTAATGAAACCATGGTTAAAGAAAATATCTTGAGATTATGAGATTTTCTTTAGTCGTTGAGTCTCATGATTAAGTGTGAGTTAACTTGAAAACTTAGAGACTGTGTGAGGCCTTTCATCACTCATTCTCAAAATGTAACCCCAATCAAGACAAATGTTTAGCGATTGATAAATTTTCCTCAGTCACCCAATCTCATGATCGGAATTAGGTTAGACAAAGTGTTTAGAGTTCCTCAGAGCCCTTCAGTCACATGATCTCTAGATGATGGGTGTTAGCCAATTTTTCTATACCTGGATAACCTATGAAAATTTTGGATTTTACCTTGGAAAACTAGGCCTTTGTCCTTAGGGTTTCACAAAAAAATGTCATACCAATGTCTAAAACCCTACCCTGATCTATTTTCATGTTAATTTTTCATGACACTTAATTCTTTCCTTGCACGTGGTCTTATTTCCCTTTATTCACTAGGTCTTGTAATGTTTTAATGTTGACAAGTATCATCTAGTGATCCAACGACTAAAGAATGTCATGTGGTGCTCACTGAATCTCCAAGTTCTGAGCAGTTAATGGTAAACATCAAGAGATCTAGCGAATGTAGTTGTCGCTTATTCTCTAGTTTCTAATGATCTAGCAACTTGGTGATGATTGTTGATGCAAATAAGATTTAATGGCTGGAGCTTCATCTCATGACTTATCTGGGGTTAAGCGAATTATCTAGCAACTTGGTGAACAAAGGCTATTGCAAGTTCTCTAAGTGTAACTGGGGTTAAGAGAATTATTCCAAGATTCAGCAAATGCTTTAGTCATGGGATCTCATATGTAAGCATGAGTTAAGACATGAGTCTAGAGAACATGAGATTCATTCAATCGCAGGATCTCGAGATGTAGCCATGGTTAGTGAAAAGGTTTGGAGAATGCGAGAATAAGTCTTAGTCACTTATTCTTTGAATATAACCTCAAGTCAAGCAAAGGTTATGAGATTATGTGAATTCCTTTGTTCGCATGTTCTCTAGATTGGACCCTGGTTAAATAAAAAGCTTAGTGATTTAGAGAAGTCTTTAGTCATGCATTCTCAGGACTAGGGATGAGTTAACATAAGGGATCCAAGGATTCAAGATGACCATTAATGCAGTCAAGATCTAAGGATTGGTGTTGGTTCTCCAAACCAAACTTCAAGTTAAGAAAAGGTTCAGAGACCATGCAAATTCTTCATTCACATGATCTCTAGATGAGAGAATGGTTAAAAAAAGGTTTTTGAGATCTAGAAACTACCTCAGTCACATGTTCTTGTAATGAACTATGAGTTAAGCTTAAGGACTTTGAGACTCATCGTGGACCATTGATAAGGTCAAGATCAGATGGAGGTCATTGATTCTCTAGATATGACCCTAGTTAAGGCAAGGGTTGGGAGATTCAGGAAATGCTTCAGTAGCTAAATCTCATGATCAAACCAAGGTCAAGTAATATATTAAGAGATTATGAGAATGTCCTCAGTCGCTAAATCACTGAATGAGTAAAGTTAAGTTGTCTGGGTCATAAAGTGAAAATGAAACTCTGATGTGGAAAGGACATAATGACAAGTTGGAAAAAATTAATTAATAGGCCAATCACAGTATAGATGAGGTTTTTTATCCATTTTCAAGGGTTTTTTTGAAACAATAAAATAGTGAATATGGCTGGTCACCTTTTCTGAGAATTCAATGTGGCCTGCTTGGATTTGAACTTGGTTTCACATAGAAGTGAATGCTGAGGTGACTGAGAAGAATATTTTCTTAGATTTCAATCATTCCCATGCATTCATTTCTCAAGGATATATAGACAAGATGCTCATATTCTCACACTTATCATTTTTCATAAGAGAAAATTTGTGAAGCCAAGCAGTTGCAGAGAGCCAGTTTCAAGGAGATAATTTGCAGAGAGAGGTATTTTCATAAGTAACATGTGTCAACTAGTAGCCAGTCATGCATCATCTAGTGAAGGGGCGCACAAGCAGGGTGGTGACCAGAAAGGGAACCTAAATTATTTTGAAAAATTCAACCAGTTTCTTTCAGGATCAACGTAGAACAAGAAGGTTAGTGATGAAACCTTCATTGATGCCTTTGCTAATTATAGAGACCCTCTTACCCCAGATGTCTCAAGTTATCACATTTTCAATTACTTTAACAGTAATAGGGACAAGCCCATTCTAGTGTGTAATGTCTGGAATCTAGGATTAGGAAAATTGGTAGTTCCTGATGTTTCCCTAGATGTAGATTTGTTGATTGAATTGGCTAGGAATTATGACCCTATCTCCAAGACAATTTGGAGAAGTGACAAATCAGCTCTAGTTACCCTAGATAGAGGGTTGTTTATGAATGATTTTAAAATATACACCTCTTCTTCAATGGAGATTAACCTAGGAAGGGAGAAGGAAAGGTATAACAAGAAAATATAGCTTGTGAAGTCCCAAATTGTCCACCACATGCCAAAAACTAGAAAGTACATAGCGCCACTCCCTGCCCATATGAAAGCCCCATATGAGTTCTAGTCGTTAAATTTTTACATGAAGTACATTCCTTATGGGTTGTGTTAGGTCCTAGGGGTTGATGGAGATAAAGAAAGGATGTAGGTAGATTTGTTGATGATCATCTTGGATATGCAAAGTCATCATGTCAACATAGATTATGATTACATCCAATATGTGATCAATACGATGTATGAGGGCCTAGTTTCAATCATGGACATAAACAAGCCATCCAAATTTATGCATTATTCCTTATTAATGCATTTGATTATGTTTTTCAATATTTATTATATGGATTTAAACATGTTAAGACCCAAGAAGGTGGGCAAGTTAGGGCCAAACCTAGTACAATTCTAGTTGAGGGTTTGGAATACTACATCAAATGAATGTGACTTCAATGCTTTCCAAAATTGGATGGTATACCCTCTATTAAAGATGATGGGAGAAAATGTCCCAAGGCTCTCAGTGAAGGAACTAAGGCTTCTAAGGCCTAGATAGTATGTGGATAAGTGGCCAATAGATCATAATTGGGGAGATTTCTACATGGGTGAGAATTTTACCATCATCTAAGTTTATGGTTGTCCTCAGGCCCCACATATTCTTCCCAAGTATGTGCCACCAAGGATTTCTCTAATGGAGTTTATCTAGAAGTTGATCTGGACTGACAAGGAGATCCTGGCTCAACATAGAAAAGGGACTTTCACTCCTTGGATATTCAAGGTAACTGATTTCACAATTGGGAAAAGAGCCTTGCCTCAGGTGTCTTGGTAGCTTAACTAATTCATGATGTCATCTGGAATATTTAGATATGTTGAACCTGAGGATTTCATCAAGAATGCTAGAAAGATTCTCATCCCTAGCATTGGATTCATTAAGGAGCATGAGGGCTGTGATGCAGAAGATATCATCAGGAACTGTCAGCTTGTGGTGACTGATCAGGAAAGTACTATACACTTTTCCTCCCGACCTCGCAGGGGTTTGGGCTACTTTTTAGGCTAACATATTGTAACTCATTTATAACCCTAAAGTAGAAAAATATTGTATAATATGGCTTAGGGTTAGGGTTTTTTCATTATGTATGATTTTAGTACTTGTAGTGGAATTGAGCTATAAGGGGATTATGGATTGTAATTAGGTTGTAATCACTAGATAATAAAATATTAGACTTGCTATTGGTGGATGTAGCCCAGGGATTGGGTGAACCACATTAAATATTTGTGTCTTCTGTTCTCTTCTGTGTGGTTTATGGTTGTTTTGATATTGGTTATTTTTTCATGTAATTGTTATTTCTGCCTTGTTAATCCTAACAAGTGGTATCAAAGTGAGGTTGTTTTTAGTTATCCTCTGCAGGAAGATCTCATGGTTTAGTGGGAGTCTCACGGTTGAGTGGGAGCAATGGCAGATGAGGGTAGGCTGAAGGTTGACAATTTTAATGGGTAGAACTTTCAATTATGGAAAATGCAAATAGAGGACTATCTCTATCAGAAGGATCTATGGCAGCCATTGGAAGGAAAAGCCAACATACTGGCAATCATTTTTGATGAGGAATGGACAATTCTTGATAGAAAGGCTCTTGGTTGTATTTGATTATGCCTGGCACAATTGGTGGCATTCAATATTACACAAGCAATGATGACTAAATATTTTATGAAAACCCTAGAAAAGTTATATGAAAAGCCCTCCACTTCAAATAAGGTATTTCTCATGAAGCATTTGTTCAATATGAAAATGGTGGAAGGTGGGTCAGTTGCTGATCATTTAAATGAGTTTAATACGGTTACCAATCAATTAACTTCTATCAATGTTATTTTTGATGAAGAAGTTAGGGATCTCTTGATTTTGTGTTCTTTGCCTGAAAGCTGGAATGGCTTGGTAATGGTTGTTAGTAACTTTGTTCCTAGTTCTAACACCCTAAAATTTGATGATGTTATTGGTGTTATTCTAAGTGAAGAAATTCATAGGAAAAACTTAGGTGGATCCACATCAGGTAGTGTCTTAAACACATAAAGAAGAGGTAGAACCAATGAGAGAGGAAACAACTCTGTAAGTCATGGGAAATCAAGAGGAAAATCAAAGGGAAAGAGATCCAAATCCAAAGGGCCAAATGATTGCTGGTACTGTAGAAAACTAGGTCATAACAAGAAAGATTGTTGGTCTTGGAAGAATAAAGGAGACAAACAAGAAGGTAACAAGGAGGTAAATGTGGTAAGTAATAAATTTGAAGAGGATGCTTTGATTCTTTCTTTAGAAAGTATTGATGATTCATGGTTTTAGATTCTAGGGCTTCATTTCATGCTACACCCCATAGAGGTTACTTTCTTGATTATGTCCAAGGGGATTTTGGGCTAGTTTTTTTAGGAGATAATGAACCTTGTCAGACAGTTGGAAAGGGAAAAATTAAGACTAAGTTGCAGAATGGGAATCATTGGCTACTACAAGAGGTAAGAAATGTTCCAAGGCTTAGTAGGAATTTAATTTCAGCAGGGCAACTAGGTGATGAGGGTTGCACAGTTACTTTTAATGATAGAAATTGGAAGGTTTCAAAAGGTTCCTTAGTAGTAGAAAAAGGTGTGAAATTAGGCACCTTATATCTTTGTATAGGTCATATTGTTCCTTCTAATTTAATTGTTTCAGAAGATAATGAATGTTCAGGAACAGTGGTTGTAGTTGACTAGGAAGAACATCAAACCATTGTTGTAGATTCTGACATAGCACTGTGGCACAATAGACTTGGGTACATGAGTGAAAAAAGGTATGAAATTACTTCATTCAAAGAAATTTTTACCTAGTTTGAAATGTGTCAATATGGATTTCTATGAGAGTTGTGTGTATGGAAAACAAAAGAGAGTTAGTTTTGTGAAGAATGGGAAGGAAAAGAAAAATGAGAGATTAGAGCTTGTGCATAAAGATGTATGGGGACCAGCTCAGGTATCTTCCCTTGGTGGCTCTTTGTATTATGTTACACTTATAGATGATGCAACAAGAAAAGTATGGATTTATTTCCTTAGATAGAAATCTGATGTATTCCAAACTTTTAAGAAATGGAAATGCTTGGTTGAGAATGAGACTGGTAAAAGGTTAAAATGTCTCAGATCTGATAATGGTGGTGAGTATTGCAGGACATAATTTGAAGATTATTGTTCCTCTAATGGTATTCATAGGTTGAAAACTATACCAAGGACTCCACAAGAAAATGGAGTGGCTGAATGCATGAACAGGACAATAATGGAGCATGCAAGGAGTATGAGGTTGCATGCTAGGCTGCCCAAAAACATGTGGGCAGAAGCTATGAATACTACTATTTATTTAATCAATAAAGGCCCCTCTACTCCTTTGGATTGTGGTATTCTAGAGGAAGCATGGAGTGGTAAGAAGGTGAGTTATTCTTTTTGTTGGTGTAATTAAGTATTTACTAATTACACTTTACTTAAGTTTACTTAGGATAATGCATTTGCATAGTTAGTTGTGATTGAGACACCTAGGAGTTTGCATTTCTTTTTTAGCACATGGTTAGGAGACTCTCCACTTTAGGTGGTCATAGTTGTCTTCTCATACCTCTTTGTGTGTGAGATCCACTTTTAGTGCTCTTATCACATTATCATCCTAATCCATTTCACATACTTTGATGTATAATGGAGGATGATCCACCTTTGGTGGACATGTGATTCCACCATGTCTAGTTGATAGCTTATCATTTGCATAACTTCTAGTTATCTTGCATTGCCTTTATATTGAGGCATTTCTACATTGTATGTAATCATTCTATTACCCATCATTTGATCATTATTGAATTCTTCATTTGATCATATTGCTTTGTCTCTCTTGTTTGTGCTATCTCTTGAGCTTCTAGATCTTGCCTTGCACTCTTTGCCTTAAGCAAATTCTTACATGGTATCAGAGCCAAAGGAGTCTTCATTGCATAGCCATTGGAGAGCGTTTCATTGCTTCAACTCTTGGAGGGCCACGAACCAAATCCGGGATCAGCATTTTGTGGGAGCATTTTGAGCAAGATCGGACCTCACCATTGCATCCGGGTGGCTGTTTCCATAAATTTTGACTATAAATTTGTCTATATTAGACAAAAGTCAAATCTAAGGCAAAATTTTTTTGCAAACCAGCCCTTTAAGGCCCGATCTGCAAAAGTGGGTAATTATTTTACCAATTTTATTTCAGATCTGAAATTTATTCTTATTTTCATCAATTTTATGAATCTGCAATATTTATTGTATTTTCAGATCTGTGGTATTTTTTTGAATCTAATTATTTTCAGATATATATTAAGATTTAGATAAATTTTCCATTTCTGGAAAATTTTTGAATCTGAAAAAATTTTCCTTTTTTGGAAATATATAGTTTGTGCAAAATATTGGGCTATATAGCCTCTGTCTTGAACAGGCAATACAGTTAACTGTCATACCAGAGCACACATCACCCAAGCCAACCGAGCTTTTATTTTATTAGAGGGAGATTCGCATATAAAAAGGGCTTTGTAAGCCCCTGCCCATTGAATGTGGGATTATAAAACACCTCTCGGTCTTCTCCATTGCAGTGGGCTACCTCCCGCGTGGCTCTCCACTGGTCTCACCGCCCAGCAACTCCGCCCAGAGCTTCGACGAGCGGAGCTTCCAAACCCCCGCCACCGCTTCAGCCCCCTCAGCACTTTGTGGGACTAAGTCCCAGCACCACCCACGGGCCTCCAAACCACCGCGGGCCTCCAAAACACCTCCACCGTGGGTTAACAGTGACAGCTCACACTGCGCAAAGTCTTCACCGCGCCTCCTCCTCACCGCAGCTGTGCCTCCCACTTGGGGTTTCCCGCGCCTCCCGCTTGGGGTTCCACCTCTCTATGAGCCACCTTCGCTTGTAGGTAGATGCCTCCACAGCGGCCACCACAGGCAACACTCAGTCACCGCCATCGCTCGTGGCCAGCACCGCCACCGGTTCTCCTCTCCACGCGGGCCAATCAAAAACTGACACGTGGCAGACTGGGCACAACGGGTATTTTTATTAAAAAATTTTGCATTTTTCAGCAATTTTCAAGTGATTAAAATTGATGCCCATTTGGATGTCAACAGGGCATTTTTTCTCCTGTGGTGACAGTCCCCAAGACGTCAAATTTAACCTAGTGCTTGCACCAGCAATTCATGCAGTTAAATTTGACATCCTTTTGACCGTCAAATCTGGGCGCTTTCAAACTTCTGTGACGGTCATTTAATCATCAAATTTAAGCCTATAATATAGGTGATGTCAGCAGCTTTCAAAAATTTTCAAAGCCCTCACCATTTGCAGTTTGGATTTGACAGTCTGACTTTGGAAGGCCATAACTTGGTCATAAGGACTTCAAATTGAGTGCAATTTTTTTGTATTTTGGCTAAAATTTCCTGAACTTTTCAGTGGTGCTATTCTTTTCTAGTTTTGGATCACGGATTTTGCAGAAATTGCAGTTTTTGGTGACTGTACCTGTCTGATCCCTATTTTTGCAACTTCAGAGGCTTCGTACGGGCTCATACAAACACATTTTCAAGTGAAATTTTTTTTGAAAGTGCATAATTTTTTGTCTACTTTCCAAATCTGATATCAGTTTGGATAAATTATAAGTAGACATTGTACTTTCAGAAAGTGGTCTATTTTGGCCTATTGTAACACTTGTAATTGATCAGATCCTTAAGTGATCTGTTGTCCTATCTTCTTGAGTCTTCTGTAGCTTCATATTTTTAGTTTTAAACCTCAAAATCAGAAGTCCACTTTGATCAATTTTTTCAAGTGGCAATTGTACACGCACTAGTTATAAAGTGCCAAAATCATCATTTTTGGGGGGGTTTCTTTGATTGAGTGAATTGGGGGGGTGTCTTGTGTGTTGGTGTCTTTCTTTTTGTGCTCTTTCCATTTCTGCATCATGGGTTCAATTGCCAAATTAACTCCACATAACTATGCTACATGGAAAGATAATGTATGGAGCAAGTTAATGCTAAGAGGTTTAAACCCTTATGTGGATGGTACACTTACAAAACCCGCTGATGATGATAATGCTGCAAAACAACTTTGGTCAACCAAAAACTATAAAGCATTAGGTGTCTTAAGAGAGAATATGTCTCAAGCAGTCATGTATCACATCAAAAACATAAATGATGCTAAAGAAGCTTGGGATAAGCTTGAAGAATTGTTTGGTAAAGTGGATGAAGACATGGGATTCAAAATTGAGACTGATCTCCTCAAATTAGATCCTAGGAACTTTGACACAATTCAAGATTATCTCAACAAAGTCAATGACTATAGAGCACAACTTGATGATTGTGGTAATTCCATGAAGGATGCGAAGTTGGTTAGTCACTTGTTGAATCATCTTCCACCTGAATATGCAGCTTTTGTTTCAAGTTACAATACTCACAAGTTAACCATGGGTAGAGCCTTCACTAAGCCTTCATTTGAATCATTTTCAGAAATGTTGGTCTTAGAACAAACAAAATTGATGAGTATGGGGATTCTCAAGTCTTCAAAGTCTAAAGCATTGGTGGCTAATAATGGGAATCAAGGGAATCAAGATAGTAAGGGTTCCAACAAGAAGCAAAAGAAGTGGAAGGCCAAATCACAATCAGACACTCAACAATCTTCCTCCTCACAACAAGGAAAGTCTTCTCCCAACAAAAACAACAACAAAAACAAGGGGGATAACTCTAAGAAGGAGAAGAAAATTTGTGCATATTGCAAGAAGCCAAATCATGATGAGCATCAATGCCACAAGAAACAAATTGATGAGTTGACAAACATAATCAAGAAACATCACATTGAGTTTCCAAATGCCTACAAAGGAAAGGATTCATCACCTTCCACATCAAAGGGTAAAGGGCAAGCATTTGTGGCAAGTACAACTACTTCAGAAGAATGGATCTTTGATTCAGGTGCAACACATCATATGGGTGCAACAAAGGAGCAATTTTCTTCCTTGAAACCATCTATGGTACCTCACATCTTTGTAGGAGATGATACTCAAGTGGATGTTGAAGGAAAAGGAGAAGTTGAGATGGAAAATGGAGCTTTCAAAGATGTTCTCTATGTTCCAAACCTTAGCACAAACCTTCTTTCAATTTACCAAATCACTCACTATGGAGGTGGAAAGAAAGTTGAATTCCTACCCAATTCAGTTGTAGTCAAAAATCTTAAAGATGATTCTATGGTGGCAATAGGAAAAGCAAATCATGACACAAGGCTTTACTCATTTTCTCAATTTGTACCTAAGACTCCTTCACATGCCTTGTTGACACACTCAAATTCACAAAGTAAACTTTGGCATGAAAGATTTGGACATCTCAACTATAGATATCTTCAACAGCTTAGCAGCAAGGATATGGTCAAAGGTCTACCTCAAATCAAGTATTTAGAAGGTGTATGTTCTGGTTGTGAAATGGGAAAACATCCCGAAGAGAAGTTTGATAAGGGGAAGTCTTGGAGAGCAACATTTGTTCTTGAGTTAGTTCATAGTGATGTAATGGGCCCATTTCCAGTGCCATCATTTGGCAAGGCTCGTTATGTCCTCACCTTCATTGATGACTTTTCACGCTACACTTGGGTCTACTTTCTTGGTCACAAGAGTGAAGTGTTTGATAAATTTCTCACCTTCAAGGCTCATGTTGAGAAGCAATCAAGTAAAGCCATCAAGATTCTTTGAACAGATAATGGAAGGGAATATGTGAACTCGAGACTTATAGACTTTTGCACACTTGAGGGTATTGATCTTCAACACTCAGTTGCCTACACTCCACAGCAGAATGGTATTGCAGAAAGGAAGAACAGGACCCTTAAGGAGATGGCCACTTGTATGATTCATGCCAAGTCTCTCGATCAGGCCTTTTGGGCTGAAGCTATATGTTGTGCCACTCACATACAAAATAGAACTCCTCACAAAGCCTTGGATGGAGTTACTCCTTTTGAAGCTTGGTGTGGAAGAAAACCAGTTGTGAAACACTTTAGAGTCTTTGGTTCTCAAGCATGGGCACGCATACCTCCACAAAAATGCAAGGCATTGGAACCACAAAGCAAGCCTTGCATATTTTTTGGTTATCCCGAGACTCTTAAGGCATACAAGCTTATGGATCCTGAGACACATGAGATCTTCTTTGAGAGGAGTGTTCACTTTAAAGAGAATTGTCCTAGCATGGATTCTTCAACTACTCCTACTTCCTCCATTTCAGATAATGATAGTGATGATAGTGACTTGGAAGATGAAAACCCCTCAACACCGACTCATAGGCCACCACCTTCACAGGGTCAAGAAATAGTTGAGGACATTCCTTCATCATCTTCTTCCTCCACTTGACCTCGTTGGGCACAACAAACACTTGATTCAGCAGGTTCATTTGTGGGGAATCCTTCAAATACTAGGAGGACAAGGTCACAACATAAATCATTTCCACATGCTTATATTGCAATTGCTTCTGATCCACAATCATTCAAGGAAGCTTCAAGTGTTCCTGAGTGGGACAAAGCTATGGAGGAAGAGTATAACTCTTTGATAAGAAATAATACGTGGGACTTAGTTCCTCCTCCTAGAGGATGAAAAGTGGTTCGATGTAAGTGGATCTATCAAACCAAGTTTGCAGCGGATGGAAGTGTGGATAAGTATAAGGCAAGACTTGTTGCAAAAGGTTTCTCTTAGGTTCCTGGTATTGACTACACCGAGACCTTTGCACCTGTAGCCAAGATGAACTCCATTCGTTTGACACTTGCTATTGCTGCAGCTCATGGTTGGGTTGTACATTAGATGGATGTCAAGAGTGCATTTCTACATGGGGATCTTCATGAGGAGATTTATATGGAGCAGCCACAGGGATTCATCCAGGATACTACTATGGTTTGTAGGTTAAGGAAGTCTATCTATGGCCTCAAACAGGCTCCTAGGGCTTGGTATGCCAAGATGGATTCCTTCCTTCTCTCAGCAGGATTCTCCAGATGTCATTCAAATTCGAATGTCTACATTCTTCGGCAGGATGACTCACACTTGATACTTGTACTTTATGTTGATGACTTGATCATTATAGGGAGTACTTCATCCATCATTGCTAGTGTCAAGTCTTCTTTGCAGGACAGATTTGCTATGACAGACTTGGGTTTACTTCACTATTTTCTTGGTATTGAGATCACACAGTCCTCCGCAGGGATCACACTTTCTCAGCCGAAGTATGCTCTTGATCTACTTGCTCGATTTCACATGAGTGCTTGCAAGGCTACACCCACTCCATTTCTATCAGGTGTCAAGTTAGAGGCTAAGTGTTCTACACCACTTGTTGATGCCACATTGTATAGACAGCTTGTTGGAAGTCTCATCTACTTGACACATACATGCCCTGACCTATCATTTGCATTTGGCATGGTTTCTCGCTTCATGCAAGAGCCACATGAGCTTCATTGGAAGTCAGCCAAGCACATATTGCACTACATACAGGGTACACATACACATGGGATTCACTATGCAGCAGGTACAGGACTTCAGTTGGTTGGATATACAGACTCAGATTGGGCAAGTGATCTTGATGGTCGCAAGTCTACTTCAGGTTACATGTTTCATCTTGGTTCAGGCCCCATTTGTTGGCAGAGTAAGAAGCAGCATGCTATTTCTCTTTCTTCGACTGAGGATGAGTATCAAGGGGCTGTTACTGTAGCTACAGAGGCTATTTGGCTTCAGCATATCCTGAAGGAGTTTGGTTTCATCATTCCCCGACCTACAGTCATTCATTGTGATAATCAGGGTGCTATAGAGATCTCCAGACATCCGGTCCAACATCAGCGGACCAAACACATTGAGGTTCATATGCACTTCATCAGAGATTTGATACATGAGTAGGTCATTGCATTGCAGTATTGTCCTATAGCAGAGCAGGTTGCAGACATCTTCACCAAACCCTTCACTGAGAGCAAGTTTCTTCAGTTGCGATCTCTCTTGGCGGTGCGGGCTATTTCATCAGGGGGGGTCACATGACTTCTCTATTCTATCTTATGGGGGGGATCTTTTCCTCACATGAGGTCTTCTCTCTCATCTTCTATTCTTGTATTCATCTCTCTTTTTGGGGGAGGGTTTTTCCCATGAGGTTTTCCCTCTTTCTCTGCTTTATGAGAGATTGCTTTCTATTGCTCTTGCATATTGTTCATGGGTACCTAACATGGCCTAGTAGCTGGGACCCATCTTGTACTGTGAGCTTAAGTGCATTCCCCTAAGTTGCACTTAAGGGGGGGTGTTGGTGTAATTAAGTATTTACTAATTACACTTTACTTAAGTTTACTTAGGATAATGCATTTGCATAGTTAGTTGTGATTGAGACACCTAGGAGTTTGCATTTCTTTTTTAGCACATGGTTAGGAGACTCTCCACTTTAGGTGGTCATAGTTGTCTTCTCATACCTTTTTGTGTGTGAGATCCACCTTTAGTGCTCTTATCACATTATCATCCTAATCCATTTCACATACTTTGATGTATAATGGAGGATGATCCACCTTTGGTGGACATGTGATTCCACCATGTCTAGTTGATAGCTTATCATTTGCATAACTTCTAGTTATCTTGCATTGCCTTTATATTGAGGCATTTCTACATTGTATGTAATCATTCTATTACCCATCATTTGATCATTATTGAATTCTTCATTTGATCATATTGCTTTGTCTCTCTTGTTTGTGCTATCTCTTGAGCTTCTAGATCTTGCCTTGCACTCTTTGCCTTAAGCAAATTCTTACACTTTTCTTAAAACCTTTGGTTGTGAAGCTTTTGCACATATAGATTCTGAAAATAGAACCAAGATGGAAGCTAAGTCAAAGAAATGTGTATTTTTTGGATATGGCATTGATGAATTTGGTTATAGGCTTTGGGATTTTGAAAATCATAAAATTGTAAGAAGCAGGGATGTCATATTCAATGAGAAAGTATTTTTACAAAGATCTATTGCAGCAGCATGAGAAGAAAGAAAATGACTATGTAGTACTGGATGATACTCCAAAAGATGATGTTCTAGTAGTTCCTTATGCTCCACAACAACAACAAAAACAAATACCACACACCCCATTGAATGTCAAATAGTCAACAAGGCCAAGTAGACCTCCAAAAAGATTTTCTCCATCTTTGTATTTTATTTTGTTAATAGATGTTGGTGAACCTAAATGTTATAATGAAGTTGTGCAGGTGGATACAAAGATTTAGTGGGAGTCTACAATGATAGAGGAAATGGACTCCTTGCTGAAAAATCACACTTGGGATTTATGCAAGTTACCTGTAGGTAAAAGGGCTTTACAGAATAAATGGGTTTATAGGATAAAAGAAGAGGATGGAGGTAAGAAAAGATTTAAAGCCAGGTTAGTTGTAAAAAGATTTGCATAGAAAAAAGGTATTGATTTTGATGAGATATTTTCTCCAGTTGTTAAAATGACTTCTATCCATACTATTTTAAGTATTGTGGCTACTGAAGATTTGCATTTAGAGCAGCTTGATGTTAAAATAGCTTTTCTTTATCATGATTTGGATGAAGAAATATATATGGTCTAACCACAAGGATTTGAGGTCAAGGGTAAGGAGAATTTGGTGTACAAATTGCAGAAAAGTTCATATGGCTTGAAGCAAGCACCTCGAAAATGGTATATTAAATTTGACACTTTTATGAATGAGCATGGATATAGTCAGTGTCATTCTGACCATTGTGTTTATTTTAAGAGGTTGGATGATGACAGCTACATTATTTTATGTTTATATGTTGATGATATGCTTGTAGCTGGGTCTAACATGGATCACATTAAGGGGTTGAAACAACAATTAGCACATTCATTTTCTATGAAGGATTTGGGGGCAGAAAAACAAATCCTTGGTATGAAAATTTGTAGAGATAGGAAAAATAGGAAGTTTTCTCTATCTCAGGCTGATTATATTGAGAAGGTGTTGCAACATTTCTCTATGGAGACTGTCAGCACACCTTTTCCTAGTCATTTGAAATTAACTAAGGAGATGTGTCCTAAGACATCAGAAGAAGAGGCAAAAATGTCTAAGGTACCTTATGCTTCAGCTGTAGGGAGCTTAATGTATGTTATGGTATGTACTAGGCTAGATATTGCACATGCAGTGGGAGTCATTAGCCGATATATGATTAACCCTGGTATTGAGCATTGGAATGCAATCAAATGGATTCTTAGATATTTGAAAGGTACATCCAGTAAGTGTTTACACTTTGGGGGATCAACTACTTCTCTACAAGTCTATGAAAACTTAGATTTTGTAGGAGATATAGATAGAAGGTGGAGTACTCTAGGCTATGTATTTACTGTTGGTGGGATAGTAGTGTGTTGGATTTCTTGACTACAAAAGGTGGTTTCTTTATCCACTATAGAGGCAGAGTATGTTGCTACTACAGAGGCATCCAAGGAGATGATATGGCTTCAATTCTTCATGGAAGAATTGGGACATCCACAGATGGATAATTTTTTGCATACAGATAGCCAAAGTTCCATTCATCTTGTGAAGAATTCTGCTTTGTGCTCAAAGACAAAACACATACATTTGTAGTACCATTTCATTTGGTTAGTTTTGGATTATGGGAAGTTAAAGCTAGAAAATATTTATACAGATAATAATCCAGTAGATATGTTTAAAAAGGTAGTAAAAAGGGAGAAGTTGAACTCATGTTCAGCTTCAGTTGGTCTTCTAGAATGAACAAAATAAAGGAACAACTGAGTCCAGGGTGGTTTGATCTAGTGGGAGCCTCATATGGTAGCAGTATTGCTATAGGATCAGTCTCCAAGTGGGAGGTTTTTTAGTGTGGATACTGATCAGTCACCAAGTGGGAGATTGTTAACTTGTGGTGACTAATTAGGAAAGTATTGTACACTTTTCCTCCTGACCTCACCGGGGTTCAGGGTCGGGCCAAGCCCCAAGCGTGGGTTTTGGGGCGGTAACCCCCAAGAGCAAGAGTTCGAGAGCACAACCCTTGAGACAAATTTTTTTTTGAGGCCGACATATTTTTGGATATTTTTTAGGTTGACATATTGTAAGTCATTTCTAACCCTAAAGCGGCAAAATATTGTATAATATGGCTTAGGGTTAGGGTTTTTTTATTATGTATGTTTTAGTACTTGCAATAGAATTGAGTTGTAAGGGGATTACGGATTGTAATCAAGTTGTAATCATTGGATAATAAAATATTGGACTTGTTGTTCATGGATGTAGCCTAGGGATTGGGTGAACCAAGTTAAATCTTTGTGTCTTGTGTTCTCTTCTGTGTGGTTTATGGTTATTCTGATATTGGTTATTTTTGCATGTAATTGTTATTTTTGCCTTGTTAATCCTAACAAGAACATCCTGGATGAAGAAGAAATTAACAATAGATTGCGCAAGGTCCAAGATTTATTGGAGTTGGAGGTACAATTAAAGGAGGTTAAGATTCCATTCAATGGTTTCTTCCCTGACCTACCATATATTTCAAGGACTGACAGGATGATCAAGGAATTTGGCATCTTGTACAAACAATTGGATTCCCAATTGGATGCCAAGGAGAGAGCTAAAAATGGATCTCATCTTCTGATTATGAGACTGATAGTCAAGGTTCCTATGAGGAAGATAGCCCACCTCAAAATGTAATGGAGCCACAAAAAGAACAGGGAAATGATATACCAGAGGCAGAGGACACACATGAGCCTCCACAAAAGAAACAGAGGATTGAGGAGGGTGAATCCTCAAGGGCTAAAGGTGCAAAGAAAAATATGGACATGACTTTCACCCTAGTTTTAGGTGGTATGGCTTATCACCATCAATTGAGAAAAAATATAAGAGAAGGGAAGAAGGTACTCATACAAGAGGAGGTTGAGCTTCCCCTATTGTCATGCTAGGATGAAAGAGAGCTAATTCAAGAAGAGCTCATTAATGATGATGAATTCATCAAGAGTGATTAAGTTAAGAACTTCTTGATTTGGAGAAAGCAACATGAGCTTGCTAAACAAGGGACTGAGGGTGCAAAGCCAAATAATGAAGCCCTCCAAGCCTTAACTACATATAATCCAGCATCAAAAAAGATAATAGTTGAGGAGGCTAGGAAATTGGTGAGATCAAGTGGGATGCTCCTAGTTCCAGGATGGGCCTTGAACTCGGCCTTTATAATTGATCAGATAAGGAGACAGCCATAGGGTGGCTTGTCTTATGAAGCTCAAATTGGACAAATGATCAAAGTTTGTGGTTATGAACCTAGATCCCAAACATTGGCCATGTGGTCTCTGGATCTAAGAACACAAAAGCCCTCTCTTGTCTATATTAAGGATAAAATAGATGGAGACAAGATCATCTGGATTGTTCAGAACACCAATGATCTTAAGGTCTCAAAAGAAGTGACTCATTTTTCACATTTGAATGAGGCCAAGACTGCTCAGCTTTTTGAAAGATATGGGAGATTGTATGAAGATTCCATGAGGTTGGCTAGGGATAGGGAGGAAAATCTCATAAAAATAAAGATGTTGGAGGATGAATTGGATTCAATAAGAGGTAATCTTTAAGAATCATCAAAAGTTGTCCCTCATGCTATCATTGTTTCTAAGGTTGTAGAGGTCATGGTAGCAGAGATACCTGAGGTGGCAGCAGGGGAGTCAGATGAAGAAAAGGTAAAATTTTCCCTGGTTGCCTTGACAAAGCTTTTGAAACATAGGTTTGAAAGGATCAAGGAAAAGATTTTCTCTGTCCATAATTCATTTACCATATTGCAAAGGCTGAATGTGGTTAATGATGCTGTGGCTACTTTGGATCCATTATTTAATGTGTGGTCTGGCAGACATGCATTGTTTGAGAAACTTGAAGCATTGCAGCCACATAGGACTAACATTCCAAAATCTATTGGGGAAGTAGGAGAAAGGATTAAGCTCATTGGTTCAAAATGGGCATTTTTCAAGGGAAAGGCCAACCATATCAGAGTCAAGTGAGGAATGTTCAAACCTGACTTAAGCAAGTACTTGCCACCTATTCATAAAGGTGATGGTGACATCACAGGGGTAAAGGAGTGGAAATCAGGGATGGATCAATTACTGACAAATCTAGATGCTTTCTTAAACAACGATGGTACTTTGGACATCACTAGGTTCAATAACATCCTTCATGATTTTTTTAAGGTGGAGAATGGTTTCTCCAAGTTTTGTGCAGAGGTAAAGGCTACAACTAATGCCAGGTGGAATAAACAGATGAAGATAGTACAAGATTTGAAGGAGTACACCTGGCCTACCACGGAAGCAGTTACTACATGGGATAGGATCACAAATCCCAAGAAGAAGAGGCCTTCACCTTTTGATGTGGACACATTGGAGGAGGACTAAGAAACACATGGCACCTAATCATTGAGCATAGGGAGAATAGTCATCATGAAGAGGACAGTGTAAGTTAGTCAGTTGAGGCGGTCACTTTCTATATAACAACCTTAGAGACTATTCTGAATATTTATAGACAAAGGTGCCACCTATTGAGGATATCACATGATGTACAAATACTCCTCCAATCTCTATCATGTTGTGTAACCATATGTAACGGTTTTTTTTTTTTAGTGCTTTCCTTTCCTAGCCATCTGAAGTTTGTTGCATCCCGACTTTTCCAGGATTCCAAGGTGGCTAGTGAATACTATAAGTAACCAGTTGTAACTTTTTGTAAAGGATGTTGAAAATTTTGGAAATGAGATAGACTATAATTTTGTCTCTAGATTTTATTCAGGATTTGGCCACTATAAATGTACTGATACAGGAAAGTTTAATGAGAATGAAGTGGAATTCTTTCTCAAATTTGTGTATGTCTTCCTATTTTAAGACTTAAATTCTTGTATGTTGAGTTTGCAAATAAAATTTGATGTATTACTTACTAAGTAGGTATTTATTTTATCTTTTAGTTCTCTTTCAGGGAAAGGGGTAAATTCTTTAGGATAATCTCCGATGAAAAGAACAATTTGTACTGCATTTGTTCTGAATTCTAGGAATGTTTGAGTGATTTTTCCTACTCATGTATGTTGTTGATGACTCTATGCCCTGGGATAAGACACTGGTCTATTCTATTGAGGTTTTCTCTTCAACATCAAACAATCTTTAAATTGATAAAATCCTAAAACACAATAACAAATACTTATGATTGGTGATACAAATAATTTTTTGATTCCTTTCAAGAAGTGAATCTAAGGTATACTTGCCTAAGAAATTTAAGCCTCGAAGTGTAGGAGGATCATTTCTTTAGGTCCTTTTTAATTGGTCCTTTTCCTTGCAGATCTGGAGTGGGTTTCAAGAGTCAAGTATTTATAAATCTATAAGTGGAAAGAAAAGGAGCCAACAAAATGGTGACTCTACTAGGGATCTAAAGCAATACAAGGAGTTTGAACTTGTTGCAATTCACTAGGTTTGACACATTCTTAAAGGTCTCTGGTTAGGTTATAAGAAGGTTTTGTTTGGTGCATAGTTTTTCCTCCTAGAACCCGTGTTTTCCTTGTCCTGTCACCACTTTCTTTTAGATTCTTAAGGTTTGTATACAAAATTTTCCCATAGGATGTGGGTGGCAACTCAAAGGGTTAGAACCAATGTGTCAATAGTTTTAAAATATGATTTACAGAAAGAATACAAGAGCTTTTGTAAAGACAAACCCTGAGATCAATCTAGAAGAATTACCCAGATCAGGAAAGAAAAGTTGGCTTAGAAAAGGTGGAGAATCCACCAATGCACCTATAGGAGAACAAGGAAATGTTGAAGATAGGGTGATGCATACTATGAGCAAGGCTTTTGAGGGCACCTGTTATCTATTTTGAAAGGCTCAAATCAATCAAACGTTAAGAGTTTAATCTAGCATACAATCAAAACAAAAACAAAGAGCTCTAAGCAAAGCCACCTCAGTTTGAGCTAGAAACAGTTTGCACCCATGCACTGTTTGATTTGCTCAGATTAGAGGGATGTGGATGTGCTCTCTAAGCATTTGGAGCATGCTCTAATGCATTTAGGATGATTTGAAGATCATGAAAACCCCAAAATTGGCACAAAATAGGTATGGAACACCTGATTTTCCCCTAAGGCCTCAAGAACTCAAGCTATGCTTTAATGGAGATTTAAGCTACATGATGAGTAATCTAGGATTGATTTTAGACCAAATTAGAGATGTGATATGATGCTATGCTATGCAAAACAATAATGAAAAGCTAGATTAATCCATTATTTCTAAGCTTATGATGAGCTAAAATACTTTGAAAATAAACTAATTAAGATGATTTATGTTAAGTCTAGAATGAAAATGGCATTATAAGTTTGCTATTGCTTGAGAATGAAAGTGGATTGATTTTCTCTTGAAAGGATGGGTATTTATAGGATTTCTAAAGGCTTGGGGTAGGAGGAATGAATGGCCAGGATTGAAATCCTTAAGAGAGGCCAAGATTCATTCAAAGGGAAGCACATGGATTGTGCTAGTTCTCAGCCAATCAGGAGGTGACACATGTCACAAGGTGAGTGGATGAAGGGAAGGGCAAAGAGGAGTCAACAAAAGGGGCTCCAAGCTCATAACTCTCCAAATAAATGCTTGTAAGAGCAATGAATGGGCTTTAAGAGGCTTTGAAGACTTTGGGGAAGCAATAAATACTTTGTGGTTGAGATATTTGGAAGGGAAGACTTTGCTTTGGTTTAGGAAAGTCTTAAGCTTGGTTAGGATTGCACAAAGGTTTAAGGGTAGGATTAGGATTAGATTAGGACAAAATAGGATTAGGATGGGTGAAGAGGTTGGATTTGAGAAGATTCTAGAAGAGTCTAGATTTCTCCTTAGTTTTATGGAATAAAAGCTTATTCATTCCAAAAGCTTAAGTTTTAGGAATATTTATTAAAATATTTTCAATAAATATGAAAATTAAATATTTAACCTTAATTAAATATTTAGCCTTGGGATTAGGGTTAGAAAAGATGGGATTAGCCTTTTAATCGAGATTAAGAAGGAATTAGAAGATTTTGGAAGAGGTTAGTGGTCTAAAGGAAATTGGCCAAGTTTTGGGCAAAAAATAAATTAATTATTTATTTTGGGATTTTTGGTCAATTTATTAATTAAAATAATTAATAAATAAGGAGATAATGTTTAAATAAGATTTAAACATTTTTGGGAGGGATTCCTTAATTAAATATTTTTAATTAAGATAAAAGGATTTAATGACATATAAATAAATTAATTAATTAAATAATTAATTAATTAAATAATTAATTAATTAATAAATGATGATGTCATCAGGGATTTTTTAGAAAATAAAAATACTTTATTTTCTAAAGGATTTTTAGGTGTCTACATTTTGCCCCTCTTTGATGCGATGCCGCAAGTGGCATGGCGTCAAAGACAAGAAAATAAGATGCCCAAGGCTAGAATTTGGAGGAATAAGGGATTGTGCCCCCTCGAGAAAATAATGCAAGGAGTAAACGTTGTGGAATTTTCTCAAAAGGAAACAAAGAAGGAAGGGCCTAGGAAGAAGGGGAGATAAATGACCAAGCTTCCAAGAGCAAAAATGGGGGAATGTAAGATGAGATGGAATGCAAAATGTAGGATGCAGCTATATGAGGATGCAAGATTAATCTATATGATGCAGGATGCAGGGGAGATAGGGAAGCTCCAAGTGCAAATGTGGAGAGCACAACCTAGTTTAATATAGCAATGCTAGAGACCTGCCAAGGATACTGGGATCACGAGGCCTTGTCACCAGCGTTGGATAGGACTGACACTAAAAAGACACGCAGGGTTGCCCCAGCATCACACATGAAACCCAAAGGAGGCATGGTGGAAATGATGCTGAAGAAACCACAAACACACGACTGACTCACAGGCAGAAGCAAAAGATCAAAAGACCTTGCCCCAGATTATTCGCATGCGCAGCACACCATGATATAAAGGATCGTGGTGACGTTGAGTAGAGAACAATTAGAAGCTGTAAAAGATTAACAAGACCCAAAGGACAAAATCCAAGGTCAAAATGATAACTCCAAAAAGACATCCTTTGCCAAGGAGAGAGATTTGATTTGACTGATTTGATGGGGGGAAGATTAGATCGGACAGGAGGAAGGATACATCCTCAAGGACCCATTGATTGATGAGAGAACAAGTGGTGTTGTTCGCTAGCAAATGATGAAGTCAAAGAATAATCACGATGATCAAGAATAGTCGACAATTGATGTTGTTGAAGTACAAGGCTGGGTAGGACAAAGTGTTCTGATCAAAATGCTGCTGCAGGACTGACAAGGACTGATGTACAATGGATGGGAAAAGATATACAATGAATATGTACAAAAGCTCAGGATTGGGGATAGGAAGATCTCGCTATACAGGAAGGATGGCGCGACACAGGGGAGTGTACAAGATATACAAGAGTGGATACAAGATATGGTACAAGATATGTGCAAGAGGAATTGTGGTGTTGCTGAAGGTTGATGGAAAAAGGAATGCTGGGGGATGGTGGATGGGGATGGGGATGGGAGAAAAAGGACTGAGATGGTAGGATGGGGGATGGGAGTTTGATAGATAATTACTCGGTCCATTATGTATGGTGCCTGTTTGCCAGGTTTTCACCAACATACTTGTCCAAAGTGCCTGAATTGCCAAGTTTTCACCATTGGATGATTTTTTTCTTTTTCTTTTTTTTTCTTTTTTTTTCTTTTTTTGTTTTTTTTTTTTTTTGCTTTTTTTTCTTTTTTGATTTTTTTGCTCTTTTTTCAAATTTTTATGGATTTTTTGAATATGTAGGATCTGGTTCAGGCATAGAACCTCTTCAAATGTATGATGTTGATTGGATCATTCAAAGGCTCTCCTTCTAGTGTAGATAGCTGATAGGCTCCGGAGCCGAAGCATGAGGTGACCACATAGGGGCCCAGCCAAGTAGGCTCAAACTTGCCTTTCTTTTCACGATTTTCTTGGACCTTCTGATTTTCTTTGAGAACCATGTCACCGACCTGGAACTGTCTAGGATGGACCTTCTTGTTATAACTCCTTTTGAGTCAATTCTAGTGTGCAACCAGGTGATCATATGCTTGCTGTCTCTTTTCATCTAATAGGTCTAGCTATGTGAGACGGGCTACACGATAATCTTCATCAGTGGTGTAGTTCTTCATGGAGACTCACAATGATGGGAGCTCGACCTCGATCGGCAGAACGGCTTTAGCACCATATACAAGGGAATATGGGGTGGTGCCTGTTGGAGTGTGATAGGAAGTGCGGTAGGCCCAAATGGCAGGATTGATTTGGAGGTGCCAGTCACGACCAGAATCATTGACAACCTTCTTGAGGATTTTCAAGATAGTTTTGATGGTTGCCTCAGCTTGGCCATTTCCTTGAGGGAAATATGGACTGGAGAAATGGTGATGGATGTTGAGTCTGGCACACAGATCATCCACATGCTGGTTTTCAAAAGGTGTGCCATGGTCTGTGAAAATGGTAGATGGTATGCCGAAGAGGCAGATGATGTGGTAAAGGATGAACTTGGATATTTGGATGCCAGTAGTTAGGGTGAGCGGAATCGCTTCAACCCATTTGGTGAAGTATTCTGTGGCAGTTATTATGTACTTGTGTCCATCCGAGGAAAGGGGAGTGATTAAGCCGACAAGGTCAAAGCCCCAACATGAAAATGGCCAAGGTGGCGCAATGGGCTGCAAGTCTTGTGCTGTTGCGTGAATCAGATTTGCATGCTGCTGACATGGTAAACATTTTCTGACAAATTCACAAGCATCATGTTCCATGGTTGGCCAATAATACCCAACTCGAAGCAACTGCTTAGCTAGAACCATGCCACTCATGTGGGCACCGCAAATTCCAGCGTGAACCTCTTGTAAAGCTAGGATGGCCTCATTTGAATCTAAACACCTAGAGAGGATATTGTGATACCCGCGATGATAAAGGGTGTTGGCTACAAGAGTGCAGCGGGAAGCTCTACGAATAAGGTTTTGGCATTGGTTATTGGTGAGATGGGGAGATATGATACCATTCTTTAGATATGCATGGATGTCATGGTACCATGGGGACTGAGGACCAACCAAGACACACACCATTTCTGCATCAGCATTCTCATAAGCTGGCGTATGTAGCAGCTCAACTAGGAATTCATACTGTGATGCGTCATGTGGGATTTCTAACAAGGATCCAATGGTTGCCATTGCATCTGCTGCTTTGTTCTGAAGTCTTGGGATCTATGTGAACTGTAGATGTAGGAAATGCTCTTGCAGTTTGTCCACCAGCTCTTTGTAAGGTAGCAACTTGTCATCCTTTGTCTGATATTCATCTAGGACTTGTTTGATAATCAGCTGTGAATCTCCAAACACTTGTAATTCTATGATATTCCACTAAATGGCTGTTTTGAGACCTAAGATGAGTGCCTCATATTCTGCAATGTTATTGGTACATGGGAATCCCAATTTGAATGATTTGGGGATGTAGTCACCTTGAGGTGTGACGAATAGGATTCCTACCCCTGATCCATGTGATGTGTAGGAGCCATCAAAGTATAGTTTCCACATGGGTTGTTCTTCGATCACACATAAGTGTTCATCAGGGAATTCCATGATTAGTGGATAGGCATCCACCAGTGGTGCTTCTGCTAGCTGATCGGCAATGACTTGCCCTTTGATTGCTTTGTGATCAATATACTGGATGTCAAACTTGCTGAGTATCATGACCCATTTTTCCATACGGCCTGTGAGAGTTGTCTTTGATAGTAAATATTTGAGGGGGTCCACCTTTGAAATGAGCTTGATTGTGTGACTGAGCATGTAATGTCTAAGCTTTTGAGTGGCAAAGACCACTGCAAGGCATGCTTTTTCCATAGGTGAATAATTAAGCTCATATCCGACAAGAGTTCGACTAATGTAATAGATGGCTCTCTCCTTGTTGTCATCATCATGCTGAGCTAAGAGTGCCCCCAGTGCTGTAGTGGTTGTCGAGATGTAGAGTATGAGAGGGCGTCCTGGAATTGGTGGTACTAGGATTGGAGAATTGGCAAGATACTCCTTGAGCTTATCAAAGCTTCTTTGACATATGGGATCCCATTTGAAGCTTGTGTCTTTGCATAGGAGATGCGTAAAAGGTTGGCACTTGTCTGCTAACTGAGAAATGAACCGACGCACTGATTGAAGCTTTCCTTGTAGGCTTCTGAGCTGTTTGAGTGTTCTTGGTGGAGGCATCTCTGTTATTGCTTTGACCTTCTTGGGGTCTATCTCTATGCCTCGTCATGATACTATGAAACCTAGGAGCTTTCTAGATGTAACACCAAAGACACATTTCTTTGGATTGAGCCGTAACCCATAGTGCTGCAGCCGATCAAACACACTCTCAAGAATGTCAAGGTGTCCATGGCGTGTTTTTGATTTTGCAAGAATATCATCCAAATAGTCCTCTAGGATCTTGTGGATCATGTCATGGAAGATTGTTGTCATCGCTCTCTGATATGTGGCTCCTGCATTCTTTAACCCGAATGGCATCATGTTGTAGCAGAAGGTGCCCCATGGAGTAGTGAATGTTGTTTTATGTTAATCTACTTCTGCTATACGAATCTGATTGTAGCCTAAAAATCCATCCATTAGTGACAACATTTCATGACCCACTGTAAGATCTATAATCATGTCTATGTTAGGTAGTAGGAAATCATCTTTAGGACATGCCTTGTTCAAGTCCCTAAAATCCGTGCATATTCTGATGTCACTGGAAGGCTTTGTGATAGGTACCATGTTGGAGATCCAATCTGAGTAATCTATAGCTCTGATAATCTTTGCATCCAGGAGCTTTTCTAGTTCTGATTTTACCAATAGAGCTACTTTGGGATGCATTTTGCGTAGCTTCTGCTTTACTGGCTTGGCATTAGGATCCACTGCTAGATGATGAATGACAAGATTAGGATCAAGCCCAGGCATGTGTGCATATGACCATGCAAAGTTCATAGTAGCTTCTTGAAGTAGCACAGTGAAAGCCATTTCTTCACCTTCTGTCATGTTGGCTGCAATGTAGGTGATCCTCGGACATTCCTCTGTACCTAAGTTGACTGGCTTGGTTTCTTCTATGATGATAGGTGATTGCTCAGGTCTGTAATCTTGGATGGGAGGAAGAGGCAAGTCTTCATCTTCTAGCGCTTGAATTGCCAAGTTTTCACTAGAAGATACGCTCTTTATTTTTACTTTTTTGGAATCAGAATGTGCCCTAGAAGGGTTTTCACATAAGGACTCATGTTTTACTCTTTCTATTTCTCTTTTTCAGCTAAAGTTTGCCTCTTCCCCAAAGTATCCCTCTGGGTCAAGCTTGTAGATGTGAGATGATTCTGAATCTTGAACTTATTGTGGGCCTGATGCCCCCATGAATTCTAGGAGTGCTTCCATGCTTTGGAACTCATCGATGTGTATAATGCTTGGTTGGTCCCAGTCGATGAGTTCAGGATGGGTGAGGGGAAGTTCTATGAGATTTATGGCAAGTTGTCGGAGGACAGAAGTCCCCAGGAGGGTGTCATCGTCAAAGATATCATCATAGGATCTGATTTCTTTCTCTTCAGGGATGTCTTCGATTGTTATGAGGTCATCCTGGCTATTTAAGAGGGGAACGCTAGTCATGTTGGTGCCCCCAGTTGCGGTATTGGGCCCTTGTATATGCAGGTGAGGGGTATTAAAACCAAGACCCTGATGTTCAGGATTCTTTGATGGTGTGATGGGATATTGGTTGCCGCCTTCTTGTGGCCCTAGACCACCGCCTTGATAATGCCATTGTTCAGTGGTATACTTATATTGTTTTGGATATTTATCCTTGAAATAGCCAAGAAGTTGAGTGTCAGGGGATGGGGGATCTTTATACAACCACCTATTTATGTCAGGATCCATCTCTTGACTGTTTATGTTGCCATGGGATTCAAAATTCATAGATCCAATTTTCTTGATTTCATGATGCTCTTCAATAGGCTTGCTTCGGTGATCTGGGTGCCCTTGAGTATGTGGATCAAGCGGAAGGGCCCCTACAAAAAATGCATCATGTAGGCTATATTCACCACAACCCTAGTTATTGATCTTGATGGAAGAGAGGGTGGAGGTGAGAATGGTTTCTGGATCGCAATGGGATCGGGATGAGCTAGCAATAGAAGTACCAATGTCAGTTCCAGGACAATGAGTGGAGTGAGGGAATGATGCTTCCATCGCACGATAGTATGCAAAGGGTTGGGGGTCAGCATGGATGGTAACCTCAGTGCCTTGATGCGGAAATTTGATGCACTGATGGTAAGTAGATGGTACAGCCTTAATGGAATGAATCCACGGTCGGCCTAGGAGGATATTAAATGGTAGGTCAAGATCAACAACATGGAAAATAGTATCTTGTGTTGCTGGGCCCAGCTGAATGGGCAAAGTAATGGTACCTTCTAAGGTACGCTCCAAGTTATCATAGGCTTTGATAGTGATCACTTCATGTGCTATATCAGCCTGGGTGAACCCAATCTGCTGAATGAATTTTAAAGTACACAAGTTTAGAGCTGAGCCATTATCTATTAAGACCCATTTGATGGCAAAGTTTCTGACCATGACAGCAATGCGGAGAGGAAGAGTATGGTCAGGTGCAACGACTGGCATGTCGGATGGTTTGAAGGATAAAGCACAAGCTACGGAAAGATGTCCCACAAGGGTCTCAAACTGGGTGGTGTTAATGTTTGTGGGGACATGTCCTTCTTTGAGAGCTCGGTCGAGGATCTCCTGATGGAGAGGTGAAGTGCGGAGAAGGTCCAAGATAGATATTTGTGCTAGTGTATTCCCAAGATGTTCTATGAGGTTGTACTGTGCATTGTGTGCATTTTATACTGGCCTTGGACGGGCACCGGCAACAGTTATTCGACCCCTACGGGTGGTAACAACACATTGACTGTCTACTCCTCTGACATGGATGGTATTGACTGTGGGCTCAACTTGGGTTATACATCCAACAAATTTATCATAGTTGATGTAGGCAGTAGTGTGATCTTCTTGCTTGCCTTTACCATGATTCTGGGGATGATTGGTATTAGCTTGATTCTTCCCAGCATTGTGTTGTGGGAACACATTCTGATAAATTTATAAATTGGCATTTGGTGAGGCTTGAGTAGGTGTATCTACTTGAATCTCTTTTTGATCAATGAGATCTTGGATATAATTTTTGAGTCTCATACACTTCAGGGTAGTATGTCCTTTGACATGATGATAATCACAGTACTCATGATCTGTGTACCAATCAGGCTTGGGGGTGGTATCATCAACTGGCTGAATTGGTGGATATGTGATTAAGTTGGCCTTGGCCATCCGATGAAAGATAACATCTAGAGGTTCACCCAATGGTGTGAAGGTCTTCTTTGGATAATTTTGAGCTCTGGGTTTGTTCTGCTTGGGAGCAACATTGATGACATTGACTTGATTGTTTGGGTTACCTTGATAGGCTTGATGGGCTTGCTGCTAATAATTCTACTGATTATTCTGAGAAGGATATTGTTGCATGGGTTGTTGATGGACTTGAGGAGGTTGCTGATGGATGGGTGCTTGTTGTTGTTGGTATGCAAGAGTTGATGGAGGACTAGCTACAACAAATTGGACATGCTTGGTATCAGTGGCTCCATCAGTAACAACATTTTTGTTACGATTCCAGTAACGGGATTTATCATTGTTGGGTTTTTGGGCATCATTTTTGAAGTGCCGGATTGTGCCTTCATCTAGGAGGGCCTTTTCAATACCTATCCGCTTGCTCTTGATATCTTGATATGTTTGGAGACAATTCATCCACATGAAGTGGGATAGCTTAGGATGTAGGTTATCAATGAAGATTTTGGTCAAATGCTTTTCTGGCGGTTGGTATGATAATCTGGTGGTAAGGTTCTGCCATCGTTGCAAGTATTCTGCTAGGCTTTCTCCATCTTTCTATTTTGAGTTGCAGAGATCTAACAAGGTCAACTCATTCTCAACATTGTGGGCATAGTGGTTGATGAACTTCTCAAAGAGTTCAGCAAAGGTTGTGATGGTCCCACTGGGTATTTTATAGAACCACTCAACAGCTATTCCTCCCAAGCTTTTGGGGAATAAACGCAAGAGATAGTTATCACTGTAAGCCACTTCTTGGCATGCCATATAGAATTCCTTAACAGGATTGACTGGATCTCCTTTCCCCCGATATTTATCAAACTTAGGTGTCTCAAAGTGCTTGGGAAAAGGAATAGCAGCAATGGATCGGTCAAATGGGTAAGGACACACCTCTTCAAACTTGTAGGTTTTGCTCTTGGTACCAGTTTGGAGCTCTTTAAGAGCATTCTTCATAGCTTCCCACTCGGCATTGATTGGTGTTTGAGTAGGTACTCCCATTTGAGGTGGGTATTGTGGAGCGGGATATGGAGATGGCCCAGTGGGATAGGTATATTGGAGCAGATCTTGGAGTGATGCTTGCTGGGGAGGATACTGCTGATGTGGCATAGGGGGATACTGTGGTGATGGATATGGGATTTCTTGCTGGTGTTGTGGGATGATGGGATTTTGTTGCTGTGCCTGGTAGGAGGAAGCTTGCTGTTGCTGGGGGATGATAGGGGTTTGTTGTGGGGGAGGTCGGTGGAATGACACCACTTGCTGGTAAGGTGGTCCTTGCTGAACTTGGCTTTGTGGTTGACCAATGTAGGTCAGGTGCATTCCTGCATTGCTTAAGGGTGAATTTGATGTGGGGAAGCTTGAAGCAAAGGGTGGCTGGGCAAGATAACTTGTGAAATGGGATGAACTTTGCTGCTGAGGTGGAGGAACTTGCTAAAAGGCATTAGGTGTTGTGAATGGATAGTTTGCAAAGGATGAAGCTGGTGGAAGTTGTGATGGTTGCTGTGCTGCTTGTGAGGAGGTGGCTTGTTGGTTTCCAAACATAGATGTAGGAGAATGGGTTGGTATGCCCCAAGATTTCATTTCTTCTTGAGTGAGGCCCCAACGAGAGCCAATGTGTGGTGGGAATTGTGTTGCAGCAGATGTCGGGAAGGTGGATGTGATGGGAGTTTGGGATATGAATGGTGGATTGGAAAAGCCCATGGAAGGCATCCCTGTGGTGAAGGCATTTTGATGGGCTTGTGCCTGGGTAGATGCTTGTTGGGGGGGAAAGGAAGGGAACATTTGTACTCCCCATGAAAAGGGTGATGTTGATGCAGAAGCTTGCTGAGGAGGAAAGGGGAGCGATTGCACTGCCCCCTGAATAGATGATGCTGGTATTTGTTGGGTGAAAGGGGGAAATGATTGTGTTGACCCTGGGAAAGATGGTATGGATGTTGAAGCTTGTGGAGAAAGGGGGAAGGATGATTGCATCCCTCCTGAAAAGAATGGTGTGGAAGGAGATGGAGCTGCTTGTGTAAATGGATGTGTAAGAGGTGGGAGTTGATTTTGTGACAAGTGTTGGATTTGTGCAAGAGCTTGGGAGGCCATGGCAGATGATGAAGTACCTATGATAGGGAATGGAGCAGATGGTGTGATAGCTTGTGTTACAGGGCTTGCAAAGCTTCCTTGCAGAAGAAGGGGAATGGTGGAGGTTGCTTGAGATGTTTGCAAGGTGGGATTAGGGAATGGTTGGATGAATGGAGAGTATACTTGTGTTGGGATTTGGATAGTGCTTATGTGAATATGAGGATGGAGATATAGTGGAATGGGAGTATGCCTTTGTGCCAAATTAGTGAACATGCTCCGCTGGTTTTGGGCTATGAGTGTATTGACTGCTGGTGGATTCTCTGGGTGATTCATAAATGTTTCTATTGCCAGAGGAGCTGAGGGGATATTGGGATCATCCCATGTATTTCCAGTTTGTATTTGGGGATCATAGGCTACCATTGCACTGGTAAAAATGTTGGGATCAGATGAGCTGGTGATTGGATAAGGATTCATGTGCCTTCGCTTCCTAGATCCAGATCTTGTCTCGACAGGCATGGAGATGCAGATGCTTAGATGGATGCAAGATGTTTCCTAAAGGACTCTAAAGGATGGTGGATGCAAGCTTAAGGAACTTCTAAGGATGATGAATTTCTAGAATGCGATGCAAGGATGGATGAACTGCTCGGATTTGGATCAAGGATGGTGGAAGACTGGTGGGAGATGGTGGCAAATTGGTAAAAAAGCTTGGTGATGATGGAGGATTGGTGGGATGCTCTGATATGGGTCAAGATTGGTTAGAGGATTGGTGGGATGCTGGTGGAAGATTACTAAGTGTCAACAATGAGTTGTTATTTTTCCCTGATGGAGGATCAGTGATAGGATTTGGGCCAACCTAGGATAGATTGATGATCTTCGGTTAACTGGATGCTTATCAATACAAGCCAATCTCTTGCTCAAGATGATGAGTCTGTGCAAGGACAAGTTGGATTTCCTTTAGACAATGCTCTGTCAAAAAGGGGATGCTTTCTGATTTAGGATAAGGGATGGAAACAACTCAAAGGTTTTGAACACTAAGTGTTTGTGGATTTTGGATCTCTGGATTTGGTACAAAAGATGGTGGGTTCTGATTTAGATGATGGATGCTGGATTTGGATGAAGGATATGGGATTCTGATGGTGGATTGCTGATGAAAAGATGGTGGAGTATGATGGAATAATGCTCTTTCTAAAGGGATGATGCAGATGCGACTGGGACGGATGATCTATGATGCTGCTAAGAGGATGATGGTGCATGCAACTAAGAAGGATTTATAGGATGTAACTAAGGTTTGGTGATGATGCAAGGATGAAACTAGGATGAAGCTAGGATGAGGGACTGTCGAGATAACATTGTGAGATCTGAAGGTAGAATGGACATGTGATGGATCCAGCTAATCTTCTCTTTCAAGGTTGATGTAGCGATGGTTTACTCGAAAATGGTAGGCAAACTGTTTGACTCTTGCATTATAGCCAATATTATCAAGTCTTTCTTGATATTTTTCTTCTGCTTGGGTTGCTTGGACTAAGGATTGATGGCTTTTAAGGTTCCTCTCTGCAACTTTCTTCTCTAGATAATCTTTGGATTTGGGCAACTTGGCTTTTGGATGTTTGATCAAATTGGGCATATCTTTGGAGAATTCTGATAGGTTTGGTTGGAGAACAAAAGGCTCTTTGGATATCTATTTTCTGCAAGATTTTTTGAATATCAATTTTGTTGATTGGTTTGATTTTCTCAAGTGGCAAAGGATAAATTAAAAAGACTTCTGACAAAGCAATCTCCGCAAAGGGCAAAGCAACCTTGCGGGATACAAATAGGATGACTGACTCTGATAAAGCTTTGAAAGTGTATGTTTCAACAAGTGTTTTCACGGAGTCTTTGACTGTCAAGCACTTCAAACAGATCTACCTAAGGAAGGTGAGTATCAAAATCGCTTGCCCACAGCTTGGTATCCCCCAGAAGGGAATACAAATGGTGAGTAATCTTGAGGTGACCCGGTAAACCCCTTGGAATCGGTCCTTGCACAAGGATTTTGATACTTTCGAATGTAGATAGGGTAGCCTCTATTTTATCAAGTTTTTAATAGTTCCATGGAGTCTCCATACCCGGTTATGCTGACCGCCTATGACTCACTTAAGAGCCTAGCCAACAACGTTGGGGGAGGAATATTTACCTTTCCCTAGACATTTGCATTTGGCACAAGACGCCCGGTGATTAGGAGATGTAAGTGAGTACTTTTTGCCTTCACTTTATTTATATACCAGCCGGGGGGGATACCAGTTTGAGGTCATTCTCTGAGGAGGAAGTGCTTTTCTCCCTGGACAGGCCTCGCTAAAAGTAGAACAAGTGAACTTGTCTGAGTCCAAATGTTCTACGTTGCTTACTTTAACAAGGATTTACAGAAAATGAAAGCTCCTAGATGCACATCAAGCAAGTTTGTTCATTTTTCCAAATTGATTAAGTGTGTTTGGAACTTTGAAATTGAAGACACGCGTGCTTAGATTTTGATTTGTTCTTTTCTTCAAAATGTAAATGATTTGAGCATTTGCAAGTTCTTTCCTTTTGGGCATTCAAGATTGATATTTGCGAGTTGATTTAGGAACTTTGAAAATGTGCTTTGTTTTATCCTTAGATCATTTAAGATTGTGTTCGTTTACTTGCTTTTGAAATCTGAAACAAGAGAGGGAATAGAGTGTTCATTCCCTTTAGTGCATTCGAGATTGGGTTTGATTTTCAAAATGACAATGACACTTTAGGACCTAAGTTCTTTCCTTTAGTTTCATTCAAGATTGAGTTTGACCTTTTGCAAAATAAAAAATAAATCCAGTCCCAGATAGAAAAACACCAAAAAGTGACACTGTCCAGCTTATAGACGACACTGGAAAGTTCAGAGGTGACATTTCATTCTTACAGGCGACATACTGTACCTTTATAGGTGACAGATAAGTATGCAGAGACGTGATTTCTTTCGTCAAAGGCGTGATTTAATTACATGCAGGTGACAGAAGAAGAAGTAGAGGCAGAATATAATTTATGGCTCGGCGGAAATCTTCCAGTAACCAGGCGTGAAAACAGTGTCTATACGCGTGATTTTATTTCTTGAAGGCGTGATTTAATTGCTTGAAGGCATGACTTTATTTTCTGTAGGAGACATTTCTTTTCATGAAGGTGACATTTCTTTGCTTGAAGGTGACATTTAATTGCTGTAGGCAACATTTAATTCTTGAAGGCGACATTTCATTTGTTTCCTGCAAATACAAGCATATAAAGTATAATCTCATCAAAATGATTGTGGTTTTGGTCCCACCGGGCGTGCCAGAATGTGAGCAAGGCTTTCGAGGGCACCTGTTATCTATTTTGAAAGGCTCAAATCAATCAAACGTTAAGAGTTTAATCTAGCATACAATCAAAACAAAAACAAAGAGCTCTAAGCAAAGCCACCTCAGATTGAGCTAGAAACAGTTTGCACCCATGCACTGTTTGATTTGCTCAGATTAGAGGGATGTGGATGTGCTCTCTAAGCATTTGGAGCATGCTCTAATGCATTTAGGATGATTTGAAGCTCATGAAAACCCCAAAATTGGCACAAAATAGGTATGGAACACCTGATTTGCCCCTAAGGCCTCAAGAACTCAAGCTATGCTTTAATGGAGATTTAAGCTACATGATGAGTAATCTAGGATTGATTTTAGACCAAATTAGAGATGTGATATGATGCTATGCTATGCAAAACAATAATGAAAAGCTAGATTAATCCATTATTTCTAAGCTTATGATGAGCTAAAATACTTTGAAAATAAACTAATTAAGATGATTTATGTTAAGTCTAGAATGAAAATGGCATTATAAGTTTGCTATTGCTTGAGAATGAAAGTGGATTGATTTTCTCTTGAAAGGATGGGTATTTATAAGATTTCTAAAGGCTTGGGGTAGGAGGAATGAATGGCCAGGATTGAAATCCTTAAGAGAGGCCAAGATTCATTCAAAGGGAAGCACATGGATTGTGCTAGTTCTCAGCCAATCAGGAGGTGACACATGTCACAAGGTGAGTGGATGAAGGGAAGGGCAAAGAGGAGTCAACAAAAGGGGCTCCAAGCTCATAACTCTCCAAATAAATGCTTGTAAGAGCAATGAATGGGCTTTAAGAGGCTTTGAAGACTTTGGGGAAGCAATAAATGCTTTGTGGTTGAGATATTTGGAAGGGAAGACTTTGCTTTGGTTTAGGAAAGTCTTAAGCCTGGTTAGGATTGCACAAAGGTTTAAGGGTAGGATTAGGATTAGATTAGGACAAAATAGGATTAGGATGGGTGAAGAGGTTGGATTTGAGAAGATTCTAGAAGAGTCTAGATTTCTCCTTAGTTTTATGGAATAAAAGCTTATTCATTCCAAAAGCTTAAGTTTTAGGAATATTTATTAAAATATTTTCAATAAATATGAAAATTAAATATTTAACCTTAATTAAATATTTAGCCTTGGGATTAGGGTTAGAAAAGATGGGATTAGCCTTTTAATCGAGATTAAGAAGGAATTAGAAGATTTTGGAAGAGGTTAGTGGTCTAAAAGAAATTGGCCAAGTTTTGGGCAAAAAATAAATTAATTATTTATTTTGGGATTTTTGGTCAATTTATTAATTAAAATAATTAATAAATAAGGAGATAATGTTTAAATAAGATTTAAACATTTTTGGGAGGGATTCCTTAATTAAATGTTTTTAATTAAGATAAAAGGATTTAATGACATAAAAATAAATTAATTAATTAAATAAATAAATAATTAATAAATGATGATGTCATCGGGGATTTTTCAGAAAATAAAAATACTTTATTTTCTAAAGGATTTTTAGGTGTCTACACATACATCTACAAATGAGGAAGGATCACAATGCAAAAGGTCAAATTCTGACAGTGGTATTTCTGGAGACAATTTTATGATACCCCAAAAGTGTTGTTTCAAGATAAAGTTGCAATCCCTACAAATCAAAACACAAGGGTATGAAATAAGAATTATATTCCTAATATGCATCATAACTGAGTTAATTTAGAAAGAAAATTAGTGGAACCAAGGAGGGTCCATTTTTTATATCAACAAGTCATTGATATGGATGTGTCATCAAGTTCTGATGATGTTATAGTAAACCCTATTGATTTGGGTTCCCTGAGGTTACAACTAGTAGAGAAGGATGCAATTTACAAAAGATTACAAAAGGATAGAGAAGTTGAGACTATCAATGCCTTAATGGAGAGAGACTCTTTGCCTAGAAAAATAAATGAATTAAAGGAGAGAAATAGGATATTTGCTTCTGGTCCTAAATCTTTGTAGCCTAACATCTTTGGTGACCTTGATGCACTAAGGGATAAGAGAGATCATTTGTTACAGGATCATGAGTTTGATCAGGAAGGGCTTGTGATTAGACAAGTGAAAATTTATGCTCCTCAGCCTAAGGAACAAAGAATGGAAACAAATGTTGAACCTGTTGCTGTGACAAATGAAAAAGGGAAGCAAAAGATGGTTGGCATGAAGATAAATGAGCCTGTGGTCATACCAAAGATCCCACCATCTGTTTCTAATTTTGACATAGAGATGGAAAAGAGAAAGAAGGAAAGAGATGATCTAGCAAAAGAGTTGCAGGAACAAAAAGAAAGATCTAATTCTTGAAGGCATCATCTACAAATACTCAAGGGCCATCTACAACTGAAATAGGTATGCCATCTGGAACTTCTAATATTGTATCACTTGGTAATGTATGTACTCAAAATCCACGTCCTGCTTCATCCACTAAGTTGAATATTGATCCTAGGAAATAGTCAGTTAATGCACAAGTAGGTTGTAGTACAGTTGAAAATATTGGTCCTAGTGGAAACTCTGGGTCAAATTTTTAGAGAAGACCTATGCAACTAGAAGGGTATAGGAAAATTAGTTTTGATGGGATACCTAGTTATCCTAATGCCATTATAACTGAAATAAGAGATAAGGTGCCCAAGTTTGTTGTAAATAATTCTATTAGTTGTGAGGAGCATCTTAAATTGTTTATAGATATGTTGAATTATTATGAGATTGAGCATGAAGATGTGGTCATGAAATTATTCATCCAATCTTTAGCAGAGGATGCTAGGGACTGGTTTAAAAGGCTTCCAGACCATTGTATTGATACTTGGGATGCTTTTGAAAAATGTTTCAAGGATCAATTTGGTGATAAGCCAAATGCTAGATTCATGTTGAATGAATTCAATAACATAAAGAAAAATCAAAATGAATTAGCAGCTGAGTTCAACATGAGGTTTCAAAAGGGTATGCATAAGTTATTCCAAGTCATGAGGTTAGATGACAATGTCTGTCTGATCACATATCTCAATGCTTTTGATGGCAAGACTGGATACCAACTGAGAGACAAAGAACCAAGGACTCTTAGAGATGCTTTTAGAATTGCAGTAAATATTGAGAACAATATGAAAATAACTAGGAGATTGGGGGGTAAAAGAGATTATCCTAAGCTATTTGGGAGCAAGAACTATAGGAAATATAATGAAATGGATGTTGGAAATAAGAGGCTAGAAGAGGATAAGTTAGACAAGGTGCTAAATGCACTAAAAGATTTAAAAGCACCTAGTAATAGAAATGATAAGGTGCCAACTATTGAAAAGCCTTATTTCAACAACAATTTCAATGCCTCATTTCAACAACAATTTCAATAGATAGATTAGGTTGCATAACTACCCTTATAACACCCAATGGAAGGATGGAAAACCTATTATCCAAAATGCCAAAGGAAATAATGACAAGAACATCCATGATCCCTTGCACAAGGCTATTGTGAATGTTGTAGAGGACACACCATGGTGTGTAGCGTTCTAGTCTCCTTATTCTGTAGAACATTGTGTAGTTGCATAGTCTATAACTACATACTAGAATGATGAATTTGATCAAGAGGAAACCAATGATGATATTGGTTGAAACATGATTAACTCATATCTAGAACATGAAGATGTATGTGATGCTAATGAAGAGACCAATGTGTGCTCAAAAAGACTCAACAAGGCATTTTTCCACCAAGAGGTATTTTCGGATGATGAACATATTGATGAAAAGGCATGTAACATGAACTCCTCTTTAGAGAAAACAAATTTGAGAAGACCTTCAAGAGAGGAAATTTATAGGATTACTACAGAAATGGTTGCCCAAGTGCTGACTAGAAGTATGACAACAAATGATGGCATGGGTAAAGCTGCAAGGATGTTTATAAAAAATACCACTCCTAAGGAGCCCACTGGGAATATGTTGAGAAATGATTATACAGTAAAAGTTAAGAATGTCAAAGGTAAGAAGTGGGAGCCAAGGGGAGTTGGGGGTGTTAAGGTGTCTAATGTTCATGAAAAGGACACCCAAAAGAAAACTAAAAAATCAACTGATGCCACAACCAAGGTTGAAAAAATGAAGGTGACACCAACAACAAATGCACCTAAGAAGAAAAAGGATGTTAAGGGGATGCATGTTGAAATTCCTTCTTCTTCCCCTATTGACATATTATCAGTTTTATCTCAAATTACTATTAAGGTTCCCTTGTTTGAGCTATTAAGGATTATTGAACATAAAGATAGAGCTCTAGCATGGGTGCATAGTGCTCATGACAACAATGTTTCTTGCAATACCAATGAGCCAAAACTAGAAGTTTGGAAAGAGGTGAAAGTTCAAGGGGTGGTATCTCATATACCACCTATGTATTTGGATACATCTATCATTTCTATCCTTGAAAACATTGATCCTTTCTTCCTAAGCATCATAGTGAATGGAATGGTAGTGAAAAACTGCATGATTGATTCAGGTGCATCAAACACTATCATGCCTTTTAAGATTATGGAGAGATTGGGTCTTAAAGTTGACATTGTTTAGGGTAGATGTTGTGTTATGGACCAGAGAGAGGTGCCTATTATTGGAACTATCAATGCATTACCCTGTAAGCTAGCAACATTTCTAGAGAAGGATTTGACCATGAATGTCTTGGTTGTAGACATTCCTCCTCATTGTGGGATGTTATTATCTAGGAAATGAAGTGCTACCATGGGAGGAAGTTTTTAGTGTGACCTCTCATTCACAACTTTCAATATTGATGGTCAATCTATCAAGATTGATATAGAGCCAAGGGTGACCCACATGATTGAAAGAAACATTGATAATGAAACTACTTGTTTTATTGATACTAATATCAATGCTTTCAGGGAAGAAGTTACTATTCTTGAGAAAGAGATTTTTTTCCCCTTATCATTGTCAAGGTGAATACTAGGTCCGAGAAAGGTGACCTATGGGTAATGTATTTCAATGGTGCTAACTACAATGATAGTTTTGGTGCAGGTATTTTACTTGTCTCTCCTAAGGGAAACACTTATAAGTTTTCTTTTACTTTGAGTTTACCCTACACAAACAACATAGGAGAATATGAGGCACTATTGATAGGCTTGAAGTTAGCACAAAAATATGATAAGCTTGAAGTTAGCACAAAAATATGGAATTAAGTGTGTGCATGTTGTTGGTGATTAGGAGCTAGTTGTCTCTCAAGTAAGATTAGTTTATGTCTCTAAGAACGAAAGATTAAAACAGTATAGAAATGTAGCCTAGGATATAATTGAATGTTTTGATACCTTTAACATTGTTTGGAAGGATAGAAGCCATAATAAGATGGCTGACTTGCTGGCCAACATAGCAATCAACCATACTAACATCACTTTTGCAGGCCTTTCAAAAGTGGAAGCTCAAACTAAGCCAATCATACCTAATAACATTGAAAACCGGCAAGTTTTTGAGGATGACTAGGATATCTTGAGATTTATGAACTGTGAAGATAAATATCATGGTCAGGAATTGGATTGCTCAACCTTGGTTGAAACTGTAGAAGGAAAGGAGGTTGTCTTTAGAAATGAATTCATACAACTTAGGACCAATAAGGTTCCCAGTGGACTTGTTGTTCTAGAGATAGTATTTGATAATCAGGACAGAGTCTAGATGGATACTAATAAAAGGGACCAAATGGCCTTGGAAGAGGTTAATATTGGTACTAAAGAAACACCAAAGAATGTATATATTGGAAAATAAATGTCCCATCATGTAAGAAAATCCTTGATTAAGTTGCTAAAAAAATTCAGAAATGTCTTTGCATGGTCATATGATGATTTGAAGGTTTACAGGGAAGATTTATTTCAGCATGTTATCCCCTTAAACAATGATGCTAAGCCTTTCAAGAAGAAAGAAAGACCAATCAATCCTACCTTGGCTCCTAAGATGCAAGAGGAATTGATGAAGTTAAGAGATGTTGGAATTATAAATCCTATCAGACATTCTTCTTGGGTGACAAACTTGGTTCCAGTGAGGAAGAAGAATGGAGACATCAGGTTGTGTGTAGACTTCAGGAACTTGAATATATCTTCTCTAAAGGATAACTACTACTTGCCCAACATGGAGGTAATGTTGGAGAGAGTAACTGGATCTGATCTCATGTCCATGATGGATGGATTTTCTAGTTACAACTACATGATTGTCAAAGAATTAGAACAATTTAAGACAGCCTTCAAAACACCTTGGGGAACTTATGTCTGCGTGAGGATGCCTTTTTGTTTAACCAACACTGGTGCCACTTTCCAGAGAGAAATGGATGTTTACTTTGTAGATTTCATAGATTCTTTCTTAGTGGTACATCAGGATGACTTGACAGCTTACTCCAAGAGGGAGGAAGATCATTGTTCTCATTTGGAGAAGATATTTATGAGAGCTCTAGAGTGAGAGCTCTGGAGTATGGTATTTCTTTGAACCCAAGGAAATGTGCATTTGGTGTTATTGAAGGAAAGTTTCTTGGCCACCTAGTAGGGAAATAGGGAGTGAGTGTTGGAATTAGGAGAGATAAGTACTGAGAGGGGAGGGGTGAATCAGTGCCTTCAAAAAATTTACTTGTAAACCTTTCTGATATATAACTGTAAACAGTAATAACCGACCAAAACAACTTGAATCTAACTACATGAATCAATCATTCATTTAACTTATGAAATTAAACAACATGAAATCAATATGACAATCACATGACACAAGTATTTTGGTAATGTAGAAACCCTTGTTAGAAGGTAAAAACTGCGGTGGGGATGACACCCACAAATTCTTCACTAGTGCAGATAGAAAAGGTTTGCCTGTTAGGGCTACAAGTTTTGATCACTTCTAGTGATCTCACCCTATTAGGAGTGACATGTTAGATCATCTAGATCTACCTAGTTATAGGATTTTAACAACACTAATGAAGTGTGCACTCGGTTAAGAGATTTACATAAGACTATCAAGTCTACTCTGTTAAGAGATTTTATCCAAAACTCTATGACAATTGTCAGAAAGCAATAGGTAATTATCTACTAATTGAAAACTCAATTATCTGATATAGATCTATAAGTTCTAATAAAATATCACCTCACTTGTGATGAATCTCTGCTCTGAACTGCTCGGTAGCCTTTTCTGATTCTGCTTAATCTGAATTCCTCTGTACTCAGTTTTGCTTTGTTAACTGATAGACTTGAAGTTAGGCAATTGCTTCAAGTGCTCCATGATTCATATATCAGCTCACACCAAAAATGATGCGAACACACAAATATATAGTGTTCTATTTTTTTTCCACTTCAACAAAATTAGGTTACACAACATAGTCATAACCCTAAGATCTATGGTGCACAATAATAACCTAGATCAACTATTACAAAAGATATACATTACATTTAATAAATATCATCACATTAAATGTTCCTTGATCTTGGTAAAACATTTTATGAATCATTGTAACCATTTTCATAGAAGTATGTGCCATTTTAGATTACTATGCCATTTTCTATGAACCTCAGTAAACACTGTATAAATTTCTTGGTGTATACTACGATGCTTGGTGTTTACTATCTGTCGATGTCAGTGTCTGCTGGTGCTTGGTAAACTGTCTGATGCTCAGTGTAAATGCTTTATCGACTAGTCTTTCTTACTTCTAGTTATCAATTTTCTCAATGTAAGTGACTGACTGATATCTTTACAAACCTTTTATACTAATGACAACCATAAATGCTCAATAGAGATAACAATCTACCCCTTTTGCATTAGTATCAAAACTTCGAATGTATATAGACAAAATTTTCTATATAAATTATACTTCCACCATATACATATACACATCAAAAAAATTCTAAGTACTCCCCCTCGGTGCATGCTCCCAATAATATGTAGTATACGTAGCATCTATGTAAATATTTGGCATAATAACCTATACATTATTTTTCCCCCTTTTTGATAGTAATGCCAAATACAAAAAATTAGTATACTCACATCTTGTCAAAAATATGCTGGTGGGTTTTCTTCACTGACTCCAAGAGGTTGTCTCATTCCTCTTTCAAGTTGGTGAGAGCAATATGCTCAAGACCAACTTGTGCATGCATGTAAAAGATGTTATCTAACACCTAAATTTCTAGTGTTGCAACGAGTTGTTCAGCTTTGACAATGTGTGCCTCAAAAATTTTTAGGTATGGTAGGAGTTCTATTTGTAACTCAGTAACTTGATCAGTTATGTGCTCTTCTTGTTTCTTCAAATCTGCTATTAACCGCTTGAGTTCTTGAACTCAGTGAATGTTCTTTGAGAAAGTAGTAGGCTCGATTATAGCTGCATTTGTATTTAACTTTATTTCTACTTCCAATCCTTTGATCTTCTCACTGGCTTCAACAGTGAAGGTATCTATAGTACAAAGCTTCAGTAAATATTGACAAATTGTCTGGGTGATATTTTTTATCTTAGTGATTACCTCAGATAATTTGACCTTCTTTAGTACCACTTCTAGGCTTATTTTCTCTGCTAGTTTGTGTTGTATCCTAGATTCTACCCTTTCTTCAATCCATTTATTTACATCAATGTCTGAGGCATTGATCTTCTTGGCAAGTGTAGCAAGTTGATCTATGATAGGAGTATCCTCATCAATACTCACCTCAGGTACTACCTGTTGTAGGATATCCCTCACATCTGTTAAGATTTCTTTTCATTTGTGTTCTTGCTTCAACTTCTCTTGAGCTACCTTTCTTGAACATAATTCTCCATATTTACTTAAGTCTTCAGGGCTTAGGGTCCTCGGGTCACACTCAAGGATAATTATCACTTCATCTAGGGTGATTAGCCCTTTTCCTTTCTTTTTCTTCTTCTTCTCTGGTGCTAGAGTTGATTTCTTCTCAATAACAACAATAGTTTTATCTCCCGATTTTGGAGTGTCCTTCCCAATTAACACATGTTCTTCCTTCTTATGCTTCTTGGTAGTTGTAGTCTCGGTTGATGGAGTGGGAGCCTCAAATGTGGTGTCAAGTGGGATTACCTCTATTTCCTTTGTCTCATCTATTGCCTTTGTCTCAGTAGAAGGTGCCTCTATTTGTGTAGGCTCATATGTCTCTGTAGGTTTCTCAATGTCTTGATCCCCTATGATGTCTTTGTTTTGCTCAGGGTCTGAGTTGTCGGGTTGTACTTGGGAAATAATTGAAAATTCTTCTACAAGTACAGGAAGTTTACCCAGTATTGATGTAAATAGACATTCAGTGTCTAGTACTTCATCTTGATTAGATGTAATATTCACATCTTCATCATCTTTGTCATCAGGATCACCATTTTTTATGTCCTTAATGAGTACATCATCATCGATTTTCTTCTCCAGTTGAATTTTTACTTTATCTGGTGCATCCTGTGAAACACTTATTTCTTCCTTTTTTTCGGTGATATCAATTACCTTAGTAACTGATATACCAGTGTTCTTTGATTTATTTTTTGTTCCCTCATGAATACAAATACCTTTACCTTTGGAATTTTGTCTCTTCTTAGACAAGTTTAAGAATGCTTCTTGCTCAGCTTTTTCTTCTACCTTGAAAATTAATGTCCATAAAGAATCACTTGTGGTATCCATATCTGCCACATTTTCATCCATAATCATCATAGTTTAGTTCTTGATCATAAATTTTTCTTGGTATTTGGTCATGTACTCACTAAGTTCTCCATAGCTTAGATGTGGGGCTACCTGAACTAGAGATCGTTCTCTCTTTCTTTTCTTGGTGTCTAGTGCAATAGCCCATTTTTCAATAATCTTGTCATCCAACTTCTTTAGTAATGCACAGGAAAATTCCATTGGAACTTTCTTGAATTTTATCATCATTTGGATGATAGCCTCTTCTATCTTGGTTTGATCTTCATTTGACATCTTGTCAAATCTATCCATTTCAGGATCGGTAAGATCGTCATGTTCAATTACATCTTCAATAATTTCATCTATTATTTTTGCCTTGTTACTGACCACCTTGAATTGATTGACATCATCTTTAGTCTCAGTCTCCTCAAGATCTTCTTTACTTCTTATCAGTTTTCTCCTTTTCTTTGGTGCCTCAACTACAACCTTGTTCTTTCTCTTGATATATTTCCTTGTCAGTGTAGCTACCCTCAGTTTTGTTACTTTCTCTACTTCTTTATTCTTAGGTGGTGAAGCTGTAGTTAATGAGCTTTTCTTCATACCTTCTTGTACTGGTAACTACTTCATAGGAATTTTAGGTGGAGGAACCAGTGTGGAATCTTCTTCTTCGTCAGACTCGGTCTCCTCACTATCATATGGTTTTTCAGCCAACTATAACCGAACTTCAGTTGCCTATTCAACCGGTGTCTCTTCAGGTGTTTTAGACACATCTCCATATCTAGCAGTAAGATCTTTCCTCATCTTCTTTACCTTTCTAGATATTTTACCAATCTCTATACCTATTGAAATTCTAGATTTGGCATCTTCATATACTCTAAACCTAGTGGCAATGGGATCTTTTGGTAATGCAAGCAATACATTAATAGATTTTAGTGCAAAATCATGGTTCATTTCATAACCCATCAGTTCTAACCATTTTATTCTAGGTTCAACTACTTTTATCATAGTATAATCTATGTTGACTACAAAGCATATATCATTCTCAAATTTTTCAACTAATTCCCTCAAAATTCTACTTTGTTTATGCATTTTAGTCTGAAATTCTTTGAAGTATGCATCAAACTCTATATTTAGTTTATCTCCTAACTTATTCATCATAGCATTAATCTGTTTCGTTATCGGTATATCTGGTTTCCAATTTACTTTACTGACATCAAGTACATACTTTTGTAGATAGAAAAATATGCAAACAAGTAGCGATATGAACTTACATGTATTAGATTTCTTTGTTCTTATTGTCTTCATATTTTCCTATGGTTGATGAAATAGTACCTTGGCAAGATCAACCTGGTGACCTTTCTCCATAATTTTGTATTCCATGTCTACTGCGTTGTAGGGTACATTGTTGAGTCTTCTTGATTGAAATATCTTGTACCCAATCACATGTGTTGCAAACTTAACTGTTGGGTCTCTAATTGTTGAAATTTTCAGTGCCCGACCGTCCCATTGTGCTCCAGTATTCTTCTCAGCATCCGGTCATGATGAACTATGAAAGGCTTTAGTCTTGTCAGTTGTAGGGAGCCTAGTAACCCTACTAATCATTTTTTTGTTGACCTCTATCAGTTTATCTAGCCAAAAAATTTCATCGTGATACCTGCTCAAAATGATTCTGATCTAATTTGTCTTAAATGATTGCGGATAGTGTGTGATACATGATAACCCTAATTCCTCAATCTTCTTGTGTTCTAGTTTCAATTTACCATCGTTGCCATAGAATTGTTGATATGCTGCAATAGTTTCAAAATCTCCAACTTCTCCAATTTTGTAATGAATATACGATCTTACGTCTTCTGTCAATAAAACCCTATCTGGTATGCTCGAAAAAGTGCCCATTAAATCTATTTATGTTGTGACCTTGGGATGTGGCTTAAACTTAGCTTCGATGAAATTTTCCCTAATGATTAGATTAACTTCCTCCTCAATACTTTTTGATTTGCTTGCAAATGATGTAGATGCCATAAATTGATTCTAGGGTTTCAGCAAGCAGTAGGATAAAAAAATTTTGATAGCAAATGAACTTACTCAAAATCATCAAAGAGTGATGTCAATTCAATCTACAGTAGCCTTGAATCCTTCTGAAAAATCTTCTAGCTCAAACTCTTCTCTGTGAAATCTCTACTCTTCGAAATCGCAATGAAATAATAAACTCTATTCTCTATGTATTAATAGAATTTTTGATATTCCCGCTCAAACTTTCATGCAATAAATGTTCAACCTAACTTTTGGTACGAAACAGCTGTCATCTTAGTGACAACTAAAAATTTTATCCACTTGGTTAACATAGGATTTCTTCATCGGTTGATACATGTGATTGGTTAACCTTAGATAGTGATTACCGATGGGTAACCAACTCTCGGTCTCTCTTTTACCGACTATATAACATTGTTATCTCATAACATATAAACCATAGTGCATCTTTATTCATGCTGATTTGGTATAAGTACATCATGTATAAGGTACTATATGTAAAATGTGATCATTTGAAATGTTAGTCCCATACATACCTATTTCACCTTAAGTGGAGGTATCGATGTCACCCAATCCAATGGACGAAGATCGACAACATTACTTGACTCATAATTCTCATTAGATGCTTTCTTCCACATAGTGTTCCTTAACTTTGTGATATCTGTGATAGTATATCCATTCTCAAATATATAGTTTTCATTTGGTGCTTAGTCTTTGCAGTTCTTTCTTAAATGACCAACCCTATGATAGTGCATACAAGCCATTCCAGTGCTTTTCCAGCTTCTTGAATGTCCAATCCAACTCTTTTTGTAACAATTTTCTGCAATGTGTCCATATCTACCACAAGCAGTATAGTTAGCCCATGTATTATAATCCCAAACATAAGAGTTACCTTGTCTCTTTGGTTGATAGGGCTTTCATTGTGTTTGCTTCTTAGGAGTCCATACTTGCTTCATCTTAGCCTTACACTCTCGTGTAGTGTGTCCATGTTTATTACAAGTATAGCATATTTTCTCCACAATGGTATTGTAAGCAATATCATTTTGTTTAGCTCTACATTCATAAGAAGGATGTCCAAACTTACCACAGTACTAAAAATATCCATTAAACTTAGGAGTGACAGGAGGTTTACCTTGTGCTTTGCTTCTACACACATTAGATGTATGTCCTGGTTTGCCATGGTGATAACATGACAACACTTTAGGTTTTTGATTTTGATTGTTGTTGAGTTGTTCAGCTTATTGTGATGATTCTCCTTTTTCAGTGTAGCCTATACTAGCTATACTCCCAAATCTTCTTTGATTAGTCAAAAAATCATCAATCTTCTTAGAACTGTCCTCAGCAAGTTTCTTCATTTCATTTTGTTGCTACCGATTTTTCACTTCATTTCTTAGCTTCTCATTCTCCTCTTTGAGTCTTGCAACATCTTCTAGTCTTCTTGAAAATTATCCATTCACTTAGTTTACCTCTTGATTCACAGTCATCATGTTAGGCCATTTTTCTGTCAGTAAAAATCCTTTGAAAATGGCCTTTTCCATACAAATTTTGAAGTTATCCCACCTTGTTGCACAGTTTTGTCTTGCATTGAAAATCCATAATGTTTCATGGTGTGCACCCTTAGCCCTATGTTCTTCATGTTATCACCTTGCTCCAGTCCAAATTGCACGTGCTGAATTGCAAAACCTAGAGAGTTATTCAAGTTCTAAGGTCTGCAAGAAACTATTTTCAGAATCTGCCTAAGTGTCGAAAACCCACAATGTTTTTGAAAATCCATGATATTTTCGGTCTGTGTGAAAACCTTCATTGTTTTCAACCTTGTGCCTTCCAGCTTTTGTGCACTTATCTTTTGGCATCAAAAACCTTGTGTGTTTTCAATCTTTTCTATCAAAAACCCTGTGTGTTTTTGACCTCATAGTTTCCTGTTTGCTGGCATTCCCTAACTATGCAAGTGCGATGGATGGTGGGCCCGGGTCTTCAAAAGGTTTCAAAATGATTGGTTTTCACATGGCCACATGTCAAAATTTTTTGACATGCGATCATGCGACCACTTGCCACCTATCTGCATGGGTCCCAGTTCTTCATGATGTTCAGCTGACTGGCGGTTAAGTTTTTCATTCCATGATCTGACGACTCACAGTTATCTCCTAGTCTCCTGATTCTGGCAGTTAAGCCCTTAACATTTAGTGACTTGGCTGGCGGTTTACTTTGCCTTCATTGTGCAGTTGCATAATGGTGGGACCTAGTTTCTAGATGAGTCAAAGGATCCTGACATGTCAGAGCATCAACAGTTGTCGCTAAAGTGCGAAGGATTTGTCAGGGCTATGTGAAATTGCACCAGCCATCTGATCTTCTTTTTGTTCGGTGCTCTGTTGTGGGTCTGATGATAGGTCAAGCCATCCTAGCATATTCTAGTTGGATGTGTCAGGTACAGGTGGAGAAATGACAGTGTGACTATGCAAAGAGCTAGTTGTGGGGCCGCTGTCAGAGAGTTTGTGACGAGGACATGATCTAACGACTGGCATAAATTCTCATATGTTTTGTCAGAGCTATGAGATCTTACACCCACCGTCGATTCTAAGGCTTATGATGGGTGGGTCCTATGTTAGTGACCAGGTGGATACAATGAATAGCATGGTGACAGGTGGCAGTCTTGTTCCCTTGTCGCGTGATCGCAAGGGCCATCTTTCAGCCATGCGATCATGCGACAAGGCTGCCACGTTGTGTTGGGGCCCGATGGTAGGTGGTGATGTGGCATCTTCTGATTGGTCTAAGGTAGTGATTTGGTAGTTCGTTAGTGGGCCCAAGAGATTCAAAGGGTAGGATGGTGTGGTAGATCTAGTGGTTGGTGCATGATCTCATGGGAGGTGTTAGACCCATGCGATCATGCGCCCGCCGTTCGATTTCAAAGGCTTGTAAAAGTGAGTCCTGTGGCAGGTGTGACTCGGTAGTTGCAGGGAATGGTGACATGACATGTGGCATTAGGTGGGCCTAGGTCTAAGGTGTGGTGGCTATTGGCAGGACCGAGGCATGGTAAGTAGTGGTTAGTCACATGTTCGCATAGCCTTTTTCAAGGCTATGTGATCATGTGACTAACATTTTGTGCTAACTCACGTGGTGATGGTTATGTGGAGGTAGAGGATTGCAGTGTGTCGCATGTTCACATAGCCCATCTCTTGGCTATGTGATCATGTGACCAAGCACAAATGTGACCGATTCCTATTGTGGTTAATCTTGTCGATGCCTGGGAAAATGAAGATTTGACAATGGAGACTTAAAGTTAGCCAAAATTTGAATATAGACTGCCAATTTACTTCTGGCACCATGAATGTGACCGTTTGAACTTGCAGAGAGTTTTTTGTGACCGGAGGTACCAAAATTGAATGCTTTCATGGCCAAATTTGACTAGTTTGGTGGAGATGGTTGTTGCAATGTGATCCAGGGTTCCTGTGGTCGACTACATGATGGTTTTATACCTGGTGAAGGAATTTTTTGTGCTCGAGGTGTGTTTGCAGGTGGTTGATTAGATTGATTTTCATGGCAATTCCTAGTTTTCTATCCTGGCTCACAGATTTTCATGATTGCAGATCTGTTTGAGATTTTCTCTCTCTCGATTGCTTTGGTTCCTGCCCCTGCATTAATTTTTTATGTGTTCCAGTTGGTTAGGTGGGTGAAACTTTGACCCCAATCATTCATAGCTTGTTGCAACCTATTTTGGGTTTCCAAGATGACTAGTGGTATATATTGCAAGTTTTTTGATAGTGTAGGGGTTCCAGCTTCGAAGTTCTAAAGTGTTCCTAGTCTTGGATCCAAGATTGTAACACTTTTGCATTCGGTATTCTGTTGATGATAGAGAAAAAGTTGCAGGTCTAAGCTGTAATTTTCAAGCTTGACTCCTCTGGATTGACTGTTTACACTTAAGGATTCTTCATACTTAATACAAGTACATGACTCTTATCTCTCCTTTGTGTCAACTTAGATAGATTCTAAAATTTCTAGTCCTCTGCATATTGTTTTATGTATATGTATCCATTCTTGAGTTCTAATCCAAGATTAGATGAAATGATGCTTTAGATGGGACATAGATCTATCTTATTTTCTATGTAAGGATATCTCATAAGTAGTAAAGGAGATTGTAGGTGTGTTTATTGCTTGGAATCTTAGCTATTGTCTGGTGTGTGTAGCATTCATGTTCTAGGAGATCTTGCTCAATGGATGAGGCACTGGCCTAAATGATTATCTCTTTATCAACAAATACTGATTGTTGTTGTTATGATCCCAAAAGCATAAGTTAAGAACCATCCTTTTAAGTTTTGAGTATTTGGTTGTATGTGATTCTACCCATAGTAATGGAGAGTCAATAAGTGTGTGGTTAACACTTAGTACTTTCTTACTATCCTATTATCTGTTATTCAAACCTAGTTCTTGGTGTATGAAGTATATTTTATACTAGGTTAGGTGCACCCGCCTTGGTTTTGTAGAGCCAGAAGTAGAAGAGGGCATATTAAGTCCCTATAGTTGGTCTAGTTTCCTTACAGAGCTCCCACACTTGGAACTAACCATTCTTAATATCAGTCTCAAGGTACATTGGCAGCCTATATAAGGAAACTCAGGTGCGGAAATAGCTTCCTACGCTAATCTCTATAGGAGAGTATTGTGCAAATTCTTATAAATCCTTACAATTTCAGATTTTTTAACAACTTTAACAAAGATATTGCAACCACATACCATACATATAGAAAAATAGAGAATGACACAATGATATACCTTGGGGAAAACCTTTCGATAAAAAACCCCAGCACTCCAAAACCTGCACAATGTATTATCTTCAACACAAAGATTACAATACATTTGCAATGCAAGTTCTTTCAAGAAATGAGAGACAAAGCCAACAAGACTTAAATTTATGTTATATCTCTCCCATAGGAGAAGCATCATATATATAGACTCCTCTGGACCCAAAAATAGGCACAACCACCAAGACCCATGCACAAAGCCACATGTACATAGTTGTTACATGCAATCCCAAGAATAGGCATCCATCCCTAGAATAGACTATGACAGCTTGTCATAGAATCTGCCAAAAATAATGGTCACAAGAGAAGTGTAAGAGAATCTGTCATACCAACCTATTTTTGGTATATTCTCTTACACACACCAACCACTTCTTCTTGGGTGCCCAAATAGGCCCAAGTCATAAGATGCTCTTACACCTGTCATAGCACATTCCTTAAATAGTTCTTACGCATCATAAGAATCTGTCATGACCATTTCAGTCATGATCTCCTTATGCACAAGATGCTGACACATCAAGTGAAGTGACACATCAACATGCCAACTAGACATGTACACTCACACTTAATTACATTATTTGCAAAAAATACATTTACAAAACAAATAATAAGAATAGGAATTATCCAAGGTTGAGACACCTTATTCATAACAGCCTATTAGAGCATAAGTGTCATTTTGGACACCAACAAGATGGCAACTCTACTGGGGAGCCATGGTATAGAGTCATGTTTGGTAAAGAAGATATTCTTCATGTTTTTCCAAGAGAGTCAGGTCTATTTTATCTATCATTGTTAAGTCTGAAAGTCCTAGTTCCTGAATTATTTTTCAGTGATTTCTCACATTTTGGTGAGTGGTGACTCCGAGTTCTCTAATGTACACCAGTGTGCATATTTGAAGGAAGGCTACAAAGAAAGAGGTGGACTTGTAGTGATAGTGGTAGAAAACATTTGTGCTCCTGTGACTTATAGTGTTAAGTCAAGAGAGGAATCATAAGAGGACTCATGTGGGGTGTATTGTGAGTTGCTGATTTGAAGGTCTAAGTTTGAAGAAGGTCTCAGCTTTCTTTTCTTTCCTCTGCAAGGAGGTGGCGGCTCTACAAAGTGTTAAGGGTGATTTGAAGGTGACTCTAAATCACACATTTCTTGCAGTTGCTCCAATACATCCAAGTATTTCTTAAGAAGTAAAATGTTTCCCTATCAAGTGTCTAGCACTATTGTAAAGGGATAAGTGTTAGTGGGTAGTTCCTCATGGAGGAGTACATGCCCCTTTGTTTTGATGGCATTGAAGGTGCCTCTAATAAGTTCTTTACTGAGGATGGGTATGAGGAAAATGATGAAGATCAGACATAAGAAAATAGTGTCTCTGTTGATCCCATCATGAGTGATAATGACTATGAGAATCTTCTCATCAAGATTGCTACTCTTAAGAAGAAGATTATAGAGAGCAATGTTGAGATCTGGTAGTTAGAGGAGGACAAGAGATTGCTACGACTGGTGGTTCCTTATGATGATCATGAGGAGGCCAGTGTCTCTGATGTTGAGTCTCATTATGTGGAAATTATTGACTATGAAGCTGACACTGAGGTCAATGCATATGAGAGTGTTGAAGATGAATCTGAATTTGATAATATTTCCAGTTTGTCTGCAGATTTTTCTTCTATTCAATATCAGAAGGTTGTTTTTTTGTCCCAGTTTGATGATGTTCTGTGTGAAGAGGAGAATATTGGATATAATGCAAATGATGATTCCTGCATAGATTGCTTCACACAAAATGACCTAAGGGTAGAAATGTGTATCCTTGTTTCTAACAAGGATGATTTTTTTAGCATTGAGGGTGAATTTGATGAAGATGAAAATAAAGCCCAAAGTCCATTGAGCAGTGAAAGGATTTCAGCACTCTTGGCTGAAGAATTTCAGAGGTATGCCCCTACTTTGGATTTTGATTTGTAGCTCCCCTATGATGTATCCTTTGACACTGATAATGAGGCCAGTGTTCAAAATGGTAGTGATGGTCCATTTTCACCAGTTTTCCCCTCATGTAATGACACTGCAAAAGGAGAGGTAGAAGGACATGATAGTGTGTTGTCCTATCATCAAGATTATAGTGATGAACAAGTTTCTTGTTCATATCCTTTTCCTTCTTTTGCCAAGAATGATACTGATTGTGACAGTGTTGAAGAATTTTCTTTCAGCAGTTGGGACATAACTTCTTTTGATGGAAATAGTGATGAAGATCAGTTGTTCCCCTGTCACAAAAATTTTAAAGAGGACCTTCACTTGGTTTATGATCCAGTCAGTAAGGACATCATTGGTGAACCAGGTTGCTCAGTGGCTGAAGCAATACATGAAGGTAAACCAGAGGATTCAAGTCCTTTTCAGCCAGGTAACTCTGATGTAATGCATGGTAATCAATGTGCTGCATTTTTTGATGCATTGCTAGATCAAATTTTTGTTTCTAGTCATCAAGGAGAAGTAGATGATGTTCCCTACTTCTTGGAATTTGAATATGAATATGGTGGTTGTGACCGGAAAGACATGGGCAGTTATCATTATAGTTTCATTTTTCAGCCTATGAAAATTCACATATGTTGGTAGCAAGATGGTCAAGATAGTTTCAAGTGTTTGGCCACATATGTAGATGAAAATTAGACCTTTGATTCAAGGGGGTCATTGATTTCATTTTGGTGGCCTGGGGCCATCAAGTAAAGTTGTAAATCTTGTAAATTTTGTAAATATTCTTCCCTTTCTGCTATGTGTTTCCTTTCCTAGTTCGGTTGCCAATTTTTGAGTTCCTTGTTTTTGTCTAGTGGGTGGTCTGCTCTCCCAGAAATCCTAAATTTTCACATGGGCACAAGTTACCCATCATCCCCAGCTAGAGCCACTGTTAGGCCATTTTTCTGTCATAGCAAAAATCCTTTGAAAATGACCTTTTCCATGCAAATTTTGAAGTTATCCCACCTTGTTGCACAGTTTCATCTTGCATTGAAAATCCATAATGTTTCATGGTGTGCACCCTTAGCCATATGTGCTTCATGTTGTCACCTTACTCCAGTCCAAATTTCACGTGCTGAATTGCAAAACCCAGAGAGTTATTCAAGTTCTAAGGTCTGCAGGAAAATATTTTCAGAATCTACCTAAGTGTTGAAAACCCACAATGTTTTTGAAAATCCATGATGTTTTCAGTCTGTGTGAAAACCTTCATTTTTTTTGACCTTGTGCCTTCTAGCTTTTGTGTGCTTATCTTTTGGCATCATAAACCTTGTGTGTTTTTTATCTTTTCTGTTGAAAACCCTGTGTGTTTTCGACCTCATAGTTTCCTGTTTGCTAGCGTTCCCTAACTGTGCAAGTGCGATGGATGGTGGGCCTGGGTCTTCAAAATGATTGGTTGTCGCATGGCCACATGTCAGACTTTTCTGACATGCGATCATGCAACTGCTTGCCACCTATCTGCGTGGGTCCTAGTTCTTCATGATGTTCAATTATTTGGCGGTTAAGTTTTTCAGTCCATGATCTGGCGACTCACGGTTATCTCCTAGTCTCCTGATTTTGGTGGTTAAGCCCTTAACATTTAGCGACCCGGATAGCAGTTTACTTTTCCTTCATCACATAATTGTGTAATGGTGGGACCTAGTTTCTAGATGAGTCAGAAGATCCTGACATGTCAGAGCATCAACAGTTGTCACTAAAGCATGAAGGATTTGTTAGGGCTATGTGAAATTGTGCCAGCTATCTGATCTTCTTTTTGTTTGGTGCTCTGTTGTGGGTTCGATGATAGGTCAAGCCATCCTAGCATATTCTGGTTGGATGTGTTAGGGACAGGTGGAGAAATGACAGTGTGACTATGTGAAGAGCTAGTTGTGGGGCTGCTGTCATAGAGTTTGTGATGAGGACATGATCTAACGACTGGCATAAGTTCTCATATGTTTTGTCAGAGCTATGAGATCTTACACCCATCATCCATTCTAAGGCTTATGATGGGTGGGTCCTATGTTAGTGACCAGGCGGATACAATGAATAGCATGGTGATAGGTGGCAGTCTTGTTGCCTTGTCGTGTGATTGCAAGGGCCATCTTTCGGCCATGCGATCATGCAAAAAGGGTGCCATGTTGTGTTGGGGCCCGATGGAAAGTGGTGATGTGGCATCTTTCGATTGGTCTGAGGTGGTGATGTGGTAGTTCATTAGTGGGCCTGAGAGATTCAGAGGGGAGGATGGCATGGAAGATCTAGTGGTTGGCGCATGATCCCATGGGAGGTGTTAGACCCATGCGATCATGCGCCTGTCCTTTGATTTCAAAGGCTTGTAAAAGTAAGTCTTGTGGTAGGTGTGACTTAGTAGTTGCAGTGAATGGTGGCATGACATGTGGCATTAGGTGGGCCTAGGTCTAAGGTGTGGCAGTTGTTGGTAGGGCCAAGGCATGGTAAGTAGTGGTTAGTCACATGTTCGCATAGCCTTTTTCAAGGCTATGCGATCATGTGACTAATGTTTTGTGCTAACTCACAGTGGCGACGGTTATGCAGAGGTAGAGGATTGCAGTGTGTCACATGTTTGCATAGCCCATCTCTTGGCTATGCGATCATGCGACCAAGCACAAATGTGATTGATTCTTGTTGCGGTTAATCTTGTCGATGCCTGAGAAAATGAAGATCTGACGATGGAGACTTAAAGTTGGCCAAAATTTGAATATAGACTGCCAATTTACTTCTGGCACCACGAATGTGACCGTTTGAACTTGTAGAGAGTTTTTTGTGACAGGAGGTACCAAAATTGAATGCTTTCATGGCCAAATTTGGCTATTTTGGTGGAGATGGTTGTTGCGATGTGATCCAGGGTTCCTGCGGTCAACTACATGATGGTTTTGTACCTGGTGAAGGACTTTTTTATGCTCGAGGTGTGTTTGTAAGTGGTTGATTAGATTGATTTTCATGGCAATTCCTATTTTTCTATCTTGGCTCATAGATTTTCATAATTGCAGATCTGTTTGAGATTTTCTCTCTGGATTGCTTGGTTTCCTGCCCCTGCATTAATTTTTTATGTGTTCTAGTTGGTTAGGTGGGTTAAACTTTGACCCCAGTCATCCGTAGCTTGTTGCAACCTATTTTGGGTTTCCAAGATGACTGGTGGTATATATTGCAAGTTTTCTGATAGTGTAGGGGTTCCAGCTTCAAAGTTCTAAAGTGTTCCTAGTCTTGGATCCAAGATTGTAACACTTTTGCATTCGGTATTTTGTTGATGATAGACAAAAAATTTCAGGTCTAAGCTATAATTTGCAAGCTTGAATCCTCTGGATTAACTATTTACACTTAAGGATTTTTCATACTTAATACAAGTACATGACTCTTATCTCTCCTTTGTGTCAACTTAGATAGATTCTGAACTTTCTAGTCCTCTGCATATTGTTTTATGTATATGTATCCATTCTTGAGTTCTAATCTAGGATTAGATAAAATGATGCTTTAGATGGGACATAGATCTATCTTATTGTCTATGTAAGGATATCTCATAAGTAGTAAAGGGGATTGTAGGTGTGTTTATGGCTTGGAATCTCAGCTATTATCTGGTGTGTGTAGCATTCATGTTCTAGGAGATCTTGCCCAATGGATGAGGCACTAGCCTAAATGATTATCTCTTTATCAACAAATACTGATTGTTGTTATGATCCCAAAAGCATAAGTTAAGAACCATCTTTTTATGTTTTGAGTATTTGGTTGTATGTGGTTCTACCCATAGTAATGGAGAGTCAATGAGTGTGTGGTTAACACTTAGTACTTTCTTACTATCCTATTATCTGTTATTCAAACCTAGTTCTTGGTGTATGAAGTATATTTTATACTAGGTTAGGTGCACCCACCTTGGTTTTGCAGAGCTAGAAGCAGAAGAGGGCATATTAAGTCCCTATAGTTGGTCCAGTTGCCTTGCAGAGCTCCCACACTTGGAACTAACCATTTCTAATATCAGTCTCAAGGTACATTAGCAGCCTATTAGAGCATAAGCATCATTTTGGACACCAACACATCATTTGATTAGTTACTTGGAAATGACGATCAATGAGTCTCTGTATTTCACTTTCTTTTGCTTGAAGTTGTTTAGTCATCTATCTTCGATCATCAATAGCTAGATTCCTTTCTTGCTCGGCTTTTCTAGCATTGTTCATATTTTCTACCATTCTCACCATTTGATATTCTTGACCGATTTGTAGTGCTTTCACTTGATCAGTTAAATGTTGATTCCTTTTTGATAAATCAGTGATTATGCTTTCAAATCTATCAAAGATGCTTCCAGAACTAGATCCAATATGCTCGAACATTTCATTAATAGGTTCTTCATGGTAAGCAACCCCATTTTGTGTAATAGCTAGGTTCTTCCTTTCAACCAGTAATTTCTTCAATCCTTCCTTGGCTTCCTTATACTATTCCACAAACATCTGCATATGTATCTTTTGATTCTCAATAGTCTTATCAAGCTTGTATCTCTCCATGACTTAGATCTTTACCCTTCAGTGGTTAAATTATTCAATAAGAGAACTGAGCTCTGATACCAATTGTTGGAATTAGAAGAGATAAGTACTGAGAGGGGAGGGGTGAATCAGTGCCTTCAAAAACTTTACTTGTAAACCTTTTTGATATATAACTGTAAACAATAATAACCAACCAAAACAACTTGAATCTAACTGCATGAATCAATCATTCATTTAACTTATGAAAGTAAACAATATGAAATCAATATGACAATCACATGACACAAGTATTTTGGTAATGCAGAAACCCTTGTTATAAGGTAAAAACTGCGGTTGGGATGACACCCACAAATTCTTCACAAGTGTAGATAGAAAAGGTTTGTCTGTTAGGGCTACAAGTTTTGATCACTTTTGGTGATCTCACCCTGTTAGGAGTGACATGTTAGATCAGCTAGATCTACCTAGTTATAGTATTTTAACAACAATAATGAAGTGTGCACTCGGTTAAGAGATTTACATAAGACTGTTAAGTCTACTCTGTTAAGAGATTTTATCCAAAACTCTATTACAATTGTCAAAAAGCAATAGGTAATTATTTGTTAATTGACAACTCAATTGTCTAATACAGATCTATAAGTTATGATAAAATATCACCTCACTTGTGATGAATCTCTGCTATGAACTGCTTGGTAGCCTTTTTTGATTCTGCTCAATCTAAATTCCTTTGTACTCAATTCTACTCCGTTAATTGATAGACTTGAAGTTAGGCAATTTCTTCAAGTGTTCCATGATTCATATATTAGCTCACACCAAAAATGATGCGAACACACAAATATATAGTGTTCTATTTTTTTGCCACTTTATCAAAATATCTTTACAAACCTTTGATACTAATGACAACCATAAATGCTCAATAGAGATAATAGTGAGAATTGACCCAGAAAGAGTAATGGAAATTGATAAGATTCAAAAGACAAAAAATGTAAAGGGAATTCAATCTTTCTTTGGTCAAGTAAATTTCTTGAGAAGATTTGTTACTAACTTTGTTGAGACCACCAGACCAATATCCAAGATGTTAAAGAAGGGATTTGAAATAAAGTGGGATGGTGAACCTGATGAGGCTTTCAAGAAGATCAAGCAAGAAATCAAGGATGCACCTATCCTAAAAGAACCCAACTATAGTCTTCCAATGCATATTTTTTCCTTTGCTTCTTTCCATACGGTTGTTGCAATCCTGTTGTAGAAAAATGATGAAGGTTTTGAAGAACCAATTGTATTCTTTAGCAAATCCTTATAGGCTACAAAGTTAAAGTATGATATCAATGAAAAACAAGCATATGCACTTGTTAAGGCTGTAAAGGCTTTTAGATGTTATTTTATGGGAGCAAGTGTGATTTCTTTTGTACCAAGTGCTGCAGTGAAGGACATCTTTTCACAGCAAGAAGTATCTGGAAGGAGATGCAGATGGATCAATAGAATTCAAGAGTTCAACATCGATATCCATATCACCAAGTTGGTCAGAGGAAAAGGATTGGCAAAGCTCATGGCACAATCAAATCTTGATGCAAAACATGTGAATCAAGCTGAGATTGATGATACATGTGATATGGACAATTGTGTTTGGTATCAGGATATAATTTATTTTTTGAAGAATATGAGGTGTCCATTGGAAATGGATGACCATAAGAAGAGAAAACTAAAATTATAGGCAATCAAGTATATAATTATAAGATGCAAGCTATATGGAAAAAAATTAGATTGTGTGTTCTTGAAGTGTGTTGATGAAAATCAAGCTGACAAGTTGTTAAAGGAAATGCATGAAGGAATCTATTGTGGGCATTATATGGGAAAGACTACTGTTCAGAAGATTTTGAGGGTAGGGTTCTGGTGGCCCATAGTTTTCAAGGATGCAAAGAAAATGGTAAGAAAGTATGATGCTTGTCAGAGATTTTCTAGTAAGTTGAAATTTTTAGGAAACATGCCACTAAGACCAGTGGAGGTACAGGCCCCTTTTCAATAATGGGGAATTGAATTTTTTGGATAAAAACCAAACAAGTCTAGTGGGGGGCACTCTTGGATCTTAGTTGCTACTAACTACTTCACAAAGTGGTTTGAAGCTATTCCCACAAGGAATGCAACAAGTAAGGTAGTGATTGATTTCTTGTTGCAAAATATTGTCACTAGATTTGGTTGCCCAGAAATAATTTTCTATGACACTGCAATGTGCTTTAGATCTGGTGAATATAAAGAATTATGTGAAAGCCTAGGGATTCAATCATCATACTCTTCTCCTTACCATCCACAAGGAAATGGACACGTAGAATCAACTAACAAGAGCCTGGTGAAAATTCTTAAGAGGATTCTTGAAAAGAACAAGAAGGCATGGAATTCAAAACTACCATTAGCTCTGTGGGCTGATAGAGTAACAATGAAGAAGGCAATTGGATGTGCACCATTTGACCTTGTATATGGAATTCATGCAAGAATGTCACAAAATAATTTATTGGAAATGTACAAGTTTGTGTAGATATATGATGATGATCTAGATGATGAGATGCAACTAAGGATCGAAGATTTTATTAAGCTAGATGAAACCATAAGGTAATCATCTTCAAGGAATACTAAGATGCAATTGCAAGTCAAGCACTTCTATGACAGAAAAGCTATAGGAAGAAAATTTGAACTAGAAGACCTAGTACTACTCTAGAATGCCAGATTGGAGGATAAAGGTAAACATGGAAAATTTGACCCAATTTGGCTAGGGCCATATTTGATTCATGAGAAATGGGGACCAGATTCATATCTTGTCAAGGATCTTACTAGTGTTGTTCAAGAATTGCATGTTCATGGACAATTATTGAATAGGTACTTTTTCTAAGAGATATATTTTATTTTACATAAAAAGTAGTTAGGTTTTTTGTATATATTGTAAGTTTTGTACAGGTGTGGTGTGTTTCTTTCTTGCCTGGTTTGGTCATTGTATATAGGTTTTGCTTTGCTCTCTACATGTTGTCATTTTGTCAAGTTTGTGGCCTGCTTTCCCTATAAATTCTAGGATCTTGCATGGGCACAAGTTACCCATCATCCCCACATAGAGCCACTATTAGCCAAGTTTTCTATACCTGCATAACCTATGAAAAATTTTCATTTTACGTTGGAAAACTAGGTCTTTGTCCTTAGGGTTTCACAAAAAATTGTCATACCAATGTCTAAAACCCTACCCTAATCTATTTTCATGTTACTTTTTCATGACAATTAAGTCTTTCCTTGCATGTGGTCTTATTTTCCTTTATTCTCTAGGTCTCATAATGTTTTAATGTTGACAAGTATCATCTAGCGATCCATCGACTAAAGGGTGTCATGTGGTGTTCGTCAAATCTCCAAGTTCTGAGTAGTTAATGGTAAACATCAAGCAATCTAGCGAATGTGGTTGTCTCTTATTCTCTAGTTTATGGTGGTTAGTGACCTAGCATTTAGCAATCTAGCGAATAAGCACTTGGTTAAGCATATTACCATTGTAGCTCATTCTCTTAATATAATGGTCAGGTTTCTAATGATCTAGCAACTTGGCAATAACCACTGATGCAGATAAGATCTAAAGGTTGGCGCTTCATCTCATGAATTATCCAGGGTTCAGTGAATTATTTGATGACTTGGTGAAAAAAGGCTATTGCACATTCTCTAAGTGTAACTGGGGTTAAGAGAATTGTTCTAAGATTCAACGAATGCTTCAGCCATGAGTTCTCATAAGCAAGCATGAGTTAAGACAGGAATCTAGAGAACACGAGATTCATTCAGTCGTGGGATCTCGATATGTAGCCATAGTTAGTGAAAAGGTTTGGAGAATGAGAGAATAAGTCTTAGTCACTTATTCTCTAAATATAACCTCAGGTCAAGAAAGGGTTATGAGATTATGTGAATGCCTTTTTTCGCATGTTCTCTAGATTGGACCCTAGTTAAATAAAAATCTCAGTGATTCAGAGAAGTATTTAGTCACATGTTCTCCAGACTAGGGATGAGTTAACATAAGGGATCCAAGGATTCAAGATGACTGTTGATGCAGTCAAGATCTAAGGGTTGGCATTGGATCTCCAAATCAAACTTCAGGATAAGAAAAGGTTTAGAGACCATGTGAATGCTTCGTTCGCGTGATCTCTAGATGAGAGCATGTTTAAGTAAAGGTCTCTGAGATCTAGTGACTACCTCAGTCGCATGTTCTCATAATGAACTATGAGTTAAGCTTAAGGAATTTGAGACTCATCATGGACCATTGATAAATTCAAGATTGGATGGAGGTCGCTGATTCTCTAGATATGACCCTAGTTAAGGCAAGGGTTGGGCAATTTAGTGAATGCTTTAGTTGTTGAACCTAATGATCAAACCAAGGTCAAGTAATGTAATAAGAGATTATGAGAACATCCTTAGTCATTGAATTTCTGAATGAGTAAAGTTAAGTTCTTTGGGTCATAAAGTGAAAAAGCAACTCTGATGTGGAAAGGACATAATGACAGGTTGGAAAAAAGTAATTAATCAACCAATCACAGTACAGATGAGGTTTTTTATCCATTTTCAAGGGTTTTTTTGAAACAATAAAATAGTGAACATGGCTTGTCACCTTTTTTGATAATTCAATGCGGCATGCCTAGATTTGAACTTGGTTTCATGTAGAAGTGAATGTTGAGGTGACTGAGAAGAAGATTTTCTTAGATTTCAATCATTCCCATCCATTCATTTCTCAAGGATATATAGACAAGATGCTTGTATTCTCACACTAATCAGTTTTCAAAAGAGTGAATTTGTGAAGCCAAGTAGTTGCAGAGATCCGGTTTCAAGGAGATAATTTGTAGAGAGAGGTATTTTCGTAAGCAACATGAGTCAACCAGAAGCCAGTCATGCATCATCTAGTGAAGGGGCACATGAGAAGGCTGGAGATTAGAAAGGGAAGCTGAATTATTCTGAAGAATTCATCTAGTTGCTTTCAAGATCAACGTAGAATAAGAAGGTTAGTGATGAAACCTTCATTGATGCCTTAGCTAATTGTAGAGACCCTCTTACCACAGATGTCTCAGGTTACCACATTTTCAACTAATTTTATAGTAATAGGGACAAGCCCATTCCAATGTGTAATGCCTGGAAGCTAGGTTTAGGAAAATTGGTAGTTCCTGATGTTTCCCTACATGTAGATTTTCTAATTGAATTGGCTAGGAATTATTACCCTATCTCCAAGATAATTAAGAGAAGTGACAAATCATCTATGGTTACCCTAGATAGAGGGTTGTTTATGAAGGCTTTTAGAATATACACCTCTTCTTCAATGGAGATTAACCTAGGAAGGGAGAAGGAAAGGTATAGCAAGTAGATACAGCTTGTGAATTCCCAAATTGTCTACCACATGCCAAAAACTAGAAAGTACGTAGCCCCACTCCCTACCCATATGAGTTCTAGTTGTTAAATTCTTACATGAAGTAAATTTCTTATGGTTTGTGTCAGGTCCTAGGGGTTGATGGAGATAAAGAAAGGATGCTGACAAATTTGTTGATGATCATCTTGCATATGCAAAGTCATCATGCCAACATAGATTATGATTACATCCAGTATGTGATCGATAGGATGCATGACGGCCTAGTTTCAATCATGGACATAAACAAGCCATCCAAATTTATGCATTATTCCTTATTAATGTATTTGATTATGTTTTTAAATATTGATTATATGGATTTGAACATGTTAAGACCAAGGAAGGTGGGCAAGTTAGGGCCAAACCCAGTACAATTCTGGTTGAGGGTTTGGAATACTACATCAAATGAATGTGACTTTAATGCTCTCCAAAATTGGATGGTATACCCTCTATTAAAGATGATGGGAGAAAATGTCGCAAGGCTCTCAGTGAAGGCACTAAGGCTTCTAAGACCTAGACATTATGTGGATAAGTGGCCAATAGATCATAATTGGGGAGATTTCTACCTAGGTGAGAATTTTACCATCATTAGAGTTTATGGTTGTCCTCAAGCCCCACATATTCTTCCCAAGTATGTGCCACCAAGGATTTCTCTGATGGATTTTATCTGGCAGTTGATCTGGACTGACAAGGAGATCCTGGCTCCACATAGAAAAGATACTTTCACTCCTAGGATATTCAAGGTAACTGATTTCACAAATGGGAAAAGAACCTTGCCTTAGGTGTCTCAGTGGCTGAACCAATTTATGATTCCAACTAGAATATTTAGATATGTTGACCCTAAGGATTTCATTAAGAATGCTAGAAATATTCTGATCCCTAGCATTGGAGTCATTAAGGAGCATGAGGGCTATGATGTGGAAGATATCATTAGGAATAACTTGGATGAAGAAGAAATTAAAAATAGATTGTGAAAGGTCCAAGATTGATTGGAGTTGGAGTTTCAATGGAAGGAGGATAACATTCCATTTAGTGGTTTATTCCTTGACCTACCATATATTTCAATGATTGACATGATGATCCAGGAATTTGGCATCTTGTACAAACAATTGGATTCCCAATTGGATGCCAAGGAGATAGCTAAAAAGGGATACTCATCTTCTGAGTATGAGACTGATATTTAGGGTTCCTATGAGGAAGATAGCCCACCTCATAATGTAATGGAGCCACAAAAAGAATAGGGCAATGATATACCAGAGGAAGAGGACACACATGAGCCTCCAGAAAAGAAACAAAGGATTAAGGAGGGTGAATCCTCAAGGGCTAAAGGTGCAAAGAAAAATATGGACATGACTTCTGTCCTAGTACCAGATGATATGTCTTATTACCATCTATAGAGAAAAAGGCTAAGAGAAGGGAAGAAGGTATGCATACAAGAGGAGGTTGAGCTGCCCCTATTGTCATGCCAGGATGAAAGAGAGATAATTCAAGAAGAGCTCATTAATGATGATGAATTCACCAAGAGTGATGAATTTAAGAACTTCTTAATTTGGAGAAAGTAACATGAGCTTGCTAAACAAGGGACTGAGGGTGTAGAGCTAGACAATGAAGCCCTCCAAGGCTTAACTACATATGATCCAGCATCAAAAAAGATAACATTTTAGGAGGCTAGGAAATTGGTGAGATAAAGTGGGATACTCCTAGTTCCAGGATGGGACTTGACCTTGGCCTTTATAATTGATCAAATAAGGAGATAGCCACAAGGTGGCTTGTCTTATGAAGCTCAAATTGGAGAAATGATCAGAGGTTGTGGTTATGAACCTAGATCCCAAATATTGGCCATGTGGTCTCTAGTTCCAAGAACACAAAAGCCCTCTCTTGTCAATATTGAGGAAAAAATGTATGGAGACAAGATCATCTAGACTATTCAGAACACTAGTGATCTTGAGATCTCAAAAGAAGTGACTCATTTTTCACATTTGAATGAGGCCAAGAATGCTCAGCTTTCTGATAGATATGGGAGATGTATGAAGATTCCATGAGGTTGGCCAAGGATAGGGAGGAAAAGCTCATAAAAATAAAGATGTTGGAGGATGAGCTAGATTTAATAAGGGGTAATCTTGAAGAAACATCAAAAGTTTTCCCTCCTATTATTGTTTTTGAGGTTGCAAAGGTTTTCTTGACAGAGGTTTTGGAACATAGGTTTGAAAGGATCAAGGAAAAGATGGACTCAGTCCACAATTCATTTACCATGTTGAAAAGGGTGAATTCATTTACTTTGGAGCTATTATTTAATGTGTGTTTTGGTAGAGATGCATTGTTTGAGAATCTTGAAGCATTGTAGCCACATAGGACTGACATTCTAGAATCTGTTGGGGTAGTAGGAGAAAGGATTAATCTCATTGGTTCAACATGGGCATTTTTCAAGGGAAAGGCAAGCCATGTCAGAGCTAAGTTAGGAATGTTCGAACCTAACTTTAGCAAGTACTTGCCACCTATTCATAAAGGTGATGGTGACATCACAATGGTAAAGGAGTGGAAATCAAGGCTGGATCAATTGCTGACAAATCTAGATGCTTTCTTAAAAAGTGATGGTACTTTGGACATCACTAGGTTCAATAAAATCCTTGATGATGTTTTTAAGGTGGAGAATGATTGCTCCATGTTTTTTGCAGAGGTAATGGCTACAATGATTCCAAGTGGAATAAACAGATGAAGATAGTACAAGATTTGAAGGAGTACACACCTAGCCTACCGAGAAAGCAGTTGCTACATGGGATACAAGCACAAAGCCCAAGAAGAAGAGGCTTGCACCTATTGATGTGGACACATTGGAGGAGGACTAAGTAACACATGGTACCTAATTATTAAGCACAAGGAGAATAGTCATCATGAAGAGGACAGTGTAAGTTAGCCAGTTGAGGCCGTCACTTTCCATATAACAACCTTAGAGACTATTCTAAATATTTACAAAAAAAGGTGCCACCTACTAAGGATATCACATGATGTACAAATACTACTCCAGTCTCCATCATGTTGTGTAACCATATGTAATGGTTTTTGTCTTTAGTGTTTTCCTTTCCTAGCCATCTGAAGCTTGTTTCATCGTGACTTTTCTAGGATTCTAAGGTGGCTAGTGAATACTATAAGTAACTAGTAACTTTTTTTAAAGGATGTTGAAATTTTTTGAAATAAGATAGAATGTAATTTTTCCTCTAGTTTTTATTCAAGCTTTGGCCATTATAAATGTACTGATACAGGAAAGTTTAATGAAAATATAGTGGAATTATTTCTCAAATTTTTGTATGTCTTCTTGTTTAAGACTTAAATTCTTGTATGTTGAGTTTGTAAAGCAAAGTTGATGTATTACTTACTAAGTAGGTATTGATTTTATCTTTTAGTTCTCTTTCAAGGAAAGGGGTAAATTATTTAGGATAATCTTAGAGAGTTTTGTAGTTTTTTACAAGAATTAGATGTTGACTACAACTGATTTGGAATCTGATTGAAGAATCTATGATTGCAAGATCACTGTGAAGTTGCTAATTAGATATGTAATATGATTAAATCTGTATTATGTTGTCATTGATGTCAACTAGTTTGACAACACTTATCTTGTAAGTTACTATACTGAGACATCTGAAGAAAGGTGAAAGAGATGAAGAATAGAGAAATCTACATGAGGAAAGATGTACATGACAGATGAGGATAAGAAACACATTGAGTAACTTGCTAATGAGTTTATGACTTGATGATATTGACTTTATTATGTTGCATTCATCTATGATGAAGTATAGAGCTGAAAGACACAAAGCAGTGTTATCGGGAAATGAAGCATTTCTAGTATACACCAACGGAGTATAGTGTATACCGATCACAGTATTAACTAAGCAGTGTTCACTGACACATTTCTTTGTTAACCGAGCAGAACAGAATGTATTAAATGATTAGCTTAGCCAATAAGATTGATGAGCTAGCAAGAGTATAACATCAAGGTAACAGATAATGTTTGTTACACAGATCAACGACTGATAAAATTCAGGGAAGATCTAATGGAAAAGATTGAAATGTGTTATTGACACAAGTACCGAGAGAGTTTGAAGTGAAAAAATCTATGAATGAGATTAAGCAGAAAAATTTGATGGTGGAGAAGAAAATGATTTACTCATCTATATAAGAGATCATAATTTCTTTATGAAGAGGCCGAAAAAGAAGAAGAAGCTGCAGGAATATCGCATGAACAAGGATTTCATGTATTCTGATCATACTAGTTAGTAAGAACCAAGCTGTAGAACCATTACCAAGTTACAAAGAGCAATTACCGACGGACAGTAAGTTGATATAGTATTGAATTTGAAGTGAAATATTGATCAGAAGGATTTGTATGGACTAAATATTGATCTGTAATCTACAATTGAAGTTGTATTAGGGTAGGTCATTTACTGTTACATATTTAACCATTGTATACAGTCAAAATCTCTTAACCGAGTGGACTCTGAAAGTCTTATGATGTATCATTCATAGAATGAACATTGTTATCCTGTCAACCCCATAGTGAATGTTGGTTGGACGATAACTTCTAGTCTAAAATCCTCTAACAAGGTCACACCTTACAATGTGTTTATAACCTTTAACAGCGTTGGGTCTTAACTGACCTCACTTTAGAAGAGTGAACAATTTTGGGTTGCCGGTCCCAGGTGATTTTTCCCTTTATAGGGTTTCCATGTTAAATCTCTTGTGTTATGTGTTGATTGTGATATTTTTTTGTTATCATTCTTTACGTGTTACATGTTAGATTTGATCGGTAAATTTTTTTAGCATTAGACTGGTAATCAGTAAAAGCACAGATAGTGAGAGTTATTATTTCTTACCGACGAGTAGAAATTGAAAAAATTGTTTTGAATTATACATTTGGAATTGGGACACTGGATAACTCAGGCGAGAGTTTGAATCTCTCAGGTGACGCCAATTGATGGAATATGGATGAAGTGACTGAGAGGGGGGGGTGAATCAGTCAACCATAAAAACACTTCACAATTAATTCTTTCCAGATCCCTTAGGATATCTTAACATTGTTATCTATTTTAGCACTCGGTAAATAGATTGCAGTAATTTTGAAGATGCAGAAAGTATTAGCAAAATTATCTTTGTATATTCATCAGCACATGTATATGATTGAGAAAGCAATTAAGAACACAAGAGACACAAGATTTAACGTGGAAACCCAATATGGGAAAAACCACCAATGTATCTAGATACTGATTTTCACTTTTCTGAAGTGATGCCCGATTAGAAGCCAACCCGGTAAAAGGTTACAAAACACACTGTTAGGTGTGACCTTGTTAGAGGATTTAAAACACCCTGCTAGGAGTGGCCTGGTAAGAGGTCTTAAAAACAATTCAATGGAATTGTCACCTTGTTAGAGGATTTACAATATGGTTGTTAAACCAACTCGGTTAAGAGATTTAGAATTCACTGTTACAATGATAAGAAGGTAACAATGAAAAATGACCTGTATAATAATGCAACTGTCTTGCTGATTATAGATCTCTGTTCTGCATAATTCTGATCCTTTCTGATCGAATAAATCTCTGCTGCTCCTCAAGGATATCTGAACATCCTTCACCAATTCGCATATACCTTTCCTTCTTTTCTTCTGTAAATCTTCTACTACATTTTATTTTTCACATTTGACCTTTTATTTATATGATCTTGGATTTGTCAAATCGACATTATTTAGTATAACAGTCGGCTGAATTAAGCAAACTCTATTTGCAAAAATCTTTCAAGGGCCGACAGTGCTCGGTGACCTTAACTTTCTATAATCTTTCGGAGACCGAGGGAACTCGGTAAACACCGACAATCCTTTACCTTCGATAACCGACTGAACTCGGTAAACACTAAACTTTCTTTGATGACCGACTGAGCTCGGTAAACACTAGCTTTTCTTTGATGACCGACTGAACTCGGTAAACACTAAACTTTCTTCGACAACCGAGTGAACTCGGTAGACACTACTTTTCTTCGATAACCAACTAAACTCGGTAAGCACTAATATTCCTGTCTGGCAGACTGACTGAGCTCGGTAGAAACTGATTGCTGCGGACTATGACATTGTGTGACATCAAAGACAATACATTATTGAGTAGCAATTTCCTTTAGACAATTGTTTCCAACAATCTCCCTCTTTGGCATTGATGGCAACACAATATGTCATATCATAAGAAATTTGAAAGAGTTAGCTCGGTTTAGATTCAAATCTCCCTCTGTCAGCAAACTTCCTGTATCCTAAAAACTCTTCCTTCTGACTATTGAAAATTTCTTGAAGTAATAGCAAAGACATAGCAAACACTCCCTCTTTGACAACACATGCCAAAGACAATTCACATATTACCGGTGAAAATTAATGTACCTCAAGTACTGATTCATATGCAATGATTCCTTGAATATGCTGCATCAACAGGTTGATTTTCAATCATGTTCTGGTTGATGCATCACTAAAACTGCATTTAGTGAGCCTCGGATAGGGGAATGACCCCTAACTTACCTCTTAGATACACAAATGCATCCTTAGGTAATGGTTTGGTAAAAATGTCTGCAATCTGTTCTTTTGTATGAATATATTCTAATCTGATTTCCTTGTCCTGCACCAATTCTCTGACAAAGTGATATTTAATAGCAATGTGCTTGGTTTTGGAATGCATCACTGGATTCTTAGAGATGTTTATTGCACTGGTATTGTCACAAAATACAACAACTGGTTCTTTAATTTACACCTTCATACCTTCTAATAGCTGTTTAAACCAAACAATATTTGAATAGTTTACTGTAGCAGCAACATATTCTGCTTCAGCTATGGATTGAGATGTGCAATTCTACTTTTTACTAGTCCAGGATACTAGTCTTTTTCCAAGAAAAAATGCTCCACCACTTGTACTTTTTCTGTCATCAATGTTTCCTGCCCAATCAGCATCAGTAAACACTTTCAAGTCTAGATTGCCTCCAAATTTATACCACAAACCATATTCTTCAGTTCCTTTTAAGTATCTTAAGATTCTTTTGATTGCCATCATGTGATTTTCCTTAGGTTTTGCTGCGAATCTAGCTAATATACCGACTGCTAAAGCAATATCAGGTCTTGTATGTACTACATACTGCAATTTTCCAATCATAGATCGGTATAGGGTCTGATCAACTTCTTTTGAATCATCATTTTTGGTAAGTTTCAGTCCAGTACACATGGGTGTACCAACTAGTTTTGAATCTTCCATACCAAACTTCTTAAGTATCTCCTTAATGTATTTGGATTGAGTAATGTATATACCATTCTTGCTTTGCTGAATTTGAAGACCAACAAAGAATTTTATTAAACCAAACATGGACATTTCAAATTCTCTGTTCATTTGCTCTGAAAATTCTTTGCACTGATCCTCATTCCCTGTAAATATAGTATCATCCACAAATATTTCTGCTAATACAATTTTGTCATCCGGTCCTTCTTTAATATACAGATTACTATTATCATTAGCTCTTTTGAAATTAATCTGAATTAAATAGTTATGGAGTCTTTCATACCATGCTCTAGGAGCTTGTTTTAAAGCATACAATGCTTTGTGTAACCTGCAGACCATGTCCCTTTTATCTGGATCAACAAAACCTTCAGGTTGTTCAATGTAGACTTCTTCATCAAGAATTCCATTGAGAAATGTAGATTTTATATCCATCTGATATACCTTAAATCCTTTGTGTGCTGCATAAGCAAGTAGAGTTCTTACACCTTCTAATCTTGCAACAGGAGTGAAAGTTTCTCCATAATCTATACCTTCTTCTTGAGAATAACCTTTACATACCAATCTAGCTTTGTTTCTACATACTTGACCATCTTCATTCAGCTTATTCCTGAATACCCATTTTGTTCCAATTACATTCTTATCTTTAGGTCTAGGTACAAGAGTCCAAGTTTTGTTCTTTTGTATTTGTTCTAATTCTTCATTCATTGCTTCAATCCAACTTTCATTTTCCAATACATCTTTGATATTTCTAGGTTCAAAATCAGTAAGTAGACATGTACCTTTTAGCTTGCTTCTTGTCATAGTACCATCTGATTTGTTTCCAATGATTTGATCTGGTGTATGATGTCTTCTGACATATTTGGCTAGTATAGGTTCCTTTCCTTTTGAATGATTCATGTTGTTGTCTTCTAGGATCTCTTCTTCAGGTTGCTCGGGCTCGGTAGATATTTGTTCGGTAACTTCAGGTTGAGACTCGGTCTGAATTTCTTCCTGTGACTCGGTAACTGTGCTCGGCTCAGTAGATATAGCTTCCTTATTGATAGTTGTGTCTGTCAATGTTTCAGGTTCAATGTAAATGAATCTTCTGTAGTTCTCAGGTTCCCTTTTGCTTTCTTCCTCAGTCTTTTCTACAAACTCATCAAATTTTACATGTATACTTTCTATGACTTTGTGAGTAGATAAGTTCAGACATTTGTATGCCTTGCTTTTGCTAGAATATCCTAGGAATATTCCTTCATCACTTTTCACATCAAATTTATTTCTTCTGGATTCTTTTAAGATATAACACTTGCTACCAAATATTTTCATGTAACTTACATTAGGTTTATAGCCATACCATAATTCATAAGGAGTTTTGAATGTGTCTTTCTTCAGTTGTACTCGGTTCAAAGTATGAACTGCAGTGCTGATAGCTTCCTTCCAGTACTTTATAGCAATGTTCTTTTCTATCATTAGAGTCCTTGCACAATCCATAATAGATCTATTTCTTCTTTCTGCTATTCCATTCTGCTCAGGAGTTCTAGGAGCTGATACCTATCTTTTGATTCCTCTTTCAATGCAAAAGTTGTTAAAATCATGGGAGATGAATTCACCACCTCTGTCTGATCTTAAGCATTTCAATCTTTTCCCTGTTTCTTTTTCTACTCTTGCTAAGTACCATTTGAACTTTTCAAATGCTTCTAATTTTTCTCTTAAATACATAACAGTCATCATTCTAGAATAATCATCAACGAAAAGAATAAAGAATTTATCTCCAGTATAGCTTTGTATTCCAATAGGTCCACATAAATCAGTATGCACAATTTCCAAAATTTCTTTAGACGGATAGTTCTTACTCTTGAAACTAGTTTTACTCATTTTGCCAATCTGACAATTCTTGCATAGACCAGTGTCAGGTTTCTTTAAAGTAGGAATGCCTCTAACCTTCTTGAATTTGCTTATTTTTATCATGTTATCAAAATTCACATGACATAACCTTTTGTGCCATAGCCAACTTTCTTCTATTTGAGCAATAAAGCATGAATATTCATTGAGATCAAGATAAAATAAGTTACCTTTAGTTTGTTTGCCTGATCCAATGAGTTTTCCTTTTCCATCCAGTAGTCTTGCTTGACCATTCATGAATTCAACCTTGAAACCAGTGTTGATTAGCTGTGCTACACTTAGAAGATTATGTTTTAGTCCTTCAACCCAGTAAGCATTATCACATATGAGTTCTTTGGTTAATGAGATTCTTCCTTTTCTTTTTATAAAACAAGGTTCATTGTTTCCAAATCTTACATTACCATTGTCACAGTCTTCTAGATATTCAAATTTTGTCTTGTCACCAATCATGTGGTGTGAACATCCGCTGTCTATTATCCATATATCATCTTTGCTTATATGAGAAATAAGTGCCATCTTATCTTCATCATCATCAGATTCATCTTTTATAGCAATAAAGACAATTTCTTCTTCACTATCATCAGAATCTTTAGCCATAAAACATGATTTCTTACCTTTATCCTTGTATGATTTGAAATTCTTTTTGCCATAGTACTTGTGACTTCTCTTCTCTTCCTTGACTTGCTTGTTTGGGCACCTAGCTGCAATATGTCCAATTTCTTCACATGAAAAATAGATTAAAGGAGTTTTACCTTTATACTTACCTTTCCCTCTAGAGTACTTCTTTGCAAGTAATGCTTCTACAATTTCAAGATCACTATCAGAACTTTCTTCTGATTCTTCTTCACTTTCTGACTGAACTTCTTTAATTTTCTTGTTCTTCTTTAGTGAAACCTTGGCCTCAAATGCTGATTCAATATTTTTGGAACTAGGAACATAGTTGTCATAGTTGTCTAATTCAAAAGCTGTCAATCTTCCAACTAAAGCATCCAAAGTTATATTGTGGTTTGTTTCACATCTTCTTTCTTGAATAGCTGATACTCTTATTGCATAGATAGGGAGTAATGTTCTGAGTACCTTACTTATAACAGTCTCATCTGAGATTGTTCCTCCAGAAGCTCTGATTGCACTTACACTTGCTTTGATTCTTTGAACATATTTTGCAATGTTTTTATCTTCCTTCATATTCATCTTGTCAAACTGTCCTCTTAGGCTTTCTGCTTTGGCTCTTTTCACATTTGCATCACCACCATATATTTTCTTCAGTGCCACCCACATTTCATATGCAGTGGTGCAGTCTTTAATATCATCAAATTCTTCATAGCTGAGAGCAGATGCAATGTCTATCATCATGGTGTTGTGAGTCTTTTTATCTGCAATGTCTTCAACAGTTAATGTGCCATTAGAAATTGTGTATTCTTCATCAATGTATTTGCATCCTGAATCACCAATGGAAGCCAGATGAAGTCACATGAGACCTTGCCATGCTGAAAAGTTATCTCTGTTAAGCTTTGGAATTTCCCTCTTGTAAGACATCCTGATCTTTAGCTTAGGTCTTTGAAACCCTTCCTGCAAGCACCAAAAGCTCTGATACCAATTGATGGAATATGGATGAAGTGACTGAGAGGGAGGGGGTGAATCAGTCAACCATAAAAACACTTCACAATTAATTCTTTCCAGATCCCTTAGGATATCTTAACATTGTTATCTATTTTAGCACTCGGTAAATAGATTGCAGTAATTTTGAAGATGCAGAAAGTATTAGCAAAATTATCTTTGTATATTCATCAGCACATGTATATGATTGAGAAAGCAATTAAGAACACAAGAGACACAAGATTTAACGTGGAAACCCAATATGGGAAAAACCACCAATGTATCTAGATACTGATTTTCACTTTTCTGAAGTGATGCCCGGTTAGAAGCCAACCCGGTAAAAGGTTACAAAACACACTGTTAGGTGTGACCTTGTTAGAGGATTTAAAACACCCTACTAGGAGTGGCCTGGTAAGAGGTCTTAAAAATAATTCAATGGAATTGTCACCTTGTTAGAGGATTTACAATATGGTTGTTAAACCAACTTGATTAAGAGATTTAGAATTCACTGTTACAATGATAAGAAGGTAACAATGAAAAATGACCTGTATAATAATGCAACTGTCTTGCTGATTACAGATCTCTGTTTTGCATAATTCTGATCCTTTCTGATCGAATAAATCTCTGCTGCTCCTCAAGGATATCTGAACATCCTTCACCAATTCGCATATACCTTTCCTTCTTTTCTTCTGTAAATCTTCTACTACATTTTATTTTTCACATTTGACCTTTTATTTATATGATCTTGGATTTGTCAAATCGACATTATTTAGTATAACAGTCAGCTGAATTAAGAAAACTCTATTTTCAAAAATCTTTCAAGGGCCGACAGTGCTCGGTGACCATAACTTTCTATAATCTTTCAGAGACCGAGGGAACTCGGTAAACACCGACAATCCTTTACCTTCGATAACCGACTGAACTCGGTAAACACTAAACTTTCTTTGATGACCAACTGAGCTCGGTAAACACTAGCTTTTCTTCGATGACCGACTGAACTCGGTAAACACTAAACTTTCTTCAACAACCGAGTGAACTCGGTAGACACTACTTTTCTTCGATAACCGACTGAACTCGGTAAGCACTAATATTCCTGTCTGGCAGACCGACTGAGCTCGGTAGAAACTGATTGCTGCGGACTATGACATTGTGTGACATCAAAGACAATACATTATTGAGTAGCAATTTCCTTCAGACAATTGTTTCCAACAATTATTTCTTACCGACGAGTAGAAATTGAAGAAATTATTTTGAATTATACATTTGGAATTGGGACACTGGATAACTAATTCACCCCCCTCTCAGTTATTCTAACAATTGGTATCAAAGCGTTGGTTGCTTGGAATAGAGTTTTAAGGACTTAAGCATAAAGGTCTCAAGATGTATAAGGGGGAAGTACCAAAACTTAACAAAGAGAACTTTGTAGTATGGAAAAGCAAAATGAATCTGCACATATCTAGAATTGGGAACTCTGCACTAGATTTGATGCAGAATGGCTACATACAACCGCCCACTAGTCCCCTAACTATTGATCAACTGAAGGACAAGCATGAACACAATGTTACTATGATGGAACTTTCTACTGCCTGTACCGACACTGAATTTGAAGATATCAAGCAATGCACAACTACCAAAGGAATGTGGGATAAATTAGCACAAATATATAGTGGAGATCTGAATGTCAAAAGAGCCCGAGCTAAAATTCTGAGAGGCAGATTTGATGATATGAGAATTAAAGAAGGTGAGAACATTGTCCAATATTCACATAGACTCAAAGAGATAGTACATGCTATTAGAGCATCTGATGGAGTGATTGATGATGAAACAGTGATAAGCAAGATTCTCAAAACTTTGTTACCAGTTTATGCAATCAGGATTTCTGCAATTCATGAAACAAGAGCTACATCCAACCTTACTCTTGACACTCTGATTGGTAAACTTACAACCTTTGAATTAAAAAATTTTGATAATAGTGTTGTTCCTTCTATTGAATCCACTTTCATGTCTTCTTTGAAGATTGGAAAGTCTAGCAGGAATAGTAAAAATTCTGATAGTGATGACAATACTAATGATGAACTTGATGAGCTTGAAGCACTTATGGCTAGAAGATTGCCCAAAGGAAAAGGAAGGTATAGAGGCAAGCTACCTTTAGCATGCTTTAATATTAAAGAATTTGGTCACATCACTGCTAGATGTCCACAGAAGAAAGATGATGATAGATCCAAAGACTGATCTGATGGAAGCTATGGAAGAAGAGTCAACAGAGGCTACCAACACTACAATAGAGATAACCGAGATGAAAAAGGCAAAAAGGTATGTTACATAGCTGAAGATATTGAAACTGAATATAATTCTAATGATGATATAGAAGTTGTATTTGTTGCTATGAAAGATGCCTCAGAAGAGAAAGAGAAACATGAAGAGACAGCATTGATCTCTAAAGTAAGCAAAAATTATACATGGATCATAGATAGTGGTTGTACACATCATATGACTGGTGATGTAGAGAAGTTTGATAATATTGTTGAATATAATGGAGGATCTGTGAGAATGGGAAATGATGCACCTTGTATGGTAAGAAGTAAAGGCTCACTAATGATCAATGATAGACTACAATGTGAAAATGCATACTGGGTAGATGGACTGAACTATAATTTGTTAAGTGTGGCTCAGCTAAAAAATTTAGGCCACCAACTAGATTTTGAGAGAAAAAAGGTGAAGATCTATGATGATGGAGAAAGACTTGTCAGAACTGGTACACAATCCAGAGGTAATCTATTCTATCTTGATATGGATCAGTCTTCTTGTTTGTTAATAAAGGATGAAGATGCTTGGTTGTGGCATAGAAGGCTATGCCATGTGAACTTTGACAACATGATCAAGATTAGTAGAAAGAGAAGAGTTAGAGGATTGCCTAACTTGACAAAACTTGATCATGCCATGTGCCATGAATGTCAGAAAGGTAAGATGACTAAGTCTAGTTTTAAAAGAAAAGACTATTCAACAAAAAAGATACTTGAGTTGGTTCATACTGACCTATGTGGTCCTATGAGAACTTAGATTTGTTCTGGTGATAGATATTTTATTCTTTTTGTTGATGACTATACTAGACTGATGACTGTTATGTTCCTGAAAGAGAAATCTGAATCTTTCAAAATGTTTAAATGGTATAAAGCTAAGGTAGAGAAAGAAACCGGTAAAGAAATAAAATGTTTAAGATCTGATAGAGGAGGTGAATTTATCTCTGATGAATTTACTAGTTTTTGTAATGAGCATGGAATCAAAAGGTAGGTATCTGCACCAAGGAGACCTTAGCAAAATGGCATTGCTGAAAGAAGGAACAGGTCTATAATTGACTGTGCTAGAACATTGATGATATAGAAGAATGTTGCTCAGACATATTGGAGGGAAGCTGTCAGTACAACTATGTATGTTCTTAACCGAGTACAACTAAAGAAGGACTCAAACCGAACACCTTATGAACTATGGTTTGGACACAAACCTATTGTAAGTTATTTTAGAATTTTTGGAAGTAAATGCTTTATTTTGAAAGATGAGAGAAATGGAAAATTTGATTCTAAAGGAGATGAAGGAATATTTTTTGGATATTCCACTACAAGTAAAGCATACAAATATTTGAATAAGGTTACAAATAAGATAGTTGAAAGTACTAATGTTCATTTTGATGAGTTTGATGACAAGTACATAGAGGAAAGTACAAAGGAACTGGAAGACTATGGTAGATTCACTTACATTGAACATCCAGAGTATCTACCGATCTGCAGACTATGTCAATCAGTCAGCAAGGAAATAATGTAGGACAATAGGCAATACAAACCGAGGAACAAGATGGAGCTACCAAGCAAGAAAATGACCTTGAGAAGGATGAACAAGAAAGGAGAAATCAATTCTTGGCTAGTTTGTCAGAAGACATCATCTTGAGACACAAATCATTAGAGACAGACATGCCAAAATGCAAACTAGAAGCAAAACAAGTCAAGGTACATGTTTAATTTGTGAATTTGAACCTAAAACTATGAAAGTTGCATTAGAGAATGAAGAATGGGTTAATGCAATGGAGGAAATAGAGAAAATAGAAAAGAACAAAACCTGGTCCTTAGTACCCTGACCAAAAGATAAAAATGTCATCGGTACTAAGTGGATATACAGAAATAAATTGAATGAAAATAGTGAAGTCACAAGAAATAAAGCTAGATTGGTATGCAAGGGATATGCATAGGAAGAAGGCATTGACTATGGTGAAACATTTGCACCTGTTGCTAGATTAGAAGGAGTTAGAATGCTACTTTTATATGCTACACATAAGAAATTCAAAGTCTATCAAATGGATGTGAAGTCAGCATTTTTGAATGGTATACTTGAAGAAGAGGTCTACATTGAACAACCTGAAGGATTTGTTGATCCCGACAATAAAGACATGGTATGTAGACTACATAAAGCATTATATGGATTGAAGCAAGCACTAAGAGCATGGTATGAAAGACTTCATACTTACTTTTTAAGTATAGGATTTGTAAGAACAAGTGAAAACAACAATTTGTATGTGAAAGGTGATACTGATGATACTATTATCATTGCTAAAATATTTGTTGATGACATTATCTTTGGAGGTTCAGATATTGTCTGCAAGGCATTTGCTGATGAAATGAAAAAGGAATTTGAAATGTCTATGTTTGGAGAGATTGAGTTCTTTCTTGGACTACAAGTGATTCAGTAGAGTGATGGGATATTCATCACACAATCTAAATACATAAAGGAAGTACTGAAGACATTTGGCATGGAAGATGCTAAACCTGTAGGAACACTAATGGCTAATGGATGCAAATTGACAAAGGAGGATGAAACTACCGAGGTAAACCAGACACTTTACCAATCCATGATTGGTAAGTTAATATGCATAGTTCACAATAGACCAGATATAGCACATGTTGTGGGAAATGTTGCAAGATTTTCTACTAATCCTAGAGAATCACACATGATAGCTACAAAAAGGATCTTAAGATATTTGAAGAAAATAGAGAATTATGGATTATGGTATCCTAAGGAAGGGAAGTTTGAACTGAAAGTTTACACTGATGCTGATTGGGCTGGAAATGTGGATGATAGAAAAAGCACCATCGGAGGAGCATTTTTCTTTGGTGAAAGACTTGTAACCTGGACAAGTAAACACTAGGCTTGTATTTCTCAGTCTACAGTTGAAGTAGAATATGTTGCTGCTGCTACTAACTGTTCAAATATTACATATATCAAACAAGTGTTGGAAGGAATGAATGAGGTAATCACTGACCCAGTGATTATATACTGTGACAACACTAGTGCTATTAATATTTCAAAAAATCTTGTGATGCACTCTAAGACAAAGCATATATCTATTAAGTATCATTACTTAAGATAACAAGTGCAAGAGAATCAAGTAAAATTAGAATTTGTTACATCCAAAGAACAACTTGCAAATATTTTTACAAAGCCCCTCCCAAAGGACACATTTGAATACTTGAGGACTAGACTTGGGGTCTGTCCCCTATCTATTGGTCACTAAGGTGATCTAGTTGTTGCATCAGCCAATTTTTATTAGAAGATCAATCATGTTGATGTAGCATAGTTCACACTTTGAATCATGTTCAAGGTTGTGATTAAGTTTGAGAACTTGAACCGATTGAAATATCAGTATTCAGAGATACAGAGGAAGACAGAATTGTTTGTTTATTTGTTTCTTTGGCATTGTTGTCAAAGGGAGAGATAAACAATATGAAATGAAAAGAGGAGAGATAATTAATATGAAAAGGAACAAGCACCGACAAGAATTATCTAAGGGAGAGACAATGAGACAAAGTATTGAAGATCAATTACAGAGAACAGAAGCAGGAACGAGAGAACTGAAAAGATCACAACTATAGAATGGTAAAGCTATATTATTTAATGTTGGTTTAGTAACGTAGTGATTAAACATATTAATTCTATTCAACTTACAGCATTTGTTCATAGAGTTGTAGAATGTATGTTTGGTATGTGTATGGTACATTTCATATTACTTGAGTTTCCATCAATGCCAAAGGGAGAGATTGTTGACTACAACTAATTTGGAATCTGATTGAAGAATCTGTGATTGCAAGATCACTATGAAGTTTCTAATTAGGTATGTAATATGATTAAATCAGTATTATGTTGTCATTGATGTCAACTAGTTTTACAACACTTATCTTGTAAGTTACTATATCGAGACATCTGAAGAAAGGTGAAAGAGATGAAGAATGGAGAAATCTACATGAGGAAAGATGTACATGACAGATGAGGATAAGGAACACATTGAGTAACTTTCTGATCAGTCTATGACTTGATGATATTGACTTTATTATGTTGCATTCATCTATGATGAAGTATAGAGCTAAAAGACACAAAGCAGTGTTGTCGGTAAATGAAGTATTTCTAGCATACACCAACGGAGTAAAGTGTATACCAATCGCAGTATTAACTGAGTAGTGTTCATCGACGCATTTCTTTGTTAATCGAGTAGAACAGAATGTATTAAATGATTAGCTTAGCTAATAAGATTGATGAGCTGGCAAGAGTATAACATCGAGGTAACAGATAATGTATGTTACACAGATCGATGGCTGACAAAATTCAGGGAAGATCTAACGAAAAAGATTGAAACGTGTTATTGACACAAGTACCGAGAGAGTTTGAAGTGGTAAAATCTATGAATGAGATTAAGTGGCAAAATCTGATGGTGGAGAAGAAAAGGATTTACTCATCTATATAAGAGATCATAATTTCTTTATGAAGAGGCCGAAAAAGAAGAAGTTGTAGGAATATCGCATGAACAAGGATTTCATGTATTCTGATCATACTGGTTAGTAAGAACCAAGCTGCAAAACCATTACCGAGCTACAGAGAGCAATTATCGACAGACAATAAGTTGATATAGTATTGAATCTGAAGTGAAATATTGATCAAAAGGATTTGTATAGACTAAATATTGATCTGTAATCTACAATTGAAGTTGTATTAGGGCAGGTCATTTACTATTACATATTTAACCATTGTATATAGTCAAAATCTCTTAACCAAGTGGACTCTGAAAGTCTTATGATGTATCATTCATAGAATGAACATTGTTATCCTGTCAACCCCTTAGTGAATGCTGGTTGGACGATAAATTCTAGTCTAAAATCCTCTAACAAGGTCACACCTTACAATGTGTTTGTAACCTTTAACAAGGTTGGGTCTTAACCAACCTCACTTCAGAAGAGTGAACAATTTTGGGTTGCTGATCCCAGGTGGTTTTTCCCTTTACAGGGTTTCCACATTAAATCTCTTGTGTTATGTGTTGATTGTGATATTTTTTTGTTATCATTCTTTACATGTTACATGTTAGATTTGATCGGTAAACTATTTTAGCATTAGACTGGTAATCGGTAAAAACATAGACAGCGAGAGTTATTATTTCTTACCGATGAGCAAAAATTGAAGAAATTGTTTTGAATTATACATTTTGAATTGGGACACTGGATAACTGATTCACCCCCCTCTTAGTTATTCTAACATTAGATGTCTGAAGGAGAGATTGAAAAGAATAATTTGTAATGCATTTATTCTGAATTCCAAGAATGTTTGAGTGATTTTCCTTCTCATGTATGTTGTTGATGACTCTATGCCTAGGAATAAGACACTGGTCTATTCTATTGAGGTTTTATATTCAACATCAAACAATATTTAAATTGATAAAATCCTAAAACACAATAATAAATACTTATGATTAATGATACAAATAATTTTATGATTCCTTTCAAGAAGTAATCTAAGGTATACCCATCTGATCAATTTAAGCCTCGAAGTGTAGGAGGATCATTTCTTCAGGTCCTTGTTAATTGTTCCTTTTCCTTGCAAATCTGGAGTGGGTTTCAAGAGTCAAGTATATTATAAATCTGCAAGAGGAAAGAAAAGGAGCCAATAATGGGGTTAGGGATTTGTCATGGGTAAAGGAATTGCAAATGAGATTTAATTTGATGGTGGGCATATTGCCTAAATGAGAAACTACTCGAAGGATAATGGTCGCAAGGTTGTGACTACTGTTTGATCTTTCTTAAACGAAAGGCCAATACAAAGGTGGGCTCGGTTGCCAGTTGTTTCTGATTTTCCCACTCTAGATTGGTTGCCGAGGAGGTGATGTGGTTGGTTATTTTCAAGGCCTTTTTAACCATCCAACTGATTTGTATGGGCTGCATGATGTGCCAGGAAGGACAGGGATCAGTGGCCATGATTTAAAATTTGTCAATTAACCATTGTGGCTAGACTTTGAATAGTTTAAGGGGTTTTCAATAGGATTGAATTACTAAGACAAAAGCGATAAGTTGAGTTAGTTTTATTTTATTTCAAGGACAATTGTAGGTGAATATTCATGGGCAAGATGTTAAGGAGGCCTCCATAGACTGATTTGTTTCCTTGAGTGCCATTCCAGTTTGAATTTAGAGGACTGGTTCTTAATTGCAAAAATAGGTGATCTACCAAGTAATGATCATGTTAGCCACAAAAAACATTTTCATGTCCTTGTGGCTTTCCGGTAGGGTTTGGGCCTTAATTGAACAATAGATTGGATCATTTTCTCTAGATTTTATGGCATGTCTTTTCTGTAGTAATTACATGTTTTGCCTGGTTGTTGTAGTTGTTGGAAACCTAATCATGTCCTAGTCATTTGAATATTGTTGCATCATGTTTCTTCCAGGATTCCAAGATGGCTAGTAGTGATATATATAGAAATTTTTTACTTTTGTAAGGGGGTGGTGAAATTTATTTAGTAAGGAGAGTTATGTATCTGGTGTTTTTTTTGTCTAAAGAATTCTTATCTTTGAATGTACTTAGACAAGGAAATATCAATGAAAGTTTATTAAAACTCCTTTGCACATTTTGTTGTCTTCTGGTATGAATTTTAAGTTTTATGTGTATTAAATTTTCAAGGCATATTTAATACATCATTTACAAGGTGAATAGTGGAGTTAAGCTTAAATTTATTTCAAGGGAAGGGTAAATCTTAAGGGAGATCTCTAGGAATTCATGGTTTATGCTAGAATTTTATGACCATATGTGTCAATAGAGGGTGATTTGTAAGGCATCTCATCTGGGTTTGGGGTATATTGGATTTGAGGGATTCCTATAGATATATATTATTTGACTCTTTTCCCTAGGATTTGGCACTGGTCTTTGCTCAAATTACATTTCTCACCATCAACACAATTAAACAATGACTTATTTTGAATTTATGTTGAAAGGAATAGATGTTTAGGTTTGTAGCAAGCATACAGGTAAATGTTGTGATTCTTTGAAGAACTAAATATGTTATGTACACCCACCTGAGTGTAAAGCTTGAAGTGAAGAAGGATAAAATCCTTAGCACCTTAGTGTTTGATATTGTCAGATATATTTTTTTGGTACATTGAGTCATGTACTAGAATCTTAAATTAATATTTACCATCTGCAATCACTTTAAACACTAACAACTACTTGAGAGAGCAAGTACAAGATAAGAATGTGACAATGGAGCATGTCTATAAGTAGATAGCTGATATATTACTAATGCACTGATTACATAAAGGGAGAATAAAGAAGATCAGAAAAAGAATTTGTCAAAGAGGGAAAATATAGAAGATCTATTAAAGATGATTGTTACTGATAAAGGGAGAATATGAGCAGAGAAGATAAAGCTCAGAGGGAGTACATGAATGATAGTGAAGTGTTACCAGATCATCAATTGAACACTAAATATTGTTAGTGTTTCCATCAATGCCAAAGCGGGAGATTGTTACTATAACTGATGGTGATGATGATGAAGACTGACAAAGATTAGAGGAATACAAGATAGTAGAAAGGTCAGATCAATTATTATCTTTCCATTGATATCAAGAAATTGATTTTTGGTTATTATTATTTTTCCATATCATTCGGTATATGATATAAGTTGAATGAGTTAAGAAGAAGAAGAAAAGAGAAGTTGCGAAGTTGAAGAACTTAAATGGACAACTGATCAGATCTAACAATGCTAATATTATGTTGATATAATTATTTTCTACCTAACATATGATTATGTTAAGTTGGTAAACCATGATAATGAAGATTTGTCAAGTCGGTAAGCAAAAATATTTTGTCTACCAAGTAGGAAAAGTCATTCGGTAAAGAGGAAAGTTAATTCAGTAAGAGCATAGTATGTTTCGGTCAAGGCAAAGGAACTCAAGGAACCAAGATAAAAAATTTTGACACCGAGTGAAGTTAACAAAAGTTCAGAGTTATCCACGAAGCAAGGAACAAAAATTAAATACAATGATCAAAGTGACATTTAATGATTAGCTATGATGAGATGGAAGGTTATGATGATAAGGAAAGTTAGTTAGAGAGATCTATGATCATGAAAATTCATGATGGTGATCTATGACTTATATCTAAATGATTAAAATAGAAGGAACAAATTTCAAGAAAGTTCAAGTTCTAAGGTGAAAGTAAAATGTGTTACCGAGATCCAGATATAGTGAATAATTTTATGAAATGAACTGAACGACTGAGATTGATCAAAGAAAAATGTAATAGAGGAGATTAAGAAGCCAAAGGAGGTCTATATAAAGGATGGTTTTGTATGGACAAGTGGCTGGAAAAGTGCAGAGTTGATAAGTCACTAACTAATGCAGTGAAGAAGGAACAAAGAGATTCTAAGTTAGAAAGTAGAATTTGATGAAGTGTTGAAGTTAGTAGAAAGTGAAGAATTGAAGTGAAGATAGAAGAGTGCACGAAGGATCTAGTTATACAAAGATAGTTATTAATTTATAGATCAATTTATTTATTGTTTCTTATTAACATTTGTAACAGGGAAATCTCTTAAAAGAGTAGACTTAACAGTCTTATTGTAAAATCCTTTAAAAAGGTAACATTATAAAGAGTGTTCAAAGTCCTTTTACCAAAACACTCCTAACAGGGTGAATATTCTAATAGATCTAAGATAAATCCCTTGACTGGGTCACACCTAACAATGTGTATTGTAATCTTTAATCGGATTGGCTCTTAATCGGGCATAATTTAGAAGAGTATTTTCTTAGTGGGTGACAATTCCCACAATTGTTTTTCCCAAAGTTGGGTTTCCACATTAAATACTTGTGTTACATGTGATGAATGATTTATGTGAATGATTTTTTTATTGTTAAAGTTTATTTATTATTTTCGGTAAATAGTGAATTGTGTTTAACTGAGCTGACACTGTGTGAATCAAAGAAAAAATTCAGAGGTATTTGGAGTCAAGGATTACTGATTCACCTCCACTTTTTGTAATCCAATAGATATTTCCATTGGTTTTGGGTTTTCTACCACTGGTTCTAATTCTACCAATGTTGAGGTTGTTTCCATTGATTAGGAGGTCACGGTTTCTAGTTTTATTGATTAGACCATTAGGCTAGATAATTGTTCTAAGACTAGTTTTGGACATTGGGATTATACTGAGGTTGCCATTGATTACCAGATTAATAAGGAATAGAAAAAGTTAATGGATCTTGAGGCATACCTTTTATTTGTGCCCATGGTCTTTGTTGATCAATGAAGTAAAGCTAGTCATCATCCCCTTGCACAAGAGTGTACTCAGTTGGAATTTGGTGAGTTTCCATATTCGCCACTTACTTGCACTTGCATTCATTCTTCTTTTGTTTGTAGAATGAGCATAATTATTCTAGCATAGCCTTAGCCTCCTCATGTTTCTTCTTTGTCTGCATGGTATCTAACTGATTTTCCATGTTATTGATAATACCGTGTTTGAAATCAAATAGAAAATGTGTTATCTATGTCCTAGATACTCCAGATCTGGTAGTCTTACTAGAATTAGGTTTGTATCCTCTTCCCTTATTTCAAGAAGATCTTGAATAATTTAAGCATATCTTCTTTATATCATCCCAATCTTTCTATGTAATATCTCATCCAACCATGAGATCAAGTACCTCAACACTTCATGAACTCCTCTTAGGAACAACAAATTCTAGGATTCCTCATTGAGTTCATTCTTGTATTCTTCTGCAAACTAAATAGGAATCAATAAATATATTTTTTTAGGCTCTCATCTTCCTTTTGTGTCATCTTAAAGATATAATCTCCCCTTAAATCATTTAAATGATAATATTCCTTGTACTTTTCCAAGAAATCTATCTTCATCTCATTCCAATTGTGGACAACATCACCTTCCAATCTCATAAACCATCTAAGTGTTGAGTCCTTAAGAGTAGTTGGAAAGAACTTGAGCTTGTGAGAATCTGTGGTATAGTCATAGCTTCCACAAAGGATATCAAACTCAAATAGGAATGTGTCAGGGTACTCTTTAATCAAGCCATAACACTTTGGAAGGGTTGAAGTTGGAATGTTCTTAAGGTTGTTGTTGTCATGTTGGCCATAAATTGTAAAAGGAAAGGTGGGTGGTGGGTTTTCCATGGGTGGTTCTCTATTAGGAGGACCTCTATATAGTACTACAACTCTATCATGATTTTCTTGTTCTTGGTTGAAATATTGCTAGCCTAAATGCAAATTAGCTAATATCTCAGCATAGGGATCAAGGCTCAATGGTTCACCAAATATATGGAATCCAAATAGGTTGTCCTCTTAGGATGATGAAGAAGTTTTAGGAAATTCTTGTGGGGCATCAGCATAAGGGTTGTCTTCCTCATATTGTGAGGCATAAGAAGGTTCTCCTTGATTATCAATATTGTCTTCTCAGACAAACCTACCTAAGGCATCTTTGGTTCTTCTATAGCTCATACAAAGATATGTAGAGGTTAAAAAGATCTTTTTTAAAAATGAAGATCATGATAAAATGGTTTTGAATACTACTCTAGGAAAGCTAGAAGATGACTTTTAGCAGTAACTCAAAATGACGCCACCCCGAAAACAACACCAAAAATGATTGTTAAATTAATCTAACTCGTAACTAGGATAGTTTACCGATTACTTATAGATTGGACATACATAAAGAAATTATCAATTGAATCAATAGGATCATTTGTCTATCAACCCAAGGATGTGAACTTGAAATGGTGCAACAAAGTATATTCACTAAGTTATAGTAATTGCCATCACTATTCTACTGAAAAGAAATATTGTAATCTTAAAAACAAATACTAGAAAGTAACTTGTCTCTATAGGAACCAGAAAGCTTCAAATAATTTACTCTACTCAAACAAATCTAGAAATCAAATAGGTTTCTACTATGTTTTCCTTGCTATGGGAACAACCACAAGTTCTAGTACCTAGTGGCTACAGAAATAGTAGATTATTGAATAACGGCTAAATAAATATAAATAAATAGTAATGTTCACTCACTAAGTGGATCCCTTGGATGAGTGAATTGGAAAAAATCAATATATGCTTATTGGAACAAAGACATGTCTATTTTATTCATAACTGAAAAACCAAGTACATACTGAATAAAAATTGTATTAACTAGAATCTCCCAAAAACTACAGTAAAGACTTTTGTTCTTATTGCTAATCTAACTTTCTTGAGAAGTCTACAGGAAAATTATTTATAACAAAGTACTTCCTTAACCAACTCCTAAACTATCGGTCATCTCAATAGTATGGATTACAACATTTCTATCTCCTTACAAACACGTTTCAAAAAATTCCTCAACTGATAGAAAAGTCTTCACTTATTAAATGATCCAATAGAAATATAGGTTCTTCTTTACTAGATTTCCTTCTGAGTATAGTGGTTCATGCTTGACTTTCTTAATAATAGTCTTATGTATTTATGGCAGTTGGAAAACCACTCCTTCTGGTGGTTGTTGAACTAGTCCAGAGTCCTTTGTGTTGTCAGCTTCTTCAATACCTAAATGACTTAGTCTTGCAAGTGATGATTAGTAGCACATGCCATATTTATAACATATGATTATCTCATCATCCTACTTTGAATAAAACATCTATATATTAATTAATTCTTGTAGGAAAGGGTTTTCTTGGTTGCATAAACATATTCACATTTGAATCATCCATAAGAGTATGAATAATATAAAAAGTGATTAGTTAATCCATAGGAAATATTATTTAAGTGGTCCTTGTTCTTATCATCAAGACAAAACATGAATGGTCAGACTCAAACTAGGTCCTTATAATGCCTATATACAAACATTGTCTTAAAAGAGTCCAGTGAAAATATAATGACAACCTAGCTTCTAGATTAACAAACTAATAAATAATGGAACATAATAGGCCATAAAATGGCCTCATCAAGGCCTATGGGGCTAAAATATCAAGTATGAAATCTGCAATCCTCAGTTGGAGTAGTTTCCCACTAGACTAGTTAGGCAATCAAGAATGGAAATGGGTGGACCATTATTAGATTGTTAGATATTTGGGTATTCCCTTTTCTATTTCATCTAATCCAAAAAACATGTCAGAATAATTTTAAGTTTGAAAGTGGAGATGAAACATCAAAAATAACATACTCATTTATTGTCCTTTGTTACAAGATTCCAAGTGGTCCAAAAGCTTCTTGCTTCTCATGTTCTATACTTTTCCTCTATTTGGTTGTTTGATAATTGTCACATATTGAGGATCTACCTATGGTTAGATGGTATGAATAAAGGTAAAAGGTATGCAATCAATTGGCAATGATTTAATTTCCTACCCAAGAAAATGGGTGGATTGGATCTTAAAGACATCAGATGTTTCTTTGGAAATTAAATGCCTAATCAAGGAAAGTGTAATGGTAATGATCCATAAAAGGTGTTGGTTAGAAAAAATAAATCCATGTCTAATCCTAAAAGACATAAAAATTGGGGGACATTTCATTATCAATATATTCTATTGTAAAGATTTGATATAAAAGCCTTTCGGTTTCTTATGTTTAATAGCCTATGGAAGGATTGGAATCATGTACTACATCTATTTCAAAACATTGAAATTGTATCTAACTCTCAAAAAAAAATTGTTATACATGGATCTATATGGTGGAATTCAACATGGAAGGATAAACCTTTTTCCTTAACACAGAGTTGTTTTCCTAAGGTATGGGCAACTAAAGGTATTTAGAACATTCAAGATATTATGAATGATAAGGCTGGGTAGTTGGAATGAGATCTTGTTGGTTTCTGGTGACTGATCAAGAAATTATTGTACAATCATCATTTATTGTGGGGTCCAGGGAAACGCCCCTAAAAAAAATTTGGGTTAACTCGACAAGCATTTCCCTAGGTTGACTCGTCAATTATTTTTAAGGGTTAACTTTGTTAACCGATATTGTAAACCACCTAAAGAGCCTATATATAAGTGACAGTGTAATGTGAAATGTAATTAGACTATAATTTTTTATTCCTTGGATAATAAAATAAGTCACTACAACATTTGGGGTCAAATTTTGATACCAATTTGTGATGCCACTACGATTTATGTTTTTTTTTTCTATTTTTTTTATAAGTGCCCCTGATGGTGTCGTAATAGTGACTCTGACATCATAATTATGACACCTATTTGGTTATACACAAAAAAAAAAGAAAAAGAAAGTTTCTTTTATAATTTTTGTTTCGAAGAGCTGCCGCAAAGACGGCACTACACTTTTGTGTGGAGTGAAGAGGGCATTCAAGTTTGGTGTGCGTGAAGAGGCTGACACCATGTGGGAAGAGGGCACTGGCACTTGAGGTAGGCATTTGATCTTTGTCTTCTCATTAAATCAATTTCATTTTGATGGCATTTGTTGATTTAATGGCACAATATGAATGTTAATAGTGGCATTGTTTACATCTTAGCATTTGGAATGCTCGATGACCCACAAGCTTTGAGAGATAGGGCATTGTTTCTATTACCTTCAAGGCATTGTGTGAAGTGTTTGATCTCTCTTTATTTGTTTTATTGTTGATATTCACTATATGGTACTCCCCGTTTATGATCATTTCATGAGGAAATGTCTTGATGGCTCACGGGCTGCAAGCTAGGGCATCATACATTGTTTATGAGCTCACTATTGAATATTGGCATTGTTTACATCTTTTCATTTGGAATGCTTGATGACCCGTGAGGTTTGAGAGCTAGGGAATTGTTTCTATTACCTTCAAGGCATTGTGTGAAGTGTTTGATCTCTCTTATTTGTTTTGTTGTTGATATTCACTATGTGGTACTCCCCGTTTATAATCATTTCACAAGAAAATATCTTGACGGCTCGCGGGCTGCAAGCTAGGGCATCATACATTGTTCATGAGCTCATTTTTTAATACTGGCATTGTTTACATCTTTTTATTTGGAATGCTTGATGACTTGCGAGCTTTGAGAGATAGGGCATCATTTCTATTACCTTTAAGGCATTGTGTGAAGTGTTTGATCTCTCTTTATTTATTTTACTATTGATATTCACTATGTGGTACTCCCCATTTATGATCATTTCATGAGGAAATGTCTTGATGGCTTGTGGGCTGCAAGCTAGGGCATCATACATTGTTCATGAGCTCACTGTTTAATACTGGCATTGTTTACATCTTTTCATTTAGAATTCTTGACGACCCACGAGCTTTGAGAGCTAGTGCATCATTTCTATTACCTTCAAGGCATTTTGTGAAGTGTTTGATCTCTCTTTATTTGTTTTTCTATTGATATTCACTATGTGGTACTCCCCGTTTATGATAATTTCATGAGGAAATGTCTTGATGGCTCACGGGCTGCAAGCTAGGGCATCATGCATTATTTATGAGCTCACTATTTGAGCACCTCATGTCCCTATTTGATTGGTCATTGATCTATTTTTTATATTGATGCTATTAGATCAAATAGGGACATCAATAATAAAATAATACACTTACTATTTTGAATTTGAGCTCAGGCATCATGCAATGTTATTGTTGTCAAAACAGTAAGTGTATTAATGTATGATCTAATAGCAGCAACCTCATTGATCATTACCTTTGACTCCTCCATCATTATAGAAGAGATAACTACCTACAACTATATTTCATAATTCCTCCTTTGAAATCACAGGTATTACAATATGAATTAAAATATTACACAGTGGTATTCATATTAAGTACAATATGAATTCACATGCCTTTAATTATGATACACTTTAGAAAAGCTTGTCATAATATATATATATAGTCAAGTAATAAAATCTTATAAAACAACATACATTGTGTGAAGTGTTTGATCTCTCTTTATTTGTTTTTCTATTGATATTCACTGTGTGGTACTCTCATTTATGATCATTTCATGAGGAAATATCTTGATGGCTCATGGGCTGCAAGATAGGGCATCATGCATTGTTTACAAGCTCACTGTTTGAGCACCTAATGTCCCTATTTGATTGGTCAGTGCTATGTTTGTTATATTGATGCTATCAAAATAGAATGGAAATGGTGATTCAATGCATCTACAACCTCAACAACATGGCGACATCAATCTAATAACAAAAAATACTATAACTATAACTAAAACATTACACAGTGGCATTCAGATTAAGTACAATATGAATTCACATGCCTTTAATTATGATACACTTTTGAAAATCTTGTCATTAAAAAAAAAATATATGTATTTAGTCAAGTAATAAAATCTTATAAAACAACATACATTGTGTGAATTGTTTGATCTCTCTTTATTTGTTTTGTTGTTGATATTCACTATGTGGTACTCTCGTTTATGATCATTTCATGAGGAAATGTCTTGATGGCTCGTGGGCTACAAGCTAGGGCATCATGCATTGTTTATGAGCTCATTGTTTGAGCACCTAATGTCCCTATTTGATTGGCCAGTGCTATGTTTTTTATATTGATGCTATTAGATCAAATAGGGACATCAATAATAAAATCATACACTTACTATTTTGAATTTGAGCTCAGGCATCATGCAATGTTATTGTTGTCATTGCATGCTTGTTGCTTTTCTGCACCATAACAAAAACATGAATGCAATGTTATGAAATTTTAGGATTAAATTTGTGAGTTTGTGTACTTTCTCCATTTTAAACTAACCTATGACTTCAAAGGAGGAATTATGAAATATAGTTGTAGGTAGTTATCTCTTCTATAATGATGGAGGATTCAAAGGTAATGATCAATGAGGTTGCTGCTATTAGATCATACATTAATACACTTACTATTTTGAATTTGAGCTCAGGCATCATGCAATGTTTGGTACAAAAAAGAGCACGTCCTGAGGGTTCTATGGTTGAGGGATATATGGTATACCAGATGATGGTGTATGTTACTCTATATCTTCCTAATCTTGCAGCAAAGACCCATATAGATTGCATTTGGGATCTTGACTCAATTAAAAAATTTGAAGGGGAGTACTTGGTGGGCAACGGTAGATCTAGGAAACTGAAAGGTAATAAATTATGAGATGTTATTGTAGTTAATTAATTCTTAATCTTCAAAATAAATCTATTGTAAGTCATATATTTACTTTTGTACAGCTGCTAAAGAGTGGGATGTAATACATTTGTTTATTGCAAACAATCAAGATTGGATGACGATATAGATTGAACGATGTCAACATGATGGTCATAGATTAACATGGGAATTTGTGTCTTCATTGGTTATACAAGCTCATCGTAATGGAGATCCCAATGTTACACAAAAGGAAATAGATTCAGCATATGGTTTAAGAGATCACCAGGTACTTATAAATTTGTTAATTAATGAACCATATGTTTTTCAACTCGTGATGCAATAATTTATACATGTTTGACATTATTGTAGGTGAAACACCACAAGGCTATATTTTTCAATGGTTATAAATTTTGCATCAAAAATTTGGATGACATGAAGAGAACTTGTGATTATGGGATAAGTGTAGTGTTCCAGGTAACTAATATTTCATCTAGAAATGACTTACATCCTCGAGAGTCACAAAATTGATACTATGGTATTTTGGTTCATATACTTGAATGACTTTAATTCATTCAAATTAGTTCTCTTCATTGTGAAATGGTATAGACTATGACTCAATAAAAATGATCCTGATAGAACTGTTATTGAACATGAAAATAGATTTCTAATTATTAATACAAGGTTGTTTGAGCTAGTTGGAGAAGAGCCCTATGTTCTTCCAAGCCAATGTGAGCAAGTATTTTACTCAGAGGTTCCACATAAACCAGGTTGGTCATTTGTTGTTAGGCATGATCCAAGAGGAAGGCCGATAAAGTATAATGTGATGGAAGAAGATAATGAGGAAGATGAAGAAGTGGAAGATGATGTAGATGATGATCATGGTCAAGAGCTAGTTGAAGAAGAATATGAAGAAGAAAATGATAATGATGCTGCTACTGATGATGATGATGTTGCTAGTGATGATGATTATGATGAGGATAATGATGGTGATGATGATGATGTTGATGGTGATGATGACAACGATGGTGATGATAGTGGTGGTGATGATGTCTTTGACAACGATGATCTTGATGATGAGATGGATGAAGAAGAATATCAATGACATGAATGAAATGTACAATTATGCTTGATGTTTGGCATGTTCTAACAATTGTTTTATATGTACTACTCTTATTCACCTTGTTTTATATGTCCTACTTATATATCTTTGATCTTTTGTTAAGAGAGAAATTTCTTTCTAAAAGAGTGTATTTAATCTCTATATGCTTAAACAACCTCACTAGTTAAGACTGTTCTTATTTGTAGTGGGCATGACAAGAATCAAATCACTTGAAAGACACCACTATTTAGACATGCACAAATTAGTGACATGATTAAGCAAATTACCTTTCTTTATAATTTTTTGGGGTATTTTTTTATATCAATGCATTTAATCTAAATACTATCTTATGAGAGTTGCTTCTGCTAATTTTCTATTTCCTTGCACATCAATGATGTTAAATCACAGGGGATTCTCTTTGTTCCCTAGAATGGAGTGAGCTAATTATGAATTGCTTCGTAATTTATTTTTATTGCATGGTTGTCTTTGGTTTGTCATTTTGTTTTGAGTGTCTAGTGATTTAAACCAAAGACTTTGACTTAGCCAAAAAATGTGCAAGTCTACATTAGTATGTTTCTTTTTATTGTAATTATAATTACTATGAATGAACAAAATAATGACAATGCAATATTTTTTATAATGCAATATTTGTTGAAATAGCATCGATGGCTTTGGTCAATGTGCCTATGTGTCAATGTGGTGCTAGCCCATGCATGTTGAAGATGTCATGCACAACAAGTAATCTTGGGCATCAATTTTGGGTTTTCCCAAATAGGAAAAAGGTCTAGATACATAATTATATTTTATGTTTAAAAATAATGACAGCTAATCATTTTATGAAGAACTGATGTACATTTGGTATTGTAGGGAAATAGTGGATGTCAATACTTTCGGTGGGTCAATGAAACCACATTTACATCTACCCCATCTACATCTATACCTGATGTAGGAAATGAGTGCAACTTGTGCAAGGCTCGAGAGGTAGCTAGTGCCACCAAGATTGCTTCAATGGTGAAAGCAAAAATCATATTTATGTGATGTCTTCTTTGTGTAGTTTGTGCACTACTTTGTTGGGACCATATGCGTAAATGTGGTTAACAAAGGGCTATTGTAGATAATGAATTTTTTTTAGAATTTCTAGTAGATACACATAAAGAATATGCACATAAACACGACAGCTGAGAAACATAAATATAGATATCACAACAGTTGAGAAACATAAATGTAGGCATCATGGTCACAATTTTTTGGAGACACAACATAATTGAATGGTATACCTAGACGATGCAACACAACTATGTATCACTCCTCCAATTCCAAGTTGACACTGCGGGATCCATAAACCATAGATAAGGAATAAATTTAGAGAGTGGAGGAGGGCCATAATGACCAAAATAATATAGGGTCCCTATATTATTTTGGTCATTATGGCCCTCCTCCTTCGCTCTCTAAATTTATTCTTTATTTATATGGGGTTTGTTTCTTGTAGTGTTGACTTGGAACTGGAGGAGTAGTGGTTGCGTTGCATCGTCTAGGTATACCACTCAATTATGTTGTGTTTCCAAAAAATTGTGACCATGATGCCTACATTTATGTTTCTCAACTATTGTGTCCCAGGACCCCTTATGACCCTTTACGATCCCTAAGAATACATCTTAGAGGTCTTAAAATGTCGTAAAGGGTCATAAGAGGCTCCTAGGAGGGGTCAGATGAGCTTCCACATTCACATGGTTGGCCCTATTAAGTAGAGAATGTTAAACTATTCTTGAAACAAAGAGAAGCTCAATGATTTAAGATCTCAATCCACGTACAATAAACATATATTTCTTTTTTAAAAATAGTGTGAGCCGTTGCAATTATGATGGAAACCACAGAATAATCGATGGCAAAACTAAAAGTGATAGCTATCTATTAGAAACATCAATCACTTCAAGGAGAAATTATCACTTTAGCTCACCTCAAGAAGTCTTGACCCAAGATTAAGTCATATCGATCCATCTCAATGGCTACCAAATCAATAGATCTTTGCCAAGAACCCAATCATAAAGAAACACCACAGACCGCATCATGAACCCACTATGAAGAGGCATCCAATGTCTCATAAGTTGCATCAAATGACCCACTTTCTATAATCTAAGTCTCTTAGCTCGATTCACCAAGAAGAAGACTTCTCCCAAGTCATCATGGACACCATAGTGATCTACGAATCTCCAATGTGCAAGTTTTGCAAGTCGCTCTCTCGACATCACATCTAACTCATTTGAAATTGTGGCAAAAATGGTAGACAACCCCAGCGATCCATCACAACCTAATCTCAACAACAATGCAAAGAGTAGCTCAATTCTTTCTTCAAGACGATCAATGCACAGTCTACTCAAACTCCAAGTCAAGTCACTGCTACACTCCATAGGAAAAAAGCACATCCAATTCGGACCAAAGAAGTCAAGAAGTCACTCAAATCATATTGGAATGCAATCAGGTCTGCATATATCCCATGAATACATCAAGAAGAATGCATCTCTGATCGCCATACTAGCTTCTTATGCTAGAGCAGTTGCTGTCACAAATATCGATCGGTAGGATCCATTCCAAATCGAGGTCTCTAGACTTGACTCAATAATCCATGAACCGCTACCGAATCTACTGCAAAGTCATCTTTGAATGACATAACCAAATCAAGAGTAGGAATAAAAGACCTCAAATCACGAAACCACCTTGCAAGTCGATCAAGATCCGAATGTAATGCAACCAGCTGGAACCATCTCGAACTAGATCTGCAAGAACACCATTCTGAATCGATACCAACTCGATCGACAAATATATATATATATATATATATATATATATATATATATATATATATATATATATATTCATCACAACTACGATGGCCATAAAATAGCGATGGCTATCTATCGAAAACATCTGACATCCAGTCGTCGCATGTACAACATTATTGTCGGTAAAAAATAATAAATGATGGATATCCATTGTAAACTTCTGATGGGTGTCTGTCACATGTACAGCATCACTGTCTTTAATAAACTACAAATGATGGATATCTATCATAAACTTCCAATGGATAGTCATCGCATGAACAAAAAATCCATCGGTAAACAAACTACAAATGATGGCTACCTGCCAGAAGATTCTGACGGGTTACCGTCATTTGTATTTTTTTTGTGATGGATTGTCATCTCAATTACGACGGCCACAAATAGGCCTGACGGTATGTTCTCCATGTTGGCACCCCCTTTTTGAGATGGCCATAGGTGTCATAATTACAACGCCAATTGAAGCCATCATTTTTTTCGACAGAAAAACTACAACGGTAGGTGGTGTCACTTAATCGACGGTATACGGTCAGAATTCTGACGGTCTGCCATCAGAAAAAGATCTCAAATATACTAGTGAGTGGACTCTCTATTTTGTGGATGTAGCCCAATATTGGGTGAACCACGTTAAATATTTTTGTCTTCTTGTTCTATTTATGTGTTTTTTGTTCCTTTGCATTATTAGTTAGATTTTGCATGTAATTGTTAGATAGTTGTCTACTAATCCTAACATGTTTGAACTAAATTTCACCTTCTCGAGACTCTAAGAAGGAAATTCTCTATTATATGTGCAACCTTATATTGGTCACCTAATCTTTCATTGATTGATGAATTTGATATTCTCAACGGTGTTTCTTGGAGATATGGTTTTGTTTCTAAAAATTCATTGTTAAATTCTTTCTTATTGATGTGAGGGCTATAACTAATTGGATTAGTAAGTGTTGGCAATTAAAATGGTTTGAAAATGTTTGGTCTATTAGAATTGGGCATCTCTAATCTAAATGTGGGGAATCCAAAAAAGGTTAGCTTTATGTGGTTGATTTTTCTTAAAAAAACTTGTTGATGGCCATGAGCTCAATGTGCTCGATTTGTCTGCTAATAATTGTGCTTTTTGCAATGTTTCTTAGTCTTTTGAGCTCTTATTCTTTGAATGTCTTCTTGCAAGAATTTATGGTCTTTAGTTTTTGAAATTATTTTGGTGGAATATAAGGATGGCTTTGACAAATGAATTTTTTTCTTGGTATAGTAATGCCTTTTCTAATTAATTAAATGTCTTTTGGCTCATTTTGACTAGAGATATTTTGTGGACCATATGGAAAAAGAGAAAAATAGAAGTATTCCAAGGCAAAATGATATGCTTTATTGAGTTCAATAGTGAATTCACCTTTCTTGATATTGCTTTGCAAGTGTCTACTATAGTGGAGATCCCTAAGAATAGATATATGATCTTCTTAAAGGATAATTTTGTTGTGCACAAAACAAAGATTAATATTTCTCACTTCTTTTTGCAAGGAAAAGAAAAGTTGAATAAAGAGAAGTTTGTTTTATTGAAGGAGTATATGGACAGAAATAACATCACCAAACCTCAGGAGGTTGATGAGTCAAGGACTAAAAGAGGACAAAGATGTGAAAGATGTTGAACTTGAGGATGAGATTGAGCCCCTCATTGGCACTTATGATTATGATTGTATTGAAACTAGATCAATGTTAAAGGACTATGGGAATGCACATGTTATGTAGTTAATTTTTTGATACTATGATGAATTTCTATTATGGATCTGGGGATATGTAGTCTATATCTTTTCATATTGTGATTATTTATTTGGAGCACAACTCCTTATGATGTAAATTTTTTTGTACTATATATGTAATATATAAAAAATTACATAGCTAAATTTCTACTTAAAAAAGTTGTAAAATAATTAGTGGAGTTAACAAAATGTGGGCAGCACATGCAATACACATTTTTAGTTAAAAATAGAACCACTGTGTATGCCAACATTTGACACTCTTAATCTTAACCACCTTTTGAAAAAAAATATGATAGTACTGCACATATATTGTGAAGTTAGTACTATTGTCCTTATCAAAGCTTTGCATTTTGAGTAAATATATGTCAAATTGCCTATTGAAGTTTAAATTTTGTTGACTAGGAGAGAAAGGAGGCCACTTTTAACTCCCTTTTCATGTCCCCTATTTCCATGCATTTACATCCAAAATTATCAATAAATCTTTCGGTCCCACTATGGATCCATGACAAAGTATGGTACAAATTGTACAACACTTTTGTTGAAGGGAGTAAGGGTTTTGGTAAGATTTGTTTTGGCAATTGTACAAAACCACTAGTTTGGATAAGGAATTATTATAATTACAAATCAAGATGATTAAATAACTATCAATCTGCACTAAGAGGTAATTTCATTACAAGTCTCAAAATTATCCTTGACATTGCAAATTATAAATTTTTAACTTCTAGACATCCTCTTGTTCCATTCAAGCATAAATACATTGATTAAATGGATTTTAGCATTAAACTAGAGGAATTCAACTAAATTCTAAAATGATTTGTATGCTCCATGTAAAAAAATAGATTAAATTATGTAAACAAATAAGAAGAGTGCTAGAGAGTTATTGTAGGTATTCTCTAAAGTTGTTTGTGTTCCCAATAATCCCAACATTATATAAATTATTATAGCTAGTTGACATTAGGGTGCACACCTTTGTCAAATTTCTTTATCAAAATTCAAATTGTAAAAGGTAAAATCATTGTGTCTCCAATTATTAGATATTGGTTTCTCTCTTTTCATTTCTTATTCAAAGTACAATTCTTGTACCTCCAATTGTTCATTGTTTACTCTCAATTGAATTTCACATTCAAAATTATTTGAATTGTGTAATGAATAAAATTGTTATGAATCTCTTCTACATGGTTGAAAAAATTAAATTATGAATCTCTTCTTTTTCAATGTCAAATGTGTCATGAGTATGGACATCTTAAGCATTAGTGTCCTTGGATTAATAAGGGGATCGATGGATTTGTTGGTGGTCTTGGTGGTTCTCCTTCTTTCTCAGTTCTCAAGGTGGATAAAAAGGGAAAATAGAAAGATCTGATGAAATAATATGAGCCTAATAAGGATGGTTTTATAATTGTTAGACCCCAGGCTAAGGGGAGGGGATAGAAGAGGTCCTACAAGGATAGGCAGAGTAGTGAGGGTTTTAAATGGTTTGAGGTGTTGGATATTATAGCCTTAGAGGAAAGGATTCCAGTAGATGTCTCTTCTTGTGCAACTGGTATGGATTTGGGGGTTATGCTATAGGAGACTATTGTAATGAGTCAAGGTATTGTACAAAAGAAAGGAGTTTCCCCTATTGGTCATGAGCTAGGGGCCTCGAGTGATCATGTAGATTTATAGGATGATATTGTTTTGGCAGACTTTACTAAGGAGGTGCAAGCATCTAGTAAAGGTAAAGGGAATTTTATGGCTTTGGGTTTGCAACAAATACCCCTCAAGAATGTTTCTTTTGAAAATTTCATGATAGGTGGCTGCAAAAATGATCAAGAAAATATTAAATTAGATGGGGAACTATTAGTAGGATTTGGCTCTTTTAATCCCATTAAATAGAATCCCTCAACAAAAGGATATTCATGATTTGGTGATAGTTCACTCACCAACTATCTTTTGTATTCAGGAGACTAAGCTTTCAATTGATTCCATGTCTCATTGCACTTCTAGTGTTTGGCATCATGGTAGTGCCAGTGTATTGCTTCTCTAGGTTTCTCTAGAGGTATGGATTTTTTCTAGGATCCAGTAATGATTGTTCCTCTCTAGTGGATATCTATCCACTCAGCTCTCTCTATGGTTGTCTCTACTTTGGAGACTATAGAGATAATTCTAGGTACTAATGTGTATGGTCCAGTTGATTTTTTTGGCAAAACCTTGCTTTGGTCTCATATAAGGTATGTTAGAGCATGTGCTCCTTTACTTCCTTGGATTTAACTGGGTTATTGTAATTCATTGTTAAGTTGGGAAGAGAAAATGGGAGGGTTGGCTTGTTTGGGTCCTTCCTCTGAGCTCTTCTATGAGAATGTGGACCTCTTAAATTTAATTGATAGCAAGTTGGCTACTAGGATCTTTACTTGGAATAATAGAAGGGGTTGATAAGATTTTATCTCTAAATGGTTTGATAGATTTTAGGTTTCCTATTTTTGGGTTTGAGCTAGGTAGCCTACGTACTACTTGTGAAATTCTTGATTGGAATGGCTCTAATCATTGGCCTATTAAGTTCTTGGCTATTTTATTTGTAGTTCTTAAAAATCCTCCTTTAAAGTTCCCGTTGATGTGGCTTCAAGACTCTTCCCTCCATGATTTGATGGTCTAATGCTGGAGAGATTGTGGCCCTTCCTATGTGTTAATGTTTTGTAGCTTATGTCGGATAAACACTACGAGTCAATACCAGTGAAGATATTTATATATATATTTAGTATATATGAGATGTATATATATACATGTGTGTGTGTGTGTGTGTGTGTGTGTGTGTGTGTGTGTGTGTGTGTGTATATATATATATATATATATATATATATATATATATATTAGAGAAATTAATATAATACTCAAGAGCTATTATATATATATATATATATATATATATATATATATATATATATATATATATATATATATATATATATATTTATTTATTTATTTATATATATATATAATCATAATTGTCATTATATTAATTACATAGTAATTAATAGACATGTCCCATGAAGGGACATGTCTCTTCTTGGCTCATTCTAAATATAAATGCAAGAGATTTTTGCATTTGGAAAACACATACAATCATAAGGAGTTCTATTACATTTGGAATGATCCTAAAACCTTAACATGGTATCAGAGCCAAGTTGCAAATGTAAGAGAGTAGTTTGTTGATGGTGAATGTGTGATTGTCTCAGAAATACAGTCTTAGTACAAGGACCATATCTCACAAATGAACCGTTGGATTTTGCTAAATTTTGGATATGTTGGTGATAAACAAATTAAGAACAATCTCAATGGAGATATTGGAGAGAAAATTTCAAGTTAAAAAGTTATGGCCGACCGTGTATAGGTGTATGCAAAAAAAATCTGTAAAAGAGGGAGGTTCCTTCTTTAAAATCCTAACCTCTTGAAGGAAGATTTGATCATACTGAAGGTTGTAATAGTGTATAGAACCTTTAGATATTCAAGATAGGTCATGTGAATAATTATGGAAATGTTCAAGAGTGGTGACATCATTTTTTGAATTTGCATGATATTTTCTATATGGGCTCACCTTACAGAATGAAATACTTAAAATTTATAAAAGATGAATCAAGAGGCATATGTGATTGCATTCAAGAGAGAAAGATCTTGATGCTTGCAGTCATGGGATTGAGTTGATGGCTGAAAATTTTCTTCAAAGAAATAAAATATCATTTAGAGGGACAAACCTATAGAAGAAACTTTGGACGAGAAGGTCGGAAGGTTGATATCACATTCAAAAGAAGTTTGATGAATAATCAGAGGCAACCTTGGAGAGAAGGTTAGATATTAATGTTAGTAATCAAAGATTTAGAGGGAGTTAGTACAACATCTAGAGGATCTACCTTATTTGATTTCCAAGGATCTTGGTCATATTGATTCAGAGGGAGTAAACCATATTGAGTGTTGGAATGGAAAGATAAGGGATTGTGAGGGGACGGATGAATTAGTACCCTCAAAAATTTTAACTAAATACTCAATCTGCAAATAGTAGTAACTAATATATCCAACTGAATCCATTGTTTACAACATTCATTCAATTGACCTGATAAATATAAAGTGCATGTAAAAAAATAATAATTCAATCACATAACATAGATATTTTGGTTACATAGAAACCCTTGTTAGAAGGTAAAAATTGTGGTGGGGATGACACCCACAAATTCTTCACTACTGCAGATAATAAAGTATGTCAGTTAAGGCTACAAGTTGTGATCACTTATGGTGACCTTACCCTATTGGGAGTAACAATTAGATCGACTAGATCTACCTTGTTAAAGGATTTAAACAACACTACTTGAGTGTGTACTCAATTAAGAGATTTACAAACAAACTATTAAGTCTACTTTGTTAAGAGATTTTGCTAACTCTATTACAATGATTAGAGAATAACAGAAAGTATCTGTAAATGAAAACTATACTTTGTCTAAATCAGATATATGATATACTAAATAAATATCACCTCAATGTGTAGTAGTATGTCCTATGTTCTGCTTGGTAGCCTTGGCTGCTTCTGAATAAACTGAATTGTATCTCTAATCACTGCTCATATATGTAAACCATGTCTGATGTCTTGAAGGTGGATACTGCTTCAAGATCTTGTTTTTCCTTATTTCACCTTCTTCACACTTGTATCATCCTTGAGACAAAATGACATGAATTACAATTATATAGAAAACTGCTATGATTTTCATGACTGCCATGACCTAATTAGGTTTACATCTTCTTAGGAAAAACCTAAGATCTATGGTGTACAAAATTAACCTAGATCTGTGATGCAGGGGCATTCTAGGGTACTCGGTGAATCTACATGGTGGTGTGTTATTTTGGTTCAGTGTTACTCAATTGATACTTTAACCGATGGTCTTGGTTATTGAAGGAAGCTCAGTCGTTGAAGGAACTTGGTGAAACCTCTTGTGCTTGGTGGAACTTGTGCTCAGCGATGCCTGTGGTGCTCGGTTGACATGCTTGCTCGGTGATGCTTAGCTTTCTTGGTTGTTTCACTGATTCTTGGTTGTTTCTCTGGTGCTCGATTGTTCTAGTTTACCGACTGGAGTTCTTAGTGATTTGGTTGGCCAACTTGGTGTATTTATTGTTGGTATCTATTTGTTGCATTCTCCTATGTAGATCTGGAGGCCGACATGGAGAATTAAATATCTGTAAGGCTATTTGAGAGCTGACTTGTATTTCATTTAATATTTGTTTGTAGTAGAAGCCAACTTGGCTTAGGAGTTAATTATTTCTTCCAACCAACTTGTGGCTGAAGATTAGTATTTAAGGAGTTTTTGGGTAGTTATTTAGAGATAGATTTGGGGGATCAACATCAATCAAAGAAAGTTAGACTTGGATCCTGTGAGATCTTGAAGTTCAGATTGATTTATGATAGTTTGGAATAGTAGAGCTAGTGGTTGTTTTCTTGGAGACAAGGAGATTTCTTGGAGGCTTACAAGCTCAAGTTTAGATCTACCTTAGGGTTTCCATCAGTTGATGATTGTTTCAAAACTGGACTAGCTAGAGTTGGATTGGATCTTTGGTGATCTTTGAGAATTGCTTCTTGATTGTAATTGGCCATAACCTGGAAGGCCTTACAACTGGGCATGTTAATGAAAATCTAATTTGAGCATATCTTGTTGTCTTATTCTATTGTGTTGAAAGTTGGCTACAAGGTTGGACTGTCCTTAATTGGATCCACCATCCTTGACTGTGTCAGGTGGTATCAAAGTGAAGGTTGTTCTTGAGCGAGGTTTGATCTTGTGAAGTTGACCTTGTTATCTAAGAGATCGTATGATTTGAGTTGGAGATCTATGGCACTGAACTTGTGGAATCTTGACCTAGTTGTTCATGCAAGGTGGCAGGCTGATCTGACTTGCATGCAACTTGGAGGTTGTCACAAGGTGATCGGTGTAGGATTTTTTTTCTTTGGGTTTTCTTATCTTTAAGGATGCCTCTGAGAAGATTGGACCCTAGAGCAATTGCAAATCTTTGTGATGTTGTAGAATCAAAGATTATAGAGAGGGTGAAATTTGATTTTAGATCGGAGATGGAGCTGATGAAGAATGACATGATCACTGAGATCATGAGGGCTATGATTGGTGTACCTCAAAATATTGGTACTAAGGATGGTTATGAAGAAGCTTCTGAAGACTTTGAAGCTATTGCATCTAGTGGTGATGAGTGGAGAGATAGATTTGGTGAAGATAGAACTAGTTGGTTACATAGATCTGGATCTCAGTTAAGTAATAGTTACCGAATGGAAGTTTCTACTTTCTCTGGTACTTTGAAACCTGAGAGCTTGATTAATTGGATTGGTGAATTAGAAGATTTCTTTGAGCTAGAAGAAATTGAAGATCCTCTTAGAGTAAGATTGGCACAGACTAAGTTGAAAGGACATGTTGCTCTTTGGTGGAAGGAATTACAAAGAGATAGAGAAGATGAAGGTGAAATAAAGATCAATCGGTGGAGGTTGATGGTGACTAAATTGAAAGCTAAGTTCATACCTACTGACAATAAGCTTGAATTGTTTAAGAATTTGCAAAATCTAAAACAGAAAGATTTGACTGTTGGAGATTATACCGAGGAGTTCTACAAACTTACTATTCAGTCTGGACATAGAGAAATTGGTAAGGAAAAGGTAGCTCGGTATGTGAATGGTTTGAGATTCAATATTCAGGATGAGCTTGGTATGCTGAAGATTGATTATGTTGAAGATCCTTATCAATATGCTCTGAAGGTAGAAGATAAGTTGAAAAGGAGACAACATAGTAATCCCCGAGGGAAGGAAAATATTGATCACTTGGTGAAGGATAAATCGACTACTGAAGATGAACAAAAACCTATGGAACCAAAGAAGAATATAGGTAGAATTATCTTTAAGGGTACTTGTTATAATTATGGTGAGGAAGGACACTGTTGTTTAGAGTACACATAGAAAAATCTTAGCGACCGATAGACTGCTGTGGTAAATGAGAAAATTCAAAATGAACCTAAATCTGAGAACTTTTCAGTTCGGTGAACATTTCTCGGTACAAAGGAGGAACCTTGTCAGAGGAGTAACTTGTTTAGAACTTGGTGCAAGTCTAGAGGTAAACTTTGTGATGTTATTTTTGATAGTGGTAGTACCGATAACCTTGTTGCTGAGGACATGGTTTAGAAACTTGTTTTAAATAGAATGAAGCATCCCTATCCTTATAGGATTGGCTAGTTACAAAATGTTCATGCTCTGGAAGTAAGGGAATAATGCTTTGTTGATGTTAAGATTGGCCAGTATAAGGATCTTGTGTTATGTGGCATTGTGGAGATGAATAGTTGTCATATATTTCTCGGTAGGCCTTGGAAATATGATTGCAGAGCTATGTATGATTGTGTCAAGATTGTGTTTACTGTTGAGAAGGATGACAAGAAGTTTTCCCTGATGCCTTTGTTGGATACAATGCTTGGTAAGAGAAGTCTAAGTATTGGTAGCTGAGTTAAGTTGGCAGATCCTAAAGGTATGGATGATTAGTATGGAGAACAATCCTATGTGTTATCAAGGAAATACTTGAAAAGACAAAGGAAACTGAAGTGGAAGAGTATGCAAGCTAAAAAGTTGGAGGACTTGTATGTGAAGAACCAATTCGAGGTTTATGTGCTGAATCCCGGAAGATGTTCTCCCAACATATGAGAACATCTTTTCAAACCTGGGGTGTCTGATGCAGGGGCATTCTAGGGTACTTGATGAATCTTCATGGTGGTATGTTGTTTTGGTTCAATGTTACTCGGTTGCAGCTTTAATTGATGGTCTCGATTATTGAAGGAAGCTCGATCATTGAAGGAACTCGGTGAAACCTCTTCTACTTGGTGGAACTCATGCTCAGAGATGCATGTGGTACTCGGTCGACATGCTTTCTCAATGATGCTTGGCTTGCTTAGTTGTTTCACTAATGCTTGGTTGTTTCTCTAGTGCTTGGTTGTTCCAGTTTACTAACTGGAGTTCTTTGTGATTTGGTTGGCTAACTTGGTGCATTTATTGTTGGTAGCTATTGTTGCATTCTCCTATGTAGATCTAGAGGCTGACATGGAGAATTAAATAATTGTAAGGCTATTTGAGAGCTGACTTGTATTGCATTTAATATTTGTTTGTAGTAGAAGCTGACTTGGCTTAGGAGTTAATTTTTTCTTCCAGCCGACTTGTGGCTGAAGATTAGTATTTAAGGAGTGTTTGGGTAGTTGTTTAGAGATAGATTTGGGGGAATATCAATCGGAGGAAGTTAGACTTGGATCCTACAAGATCTTGAAGTTCAGATTGATTTCTAATAGTTTTTAATAGCAGCGCTAGTGGTTGTTTGCTTGGAGGCTTGCAAGCTCAAGTTCAGATCTGCCTTAGGGTTTCCATCAGTTGTTGATTATTTCAAAACTAGACTAGCTAGAGTTGGATTGGATCTTTGGTGATCTTGGAGAACTACTTCTTGATTATAATTGGCCATAACTCGGAAGGCCTTACAACTAGGCATGTTAATGAAAAACTGATTTGAGCATATCTTGTTGTGTTATTCCACTATGTTGAAAGTTGGCTGCAAGGTTGGACTATCCTTAATTGGATCCACCATCCTTGACTACATCAATCTGACTATTACATAGGGATCATCATTACATTTAATTATGTCTACAATAAATAACCCTCAATCTTGGTAAAATGTTTTATGAATCTGTTGTAACCATTTACATAGATAAATGTGCCATAACTAATTACTATGTTGTTTCTTGGATTGCTCGGTATACACAGCCAATACTACTCAGTGAAATACTGGTGCTCAGTGTCTAGTGTGCCCATTGTTTACTAACACTTGGTGTTCGGTATACTCTGATGCTCGATAAAACTACGCTGGTGCCCAATTAAGCCTATTTCCATTTAGTTCTCAGTAAAGCCTTATGAATACTCAGTATGAAGGCTTGTTTGATTAACTGACTAGCATATTGTAGCTTGAAGTTCTTCCTTTTATTGACTAATCAGCATAGATAACCAACTGATCTACTTTGATACTAATGATAACATCTAATGCTCAAATAGAGATAACAATCTGAATAGATGTAAAATGGATTCACCACTATTCAGATAGAAAGGGAAGGGGAAAATATTGAGATCTATTCTCAAACCCAAATTCCCTAAGGAAGAGATCTGATTTGATCAACCAAAAAGGCTAATGCACAATCGAATCAATTTATGGAAAAGAGTAGGAAGAGAGAGAGTAAATCCAATATTTCCCTATGAATGGAATTTATGCTTGGAATATGAAATAATTGAAATACAACTACTAACCTCAAAATTAGGGCAGATCTAGAAAATGTTGAATTCTAGTGTCTGTGTACACTTTTAGGAAAATCTGAAACCTATCTTGGACTGGAAATGTCGAGATAGAGAAAACCTAGAAATCTTTCCTCAAGATGGCTTAGCTCGGGTTTGACCCTCATAAAAGGTCAAATACCACATTCTTTATTTGAAGTCTGATTCAAATTTTGTTCACAGATCCTGAAATTTTTCTAAAAAGGGTATCCAAATTCGCTCTCAGGTCTGAAACTCCACACATGTACCTACAAGAAAATGGGGGGTTTTGTTGTATGGGGGGTTTTCCTTGGTCAAACCCCAATTTGGAATCAACCTTAATATTGAAATTGAAATGGAGATTGCTAGCAAGTAGTAGAAAAGGATCTAACAATGAAGATATGCAATTCAATAGATATGCAATTGTATTTGAAATGTAAACAAGTATATTGATATGAAAGCTTGAACAAAAAAATAAATGTAAATCAAACCTCCATGGTTGTATGCTTGAAATTCACCTTGGTAAGAGAATGAAATGGATCTTGAAGATGAACAAAGGATCTTGAAGGAAGATCACACCATCATGATGGCTAGATCTAGGGTTTGAATGATAAATCTTGAATGCTTGAACCAAATCCCTTCAATAGCTTGAATGCTTGAATCCTTGATCTTCAATGGAGAACTTGGATGGAGAAGAAGACTTGAAATGCTTGAATGGATGCTTGCTTGATCACCTTGAGAACTTGAGAGCTTTGAGAGCTTGAAAACTTGATTGAGAGATATGTTCTCACAAAACTTGATGATGAAAATGAGAGAGGAAGGCCTCCTTTTATAGTGATCTAGGGCACACTCCTCTAGATGGGCCACCTTGGAGAATTAAATCCCAATTAGGTCCTCACCTTTACAAAATATACCTAGATTAAATGCAATTAAAGGATTTACCATCCTGAAATCCGAAATGGCCAACCCAGAAGCAGGAAAATAAATCTCCCGAAAGCCCGAAGCCCGAAGATTCTAGAATTTGAAATTTTGGAGGAAGGGGTCAATGTCGAGGTTGACCTTGGCCTAGTCAGGGTCAACCTAAGACCTTGACCCTGATCCTAAGTTGACTCAGAACCAAGTCAAGAGGTCCCAGGGATGTCCAAAAACCTAGAATTGATGCCAGAATAGAACAGAATGTCAGGAATAGACATAAAATCTTATGATTACTGAGATGAAACCTAGGAGGATCCATTTCTAAATCCTACCTATAAAATAGAGCTATGGAAGAGTGAAATTCTGGAGAATCCTTAAGATCCTATCCCTAATTTCACCTAGGATGAAGCAGAAAAGAAATGGAAAATGGGGAGAAAGCCAGATCAAAGCAAAGATCAATTCAAGGCATCCAATATGACCCCAAACCACTTACTCAGAGTGCTAAATGCTCTTAACATGGAAGTGCTTCCATTTTAAGATGATACACAATCTCCCCCTTTGACATTAGTATCAAAACTTGTAATGTATATACACCGATATATCTCTTACTATCCTTACTTCATATATACATGACAAAATTTCTTCAAAAATTGCATAACTTTGCATAACTCCCCCTCTATGCATGCTCCTAGTATGTATGTAGTGCACTTAGCATATAATTATACAATGTGGCATATACATTATATTTCCCCCTTTTTGAGATTAATACCAAACTCAAAAATATGTACTTACATCTTGTCAAAAATGTGTTGATGGGTTTTCTTCAGAGAATCTAAGAGGTTTTCCCATTCCTCTTTCAAGTTGGTGAGATCAAGATGCTCAAGACCGACTTGTGCATGCATGTCAAATATGTTCTCCAATAGATAAAATTTTGGTGTTGCAACTAAAGCTTGCGCTTTGACAATATGTCACTCAATTATTTTCCAGGTGGGGAAGCAACTCTGCATGTATCTCAGCAACTTGGTCACTTATTTTATCCTCCTGCTTCCTCAAATCTTCTCTTAACCACCTGAGTTCTTGAACTTTAAGTATATGCTTATGAAAAGCATCCAACTCGATTAAGGAGGCATTTGCACTGGCTTGGATTTTGGTATCCATCTATTTAATCTTTTCATTGATCTCAGCAATGAAATTCTCCACAGTGAAAAGCTTAACTAACATCTGAATTATGTTCTGAGTAATAGATTGAACATCGATGATTACCTCAGAAATCTTTACCTTGTTTATTGCCACTTCCTGGCTGATCTTTTCTACCAATTTTTCATGTATCTTAGACTCTGCCCTTTCTTCAAGTCTCTTTTCTACATCAATGTCTGGGGCATTTATTTCATGTACAAGAGTGGCAAGTTGTTCCATTATCAGCGTGTCTTCATTTATCTAGGCCTTAGGTACAACTTGTAATACCCCAAAAATGGGCTATAAGTTCATTAACCTCCTACATCGACACATCGAATGAAATTGACATCAAAGTCCTAACCAAAGGCACATCTGCACATCATCGAATCCTAATTGATTATCCTAAATTCTACATAGGGGAATATTCCTAGTAATATTCCTAATTATCATAATTATCTTTAATTTAATGATTATTTGGTGATAAATCCTATCTATCCTAAAGTTTGATTAATTGAATATTCTCAATAATTAATTAATTAGATTTAATTCTAGCACTTAATTGTTTAATTGAAGTTAATTCTATTTATTCCTAAATTGTATTATTTAATTTTGACAATAAATCCAAAATCCTATGAATAATTGATCAAATTTTTATTTAATTAATTAAAGCAAGTTGTCAATTTTTTATGATATTTTTTTTTAATAAAAGTTTGAAAAATAATTTATTAACCCATAAATCAATTGTTTTATTTTTCAAAATTAGTTAAGTTGGAAATAAATCACTTTATTATTAAATTAATTCATAAATAAATCATGCACAATTAGAAAAGTAGACAACTATCAATTATAAATTAAAGCTAAACTCTATTTTGAGTTTAACTCTGCTTTTGCATGTTTTTGTGAGTTAATTATCCTTTATTTAAAAATAACTCAAAAATCAACCTAAGTTATTTGAGTGATTTATGGCTTTCTTCCATGCATCCTCAAAGCCCTAGGTTTCTATAAATTAAGGCTTCAGCTCATCTCAAATCATCTCATATTTTTGAAAACTTATGCTGGCAAATTGCTATCTAGAGAATCGAAGCTTCTTTTGCGAATCAACCACATTTTGTGAGATCACTTTTGTTTTCATATCTTAGAATCATTGCATATCAGCTTTCCATATCATTATTAGCATAGATTTCATATCAAATTTATCACATTATTGCATAGAAAAAACCAAAAAAAATAGATTAATTGCATTCATTCCATATCTAGATTTTGCATTCAAATCCTTCATATACGTGTCATCAAGGTCACTGATCTCGGTATAATCTGAGAATACATACTCGCATCTACTAGAAGGCAATAAATCACCTGGTTAGTTTAGTTTTTCATTTATTGCACGATTTTGATTTCAACTAACCTCTAATGTTTTACTAAAGTGTTGTGTCTACAGATCAGGTACAAAATTCACACCACATTTCTAGTGCCCACCATGGGGCTCTGAAATGGGTTTCCCTTCATTTCTATCAATTTTCTATCTTTTGAGGTTAAGGGTTTCAAGGGTTCTGGTATACTCTACAGGACGTTATTTTTTATTTCTTTTTTGCCTGCAAAAAAGAAAAAAAAAGAAAAATTTTGCACTTTTTCTCTCAAAACTGTAATTTTTAATTTTCTATCCATACTTCTGTACATTCTCTGCACAGATTCTCATGTGAGATTTTACATCACACCGTGTGAGGTTTTGCTCATTTCAGCACTTCCTCGCATGAGACATAATCTTTTGTTGCACGAGACCGTACTTCCTCACGTGAGATTTCATCCTTCGTCGCGCGAGACCATGTTTCCTCACGCGGGACCACATCCTAACTCGCGTGAGATTTTGTTACAAAGACACAGAATTGGCATATCCATACTTTTAGATTATTGATTTCTAACGCTTACGGTTTTCTATTGATTTGTCTTGATTTTGTACTTTCGGATATGTGCTAAATTTTGGATTGCAGAGCATTGGACATAAGGTATTCTTCTCAAGTTGATAATATTTTGATTTGGATTAAAATAAACTCTCACATGTCAAGCTTGTGTGACTATTTATTGCTTTCATATCACACATTTCATTTGGGCTATAAAAATGAACATAGATTTTCTTTTCAACATCTTTGTTACACATAGTAATTAGGCCCTATGAACACTATTCGTGGCTCTTGAGGGAGTGAGTTTCCAGCAAAACTCTTCTCAACAAAGGAACCCTTGTAGGTAGGGAGGATACTAACGGAGTCTCACATTCCACTAGATCCGTGTGTCTTCAACTTTTGATCGAGGCATTCTCTCTCCGGAGAGGTTGATAGATCATAAGAGGTGGATGTCATAGATCTTTGTGAGATAATCTTGGTCTTAGCATGTTAGATTTATCTGTCTGCTTTGTTTTGGTGAAGTGAAGAGGCTAGGGGATTATGCTCTACTTCCATTTTGGATAGTACCAGAAACCCAGATCCTTGAATCTGATCTAGTCTCCATGTGGTATATCTTGAGAGTCACCTTTAGAGAGGGTTAACCGTAGTGGACATTCCCTTAATTGGGTCAACCATGTTGATGAAACCTCAAGTGGTAATAGCCATTTTCACCATCATAGTGATGGTCGCTATATAAATGTCCTTGTGGAAGAAATCTTCATAGGTGTGGTCTCTTGTTGGGTTTTCAGATCTCCCTAGCAGCTCCTGATTGATTAAATTCTCGTACTGTGTCAAAACCCTGGTGCACCATGATTGGAGTTCACCCTCTTGGATCATAAAAGTTGTAGATTCAAACCATTACTAAAAACCCTAGCGAGGCCAAATTTTCATTTTCTAAGAATATGTGCGTTATTGCAAAACTTTTTGGAACATACACAATTAGCACTTCTAAGGATTAGCACAAATAAGTCACTTGATTGTTCATGTGCAAGGTTGCTCTTTCCCTTGTTCATTATTTTTGGACATGCTTGAAATCACTTGCTTGCTATTTTGTGTGCTTTCTTATCTATTTGGCTACTAAAAATGAACAAATCTGTTACAATCCTCAAATCTGGACATTGAAATTTGTATAACAATCTGATACTGAAACACTCAACAATTGCAAAATCTAAGCAAAAATCCTTTTCTGGTGTGAAAATTGAATATTCTATCAGAGAACAGCTAGTGTTGTGTCTCAAAATCTATGTCTTGAAATCTATACCTTGAAATCGATGCCAAAACTATCAAACTGTGTCCTTTTGTCACGTGAGATTTCATCTTTTTAAGTGTTCTTTCACACGAGACAACACATTCTCAAGTGAAACCTGGTACTTCATCATGTGAAATAGTATTCTCTCACGTGAACCTATCCTGAAATTTGCAAAACAAAGAGCTTATTACTGCCATTTGGTCAACTTCCTATCAGATCTGATTTTTGTTTAGGATCTATATGCCTTTTTTTTTAATTGCACATTGTCTGAAACTACATGTCTAGAGTTGAGAAACACATCTTGGAATCTGTCAAACAAATCATTGTGTCAGGAATAGAGTAGAGCTTATAAAAAATCCAATCATTTCCCTAAAGTGGCCTTTTGAATCTGATTTAGCCTTCTGTTTAATCAATTTGAGTCTTTATCACCTTGTGTCAAAACCTTGTCATAACTATCAATCTTCAATCAATCATCAAAATGACTAAGTGTTGTGAACTTGTGTCTGGTATCTTTTGGGAGTCTACCCATACATCCAGGGCATAGTATCCCTCATCTAAGTCAAATCTATGCTTCAATCAATCAAACCTTGACAAGGTTGTGTCATCTAATCATCTTGATTCAATTCATTCTTCAGTTGTCTTCATCTTATTCTTTTATTTCACCCAAGGTTAATGGTGGAAACTAGAGCTTCCTCTCATAAGAAATCTGGGGAAATATCTCATACTTTACCTTTGACTCACATAGGTCCAACTTTTGAGCAACTCTTCAAGTCTAGTATTTATGAAGATGACGGTGTTGGCAACCTTTGATTAAAAATTGGTTACATTCCTCCATCAACTCACGGAGGTACCCAACAAAACCCACATCAATCTATCCCAGGTAGAACTCCTACCATGTCTCAAGTAGGGACAAACTTGGGCTCTCAAAGAGCTCACTCTCAACATGGTGCAAATTAGGAACCCACACCTAAAGAAATTGCTCAATATCAAAATGATGATAACTTCAAACGAATGATGAAGCATTTCTTGAAAGAAGACAGAGAGGCATACTTTTTACAATTGGCTCATCAAGGAGCTAAATTTCCTCCAAAATTTAATGTTGAAGATATCATTACACATGAGGAAGAAACTCCACTTATGGCTATGATGAAACAGATGCACGCTATGCAAGTCAAACTTAATAACCTTGAGAAAGAAAAGGAACCCAAGGAGTTCTCCATGGAGGCCCTATGTCCTTTTCCATTTGACAAAGACTTGTACATGCCACCATTCCCAAAAAGAGTGGAGATGCCTAAGTATTATAAGTATGATGGACACTCAGATCCCCAAGATCATGTCAAAGAATTTTGTACACAATCTATGGAGTTCATGCATGAACCAACCTATCTAATGCATCTCTTTCCTCGATCCCTAGGGGGAGCAGCCATCCATTGGTTCTCTAGATTGCCTTCTACTATCAAAATATTTGAGGAGTTGATCAAATTGTTCTATTAGCAATACTCCTACAATATTCAACATCCAATCATCATGATCGATATCTACAATCTCAAACAATATCTAGGAGAACCATTCCTAACATTTCTTAAGAGATGGAGGAAGAAATTTTCTCTATATGCTAGACCTATTCTAGAAACTGAGAAACTAAAAATCTTCATCAATAATCTTGTCCCAAAGATCAATTATCCTTTACAAATGAAAGATCATACATCTTTTGATAAGATGGTAGACAATGCGATCAAAATCAAAAAAGTACTTGTGAAAAAAGGAGAAATCACACTTCAAAAAGACAAGTACGAATCAGGATCCAATTCTAAAGACAAGAATAAAAACTAGAACAAGAATAAAGGCATTGTCACAGATGGTGTTGTTGATACTATCTATGCTCTATCAAAGGCACCAGCTTTCAATCTAACTATTGGTACCCAGGCCATAAAAGCTTCAGAATAAAAAGTGCCTGAATCATCTCAAAAGAAGCCAGAGTATAGAAAGTGGTCCGTTCATAATAAACAAACATTCACTCCTATTGGAGAATCTTTAGAATCAGCTATGAGAACTCTGTTGGCCAATAACATCATCTCTTTTCCTAAGATTGGACCACTTGATTTTGAGCCTAAACCAAAATGGTGGAGAGAGAACAAATTATGTGATTTCCATTAGGGTAAAGGGCACAAAACTAATAACTACTTATGCTTGAAACATACTATTCAAGATCTAATTGATAAGGGAGATATCACCATTGACAATCATAAGAGCAATAATGATTATACAACATTCACATAACCATTTCCAAAACATGGTCAAGAAGTTTCAACTTCTCAACCTAATATGGGGGCAAAGGTCAATTATGCTTACCCTGGAAATAATGTTGTTATCAATATGGTTGAACCTTGTCTCTTTGAACATTGCAATGTCATCACAATTGTATAAAGAGATAGAGATCATACTTTAGCTAATGTAGTTACTCGATCACAAGCTCAGGCACATCTAAATGGACAAATCCCAGATTCATCAAAAGTCCCTAAGATGCCTTTCAATCTTTCTTCCGCTTCCAAACAAAAGGTTGTTTCTAAATCTTCAAATCCTAAAGATACAAGGACAACATCTTATAGCATTGTTCAAAAAATCCAACACACTAATGCAAAAATCTCCATGTTTGAGTTGCTTTGAATATCTCCAGCTCATAGAGCCATTCTAGATAAAGCTTTGCTCGGATCCAATGTTCCAGATGACCTTGATTTAGATAGGTTCCAAACTATGGTTGGACATCTTATGTCTCCGCAGTATATATCCTTTTTAGAGGAAGATGACAACTCCTTGAGTCACCCACATAACCAGCCCTTTCATAGAGAAGTCTTGATCCAGAACCGTAGAGTCAAACGTGTGTTGATAGATGGAGGCATTGGCCTAAATATTTGTTCTTACAGCTTGATCACACAATTGGGATTTTCAGAATTGGCTATTGATCCTAGAAAGAAAATAACTATCAAAGCCTATGATGAACAAGAAAGATATTCTAAAAGCACCATTGTCTTACCCATCAAAGTAGGTCCAGTTATCAAAGATACTATATGTCAAGTTCTTGATCTACCTTTGGCTTACAACATTCTTCTAGGGAGACCATGGATACATGAGATGAAAGCTATTCCTTCTACATTTCACCAATGCTTGAAATTTCCTTATGAAGGAGTAGAGGTCACTATTCCAGCAAACATATCCACCACTCACAATACATTGAAGGAAAGTGCAGATAAGCTTGTGCCTAATAACAGAGAATCTTCCATTGAACCAACTAAAGAAGCATCCACATCTAACATGGAAGATCTTGCAAAAGATGTTAATATCAAAGAAAATAGTTCAGGAGAATATACTATGGAGCCAGTCTTATCTTTGGCATCTCTCCCTATCTCACCTAAGTCTTATGGACAATCTTTGAAATAATCCAAACCAGAATCTAAAGAACCTCTTGAGGCATATAAAAAGAATTTTGTAGCAGAACAAGTCTCCAAGCAAGAATTTGAAGAGGATGAAGTTGTACTTGCATGGCTATACAAAGATGTATCTAAATCCCATGATGTTCAAACTAGTAACTTAGTGGTACCAAAAGATCCTTCTAAGTCATATGGCTTAGGAGATAAATTAATAGCTAAGATGGGATATTTAGGTAAAGGACCTCTAGGAGTCAGAGGAAAAGGTCTTGAGGCACCTCTTCCACATACTGGTAGAACAAATAAAGACAAGGTTGGCTTAGGATTTAAAAAGAAACCCTTTCACCTCAAAGGTAATTGTTCTCATGTCATAGAGTAGATCGCACCAAATGAACCTCTTCTTAAGAAAGAGGAAGCTAAACCATCAGATAGTGATTCAGACAGCTCAGAACTCATCCCCTATGAAAAATTGCCTAAGGAGATCAAAGACCTTCTTGATGATAAAGATGATTCAATCAAAAGAATTAATGTAGTAGAAACACAAGAACCTACTATCAATCAAGAGATAGTTGCAACACAAGAACTAGCTAATCTCAAAAACAATCAAGAAGAGGTAGGTGGTAGTCATTCTGAGATAGATTCTCATGAGTATGAATTCAAATCAAAATCTGAGGGTAACCCTTCTTGGGGTATTCATCCTGACTTTACTCATGTTCTTAGATTTCCTAGAGGCATAGATTAAGAATCTAATGACTATGAATGGGGAGCCATTCCAGAACCAGATGAAGATGAGCTTATAAAAGAGAAACATGTTGATGTTATTCACCAATATGCACCTGAACCCAACATAAGTCTAGAGTGAAATGATGAACCTATCGAGTCTGATCCACCTATGGCTAAATTAGACTCCCATAATGACATTGAGCCTATTCATGAATTGAATGTCTTAAGTTGTAATATCACCTTTGAACTCGAGCGTCAAGTTAGGACCAATGATGAAAAATCCATATCCGTAAACACTATCTCCCAATCTTTCCCCACTTTGACTATCCAATATCCAAAACTTATTGATCAAACCTCCACAAATCTGAGCCATGGTATTTATACAATCCTGAATGACTATGCCCTTGCTTGCTGCCTCAATGCAATTGAGCCTATGAGTACTTCCATTAGTGAACTGATTGTTAGCATTACAGAGTCGGACATCAAGTATCTTAGTCAGAAAAATAAGAATAAAAATAAAAAGAAAAGGAGTTCTGAGGGTGAAAACCACTTTGTGGCAGTCTCAGAACCTACAAAAGTAAAAATAAAAGACGTATCTGAAGGTGAAAACCTCTCTGAGGTGCCTAAGGATGAGATATTTGATGTCCTTTCAAGTCATTTACAGGACAGATCTCTAGTTCTAATTGAGCCCACTCAATCCATCAACTTGGGAACAATAGAGGAACCACAGTTAATTCATGTAGCACAATCTTTATTAGAACAAGAGAAGCAAAAATTTACAACATTCCTAACAGAGAAGAAGATCAACTTTGCATGGAAATATTCAGATATGCTAGGATTGGATCCTAATCTTATAATTCATCATTTATGTATAGCTCCAAATGTCAAACCTATTAAGAAAAAGTTAAGAAAGATGCATCCTCATGTTGCACTCTTGGTAAAAGTTGAATTAGAGAAGCTCCTGAAAGCCAGATTCATCCAAGTTATTGATTATGCAGAGTGGATCTCTAATATTATACCTGTTTCAAAACCAGATAAATCAAATAGAGTATGCATAGACTTTAGAGATGTAAACAGAGCATCCCCTAAGGATGATTTTCCACTACCTAACATTGATATGATAGTGGACATGACTGCAGGCTTTGAGATGTATTCTCTAATGGATGGCTTTTCTGGATATAATCAAATAAAAATTACTCCAGAAGATCAAGAGAAAACTACTTTCACATGTGCATGGGGCACCTTCTATTGGAATGTTATGCCATTTGGGCTTAAAAATGCTAGTGCTACATATCAAAGAGCCATGACATCTATTTTTCATGACATGATGCATAGGACTATGGAGGATTATGTTGATGACACTTTAGAAAAATCTATGCTTAGGGTTGCACATCTAGATGACTTGAGCAAGATACTAGACAGAAAGGAGAAATTTAGTCTCAAACTAAATCCTAAGAAGTGTGCTTTTGGTGTCACTTCTGGAAAGCTCTTAGGATACATAGTTTCAAAGAAGGGCATTGAAGTTGATCCAGCTAAAGTGAACGCTATAATGGAAATGTAACCTCCAAAGAATATTAGTCAAATGAGGACATTGCAAGGAAGAGTTCAATCTATCAGAAGATTTATATCATAGCTAGCAGACATATCACAACCTTTTACAAAAACATTACATAAAGGGTGACCTTTGCATGGAACGAAGAATGTGAGAACTTTTCCCATATCAAGGAATATCTATCAAATCCTCCTATTTTGATGCCTCCTATTCATGGGAAGCCATTGATCTTATATGTATCCACTACAGATACATCACTAGGGGCATTGCTTGCACAACATGATGAGAACAAAAAGGAAAGAGCTATATACTATATCAGTAGAACATTGGTTGCATATGAGAAGAACTATTCAATGATTGAGAAAGCTTGTCTAGCTGTGATCTTTGCATCACAAAAACTGAGACATTACATGTTAGCTCATACCACACAGTTGGTAGCTAAGATTGATCCACTCAAGTACCTACTAAGAAAAGCTACCCTCACAGGTAGATTAGCTAAATGGGTTATGCTCTTAAGTGAATTTGACATTGAATATGTGGAAAGAAAGGCTATCAAAGGATAGGTTATTGCTGATCAATTAGTAGATGCACCTATGATTGATGATACACAAATGCAAATAGAATTTCCAGATTCCTCTATCATGACTCTTTCTTCTAGAGAATGGTAGTTATTCTTTGATGGCTCCTATACACATAATGGATTTGGAGCAAGCATATTTTTCATAACTCCTCAAGGATACTCAATCCCAAAAGCATTCAGATTAAATTTTCCTTGCACAAACAATATTGTAGAATATGAAGCCCTTTTGAATGGTATGAAAATAGTGATTGAATGGAGAGTAACAGAGCTACACATTCATGGAGACTCTCAACTTGTTATCCATCAAGTCAATGATGTGTACCAAACTAAAGATGAAAAGCTCATTCCTTACAAGAGAATGGTAGATGATCTAAAGAAGTATTTCATATCTATCACATTTGAGAAAATACCTAGAACAGAGAACAAGGTTGTCGATGCAATGGCCACACTATCTACTTTATTACAGCAACCTAAACATGAGCTATGCTACGAGTTCCTGGTGGAAGCACTATCTTATCCTACATATGATTCCCCTGAAACCCACATGATCTACACTATTGTTGGTCATGATTCATCCAGATACAAAAACCTATTTTCCTATCTCCAAGACCAAATAATTCCCGATACCTTTAACCACCATGAAAAGAGATACCTTATTCGTAATGCCTCCCGATATGTCATCATTGGTCACGATCTGTACAAATGAGGTCTAGATGGTATGCTACTTAGATGTTTAGAATGGGAAGAGTCACAATGTGCCTTAGAGGAAGTCCATGATGGTATTTGTGGGTCACACTCAAATGGTTTAACACTAACTTGAAAACTTATTAGGGCTGGGTACTATTGGCCTGAAATGGAGAAAGAGTCTATCAAGTTTGCTAAGAACTATCAAAAATGCCAAGTGCATGGCAACTTAATTCATGCTCTAGGGAGAGATCTAATTCCCTTTACTAAATAATGGCCTTTTCACCAATGGTCATTTGATCTTATAGGAGCTATACATCCTCATTCTTCTAATGGACACACCCATATAATCATAGCTACAGATTATTTTACAAGATGGGTAGAGGTAGTCCCTTTGACACAAGCAACTGGAAAACAAATATCTATGTTCATATTGAACTATATCATATGCAGATATGGGATACCTCATTCCATAATCACAGATAATGGTGGACAATTCAAGAACAAAGATCTAGATGATTTATGTGCCAAATTCAAGATTACACAACATTGGTCATCTATCTACTATCCTCAAGGGAATGGAAAAGCAGAGGCTTCTAATAAGAATCTATTGAAAATCTTGCACCGAACAGTTAATAAAACAGGAAGAGATTGGCATCTCATGATCAATCCAACTCTCTGCTGGGCCTACAAAACAAGTATTAGAATGCCCACTGGGGCTACTCCTTTCACTTTAGTTTATGGGTCTGAAGTAGTACTTCCTATTGAGGTTGAAATCCCATCACTAAGAATTAGAATGCATGGTCTAGTAACTGATGATGACTGCAGAGTGTCTAGGTTGCATGAACTTGAACTACTAGATGAGCACAAACAAGCAACATATGATCATCTCAGAGTATATCAGAAGAGAATGTCTAGAGGCTACAACAAGAAAGTCAAATACAGAGAATTTTAGGTTGGTGATCTAGTCTTGAGAGAGAATCCTAAAAATCAATCACATCGAGAATGCAAGGGGAAGTTTGAACCCAACTGGATAGGTCCCTTTGTAATCACTGCTACTTTTGGCTCTGGTGCCTATCAACTCTCAACGACTGAAGGAGAACAGCTCCAAGAACCAATCAACGTTCTCCATCTAAAGAAATTCTATGCCTAAGGCATTCAGTCTATGGTAAAATGTCCTGAAAATATCAAAAAATTTGAAAAAAGTAAAAAATATCAAAAATATTTAAAAAGTTGAAAAAATGAAAAATACAAAAAAATGAGAAAAAAGAAAAAGTGCCTTGGTGAAAACTTGGAAAAAATCGCCTTGGTAGAAAAAATAGAATCTCTGCCAAGATGGTAAAAACCTGGCAAATGGGCGCCACTTGTTTCAAAATGCTCCATCTATCAGCGCAATCTTGGTCTTTCCCAGCTTTCAGTCTACTTTAGTTTGTATATATCCTTATTTCAATAAAGTCAGTCTGTACACCAATCTGCTCAGGCGTCTGTATCCTATCAATGCTTAAGACTTGGGGGCAATCAATGTCATATCCTATGGTCTCCAGTATACTTTAGACATGTCATATCCAGTCAGAGACCTTGGAAGCTTTATTTGAGTCAATCAATCAGTCTTGTCTCCAAAAAGGATTTTGCATCTACAACAATGCAATCAAACATCAAACACAAACTGAAAACAATCTATGCTTTTTACATGCTTTTATCTCCTTGTATGCTTACTGATTCGCATTGAGATTTTTGCATATTGTGTCCTTTGAGGTCTTCGATGATGTCCTTTATAGGATTTAGAGAGTGATGATTGGGGGCATAATATTTTCTTTGTCTTCTGCTTGTATGTGAAAATATAATAACTTTGGAAATTTTGGATTGAAATGGTGTCTGACTGTAAGAGCCTCTATCTCGAATTGGATGGCCATGCGTACCTCGACTATTGATACCCGAAAAATTCAAGGAAGTTTGATCTAACTATTATCTTTTTTGAGTAAGTTCTTTCTCCTATTGTGAAATGCGATCTTACCTAAGGATGTGAATGATAAAGGGTCACTACGAGTAATTCACACTGGATTTAGAATGATCTCCTGATTGTTTGATGTGTTTGTAATGCAAGGCATATTCTGGTCATCACGACATTGATGTTTTGATGCTTATACAAATTGCTATATCAAAATGGACATGATATTCAGGTCATCCTGGCATTTGTGCCTTGGTGCTTATATCTAATCTAACATTTTGAAAATAAAATCAATATTCATATATCCATGGTTTCCTAACCAGTGGGTGTTGTATTGATTCCTGCATATACAAATTGATATTCATATGTCTATGGTTTCATAACTAGTGGGCATTGTATTGATTTATCCAGTTTCCTAAAAATTCAATGATGAGAATGACCGACACATGATTAGTGACTAGGTCCTAGGTCTTAGGTTGCATTTCATATTGCATGTTTTCATGATCTCACAATGGCTAAATGAACTTCAATGCTTAAATGATTCTTCAATCACATCTTCAAATATAACAAGAGCTGAATCTTACATGAAGGTCCATCCAATGAAATAGCAAGTAGAATCTTTTTTTCAAGATCAAAATCAAAATTTGAGATCATTCATATTATTAACTACTTGCATAATCAACCTTCAATCATCAAAGAAATCTAGAATTCATCTTAACTGATTATCTTACATCAAACTATCAAAATTTCAACTTGGTTAACCAGGGTCAACTCATGGTTTAACCTAGTCAAACTTGGTCTATAGGGCCTCTAAAATGATGCAAAATGCATTCTCGAATGTGAATAACCACTTCTCAAATCAATTAACATGCTTCTAAACCATTCAAACACTAACTTTGCTTGTCAGATTTCAATTTTTATCCCGAAGGGGGCATGGTATTGCACATCATTCAAAGTCTGTAATATAAAATTTGGAATCATATCTTTCCTCAGTAATCAAGACAACAACCATGTCTAGTTGTTAATTCATCAAAAAGACCTCATCGCTTAGGGCAAATCAATCATCGCTTGGGGCATATCAAATTCATCAAGATCCATATCAATCTGGTATTCTCTTAAATCTTGTAAATTGTATTAGTTTTTGCAACTATCGGTTTAATTGTGTTATTTCCTTGGTTCTTCAAAAACTGAAGGGTTCAGATGTGATACCAATGTGACTCAATATAAGGACAATCGGGTCTGGAATTGGTCACTCACTTCTTTGCAATCATAAGGTTTGGAATCAGGCATTTTGACACTTTTTCACAATCATCGGTTCATTTACTGTTATAGTTAACATTATCTTTGGTCATTCAGGACCTATTATCTTCATATCAATTTCAATCAGTTTCAATATCAAACACAGACTTTCTTTGAACCATTGTGCTTCGCACAACAATTCAAAGAGGGGCAAAATGTAATACCCCAAAAATGGGCTATAAGTTCATTAACGTCCTACATCGACACATCGAACAAAATTGACATCAAAGTCCTAACCAAAGGCACATCTGCACATCATCGAATCCTAATTGATTATCCTAAATTCTGCATCGGTGAATATTCTTAGTAATATTCCTAATTATCATAATTATCTTTAATTTAATGATTATTTGGTGATAAATCTTATTTATCCTAAAGTTTGATTAATTGAATATTCTCAATATTTAATTAGTTAGATTTAATTCTGCCACTTAATTGTTTAATTGAAATTAATTCTATTTATTCCTAAATTGTATTATTTAATTTTGACAATAAATCCAAAATCCTATGAAAAATTGATTAAATTCTTATTTAATTAATTAAAGCAAGTTGTCAATTTTTGATGATATTGTTTTTGAATAAAAGTTTGAAAAATAATTGATTAACCCATAAATCAATTATTCTATTTTTCAAAATCAGTTAAGTTGGAAATAACTAACTTTTTTATTAAATTAATTCATAAATAAATCATGCACAATCATAAAAACAAACAACTATCAATTATCAATTAAAGCTAAACTCTATTTTGAGTTTAACTCTGCTTTTGCATGTTTTTGTGAGTTAATTATCCTTTATTTAAAAATAACTCAAAAATCAACCTGAGTTATTTGAGTGATTTATGGCTTTCTTCCATGCATCCTCAAAGCCCTAGATTTCTATAAATTATGGCTTCAACTCATCTCAAATCATCTCATATTTTTGCAAACTTATGCTAGCAAATTGCTATCTGGAGAATCGAAGCTTCTTTTGCGAATCAACCACGTTTTGTGAGATCACTTTTGTTTTCATATTTTAGAATCATTGCATATCAGCTTTCCATATCATTATTAGCATAGATTTCATATCAGATTTATTACATTATTGCATAGAAAAATCCCAAAAAAAAAAGATTAATTGCATTCATTCCATATCTAGATTTTGCATTCAAATCCTTCATTTAGGTGTCGTCAAGGTCACTAATCTCGGTATAATTTGTGAATACATACTCGCATCTACTAGAAGGTAGTAAATCACCTGGTTAGTTTAGTTTTTCATTTATTGCATGATTTCAATTTCAACTAACCTCTAATGTTTTATTAAAGTGTTATGTCTACATATCAGGTACAAAATTCACACCACATAACTTGTTGCAAGATGTCTCTCACATCCTCAAGAATTTGCTTGCTCTTGCACTCTTTCCTTAGCTTCTCCTGAGCTACCTTCCTTGTGCATAGTTCCCCATATTTTCTTAGTTCTTTAGGGTCCAAAGTCCTTGGGTCACAGTTAGGTATTTCAATGACTTCATCTAGTGTGACCATCCCTTTACCATGCTTTTTCTTCTTTTTTTAGGCTCTTGTGGTGAATTATTAACAAAAGGAATAATATCCTTTACCTCAACATTCAACATTTCTTTCTCGGTAGACACATTATCTTCCTTCTTCTTCTCCTTGGTAACCTATGTGTCAGTTGATAGAGAGGGAGCTTCGGATGTAGTGTCTAGTGGTGTTGTCTTGGTATTCTTAGGGTCATCTTGGCCCTATCTATCTACCTCTTTTTCCTTAGGCTCTTCTTTCTCTGCAGGTGTGCTTGTCCCTAGTTCCCCTAATGCATCCTTTGGTTTCTCAGGGATTGAGCCTTTGGGTTCCTTCCTAGAAATAATTTCAATAGCTTCCATTAGGATGGGAAGATCACCCAGTATAGAGCTTATTGTTGGCTTGGTAGTGGTTCCTTCTTCTTGTGTTTTAGCTCTAGAAATAGTAACATCCTCATCATCATCGATGTCATCAGGATCACCATTTGTGATTTCCTCAATGAGTACATCTAGTGCATTATTATCAATCCCTTGGATTTTAACTTGATCAGGTGCATCCTAAGTTAAGCTCAGTTCCTCTGTGGCATCTGTTGTATCAGGTACCTTGATATCTAATATGTTGATTCTCTATTTCAGTGCCAAATCTGCATCATCTTTTTGAATTCCCTTACCTTTTCTTTTAAGTCTCTTCTTAGGAATAATGGCTAAGGCCATCTTTTCGGACTCTTCTTAGGCTTGTACAATTGAAGTCCAGATGATTTGACTATTCTCATCTATGTCTACCAAATTTTCATCAAGTATCTATAGTTCCCGGTTCTTTACTCAAAATCTCTTTGAATACATACTCATAAATTCCTCAATTTTAGGAATTGTCAATGTAGGAATTGCCAAAACTAGGGATTTCTCCCTCATTCTCTTCTCAGTGTTCAAGGCATAGGACCACTTCTATGAAATTCTTTCATCTAATGCCTTGGGTAAGTATTTGGAAAATTCTATCTATACTCTCTTGAATCTAATCATCATTAGTATGATAGCCTCTTTAATTTTATTCTAATCCTCGGTTGACAAGTGCTCAAACCAACTAATTACAGGATCACTTAGTACACCATTTTCAATTATCTTTTCAGCAATCTCATCAATTGACTGACTCTTATTTACAAGAATTTTAAACGAATTATTATCATCTTCTTCAGCATCTAAATCATCTTTTCCTCGAATTAACTTTCTTCTTTTCTTAGGGGCCTCAGTAGTAGATTTAGTACCTCTCTTTTTATATGTTTTTGTCAGTTCTGATGCAATTGGCCTTGTGATTTTTACAACTCCTTTCTTTGGTGGGGATGAAGCAGCAGGCTTTGACCTTATTCATGCCCTAACTTCCACTTCTTCCTACTTCTTTGGAGTGGGGGAAGGAGAAACTGGTGTAGAATCTTCATCATTGTCTGACTCAGTTTCCTCACTGTCATGTGGTTTATCAGAAAGAAGTAACTGACCTTCTATTGCTACCTCAACCGGTATGCATGCTCTCAGATGATCCAGAATCAATCACCAAATTTCTTTACTAAATTTTTCATCATTTTCTTTGACTTCTTTGTTATTTTGTCGATAACTAGGCCTGTTTTAATTCTTGTCTTGGCCTCTTCATAGGTTCCAAACCTTTATGCATTAACATCCTTAGGTACAACTAATAAAGCTTTTATTGATTTGGAAGCAAAATAAATGTCCATTTCATATCCCATATGGGCTAACCATTTTGTCCTTAGCTCCACAGCCTTAATCAATGTGTGATTGGTTCAACTAGAAAAAAGATTTCATGTTCATAGTCCTCAACTAGTTGTCTTGGAATTCTACTCTGAGAATTCATTCTAGCTTTGAATTGCTCAAAATAATTATCTAAAACATTGTTGAGATTATTTCCCAATCACTTAATCAAATCTAAAATTTGAAATATGACTAGCTTGTCGGTTGACCATTCTATATTACCGACCGATGAGAAAAATCTTTGCATATAGAAGAATATGCAAACTAGCAAGGATCCAAACTTACATGTGTTAGACTTCTCCGACCAGATTTTCTTCATGTTCTCTTCAATCTGCTTCAAAAGAAGCTTAGCAAGGTCCAAATGAAAACCTTTCTTGACCATTTTGAATGCAATGTCAAAGGCTCCACATGGTACACTATTCAATCTTCTCGACTAATAGATTTTATAACCAGTGATAGGAGCTGTAAATTTTACCTCTGGTTCTTTGATTGTATTAATTTTCATAGCTAGTTCATCCCACTCGACTCCCATGTTCTTCTCAATTTCTTCTCTAGATGCACTGTGAAGTTAGTTTCTCTTATCAGTGGTAGGATACCTGGTGACAGCATGAATCATGTTCTTCATTATTTTAATGGACTCATCCAACCAAAACTTTCCATCATGAAACTGACTAAGAAAAACCCTAACCCATTCCCTTTTGAACTCTTTCAGAAAATTTAGGGCATTCACCATACCTAGTACTTCTAGTTGCTTATAATCAGATTTCAATTTTCCATCTTCTTCACATAACCTCTGATAGGCTGCATACATATCAAAATATCCAATTTCTCCTATCTTGCAGTGAATGTAAGATCGCACGTCCTCAACCAGTAGAACCCTAGGTGGTATGCTTGAGAAAGCTCCCGTTTGATCAATTTGCGATGCAACTTTTGGATGAAGTTTGTATTGGGGTTCATTACATGTTGCAGAAATAATAAGATTGACTTCCACCTCTGCAAACTTAGACTTTTTCACCTTAGATGCGGATGCCATAATTTCTTAATTTAGGGTTTCGATAAGTATGAATGAACAGCTTGGTGATAATAGTACTTACACAAAAATGTCAACGAAATCACTAAGAATAATTTGAAACTATGCTCAAACACTCTAAAAATCCTTTTCTTGAAATCACTCTGGAAACTAATCACTCTTCGTAAATGCTGGTGAAAAATGAACTAAGTTCATCGCATATTTATAACTTTTTCAAATTCCCACTCAAACCTTTTTGTGATAAATGCTCAACCTACTCACAGCTTGACGACAACTGTCAAACTCAGTGAGTACCATAAAATACCAATAGCTCAGTCAACACATACCTTTTCACTCGATTAGTACTGATACTCCGTTAACCTTGCATAATAGTCATCAATGGGTAACTCCTTACTCGGTCTAGCATATACCGACTGTAAACTCTTTAAAGTCCAAAACTTATAAGACCATAATGCATCTTAATTCATGCGGGTTTGGTATGTGCAAATCTAATATAAGGAGTTGTATGAAAAATGTGATCATCTTGAATTATCAGTTCCATACATACCTTTTTCAGCTTAGGTGGAGGTGCTGATATCACCCAATCCAATGGATGAGGTTTCACAGACTACATTACTTGACTCAGCATTATCATTTGATGCCTTTCTCCACATAGTATTTCTTATTCTCATGATATCTATAATTGTATTGCCATTTTCAAAAACTTATGTTTCTGGTGCTCGGTCTCTGCAATCTTTACTTAGGTGGCCGACTTTGTGACAGTGTAAACATGCCATACCAGTTCTTGTCCAGCTTTGAGATTTTCTAGCCCATCTCTTCCTCATGCAATTAGCTGTAATATGTCCATACCTTCTACATACTTTGCAGTTAACCCATGTTTTATAATCCCAAGTGTAAGCATTACCTTGTCTTCTCGGTTGATTGGATTTATTTTGTCCTTTCGGTGTCCAGACTTGCTTCATCTTTGTTCTACATTCTTGTGAGGTGTGTCCATGCATGTTGCAAGTGTGATAGTTTTTCTCCATGTAGGGTTTTTTAGGAGTCCTATTCAACTTAGATCTACATTCATATGCTTGATGTCCAAACTTTTTATAATTATAACAATGACCATTAAACTTAGGAGTGGTTTTAGGTTTACCTTGTGCTTTACTCCTGAAAACATTTGAAGTGTGGCCCGATTTACCACAGTGATAGCATGTCAGTGTCTTAGGTTCCTGATTCTGGTTGTTATTCATCTGTTTAGCTTTCTTAGATGATTCTCCTTGCTCGGTGTAGCCTAATCTAGTAGTACTTCTAGGTCCTCTTTGACTAATCAGAAAATCATCAATTTTCTTAGAACTATCTTCAGCCTTTTTCATCATCTCATTATGTTATTGTTGCATCTTCACTTCATTTCTCATTTTTTTCATTTTCTTCCCTGAGTTTTCCAATGTCTTCAAGTTTCCTTGATAACTCATTATTCACTCAGTTGATCTCCTGTCTTACAACAATCATTTGATTGGATATTTCAAAGTGATGCTTGGTAAGTCTCAATATCTCAGTTTCCTTCATGTGTAGTTGTTCAGTCATTTGTCTTTCTATCTTCAACAACCAAATTTATCTCTTGATCAACTTGTCTAGCATTTTTCATTACATCAATCATTCTTACCATTTGTGTCTCTTGACCGATCTGCAGGGCTTTCACTTGTTCATTCAAGTAAAGATTTTTTTTAGATAAATCAGAAATTGTACTTTCAAAATTGCCAGATATACTACCTAAACTAGATCCAATATTCTCAAATAGATCATCAATATCTCCTTCATAATAGTTAGTCTCACATTCCAGAATAACCATGTTCTTTCTCTGAACCAATAATTTTTCCAATGCATCCTTAGCTTGTTTTCATCACAAAAGAGCTTTAAGAGGATTTTTTATTTATTTAAAAGAATGATTCTCTATTAATTAAATAAAATAACATTATTTAATTAAAAGAGAGATAGTATTCTAAATAAGATAAAATCATTTAATTAAAAAAGATCAGGACATATCTTAAACATTAAGTGTTGCGTTTAAAAAAATTTAAGTGTGTAAACTGATACTGAGTTCCAAGGATAAGGATCGAATTCTTGCTAGTAGGTAAGATCACATGACCAAACTGGATAAGACCAAACTAATAAGTGTTGAAAAACACTCGATGTCGGGGGTTGTGTTGAAAAACACAGTTGGGTTGGTGTTGAAAAACACCGTTTGCAAGGTGTCCTAAAGACAAGCATATCCAAGAGACCAAAGGTAACACAATGATGCCCCCTGGACAAAGACAAAGACCAATTCCAAACCAAGGCAACAAGGACAAGGCATGATGGAGAAAGGCTAAGTGTCAAGGACGCATGCTAAGAAATAGGGGTGCAAAGGTCTCAAGTAGCGCCCATTTCTAGGTTTTCACCACTTGGAAGAATTTTTTTTTTTTTTTTTTTTTTTGAGGACTTTTTATAAATTTTTTTGTATTTTCACTACCAAGGCGCCTGTTTCCAAGTTTTCACCAAGGCACTTTTCAAATTTTTCAAATTTTTCTCTTTTTTCTATTTTTTTTGAATTTTATAATTTTTGGAAGAAGGCAAGCTTTTAGATAATGCTCCTTGAAAGGATAAACCATGATATGCCAAGGATTCAAAATTATATGCTCAAAGATGCTGATAGGGAAAGGAAGATGGAAGAGAAAAATGGAGGATACAGTTTTATGTAAAGCGAGTGGAGTTGGAAGATAGGAGGAATATGCAAAAGAGGAAAAATGATAGAAGGTGAGAGAATAATGAATGGAAGGATTGTGAAAGAGTAGATGGAAAGGAAGGCAAGATCAACATCGACGCACACCTTGGAGGGTGGTGAGAGGATGGAGGAAACTTGAATGAAGGAATACGTGAAGGAATATGATGAATGTTTAGCAGAGGTTGCGGTTTAAGTGCATGGAATGAAAGAATGTTTTTGGAAGAAGATGGAGTGGAAGCCTTTGGAAGCTTGAATGTCAACTTTAATTTTTGTTCAACATTAGACTCTTTCAAGAGAGACTTTGGAATCCATATAGCCTTAGGCTTTTTATTTCCTTTTGATGACTTAGAGATAATATCTTGAATGATGGATTTTGGAACCCATACTTGTCTTGTAGTTTTCTTCTTAGATATCTCTTTTGACTTTATGCCCCCATGTCGATTAGAGGAGACATGGTGATCTTCTTTCTTTGATGGATTCTTGTATTGTTTCTTTTTCTTATATTGAACATTCAAGTTACTTCCAAAAGACTTGGGACATGTGGAAGAAGAAGGATAATATGACTGGTGTAGATGGGTGGATGGATGAAAAGGATTCAAAGGTATGCATCTATGTTGATCTTGAGGAAAGATAGGAGATGGAGGGACATAAGGACCCAAGATAGATGACAAATTAGGAGAGTTAGGAGGGGAAAATGAAGGGACATAAGGACCCAATATGGAAGGAAGACGTGAAGTCCTTAGTAGTGGTGGAAGAGGTCCAAGGATGGAAGTGGAAGATGCAAAAGGATAATCAATAAGTTCATCAGCATCTATATGACAACCAAGGATATCAACATCTTCAGAGTGAGCATTATAATTTTCAATAGGATCCTGAACATCTTGAATAAGAGCATTTTGTTTGATAGGATCATTCAAAGCTTGCGAAGACTTAGGAAGAGTAGAAAGCGGAAGTGAACATGGAATGGTAGAATAAGAAGATGGAAGACTTTGATCTTGACAAGGATCTTTGGATAGCACAAGTGCAGAATTTATCTCTTGAATAGGCTTAACATCGAAAGAAACAACACCATTTTTAATAACCTTAATGGAAGTATCATCTTTGGAAAGTGCAAGCGTGGTAAGGTTATTTTCATTATCAATAAGCTCAAAGGTGTGGGTAGTAGCTTGATCTTGCTTCGAAGAAGACTTAAGACATGGTGGAATAAATGAGGAAGGACGTAAAGGATCAAAAGAACCATGACGCGGATAGAGAACATCATGAAAAGGAGTGGATGACATGGAGGGTTCTTGATCTTTATCTTTCTTTATATTCTTTTCTGTATCAGTTTTAGAGTTCTCTTGACATGAAACCACTTCTAAGGACAAGGAAGCAGGTTGGAGTTGTATGGAAGACTTTGGCAGAGATGGTGAAGGATTAGCTGAAGTAGGCATTATAGCGCATAAAGACTTAGGATCTTTAGATTTAGCATTATTGGAAGTATTTGCAGCCAAGTGAAGGTTAGCTTGAGTATCTTTAAGAGGTGGCCCTTGAGGATAACTATAGGGAACCGCATGGAAAGCATTAGAATTTGAATTGGATGAAGGATTTGTGAAAGATTTGGAAGACTTGGTGACTTTAGGAGATGTAGGGATATTGGAAGAAGTAGGGGATGGAATGGAACAATCACAAGACAAAGGTCTAGCATTAACATGATCTTGCTTGAGAGTATAATCTTTATTTTCAGCATGAGAGTTCTTAGAAGATATATTCTTATAGTATTTACATTTATAATCAGCGCGTTGAGCTTTCTCTTCCTCAAGTGAAGTAGATGTATCATCTAGGTATTGTTCACAGAAATCATCAAAGTCTCTTTCAAAATCAGAGTCATATGGATCACCATCACAATCTATCCAATGTGATGACCCTTTTCCAGTAAGCACAAGCACACGACGAGGAGGACTCTTAAGAATAGGGGTTTCATAGGTATTGTTACATTGTCCATCATCATAGTCATCATAGTCATCAAAGATGGGCATGCCACTCTTCATAGAAGAGGTATCACAAGGGCTATCATATTTCTCATCATGGTATGTCTCGTGAAGAGAATTAAGACTCTTGGGAGAAGTAGAAGAGGAATGAGATCGTGAAGAAGAGGAAGGTGAAGACCTAGTGGAAGAAGAAGACTTAGATAATGAGGAATTTGAATAATGTGTAGAATATTCATGATAAGATTTGGAAGATGAAGAATGTGAATAGTGTTTAGAAGAGTCATGATAAGATTTGGAAGATTTAGAAGATGAAAGACTTTTGGAAGAAGGAGGTTGTGATAGGATCATGTTGATAATTCTAGCAAAGGCACTTGATTTAGTTGATTTTTCCTCTATTTTTGCCATAAATTTTTCACCCATAAGAGTTTTTGAGGAATAATGCTTTTCAAATTGAGCAAGGAGATCAAGATCATCCATTTTCAAGAGAGGTTCCACAGCAAGATAGTTGAAACTCATAGTTCTAGAGGAAAATGAATCAAGCATAGGAATGATAGAGGAAAAGAATAGAAAGAAGTAGACTAGATAATAAGAGGAAAAGAATTAGGAAGACAAGAAGAATTTCCCATGTGAATAGAAGACTTTAGAAGAAAAACATGGGAAAAGTCAACTTGAGCAATTAATACCATTAACATTCATTGAGATGTTGAGCAACATAACAGCACCTAGGATCTAACCTAGACTGACCAAGGAAGACTGAGAATTGAAGACGCTTGGTGATAAGATGGCCTCACAAAATGTCAACACCAAACTAGGATAATCAAAGTTCTCTAATGTCCAAAGAGAGATGGTAAGATAGAAATTGCAAAAGGCGTTACCAACACTGTCAAAGAGATGCTTCAAATCAAAGGGTGACTACCCTTGCACTTTTGAATCAGGAGGTTGGACTAGGCCAAAATATAATTGAAATTGAATTTGATGGAAATGGTTTGGACAAAAAAGCACTAAAATTCTCCAAGAATGTAGCTAACAATTCTAGAGATGTTCTTTCTCAACAAGAATAGTCCTCTAACTTGACAATTATTCCCAAGGTGACAACAGGGTAGAAGATCGAGCAAGCTATAAAAAAGGTTGGTGCTTCAACTCCGGAACTTAGTTTTTATGTTCATTTTAAAAGATCAAGTACATCAACAAATTTTTATCATTGATCAGGCACATAAGACAGCAATCAAGGAGTTCAAGAAAGCAATTATCTTCAAACAATGAACAAGGGGCAAAGCAACCTTGCACACGAACAATCAAGTGACTTAGTATGCTACTCCATATAGATTCTACTTGTGTATGTTCTTGAAAATGTTTTAGTAGGCACTCAAAACACAACAACATCCTAGCAAGCTGTCTAGAAGGATATACATGGCTTTTCTAAAGGGCATCCTCGATATACGCAAGGTACGTGAGGCCCAAATCCGTAGATGAGAAGAATCAAAAATCACACAGCCGGGGGGAGACGGTAACCCAAATCTCCTCCTTCACTTCTCAAAGGTATAAAGTTCTTTGAGGCTTAGCCAAGAGTGAAATCTAACTCATTCCCAAGAGAGGTGTCTTTGGATTCACCTCCCGATATTTATACTCCGCCGGAACACGGGAGTTAAGGTCGTCCCTTGAGGTGATGAAATCCCCAAGCAGGCCTTCTAAAAATGAAAAAGTAAGTAATTCTCTATCAAAAAGTATTGAAAAGCACTAAAGGTGGAACACTTAACGCTTAGAGCAAAGATGAGGTGAGTCCACAAGGTGGAACACTTAACACCTCACACAAGCTACAAACGAGTCCACAACCTAGAAAACAAGTGAGTTCCAGAAAGCACAGAAGGGTTGCCTAGTGGAACAATTAACGCTTATTTCCTATAGACCCCTCCCCTTTAATGTGGCACTGAGATTGCAACCACAGGGCGGAAATGAGGGGCCGGCGGATTAGCGAGTCCAATAACCCAAAATAGCAATCTAGATCAATCACAAGTAATCTAAGACTGCTAATCAATAAGACTGTTTTGATATTTGAAACCAAGAATTACTTAATATTTAAAAGACACGCATGCACTTAAACACAAACTTCTATGAAAGCAAATCTATGTTTGTTTATTTTCCATTAAGAGCATAAAAGAAAATGTGTTCTATGAAAGCGTGTAACACTCAAGCCAAACACATGAGAGGTTCATTTTTAATCCCAAACCAAGTGTTATAGAGATTGTAGTAACTCACCTTAGGTCCAAAGATATACAATCCAGAATTTAGCACACATCCGAAAAAAAAACCCTAAGATGGTTAGATATGAAAATCAATTGTTAGGAGTTTGATTTAACATTGCTGTCTTCAAGACAGTCTTTAAAGATTGATTTATTTGACCCATAAAATCACAATATTAAAATTTTTGGAAAGAATGAAGTTTTTAGCCAACATCAAGAACTACCATTTCCAAAAATTACAAGGTCTTATGATTCCATTTGGTTCCTCAACCAATAATCTTTTCAGACTGCAATTTTTCTGTCATAAATCAGATTTAAAACACCAAACCCTGCCTAGGGAATCACATATCTTTCTCAAAAGGAATCCAAATGAAACCAAACCAGTTTCATAGAAACTATTAATGAATCTATTTTCCAAATATGTAAGCCATTTATTTTTCCCATTCATAAATCATTTTCTAAGAATATATCATTACCTGCAACTCCAATACAGATTGTTAAAAATCAGTTTTCACTCAAATGCCCATAACTTTCACAAATATAAATAAAAATGACTCAAACCAAAAGGAAATGAAATCTAAGTCATTTATCTTTCTAAAAAATATTTTTAGAGTTCCTGATTCTTTATAATTTGTCCGTACCAAATGTTTCAATCTGACTGTATTCAGAGAATCTCAAATCTGCAAATACCCACTTTCACCAAAATGATCATAATTTATTCATTTTTTCATAAAAATGAACCAAACAAAAAAAATGAGAAATAAGATTCATCACACTATCCATCCATTGTTATATTATAGGGTTTCAAAGCTGTAAATGACAGTACAAGACCTGGAACCAATGCTAAAATTGAAAAACAATCAAGAATGAGGCCAGAAATTGATCTTTTCTGCCCCACGGTGGGCGCCAAAAATGTGTGATAAAAAATGGTCACACTTCTGTGAATCCTTGCATTCAAGAAGACTCAATAATGAGTTCTCAAATATCGATTCACAGCTCTCTATTCGTGGAGTGCAGGGGTTGTATTATGAGGCCCTCAGATTAACCTTGTTAAACCCATGCAAGTACACCAAGAAACGAGAGATTCAAGGATGAGAAGCAAGAGTGCTAATCTCCATTGATCTTTAAGTTATTGCATGTAAATGAAACTAATCTAGATGATTGACATGCAAGAAATAAACTACTCTATTGAGATGAAAGGATTACAAGTTCTTGCTAATTATGCTATGTGGATTAAGCTAGAACAATGAAAGGAAACATAAATTTAAACTATTATGTGAATGCAATATTAATCTAAACTATGGATTGCCATGAGGCATGAGAGAAGAAGACAAGAAGAAAGAAGTCTCAAATATCCAAGCTCCAAATGTGCTCAAAAGCTTCTTCCAAAATTGCTCTCCAAACCTGCAGCATAACAATAACATGAAAATTCTAGGATCCTAATTGAGAAGGAGAGGGCTCCTTATATGAGAATTTGAGGAATTGAATGCAAATCCAAGAGCAATGTGGGATAAATCCAGAAAGAGGAAATAAAGCTCAGTTTTTAGAAAGTGTGGAGAGAAAAGGGATTTTCTTTATTTTATTTATTTTTATTTCCCTTTTTCATCACAAAAGAGCTTTAAGAGGATTTTTTATTTATTTAAAAGAATGATTCTCTATTAATTAAATAAAATAACATTATTTAATTAAAAGAGAGATATTATTCTAAATAAGATAAAATCATTTAATTAAAAAAGATTTTATTTCATTTAAAAGATATCTCTTTCAATTAAATAAGGTTATTTTATTTATTTAAGAGAGAATATTTCTTTTAATTAAATAAAATTTATTGAAAGAATCAAGAAAAGGATTTTTGTTTTATTTTTATTTGATTTATTTCCTTTTCCATCACAAAAGATCTTTTGAGAAGATATTTTATTTATTTAAAAAGAATAATATCTCTTTTAATAAAATAAAATAAGATTATATAATTTAAAGATGAATATTAATTAAATAAGATAAAATCATTTAATTAAAAATGGATTTTAATTAAATAACATCATTTCATTTAAGGAATATTAATTTCAATTAAATAACATTATTTTATTTATTTAAAAGGGATTTATTTCTTTTAATTAAATAAAATTATTGATGACATGATTAAACCTTAGGAGATTATTGAAATGATTGAAATAGTTATGATTTGATCAAGGAAATTGATTTGAATATTGCAAAACATTGATTCAGAAAATTGATATTTGACAAATTGAATAAATGGGGCCTAAAGTCTAGGCGACCATTTTAGGGTGCATACAAGTCTCACATTCCAGAATAACCATGTTCTTTCTCTGAACCAATAATTTTTTCAATGCATCCTTAGCTTGTTTTTATTGCTCAACAAGAATCTGTATCTGAATCTTTTGATTTTCTATATTTTTGTCTAACTTGTATCTCTCCATGTTTAGAGCTTTCCTCTTCAGTGGTTAAACCTTCCAATAAGAGATCTATCTCTAATACCAATTATTGGAATGGAAAGATAAGGGATTTAGAGGGGAGGGGTGAATCAGTACCCTCAAAAACTTTTAATTGAATACTCAATCTGCAAATAGTAGTAACTAATCTATCCAACTGAATCCATTGTTCGCAACATTCATTCAATTGACCTAATAAATATAAAGTCCATGTAAAAAACAATAATTCAATCACATAACACAGACATTTTTGTTATGCAGAAACCCTTGTTAGAAGGTAAAAACTGCGGTGGGGATGACACCCACAAATTCTTCACTACTGCAGATAATAAAGTATGATGGTTAAGGCTACAAGTTGTGATCACTTCTAGTGATCTTACCCTGTTAGGAGTAACAATCAAATCAACTAGATCTACCTTGTTAAAGGATTTAAACAACACTACTTGAGTGTGTACTCAGTTAATATATTTATAAATAGACTGTTAAGTCTACTTTGTTAAGAGATTTTGCTAACTATGTTACAATGATTAGAGAATAATAGAAAGTATTTGTAAATGACAACTATACTTTGTCTGAATCAGATCTATGATAAACTGAATAAATATCACCTCAATGTGTAGTAGTATGTCCTTTGTTCTGCTCGGTAGCCTTGACTACTTCTGAATAAACTGAATTGTATCTTTGATCACTACTCATATATGCAAACCATGTCTGATGTCTTCAAGGTGGCTACTACTTCAAGATCTTCTTTTTCCTTATTTCACCTTCTTCACACTTGTATCATCCTTGAGTCAAAATGACATGAATTACAATTATATAGCAAACTATTATGATTTTCATGACTGCCATGACCTAATTAGGTTTACGTCTTCTTAGGAAAAACCTAAGATCTACAGTGTACAAAATTAACCTAGATTTGACTATTACATAGGGATCATCATTACATTTAATGATTACATCTACAATAAATAACCCTCGATCTTGGTAGAATGTTTTATGAATCCATTGTAACCATTTACATAGATAAATATGCCACAACTGATTACTATGCCATTTCTTGGATTGCTTGGTAAAAACAGCCAATACCACTTGATGAATATATTGGTGCTCGGTGTCCAGTGTGCTTGGTGTTTACTGACACTCGGTGCTCAGCATACTCTGATGCTCGGTAAAAATGCTCTGGTGCCTAATTAATCATGTTTCCATTTAGTTCTCAGTACTACCTTATGAATACTCAGTATGAAGGCTTGTTTGATTGATCGACTAGCATATTGTAGCTTGAAGTTCTTCCTTTTACCCACTAATCAGCATAGATAACCGACTGATCCACTTTGATACTAATGACAACATCTAATGCTCAAATAGAGATAATAATTTAGATGGTTTCCCTAGTGACCAGGAAACTATAAAAGGATAAATAATTGTGATTCAAATGATGAAATTCCATGTATGTGAACTAGAACACTTTTATGCAGATATCTAGGTCATGATATTCCTAGATAGATGGTTGGGCATTCAAGAAAAGAGATTAATGTAGACTAAAGAACAAAGACAAGACTTGCTCATAGAAGTTCGATATTAGATTTAGAGGGAGTATGATAGTTCATCTAAAAACAACCTTGGACAAGGAGGTGAGGAGGTTGTTACAAGACCATAAAGGAAGCATCTAGAGGACTATGATCATGAGATTGAGTCTCATGTGTGCTAGCTAAAATGACTTTAGGCTAGCTCATACATAACTTGGGGTTCACCTAGATTGATGCAAAATATACAAGAGATATAGTGCATAAGTATGCTATTCAAGGTACATTATCACTAGAGAACATATCACTGATATTCTCACCAAGTTTCTTGCTAGAGGTAATGTTGTGTACCTTCAAGATAAACTTGGTATGTTGGAGAATGAATCCTTAGATGAAATGAAGTTTCTATCTGTGATCTATTATCTTGTATTTTATTGCACTCTTCTCCTTGAGAGAGAAGTCTAAGGTGAAAGCCTTTGTTTCCACCCTTTGGGATGAGCCATGATGGATCCTGTTGGATATTTGCCAGCAAGCCAGTGTTGACTGTATATTTTTTATTGATGACAACATATGGTAAGTAGCATGCATTGAAGTCTTATGTAGAGAGCCTTAAGCATATGTTTCTTAGATATGTTATCAGCATGATATCATAGACACAGAGGTTAATTCTGAGTGCAAACAGTTGTGTAGTTGTTTGTATCAGTAATGTTTCTGACAGTGTTATAGGAAGAGTTTTGTATGTGTTTTTTAGTATGATTATGTTGGAGCCTTGCGCATTTATATTTGTGTTGGAGACATGTTTATGATGCTATGTTCATGGACGCAAAGTCAGTTGTGCAATTGAACTTGAGTTATGTTGTTTCTATTTGCCAGTTACAGTTTCTTGAGTTTATCTGATGGAGCCGACAGTGTTTATATTGTTTTAGTAGTTGCACCTATCATTTTGATATGTGTGTTTGGATTTGTGTTTGGTGATGAGTTAAGAATATTTGGTTAAGAGCACATAACGTATTTCAGCTTGAGAATAAAGTTTCAATTAATTTGGTGTAGCCGACTGTGTGAAGTGACACGTCTACTCATATTGAGTTGTGCGGTCTTATTTGTGTTGCGTGCTTGGTTTACCTATTGGAGATGTTATTGAAGAGTCATATTATTTCTCTATTATGATTTCAAGGAAGTTCTAATAGGTCAACTTGATTATATCATTTGGAGAAAGATACTTATAGCCAGTCAGTTGTGATTGCTAAGTGTGATTGCAAGAGCAAAGCAAAAGATGTGAATGTACTAAGACAGTCAATCATCAATTGAAGATCTATGTGAAGTAGAAGAGAGTATATGCTATTCATTGGAACTGATCAAGATAGCAGGTCTACTTTCTAGTTCACCAAGATCTAGATATAGTGTGTATCTGTTATGCAGAAGGTTGCAGCCTTCACCATTTGAGCAATGTGCTCCCAGATAGTGTGTCCTCACCTTTAACAAGGTTAATTATAAAAGACTCCTAACAAGGTCTGACCTTTGACCAGGTCATTGTACTTCATGCATTGTAAAGATCAACTCCTAACAGGGTTGTAATATCTTCTAAGAGGGCTAATTATACTCTAGTGCAGGATATAGTGGGTGCTAATTCACACCGAGGTTTTTACCTATTTGGGTTCCCCCGTAACCAAAATTATGGTGTTGTGTTAAGATTTATCTCATTGTGTATGTTCTTAATGTTATTCTATACTTAATTAGACAAGGAATTTAATCTTTTAGATAACTGATTCACCCCCCCCCCCCCTCTCAGTTATTTCTTGGGAGTATTCCTAACAATTGGTATTAGAGCCAAGTGCCTCGGAGAGAAAGTTTAACAGCTTGAGGTTGATCAAATGGCATTCTTTAGAAAAGAAAGTCCTAAGTTTGATGGAGAGAATTATCTAGACTGGAATAAAAAAATGACAACACATTTGCAGTGCATTGCTTTTGAGATTTTTGGAGTAGCTACTAGAGAAGTTTAGATTCCCTCTTTATCAAATCTCGCAAAGGAAGATGAAAATATTAAGCAAAAGGAATTGTTCACTCAAAATGAAATTTCCAAGGAAGCCCTTATCAGCACCTTGTCTGACAGTGAGTTTTCAGTGATCGAGAAAGTAGATAAAGTCGACAAGATATGGAAGTATCTAGAAGACATGTTTAAAGGACACATCCAAGCCAAAAATGTGCATAGAAATAAATGGGAGAAAAAGTACAATACATTGGAGATGCTACCTGAAGAGAACATCAGAGCCTACAATCAAAGAATTAATGAAGCAGTTGCAGGAATCAGAAACAATGGTGGAGAAATTTCGGAAGAAGACATAATGGATAAGTTGATGACTACTCTGACAACAAAATATGAGAGCAAGATAAACATCCTAGATGAGACTATGTAGTTTTCAAAAGACTTCAGAAGAGAGACCTTAATTAGAAAGATTTCAACATTCGAGATATCAAGTTTGAAGACAGAGCCTAAAAGTGAAACAACCTTCAAAGCTTCAATCCATGGTAAGAAAACTTTGAACACTTTTGGTAACTTCGATGATGATGATGAGGATAAAGAACTAGATGATCTAATTTCTATGATTACTAAGAAAGAAAGAAAAGTAAAAGGAAAATATGAAGGTCAGTTACCATTCAAATGTTTTTCATGCACCAAGATTGGTCACTTTGCATCTAAGTGTCCTACAAGAGTCAAGAAATTCAAAACTAATTACAAACCTAAGTATACAAAAGAATGTTACTATGCTGGAGATGGATTATCAGATGAAGATTTAGTAAAAGATGAAATTGGATTCATTGCTATTGAAGATATGGAGAAATGTTTGATGAGATGGATCTTGAAGATGAAAAGAAAGCACAAGAGTTAGCATTAATTTCACAAGAAGACATCAGAACAGACTAGATCATTGACAGTGGTTGTTCACATCACATGACAGAAGACAAATATAGATTTGTACATCTAGATAAGTACAAAGGCGGCATGGTTAGATTTGGAGACAACACTCCTAAACCTATCTTAGGTATGTTACAAGTAGTAGTTGTCATTGCACCAAAAGATTGACCTGTTAATGCTCGATACAACCACTAGACTTATAGAAGACACAGGAGGTAGTTAAACCATGTCATGAATTACAAGGGGAGTGCTGACCATTTTTCTAACAATCTCCCCCTCAGTGTTACTCGAGGGGATTCGAACCTGTAACCAAGCTATGATACCACTTGTACAAGTAGTAGTTGTCGTTGCACCAAAAGATCGACTTGTTAATGCTTGATACAACCACTAGACTTATAGAAGACACAGGAGGTGGTTAAACCATGTCATGAATCTCAAGGGGGGCGCTGACCATTTTTCCAACAAGGTAGAGGAGCTATCACCTTGGATGGAAAGAATAACACTGATGATGTTCTATATGTTGATGGTTTGTAGCATAACCTACTAAGTGTTGGACAATTGCTTGACAAAGGATATCAATTGGAATTCAAAGACAATAAGTGCATCATTAATAACAAAGAAGGAGTAATGATTGCATCAGGTTCAAAGACAAAAGGTAATATTTTTCAGCTTAATTCAGAAGAAAGTTGTTTTGTTTCTAAAGTAGATGACAGTTGGTTATGGCATAAAAGACTATGTCACATAAATTTTGACAATATAGTAAAGATAAGCAATGTAAAATAAATAAGAGACCTTCCTAGTATTGCAAAACAAGTTGATACAATATACAGGGAATGTGTGATGGGAAAACATGTGAGGAATTCATTCAGAAGAAAGCACAATTTGGCATAGAACAAATTGGATCTAGTGCATACAGACTTATGTGGACCAACTCAAACAAGATCGTACTATGGTGAAAGGTACTTTATTTTATTTTTTGATGATTATTCTATAATGATGTGGGTTGCGCTCTTAAAAGATAAATTTGAAGCATTTGAGAAGTTCAAGATATTCAAAGCTAAAGTTGAAAATGAGTCTGAATTAATGTTTGAGATCAGATAGAGGAGGAGAATTCACCTCTAACAAATTTTATGAGTATTGCGAAGAATATGGGATAAAGAGACAACTAAGTGCACCTAGAACCCCTCAACAGAATGGAATTGCATAAAGGATAAATAGGATCATACTTGACACAGTGCGCACCATCATGATTGAAGCAAAAGTTGCACACACCTATTTGAGAGATGCAGTCAATATTACAGTCTATACTATCAATAGAATTCAATTAAGGCCAGGAACAGACAAGACACCTTATGAGCTATAGTTTGGGAATGTACCTACATTAAAATACTTTAGAATCTTTTGAAGAAAGTGCTACATCAAGAGAGATGAAGCTATTTGCAAGTTTGATGCAAGAAGCGATGAAGGTATTTTTCTTGGTTACTCTACTAAAAGAAAAGCTTATAGATGTTTTAACTTAAGATTGAAGAAGATCATTGAAAGTGCTCATGTAAATATTGATGAAAATTTTATGATTCAAGAGAGATATCTTGATTATGCACCTATGATTAAGAAGAACCTAGTTCTATCAGTAGAGAAACATTTGTTGAAGAAATTTTTGACAGCATTGATGTATTATTCAATGATCCTAAAACAAGTGAAGAAGAATCATAGAAGATAGATGAGAGAGTCACACCTAATGTTCCAAAATTCACATCAAGATACCATTAAAAAGAAGATATCATTGGAGATCATAACAGAAAATGCATGACAAGATCAAAGGCAAAAAGTTCAATAGTTGATGAAGCGGTCTATTTACTTTCACAAATTGAACCCTTAAGTGTTGATGATGCATGTAATGATTCAGATTGGCATGAAGAAATGGAAGAAGAGCTAGATTAGAATGTTAAGAATGATACATGGGAATTGGTCCCTAGACCTAGTGACAAGAATGTGATTGGAACCAAGTGGATATTCAGAAACAAGATTAATGAAGATCGTACAGTAATAAGAAATAAAGCAAGACTAGTATGTAAAGGATATGTGTAGAGAGAAGGAATTGATTATTCAGATACATTTGCCCCTGTAAGAAAATTGGAACCCATAAAGTTATTTCTAGCCTATGAAACATTCAAAGACTTTAAAGTATATAAAATGGATGTCAAGTCAGCATTCCTGAATGGAGATTTGAAGGAAGAAGTCTACATAGAGCAGCCTGGAGGATTTACTTTATCAGATAGACCTAATATGGTATGCAGACTAAAGAAATCCCTTTATGGACTTAAGAAAGCCCCTAGAGCATGGTATGAAAGACTAGATGGATACTTGACTAAGATTGGATTCAAGAAAGGAGTAGCAGATTGTAACTTATTCATAAGAGTGACATCTGAAGGATTATTACTAGTTGCTACTTTTGTTGATGACATTATTTTTGGTGGTAATGACAAGCTTAGTGTAGAATTTGCTAAAGAGATGCAAAGATAATTTGAAATGAGCATGATTGGACCTATCAAGTACTTTTTGGGACTGAATGTGCAGCAAATAGACAAAGGAATTTTCATTAATCAGTCGACTAAGTATGTGAAAGAGATATTGAAGAAGTTCAAGATGGATGATTGCAATCCAATAAGTACCCCTATGATAACAGGAAGCAAGCTTTCAAAAGAAGATGATTCTACAACAGTAGACAAGACCCTTTATAAGTCTATGATTGGTAAACTCATATATCTTACTCAATCTAGACCAGATATTTCTAATGCAGTTGATATTTTTGGAATATTTGCAGTAGAACCTAAACAAATTCATCTTATGGCAATAAGAGGATATTCAGATATCTGAAAGGAACTATAGACTATGGTTTATGGTATCCTAATTCAAAAAATGTAGAACTTCATGTGTATACAGATACAAATTGGGCAGGTTGCATGGATGATAGAAAGAGTACCTCAGGAGAAGCAGTATTTATTGGAGATAGACTTGTTACTTGGACAAGTAAGAAGTGGAATTGTATTTCTCAGTCCATAGCAGAAGCAGAGTATGTAGCAGCAGCATTAAATTGTTCTACAATTATGTGGATCAAGAAGATGATAAAGGATTTTGGAATTCAGATTAATTACCCTATTGTTATTCATTGTGACAACATCAATATGTCAAAGAACCCTGTGATACATGCAAAGACAAAACACATTGAGATAAAATATTACTTCCTAAGAGAGAAAGTTGCAGAGAAAGAAGTAAAATTAGATTATGTGAGCACAAAAGAACAGCTACCAAACATATTTGCAAAACATTTACTAAAGGATACATTTGAGTATCTCATGGAGAAGCTGGGAGTAATTCCCTTCCGTAAATCTGATTAGAGTTTACAGTAGTGCGTCAATCCTCGGTGACTGATGAATGGTTGACTACTCTACTTTAGGAGTAGTATCGATGCTTATTTGTTTTGACATCATTTTGCATTGATGTCAAAAGGGGAGTATATAATCATGAAAAATAAAATAGATTCATTCTAGAAAGGGGGAGTATGTAGTAGTAAGGGGAGTATATAGCAGTTGATATTCAGAGCATTCAGCAGTAGATGGAGGATTCATCCTTGGGGGAGTTTTTTTGAGGAAATGGAGAATGTTATAAAATAATTGTACATTTGGATTGGTGGTGTTTTTCATTCCACGGGTTGCCATCAATGCTAAAGGGGGAGATTGTTGGAAATTTGCCAACAAGCCAGTGTTGACTTTATGTTTGTCATTGATGACAACATATGGTAAGCAACATGCATTGAAGTCTTATGTAGAGAGCCTTGAGCATATGTTTCTTAGATATGTTATCAACATCATAGACGCAGAGGTTGATTCTAAGTGTAGACAATTGTGTAGTTGTTTGTATCAGTAATGTTCCTGACAATGTTACAGGCAGAGTTTTGTATGTGATTTTATGTATGATTATGTTGGAGGCTTGCGTGTTTATATTTGTGTTGAAGACATATTTATGATGCTATGTTCATGGACATAGAGTCAGTTGTGTAGTTGAAGTTGAGTTTGTTGGAAATATTCAAGAATTAACCGAGTTACTGAGAGGGGAGGGGTGAATCAGTAACTCCAAATTTTCTTACAATTTTAACATGTAATTTACTTTTAACCTTTGCATACAGAAAGCATGAAACTTAAAAGCATTTACAATAATGACACATAGATTTGGTTACCCAGAAACCTTCCAAAAGAAAGTAAAACTGGGGTGGGGATGAAACCCACAAAGCTATAATACTGCAGAATAAAGTTGGCCGGTTAAGGCTTACAATTTGATCACTTCTGATGATCTGCCCTGTTAGGAGCAATAAGGATTGCTAAATCCACCCTGTTAAAGGATTTACAAAACATACAATGAAGTATGCACTCGGTAAAGAGATTTTACAAAGACTGTTAAGTCTACCCGGTTAAAGGATTTAGTACCGATTCACCTGTTAGAATGAAACAGTAGATCTCATGCTTTGCAATTGGATTGCTGATTGAGATTCGCTGATGTACTGATCACCTTCTGTGATGAATTTGTCTTTGCTGATCCTTATACTTCTGAAGCCTTCTGTAATTCGCTTATCTCTGCCTTTCTTTTTCACATATATTCTTTTTCATTTCATACATCTTTACATTTTACAACATTGTTTATATACAAGTCTTAAACAATTAATTACAATTACAATTACACAGTCGGCTTGACAAATAAACATAAGAGCTACTAAGTCGGCCCAAGTATGATTACACGGTTCCTGCAAACTGACTCGATGACTTTTTGATACTCGGCGTCCACTGCATTACTCGGCATCGTCATGCACTCGGTAGAAGTGAAGGCACGGTTCATACTGATCACTCGGTAGGTTTTGAACTCGGTAAATACTGGTGACTCGGTAGACATGATGTTACTCGGTTTACATTGTCCTGTTCGGTTTGTACTAACTTCCTCGGTTTGCACTGTTTGCTTGGTTTGCACTGTCTGCTCGGTTTGCACTGTCTGCTCGGTTTGCACTGTCTGCTCGGTTTGCACTGTCTGCTCGGTTTGCACTGTTTGCTCGGTTTGCACTGTTTGCTCGGTTTGCACTGTCTGCTCGGTTTGCACTGTCTGCTCGGTTTGCACTGTTTGCTCGGTTTGCACTATGAACACAAATAAGTGTTGTCACTAGTGGCAATTCTGCTTAATGCCAACAGAGTTATGTTATTTCTATTTTCCAGTTACAATTTCTTGAGTTTATTATATGGAGCCGACAGTGTTTATATTGTTTTAGTACTTGCACCTATCATTTTGATATTTGTGGCTGGATTCATGTTTGGTGATGAGTTAAGAATGTTTGGTTAAGATCAAATCATGTATTTTAGCTTGAGAAAAAAGTTTTAGTTAATTTGGTGGAGCCGACTGTGTGAAGTGACGCGTCTACTCATATTGAGTTACGAGGTCCTATTTGTGTTGCGTGCTTGGTTTATCTGTTGGAGATGTTATTGAAGATTTATATTGTTTCTCTAGTATGATTTCAAGGAAGTTCTAACAAGCCAACTTTTTTATATCATTTAGAGAAAGATATTCATAGCCAGTCAGTTGTGATTGCTAAGTGTGATTGCAAGATCAGAGAAGAAGATGTGAATGTACTAAGATGGTCAATCATCAGTTGAAGATCTATGTGAAGAAGAAGAGAGTATATGTTATTCATTGGAACTGATCAAGATAGCAGGTCTACTTTCTAGTTCACCAAGATCTAGATATAGTGTGTATCTATTATGCAGAAGGTTGTAGCCTTCACCATTTGAGCAGTGTGTCCTCACCTTTAACAAGGTTAATTATAAAAGACTCCTAACAGGGTCTAACCTTTGACCATCTCACTATACTTCATGCATTGTAAAGATCAACCCCTAACAGGGTTGTAAGATCTTCTAACAGGGATCATTATACTCTAGTGCATTTTATAGTGGGTGCTAATTCCCACCTGATTTTTTACCTATTTGGGTTTCCCCATAACAAAAATTATGGTGTTGTGTTAAAAGTTATCTAATTGTGTATGTGCTTAATGTTCTTCTATACTTAATTAGACAAAGAATTGAATCTTGTAGATAACTGATTCACCCCCCCCCCCCCCCCTCCAAGTTATCTCTTGGGACTATTCCTAATAGATCCACCCTCTGAGATGAGTCAAGGTGGATTTCATGTGTGTGACTCCAGGACTTATGGGCCCTCCTGTGAACATTGGAGAAAGGTGACGACTTTTCGACAATGAACACTTGTATTTGATTGATGTTGTGAGGTGATGACTTTGCAACATCTCCATCATGATGGATATCATGTGACTTGATATTCGTGGACATGTCATGATGGTTAGGATCTCTTATACATCATGGTAGATATCATAAGGTTGATATCATTAAATAAACCATAGATGACTTAAAGATCTTCATGGTGGATATTATGTGATGTAATATATGTATACATGTCATGATTAGTCTATATATTATCATGTCTATATGTTGAGTATCACACATGTGATACTAGTGCACATACCATACTAGATATCTTGAGTACTTAGGTGAGTTTCATGGATTTGATACTTGGAGACCATTACTCATGATAATCATTTTGAGAAATTGGTGAATATCCTGTGAGTTGATATTTGGAGACCATTGCTCTGAGTACTTGGTAAGTATCATGGACTTGATACTTGAGGGCCATTACTCGTAATATCAGTAAAATGATATAAATTTAAAATGATTATCTATACTCACATTGAGTACTTGGTGAATATCATGAACTTGATATTTAGAGACCATAACTCTGAGTACTTGGGTGAGCATCATGGATTTGATACTTTGAGACCATTACTCATGATAATCATTTTTTAGCACTTGGTGAATATCTTGTGAGTTGATATTTGGAGACCATTGCTCCGAGTACTTGGTGAGTATCATGGACTTGATACTTGGAGACCATTTCTCGTAATATTAGTAAAATGATATAAACCTTAAATGATTATCTATACTCACATATTACTTTGAGGTAATATTTTTTATTCTCCCTAGCTAAGAGGGAGTGTTAATGATTATAGTAGTTTTGTGTAGCTATGGTGAGGGATCATAGGTGTTGACACTAGATTGATTTATCCTCCCTAGCTAAGAGGGAGTGTTAATGTTTTGTAGCTTCTGTCAGATAAACACTACAAGTCAATACTAGTGAACATATGTATATATATTTAGTATATATGAGATGTATGTATATATATATATATATATATATATATATATATATATATATATATATAACGTAAATATTAGAGAAATTAATATAATACACATGATGTGTTATGAATTCTTCACACTATTGAATGTTTATGGCCTGTCAGCCACTATAGAAAAGAAAAATCTTTGGACACACCTCACTAATATCATTCAACAAGAAAACTAGTGTATTATTATTGGAGGGGGTTTCAATGCCATTCTCTCACATGCAAAAAAGAAAGGTGGTATATACCCGCACCCTAAAATACTACAAGACTTCTCCAACTTTGTTTCAAACAATGATCTTCTTGATGTTACTCTAGATAATGGGCTATTCACTTGGACAAACAAAAGAATAGGCTTTTTACAAATAGCTGAAAGATTAGATAGGTTTTTCATCCCACAAAGTTGTAAACTTCTTCATATGGGCTTCACATCACAAATCATGCCAATCTCAGAATCAGATCACTTTCCTATAGTATTGAACGTTGACTAGAATCATTTGCCTCAACAAAGAAATTTTGGTTCATCATTTAAATTTGAAAGTATGTGGTTCAGAAATCCACACTTTCGGGCATTAATAAAATAGTGGTGGGTTGCAGTGCCCCCTTCAAAGGCACCAAGATGTTTCAATTTTCTAACAAGCTAAATTTTGTTAAGTTGCAGCTCAAGGAATGGAACAACAAGGTTTTCAAAAATGTATTTGAGCATAAATAAATTGTTAACAAGTTACTAACTGATTTCAATCAACAAATTATTCGGCATGGTCTTGATTCAAAATTATTCAACACAAAAAAAAACAATACAAAGTGAATGGGCAGAACTTTGCTCTAGGGAAGAAGTGTACTAGAGGCAAAAATCTAGGGAAATGTGGCTAAAAGAAGGAGATAAGAACACCAAATACTTTCATGCATCATTCAAGCAAAGGAGAGCTGCCTCTTCCATTTTTATATACATCAAAGTAGTACGGGGAATTTGATTGAAGATGCCCAAGAAATCCAACGAGAAGGTGTTACCTTTTTTAAAAACCTTCTCTCTTCCCCTACTTCAACTAATTCTTCAAACATGCAAATAGAACAACTCTTAAGCTCCATCCCAAGATTAGTGTCAGATGAAGATAATAAATCACTCCTTTCCCCCTTCACTCTTGAAGAGCTAAAAAAGGTGGTATTCGCATTCCCATCAGAAAAGGCTCTAGGACCTGATGGATTCACAGCACTTTTCTATCAATAATTTTGGGAAGTAATCTCCATTGATCTCCTATCAGCTGTGGAGGAGTCTATACGCAATGGATCAATACTCAAATGCTTCAATACTATAAACATTTCCATTATTCCAAAAATCAAGTCCCCTCATACATTTGCAGACTTCAGACCAATTTCATTGTGCAATATGGTGTACAAAGTGATAACAAAAGCCATATACCTAAGACTCCAAATTCTTGTGCCCTCACTCATCTCACAAGAACAAGGTGGCTTTGTCCTAGGGAGGGAGACTATGGAGGGAGCCTTGGTAGCACATGAAGTTATTCATTGCATTAATTCTGGTAACCAGTCCTCATCTATTGTTAAACTTGACATGATGAAAACCTATGACCGGGTGAACTGGGATTTTTTATTCAAAGTTCTCCTCGAGCTTGGTTTCCATAAAAAATGGTGCAAATGGATCAAAGCTTGTATTTCAGGTGCATGGTTTTCAATTCTCATCAACAGTCAAGCAGCTGTATTTTTTCCTTCAATCCAAGGTCTGAGACAAGGTGATCCTCTCTCACCTATATTATTTATAATAATGGCTGATGCATTCAGTAGAAACATTAATAGGGATCATGATAATGCCTTGTGGAAAGGGGCACATATCACAGGGACTCAAATCTCAGTCGCACATTATTTTTTTGCGGATGATACTTTACTTTTTAGAAAATCATCCATTAAAGAAACCAAACATATTAAAGGATCCCTGAAACTATATACACAAGTTTCAGGACCAAAAATCAACTCAGAAAAGTCCAAAATCTACATGTTCAACACTACTACAAACATTTCAAGTAAAGTCATTAAGATACTGGGCTTTAATGTTGAACAACTCCCTTCAACATATTTAGGTATACCATTCTTTGTTGGGAGTAACAAAGCCTCTTTCTGGTCTACTATGGTGGGCAAAATTAAAGCTTGCACCTTGTCTTGGAAAGGTAGATGTTTGTCCCTATCAGGGAAAATGCTTCTCATCAAAACAGTACTTTCAATCCTCAAAGCTCCTGCATCAATTATCCAATAGATTGAAAAAATAATCACATATTTTTTATGGCAAGGTAATATTTAAGAAGTCAAGAAAATACCTTTGATTTCATTAGAGAACATGGCTCAGGAGAAACTCCATGGTGGAGTGGGATTGCATAATATATCTCACAAAAACAAAGCCTTTGGAGGGAAACTGATTTGGCACATGTATACCAAACCCATGGCTAAATGGTGCCAAATCATGCAACATAATTACTTAGATGTTCCTAATGCCTCACGCATTCTAACCATGGTTGACCCACCAAAAGGATCGAAAGTTTGGAATTTTATGATTAAATCTAGATCAATCATTTCTAAATATATATCATGGGAGGTGAACACTGGATTTAAAGTCAAATTATGGATAGACTCATGGAATGGTCTCACCCCTCTGTCCCAGATTGTAGATTGTGAGGAATCAATGGACATAGCAATATCCTCATGGGGCCCCTATCTTATGGATTATGTTATGGCCATAGAGACTTTCTCTAAGAAAATCATTTGGAAAGAAACATCAATACTGCCTTTGAATGTGCATCAATCTTCCATGTTGATATCCATTTTTCAAGAATGTCAAGTTTTCCTCTCTAAGAAAGATGACAAAATTATTTGGGCCCCATCCAAGGATGGTAATTACACAATAAAGGAAGGATATCGAGCTTTACAACATTCTAAAAATAAAAAGACTAAAAATAGAGCCTACTCTTTTTGTTGGAATTCCTCAGTTTTGTCGAAGGCAAGGTGTTTTTCTTGGTTAGCAATTCAGAACAAGATTCTTACAAGTGACAAACTATCAAAATTAAGAATTGTTGACCAATTTAAATGTGTAGTTTGTGATGAAGAACTAGAATCAGTGGATCATCTTCTTCTCAATTGTGAGTTTGAAAACAATTGATGGATGTTTTTTATCAACAAGTTACACATCTCTTTGCCTCTACTCAATAAATTAAGAGACTTGTTTGAATCATGGCCATTAATTTGCATGAACTCAACATTTTCCTATCTATGGAAATGTATCCCTTCAGTAGTAGTCTGGGCAATTTGATCGGAACGTAACAAAAGGATATTCAGGAAAGAAGCCTCACCAATCAACATTGTTCTAGAATATTTAGAACTATCAATATCATAAATTAAAAGAACCAACTTATCCAACATCAAGTGCAACCACTTCTTCTCAAACTAGGATGGATTGATATCTAAAGCTTGGAAACACATACAAGTTCCCTTTGGCACATTCCCTAACTAGAGCTTGATGCATAGTGTGGACAAATTCAATATCAAATGGAAACCTCCGGATAAGGTTATTGTTAAAATCAACTTTGATGGGGCCTCGAGAGGGAATCCTGGCCCATCTGGCATTGGAGTCTGCATTCGAAATTGGCTAGGAAATGTTCTAGCTGTGAAGGCTTTACCAATTAACCTGGGTACGAACAATATGGTAGAGGATCATGCTCTCCTAGAAGGTCTAATTCTAGAAAAGCAAGGTAGGTTCAAAAACATACATGTTGAAGGAGATTCTCTAGTTATCATCAATGCCAACGTCACAAAATCAATTCAGAATTGGCTATTAAGTTATATTATGAAACAGATTTGGCATGTGCTAAATACATTTGACAGCCACATCTTTTCCCATACCCTTCGTGAAGGAAATAAAGCTGCAGATTGGCTCTCAAATTTCAGATACAATGGTAAAATAGTTATTTCCCTCTCCCTACAAGCATTCATGCAGGACAACTCAGATTTAAAGGATCTCATTTTAAATGAGGAGATTTCCATTTGTAAAGATTCAAGATGCATGAGTTTCACAAACTGAGATTAAATCATTTCTAAGCATGTTGAAGAGACCTTCGACATTGCATCATGCCACACAGTACAGACCATGTGGCTTCCCAGATTGTGTCATTAAATCCTTATGAGGTGGTCCTGCCAAGACGGGACATTGACTGTGTACTAGCGAACTCTCATAATTATTTTACATGTTTCAAAAGATTGGTATCGCTCCACATGTGTGAAATTTATTTTCATAAATGAAGAATTCGCTGATCTCAAGACATAAATGTGCAAATTGTAGCTTAAATGGTATCACACTACACTCGTCAATTGCTTATGGTTATCAATCATTTGTTTATCCTGAAAATATGATAGTGAATTCTGATTTATCTTGTAGAGATTGCAGAGGCTTCCATTGGGAGTACATGGCTTGGAACGACAAGATTTACATTGCAGTTGAGGGTGATGAAACAGCTATGTCGACACATATTGAGGACTCAGTTCTTGACCACATGTTTGCACTAAACAACATAAGGATTCACAGAGCAGTTAAGGAATTTCTTGTGGACGACATTCTTTCTCCTAGAGCAAAAAGGAGCATCTACCCATCGCAGGTATTGTCAAACTTTTTATCTAATGCCATGGATATCCTCCAAAGCATATAGCTACTTGATATCGTTTACAATAAGGTTGTAAATAGGGACTTTCTATGTTCGAACAAGTTCATTAATGTAGTCCAGCACTATAATTTATGGAATGGACATGCTCTCCTTGGTGGATTGTTTCCTAGGTAGTTTATTCAAACTCACCATGTGTATATGTTAGTTTATGATAGTATTAAGAGGGCATTAGATAGACAAAATTTTAGGCATGTTAGAACTGCCCTCCACTCCAATGGTCGAGACATTGACGCTTCAATGGCAGCGAGAATTTGTTGTAGAGTTGCAGCCCTACTGGATATCCTTGAGCTTGATAATGCAGCCCATGTGGCTTCTCAAGCTCCATTACCCTCTGCTTTAGCCTCAGCTCATACATGCGACCAGCCATTGGCCCCTATGCCTGACCTTAATCTCATCTCGTTTCTCAAAGATAACTCCCCCGGTTGGATTCAGATTGAAGGAACTGACAGCATTTCTTCTGGCTGGGGCCATGAATCTTCATCCCAAAGGATTGTGACTGATGGCTAGCCGGGTTTACACACGTCTTCTTGGGACACTTTGGCTTTGAACTTGGGTAACAATTATGCACTCTCCTCAAATTGGGGTTCTTCAGCTCTGGCTCTAGGCAGTACGGGTGAGATGTTTGCACCACCATCTCTCTCCAAACAGGAAACTCGTAGCTTGCAAGGCACTGATGATCCCTCGGATATGGAGGAATAATTACAATCTGACAAACATGCACAGATCCAATTAAATTTTTCTATGATTATAGTTTTTTGGCATAAAATATAGTGTTGTGTCTCTGCCCTAAATCTTCAAATGAATGTTAATACTTTTCTCCTTCAATTTAGGGATTGTGATTTTGTTTCAAGGTTGCAAACATCATGTATTATTCGAAAAACCTTTTGCATTCTAAGGCCAATCAGGTCAAGACAAATATCTTACTGGCTATATTTTGGGTTTAAACATTTGTCTTTGTGACAAAATTATATATTTGTATATAGGCGACAATATTGGGTTTTCTTACTGATTCTTTCCCAATTGAGCCCTTGAATCAGATTATATAAATATAAAATATCAGTGGTTCACCCACTTTTGCTTTAAAAAAAATATAATACTCAAGAGATATTTTATATATATATATATATATATATATATATATATATATATATATATATATATATATATATATATATATATATATATAATCATAATTGTCATTATATTAATTACATAGTAATGAATAGACATGTCCCATGAAGGGACATATCTCTTCTTGGCTCATTCTAAATATAAATGCAAGAGATTGTTGCATTTGGAAAACACATACAATCATAAGGAGTGCTATTACATTTGCAATGATCCTAAAACCTTAACACTATGGTACTGTTATGTATTCTTTGGTTAAGAAATTGCAATTTCTTAAATGGCATAAGAAATGGAATAGGTTCTGCTTTGGTAATATTTATGCTAAGAAAAGGGAGGTTCAAGCACACCTTGATGTTATCAAATTTGGTATCTCACTTTTTCAAAGGATTTGTGTGGAGTAGATTCCCAAATTGTCAGAGAATTGGAAGAATGGGAACTTAGGGAGGAGATTGTTTTGAACCACAAGGTTAGGGTTGACTGGCTTCAGGAGGGAGACATGAATACTACTTTTGTCCATAAATCAGTGCAAGCTCATTGGAGTTATATATCCCCTTTGGTTAATTCAGAAAGAATTCATTTGTCTTGTCTACAAGCTCTATCTCGTAAAGCTACCATGTACTATTCTTCTCTCTTTTCTAATAATTCACCTTCAACTAAGAATGAGGAGAACATGACACTTGCTTCTATTCCTTCTCTAGTTACCAATGTGATTAATGATTCTCTTATGTGTCTGATATCTATGTTTGAATTAGTGGGGGTTGTTTTTGGGATGCATAAGGGTAAAGCTCCAAGTCTTGATGGGTTTCTAGTAGAATTTTTTTAGAAATTCTAGGATATTGTTAATGTGAATTTGCTACAAGTGGTATGTGAGCCTTATGTTAGTAATAAAAGGCTCAAGGCCTTGAATTATACTTTCCTAGTTCTAATCCCTAAAAGGAAGCTACTACGAAGATGGGTTTCTTTCAACCTATTATTCTGTGCAATGTGGTCTACAAAATTATTACTAAGTTGATTGTTCAGGGGTAGAAACCTTGGCTTCCTACCTTGATCTTTGATGAGCAAAGGGGTTTTATGGTCAAAAGACAAATTCAAGATGGGGTGGTAGATGCCTCTAAATCCATTCACTCTATGGTTGTTTCCAAGGAGAAATTTATGTTTATCAAACTGGATAAGGCTAAAGTTTATGATGGAATTAAGTGGTGCTTTTTGCAGAAGATTTTGATATCATTTTGCTTTAGTGCGGAGTGGGTTAGCTATACTATGAGTTGTGTTACGTCATCATCCTTCTCTATTCTTCTAAATAGGGAGCCTTCAGAGTTATTTGGAGCCTCTAGGGTCCTTTGCCAAGGGGACCCTCTTTCTCCCTATTTGTTTATTTTTATGGCTGAGGGTTGTGGCAGATTTATTAAGTCTCAGGTTTCCCAAGACCTAATTCATGGTTGGAGTTAGGGTAATGGGTTGCCTAATATTTCTCATCTCTAGTTTTTGGATGATATTTCTCTCATGGGGATTTCCCAACTCATGAAGTTGAGTCCTGCAAGAAAACATTGGATATTTATTTAGCTACTTCGACTCAAAAAGTCAATGAGCATAAATCTTCAATCTATTTTTTTAATACTCTTGAACCTATCTAGAGGAGGGTTGTTAACACCTTGAGGTTTCAAATCAGGTCTCTCCCCCTACTTTATCTAGGCATTCCTATTGTTGTTGGTAGGAAACCTTGATTATTCTAGTAGGACTTGCTTGATAAGTTGTATCAGAAGGTAAACAATTGGACTCATTAGTGGCTTTCTATTGATGCTCAAGTGACCCTTCTTTAATCGATGATACATGATCTTCTTGTTTACAAAAGTATAGTTCAGGTGACCCTTGCATATTTTCTTAAGGAATTTGATGCCCTCTCGAGTCAATTTATTTGGAGTGGTAATTTGTAGAATTGTAAGTGGAGCCTAATTAAGTGGAAATATGTGTGTTGGCCAAAGGAGGGGGGTTTGGGCCTTCATTCTACTATTTCAAATGGGCAGGCTCCACCAGCTAAATTATATTGGCATTGGTGTACCAGTTAGAATCATCTTTGGGCCCGCATTATCATGTGTAAGTGCTTACAAGGAGTTGACTATTTGGATATTTTTCAATATCCTTTGGAGGGGAGGCTCTATGGTTTGGCATACTCTGAAAACAGAGGCTCAACTGGTTAAGAGAGGCCTTTTTTGGATCTGCAATAGAGGTTTAGAAGCTCTCGTTTGGACGAATCCTTGGGATGGTCATCCCCCTCTTCTTTCCATGTATCTACATCTAGAGGCCCTCTGTGATTGTTTTGCAATAGTTGGGTAGGATAAGGTTGTGCATTATAAGATTGTTCATAATTTTGGCCTAGTTGTTGGTTATAGATGGAAGGATTCTTCTGAATGGTTCTCGAATGGTTTGGTGAGGGATCAAAATGAGCTAACTCATATTCTTGCTTCTTAGGAGTGTAACTCCTTGGTAGGATTAGATGTCCTAGCTTAGGGTAGTGACTCGTTTGGTAAATACTCTATTTTTGCAGGGTACTTGGAGCTTAATAGACAATTGCTTGGAGGTATTGAGGTGCCTTGGTGAAAGCAGGTTTGGAATCAATTTTCTATGCCAAATGCCATTTTTTCATGTGGTTGGTGGTTCAAAATCAATGTCTTACCAGGGATAATTTATGCAAGTATGGCTTTTATGGCCCCCGATGTGTGTCTTGTGTTGTAATAATTAGGAATTTATTTCTCATATTTTCTTTTAGTGCTCCTTTGCTAAGGATATTTGGCACTTTTGGTGGGGTTTTTTGGGTCATACCTACTGGCATGTCTCCTATTTGTCTAAGTTTTGGGCCCATTGGGATAAATCCCCTGCTAAAACTTATTTTCTTCAAGTTGTGTAGACTCGTGGTCCTCTTATCATTTGGCATGTTTGGTTGGAGAGGAATTAGAAGATTTTTCAGGATGCTAGGATGGTTGCTACACTTGTGGTGGAAAATTATTCACTCTCTATGTGAGATTGTTTTGGCTAAGTGTGAAATGAATGGAGGTGTAGATCTTAGAGATGGTGGTATTTGCAATCATCTTACCTGTCCTCTTCAAGGGGGTGATCTGGTGTTTACTGATCAGGTCAAAAGTAGTAGATGCAAATCGACATCTATTGGAGAGGGTCATTGGCCCACTCCTCACACAGTTTTAAAAATTAACACTAATGGTTCATATTGGGCGAATCTTGAGCATGTTGGCATTGGTAGACTTGGTCTGGATAGTTCTGATGATATTCAATTTATTTTTTAAGTTTATAAGGGCTTTCATACGAATAATTTAATGAAGGCTCTTACCATTTGCATGTTGTTGAGTGTTGTGCTCTTGGTTGGCAAAGGATTATTTGTGAGTTTGACTCTCACATGGTGGTGACTTTGTTAACTAAGCAACAACTTGAGGGTGTTAGTTGGCACTTAGCTTTGGTTATAAGATAGATTCTCCATTTGTGCAGCTCCTTGGAATCTATTACTTTTAAACACATTCCTAGGGAGTGGAATGGTGTTGCAAATTATTTGGCCAAATGGGCTTTGGATCAAATGCAAGATTAGAATATAGTGGATATGTTATATCAACTAGTGGATAGTGACAAGGTTTTGTAGTGCTCTCTATGCTAGGCACTCTACTCTCTTTTTTTTCCCTTTTGTGTTTGGATAAATTTGTACCCCTTTTAGTTCAAATTCTAATAAAAAAATTAATTTTAATTTAAAATCATATTTTAAAGGTTTAAAAGTATAGTGGGGTAGGTAGACGAGGAGTAAGCATCCAACTTGGCTAGAGGAGAAAGGAGGGATATTTATGAAACAAATTAATAGTAATTTTACTAACTTCGTAGAAGAGTTCGTGTGATAAGATTATGATGTTGTATTTAATTTTTTATATTGTAAAGAACATGTATGGCTCTATGCTGGAAGATAACAATTTTTTGGATTGTTTGCAAATTCATTCTTTCCTTGTTTGATGATATTTTATCTTTTGGTAATTTTTGCTCAAATACAAGGTTCAATTTAAATACTTGAAAGAACATAAATTAGAAGGCAACTCATCATTGGACTATTTGTCATTTCCCTCATTAATTATTTCCAAAGCCAATTACATAATTAACAATAGACTGAAAATTAAATATGGAACCTGTATGTTTGAATTTGTTGTGCCTTGTATATCTTTCAACATAAATTGTATCTTCTTTGGGAATGACAAGCGGATGATGATGTTGTTGTCTTATGCTGACGGCATCCAAATTGACACTCTCTCCAACCTCCACGCAACTCTTTTATTTAAAAACGTGCATGCTTATTAATTACGCAGGCTGCAGCAATGAAATCTTTAGAATTACGCAAGCCCTTCCTATCAAAAATGGTTGCTGTTGTGAACGTTTCCTCTCATATGAAAACCGCCTTCACGAAATGTTGTCACGTGACCACTCAAACGTGGATGTAACCTCACGCAGCACCCTGTACTACATGTGTACGGTAGGCTAAAGATCCGTACGGCCCCTGCTGTTGTTGGTGTGTCTCAAGAAATTAACGCAGGTTGTAGCTACTAATGTCTGGCATTCTTTGCACAGTTCATTGGCATTGGACGTTTCTCAGTGACTAGTTTGCAAACCCTTAATCCGAACCACTCTTCAATCCACCCAGAAATTCAATAATCAATAGCATACTAACAACTAATAAATTTGGCATTCAAGAACAACATGAACTCTCTCCTGGAAGAAGACCAAGCTCAAACCCTAGCTTTTCCAAGCCAAGCAGAATTCTCTCACAAAACAATTTATCAAATCATCAATGGGTGACTGAAAGTGCTTTTTCGAATTGAATATATAGCTTTTTTGGAAAAAGCTTCAATTTCATTTTTTTTCACTTAAGAGGCTTTTAATCACAACTTCATTTTATAACGTTAAGTTATAAAGTCATTAAGTTATTAAATTAAAATAATTTACTTTAATAATGATAACTTTAAAATAAAAAGCCACTGCAACCAACTAACTGCAATAAATCTGAATCTGACACCAGAGCCTCAAACTTCAACTGCCCTGCCAGAAATAACCAACTGTCAAAAAATAGACTTACTATAAATAGTAAGTCACTCAAACTAGAGATTTCCTGAAACTCGATCCTGAAACATCTGACACCCCATGTAGACACCTTGCTAATCCTGGCCATACCCAAAATACCACTTACTAAAAATAGTAAGTTGACCAAATTGACCTAAACGAAGAGCAGATCTGGTAATTTGAACCTCTAGAATGGAATCCCAACACTAGCTCTGCAATCTGACCCCCTCTGATCACCTGATTAGCTTGCATGGGTCGCCAAACCAAGCTAATCCCAAAAGTCTGAAAAATGGGGACATTACAGTCCTCCCTTCCCAAGATTGTTTTTCCTCAAGCATTTAGGAAAACAAGCAACATCACAATCCACCCGGATCCCAAGGATGGTCATGAGTAATGTCCCGATCAACCTCATACTCTTGTGAAGAAGCCAACAACAACATCCATGACCGGAAATCTGCACTCAACACCACAACTGATGATGTTGTAATTGAATCGCCTCATGGGAGAAACTCAACCGAAAATAACTCACACGGGAGTAACTCAACCAACAGACTGGACTTACTCCCAATCTTTGAACTAACCAAATCATCATACCAATCATCAAAAGGATGCGCTGAAGAATTGTGTGACTGATAGATGTCCTGAATGTAAGGATCGAATGTAAAGCTATAAGCACTCCTCACAGTGTACACATCTAAAAATTGTTCAGCTAGGCCTGGTTGGCCTCCTGTGTAATCTGCCTAATGATCAGGTGTACAAATCAGATCCCAAACATCATCAATATCATGATCATACAATGCCTGTAAGGGATCATCACTAAGCTCAAACAGTGGATTGTCATAAGTCATAACGACATCCACATCAAATAAAGGGTTGTTCACAAAGTGAACAGCACCCATCTGTTGATTTGAGCCATAAAACGGTAAACTTTGAGAGACATGGTGTGTAATCTACTCAACCTGTATGGACTCATGTCTCCGTGTATCGGCACTATCTACTACACAAAAAGACTTAGTGTGTAGACTCCCCTCAGCAATGCCCAACAACACATACTCTGCCCTGGCACTCAAATCTGATCTGCATCGGGCTCACGCTAAGGCAGAACTCCTTAATCTCCTGTATCCACTGCATCCCTAACACCACATCCATCTCCTCCAAATCGAACACAGAAATCAGCTATCAGCTCATAATCACCAAGAAACAAGGAGAGATATCGGATGCACCTGGTATAGGTAAAATTGTAGCCATCATCTACCCTAACTCTAAACCCTGCAAACTCCTCTACCCGAAGCCCACACCGACTAACAAGTTGCTCATGAATAAAGTTGTGCGTGGCTCCAGTGTCCAACATAGCAACACAAGGTTGTCCTTCCACTAATCCCTTCAGTCTGAAAGCATAGGGAAGTGGCACAGAGGTGGACAACACAATCGGAGATAGTTTGACGTTAGGACCAAACTCTGGAGTAACTCTTTGTTCTTCCTATGTATCAAAACCAGCAGCCTGATGAGAAGACTCGGCCTCACTCTCACTAGAATACACCCACATAGAGTGATTCACCCTGCCCTTAGGCCTCATAGTACAAGTATGCTCTCTATCATAAGGCTCTTTGCACCAATAGCAAAGTTGCCTCCTCCTTAAATCCTCTCGTGTGGCATCATCAAGTCTACTTGCAGGCTTCTTTATGTCAACAATTGGTGGAGGTACCTCATCTGCAGGAGGAATAGTAGGACTAGGAGTAGACTTGCCCCGTGAAACAGAAGGCTCAAGATTTCTTGCCTTCTTCATAGCATCTCGCAAGGTAGGTGGATCCAGGGACTTGACCCATCCTCTGTACAGCTCTAACAAACCCTCTATGAAAAGCATGACTCTCCTCCTCTCGGAGATGTCATATACCATAACTGATAGGCGCTGAAACTCACTGATGAAGGCCTCAAGGCCACTTGTCTATCTCAGTTGAGCTAACTCTCTGAAGTAAGTCTCAGGATCCTTCCTGTCAAACCACTTTATCAGTCTATCTACGAACTCCTGGTACTGCACAATGTGATCATGATGCAAAGACACTAACCCATGATACCACCAATCATGAGCAACCCCATCCAAATGAAGCACGGAAAATCAAATAGCGTCCTCCTCAGACATAGGATGAATTGAAAGACAAGTATCCATCTTGTGGACCCATGCTCTAGTTGTAATCTTCCCACATCCATCGAAGTGGTCTAATGTCAACTTGTTGGTTGCCTGCTTGAGTTCATTATGCCTAGGTCTCTGCCTCGTGTCAGGAGCTGGCCTACCTCTAGAATGCTCATGCTTCTGCGTCAAATATCTGTCAAAATTTAAATTTCTTTTTAGTGCCTGAAAAAGAGCATCCCACTCTGCAAAATGTGCCACCATGTCATCAACAAATGGTGTTGGCTCTAACTCCACACTAACTGTATCTAGCTCTGGCCTCAAAAAGGTCAGACGATGAGGCCTATCATAAGTACAAGTATGGTCAGCTCTATAATCTCGTCTGTCATTAGCTCGTGACCTGTGTGAGCTAACTGAAACACTCCGCGCACCTCTATCTCTAGCACGATCACCTAGTAATGTCATGCGTTGAAGAGTGTCTGAAAGCTGTTGCAATATAGTTGCAACATGATGTTGGCCATCTGCAATATTTCTAAACGCATCTCTGGCCTCCCTATCAATATCATTTCCAATATTATTCATGTTTCCTGCCTGTTCATTTTGTGGGCCATGTTCATTACCTTCAAGAGGTGGTGAATTTCTATCCCTGCGAGTATAGTATCCTCCTGGTATAAATCTATCAGCCATTATTTTATTTTCATACCCTTCAGGATGGCAAGATCAGTGCTCTGATACCACTATAAAGAACATGTATGGCTCTATGCTGGAAGATAACAATTTTCCGAATTGTTTGCAAATTCGTTCTTTCCTTGTTTGATGATATTTTATCTTTTGGTAATTTTTGCTCAAATACAAGGTTCAATTTAAATACTTGAAAGAACATAAATTAGAAGGCAACTCATCATTGGACTGTTTGTTATTTCCCCTCTAATTATTTCCGAAGCCAATTACATAATTAACAATAGACTGAAAATTAAATATGGAACCTATATGTTTGAATTTGTTGTGCCTTATATATCTTTCAACATAAATTGTATCTTCTTTGGGAATGACAAGCTGATGAAGATGTTGATGTCTTATGTTGAAGGCATCCAAATTGACACTCTCTCCAACCTCCACACAGCTCTTTTATTTTAAAATGTGCATGCTTATTAATTATGCAGGTTGCAGCAATGAAATCTTCAAAATTACACAAGCATTTCCTATCAAAAACGGTTGATGCTGTGAACATTTCCTCTCATATGCAAACCGCCTTCACCAAATGTTGTCACGTGACCACTCAGCAACGGATATAACCTCACGTAGCACCCTGTACTGCATGCATACGACAAGCTAAAGATCCGTACGGCCCCTGCTGTTGTTGGTGTGTCTCAAGAAATTAACGCAGGCTATAGCTACTAATGTATGGCATTCTTTGCACAATTCATTGGCATTGGACGTTTCTCAGTGACTACTTTGCAAACTCTTAATCCGAACCACTCTTCAATCCACCCAAAAATTCAGTAATCAATAGCATACTAACAACTAATAAATCTGGCATTTAGGAACAACATGAACTCTCTCCTAGAAGAAGACCAAGCTTAAGAATTGATTGCAGAACTCTCTCCAAAAACTGAAGACCAAGCTCAAACCCTAGCTTTTCCAAGCCAAGCAGAAATCTCTCACAAAATAATTTATCAAATCATCAATGAGTGAATGAAAGTGTTTTTTCAAATTGAATATATAATTTTTTTGGAAAAAATTTTAATTTCATTTTTTTTCACTTAAGAGGCTTTTTAATCACAATTTCATTTTATAACATTAAATTATAAAGTCATTAAATTATTAAATTAAAATAATTTAATTTAATAACGATAACTTTAAAATAAAAAGCCACTACAACCCACTAAGTGCAACAAATCCATTTCTGACACCGAAGCCTCAAACTTCAACTGTCCTGCTAGAAATAGCCAACTGCCAAAAAATAGACCTACTATAAATAGTAAGTCACTCAAACTGTAAATTCCCTAAAACTCGATCCTAAAACATCTGACACCCCATGTAGACACCTTGCTAATCCTGGTCATACCCAAAATACCACTTACTAAAAATAGTAAGTTGATCAAATTGACCTGAACAAAGAGCAGAACTGGTAATTTGAACCTCCAGAATGGAATCCCAACACTGGCTCCGCAATCTGACCCCCTCTGATCACCTGATTAGCTTGCGAGGGTCGCCAAACCAAGCTAATCCCAAAAGTCTGAAAAACGGGGACATTACATATATTCATTGAATTGTTGTGTAAATATATTTATTTAATAAATTAAATCTATCAATAATTAAATGGATTACAATTGTTGTTAACAAGTATATTAGTCCAGTTTGCGTACACATTCTTCGCACTGCTTCTATGTCAAAAAGTGTGCACATTTGTTCTGTAATAATTTAGTTAAATTGTTCATTAGACCAAAATGTAAATCTTCAATTCAGCTTGTGTACACATAGTACATGGTATTTACTTATATAAAAAGTGTGCAAGTTTATACTGTAATAAATAGATTAAGTTCTCCAAAGAGACCTAAATTAGAAAAAAATACTCCAAAAACAATCTCTATACATATAGGATTATAAGTTTGTCCACAAACATTTCCTAAAATGGTTCAGCCTATGTTCTTTCTTATGTTGCCCTGAAAAAAGAAAATTAATACAACTTTAGAAGAATCATATGTTGTAACATGATGTCTTGACCTTCAAATGAGAAAGGCCAGTCTAATGGATTCTCAACTACAACCCTGATTGAATGATTCATCTACAACTTCTATCGAAAAAGGCTGAATAGACAATTAGAAGATTATGCACCAAATAACCAATTTGATTCCAAACCAGATTCTGTACAGATATTTTCGCTAATCGAAAGGATTGAATAGCATAAAATAAAAAGTTCACCTGATTTGGTTACAAATCAAAATTAACAGCCCTTAAAGGAAATTTAGACATTCCACCTGTTTGAAGTCAATGAAAACATCTTCAAAACAAATCGATCTTCATGCTAGTGAATCTACTTACATTTATTGAAACGAATTAAAGAAATCATTGTTCCATATATATATAGCATAAATAAGAAGGATATTAACACATGGTGAGAATTATTTTATTACAGAATATTAACATGAAGATTGATGATTTGATTTCCTGTAGTTCATTATCATAAAACGTATATGTCAAATTATAACTATATCTATGAAGCCAAAGAAAGAAAGCGGGCTATTCTTAATGTTGTGTGATTTTTGTCAGCGTTCAACAAAGCTGGTGGGGGATCTTCTGACAGAACCAATGATGTCTGAAAAGCTGACAACACCCATAAGCCATCCATTTTCATCAGTGACCCAAACCCGATGGACTCTATTTGTAATAGCAGCTCCCATGACACTTGCCAAGGGAGTGTTTGGGCGGACTGTCACAAGAGGTCTAGTGAGATTCTTAGATGCTAACATCTTAAAAAACTCTGCAATAGTCATTTCTGGTGTCAACATCTTTATGTACTCAAATCCCATTCCTCGGAAATGAGTTGCTGATAGACTCCCCACAAGCTTGCCTCCACTACCCCAACTTGGATATGTATCTGAGCATGCTGCTTCTTCTTGTGGTTCTATAACTGCAAAGGAACTGAAAACAGGCTTGTGATGCATCAAGCGCAATGCTGACATCAGTGTCATGTTGGATGGGACAGCCAATGCCACCAAGTTTGGATCAAGGAGACCTAACTCTGATACTGATCTCATTACACATGGTCCCATTTCATCCAAATGAAGTAGCAGGAAACCTACTACATCTGTTTGTGTAAGAAGACGATATTGAGTTGTTTCATGAGGATATGGTGTCTCGTGATGTTCGTGAGCTGGAACTAGAAATCTGTGCACTCCTTTGCATAGGAATTCCATTGCATCAATTAGCCTGCAGTTTGGAACAACACAGAAAATAACATTTTATGTTTAGTCCAGTCAATGAAAACGGCAGTCTTAAATATCCTTTGCAGAAATTTCTAACAATTGGATAATTTAAATGTACATGTCATTGAGTTGAGTTCAATGATTTTAGATATGTATTTTACGAGACTACACAAATGAACTTTAAGAAGTACACATAAATAAGAGAGGCGGAAAACAAAATACTTTGTATTTGGATCAACTGTCCAGAGGAATCTGCTTTCATTTGTCTGACCAATTATATTTGCAACAGGAGTTTGTAGGGAATTCTCAGCATCGCCCAATTTCTCCCCGATATGCAGCACAACATCAAAGATTGAAACTATTCCCTGCTTTCAGTTGATTATTAATGATTAGTGAATGGACTTGGTTCATGCATCACTTCTTACAATCAGTCTATACCAAATTGTTAGCATCCACCTACAATTTCTTTGATTACAATTCCTACTCAAATGTTCTAATAAAAGTGATAAGTGTAGTTAAGATCATCAATAAGACTAAGCAAGCAGTTACTTTCACAAAGGACATACCATCTGCATACAATTTCTTGCCCCAACATTGTTATGTGTATTTGTCTCATGTCCTGAAAGAATTTTGATAATTAGGAGGCTTGACCCTATAGTATAGTTGAATTTCCTCTTATAAATGATCAAACACTGGAAAAAAAAAGTTATTATTACCTTATTATGGCTTTCCCCTTCCATTTAGTAACCTTATTTTTAAAATGAATATCTATGTTAGAGCTCTAACTGTCTTTGCTAGCTTTAATTCTTATGTCTTACAATCAAGCTACCATTCTTTCTAGAGGCTGTAACATGCTAAAAATATACCCTGATCAAATTTTATTTCCCAATTTTTTGCAAAGTTCACAAAGTTCTATGTTCAAACATTTCGTCAAATGGTTTGCATGCAGATGAGTTTGAGACATTTAAAAATGTACCATTGGAATAACATATTTTCTTCATAAGAATTCAACCTAGTATTAATACATTTAGAGAAGCCATGTGACACAGTTTGAATTCATTCAGAATTACTGACTATATAGAAAAGATTAACATTAGAGTCTGTTGTATGCAACTTCAGATAACAGAATAATGCACATACTATGCTCTGACCTCAACAAATGTTAGAAATGAAGTACTCAGAATCAGTCACGGTTGATATACCCAAGTGCAAGTCCAAAATCTGCTCCCAACACATATAACTTCTGGGCAGTCCATCAATCCTAATGCCTTGCTACTAAGCTGCTGTCAGCTCCTTAAAACCCTCACGTCAGCCTTAAAAGAGGTCAATTATCAGCAATGATATCTTCCAAACCCATAAACTTCCTTTATCTGTTGTATGCTTAGTGTCAACAAGTGTGGAGACCACCAAAAATGCATCAAAAGCCTCCAGCACCACCAAGGGTAGCGGATCTGCAGTTTATGACAGTAGCGATCACCGCTGTGAAACATTCAGCAGTAGAAATAAGACTCATCTCCCGCTTTGGAGAAAATACTTTCATGCCCAACCAGAAAACAATAGTATACAAATTCAGCAAATTCTCTCCCTTTGGCATCCAATTCTTATTAACTGATTTTCCCTTATGATAGCACTGAAAGTGCAAAACCTTGAATATACCTTTGACTGGTAAATTCAGAGAGAATTAATAATTTATTCTTTGCCTACAAACCTCCAATAAATTATTTTATTTAGTATTCAATCATTTGGTGCTTGTGTAAAACGTGTGTAATTCCACCTACAAATCGCTTTGAGACCAATTCTCTTGGGATTTTGTCCCAGGATTTTTTTCTCTTGCTAAAAAGCTTCAAGTTTTTACAAAGAAAATAGAATCAAGCATATGCAAATGAGCTTCCAATTCACCTTTCATATTTCCCCTTTAGACATTTGGTGGAGGCGGCTCAGGATATAGAGTAACTTAAAGTGTCAGTCATAGTACGCCTCAATGTTAGAAAAGGATCATAAAGTCAATTTATACATAATGTCCCCTTTTTGACACCCATGGTGTGGGGTTCATTTCTCTGATACACAGCTATTTAGTGAATGCTCTGTCAACATAGGAGTAGCATAGTTGGAATTGCAGTTACTTTCAATTGGTTGGCGCTGGAATAAAGGCGAATGTGTAGTCAATTAACTATTTTGGATTGCATCAATTGAGAAAAGGCTTTAACAGTTAACTGTTTGGAACTGTCCTGATTTAAGGGACTGATTTATTAAAACTGAGAAAAAGACTTTGATGGTGAACTGTTTGGAACTGCCTGAATGTGAAGGACTAATATGTTAACTGCCCAGTTTGGGGAACTAGATTTGTCAGTTAACTTGCCCAATTATGGCCAACATATGAAGGATATCTTGCCTCTAATTCAGGTGTACTAGGGAAGGAGAGCTTCAGTCATACACTTTAAATATAATAAAACAAAAATCAATTTTTTTCTTGGGCTGCAAATTGTTGTGAAATCTGGATCGTCCTATAGAGAATATATGTTACTGCTGTAGTGAAATAGATTACCATTGTGATTGATCTTTTCACCAGCCATTGATATATATTTATATCTTTTGAATAGTCATGTCTTGAAGATCATGACCATATAATAATATAATATGACAATTATGGTAATAACCATAATTGTCTACTATAACCATAATTAACATAAATATATAATTAACTACAATAATATAATATATATCATTGCATTATAATATTATCATTACTATATTAATAATATAATAATGATAATAATATAATATAAATATCACAACTCTTCATTATTAACATTGTATAATATATATATATATATATATATAATAACAATACGAATGAAGCTATCTCTTAACACTCCCTCTTAGCGAGTGAGTATTAAATATCAAAAGTCTATCATGACATCCGCACATCGGGACACACAAGTTAATGTAGCCTCGTCATGAAAATAGACTTGAATATCATGATCTCCGCACAGTCGGGACACACAATTAAGTAGTCTATCATGATATGGTTTCGTTATTACACAACCAGTAATAACAAGAGTCAAGATCTCCGCATAGTCGGGACACACACTTAAGTAGTCTATCTTGACACTTTGGTTAACTATTTACAAGATCGTCACCTCGAAATGTTAACCCACACACAAATGATCATTTTTTACACAATATTGCAATATACATTTTTTTTTTTTACATTTATTCATGAATAAAACCCATAAAGTCACCTTGACTCTTCTCAAAGGGTGGATCGACTCTGGCTCATCCAGAGAGTGGAAATCAAGACTTCCACCTTAGAATTGTCTATCAAAGACAAGAATTATAAAAAATTCAAGTCAAACTCTCGGTCATGACAATTTAAAACCAACAACTCAATGTTGTCTAGCCATGAACATAATACAGTCCAGAACACATCATGACAGTTTGAAACCAACAACTTAATGTTGTCTAACCACGATATAGTTATTGCACAACAAGTAATCATAGCGTTCAGGATACCTTCTTTTCACCTAATAAGGCTTTTATTCCTCAACATAACAAGGTTATCTGAAGGTACACAATCTTCTTTCTAGCAAGACGCTTGATAAGAGTATCAGTTGTTTGTTCTTTAGTGAGGAAGTACCTCCACTGAATTACATTTGTTTCCACGATCTCATAGTCTTGGTGAATTCTGACATTACAAAGTATACACCATTTTGACATGGTACACTCCCTCTGAATTTGTATGACCAAGATCTTGGGGTGCCAACTTAACTTGAAGCTTCTCCCTCTAACATGGAAGCATAGTCTTCTCACATGGTAATTCATCATAATTCTCTGCTACAGTTTCTCGATCACTAGAGAGCCAACAAAACATGGTCTACTCCCTTTGAATCAAGATCCTCGAATGTCCACTGATGCAGGTCTTTTAGCTTCTCCCTCTGTCACGAAGGCATACTCTGTTTACATACTCAACTCAGTGTCATTGCACGATATCACTTCATACTTTCCTTCTTGAGAGAATCAATACAAATAATCTGAATAGTCATAAGGTTACATCAGCTAGCATAAGACGCATTTTGATCTTTTCGAAGGCCACAACATTAACACTCCCTCTTGGACTTGAGGGAAGATAATAAAGACCTCTAGTATGATGTTTATCTCAATGAGTTGTAGTTTCATGATGTATGGAATGCCTTAATCATGGATTCTATCCACGTGCATCTCATTTCTATCCACGAGTTCCCACTACTATAATTTCAGATTTGTTTTACCTTCAATTGTGAACTCCCTCTCAATCAATACAATTGAGATTGTCACAAGTTAACTGAATTGTACATGAGATGATATTTCTGTTGTGAAATCTGGATCGTCCTATAGAGAATATATGTTACTGCTGTAGTGAAATAGATTACCATTGTTATTGATCTATTGAATATTATACTCATCGACGCTTTTCTCTGCTGTCATATGTAATCGCAGTTCTCTGCTGTCATATGTAATCGCTTCCTATATTTCTATGTATAATCTATTATATCTCTGTGTATACTGCTACCATTCCAATCGTTGGTGTAGACAGATCTGTATATCACTGTTTGTTCTTTAAAATGATAATAATCTTAAAGATGTGTTGGTAAATATTTTGTATCATCATATTCCATTTGATGCCTGCATTTGCATAACCTAAATGATGACTGTATTTTATTGGCTGACTATCTGTTCAAGTGTTCTATATCCCTTTTTTAATTTTGATCGCTATCTTCTCCAGTATGTTGTAAGAGACTCTTGCTGAGTGATATAGAGGATGGTTGATTGAAATAACGGTTCTTATTAGACTCTGTTTGTAACCGCATGTATATGCTTATTGATATCATCTTATTCCTCTACGGCTGGAATCGATATTCTAAAGACTTTAATGTTTTAATCTATGTTTCCCTGTCTGCAGATCTCTATTTCCATGTCTGCATATCTCTTTTGCTTAATGATACTCAATTTCCTTTTATCGACTTCCCTATAGTACGTTGACTGTGTTCTTGTTTCTTCCTGTCGATACTCCTATTTGGCTTCCTCCGTGTCTCCGTATGATATCTTCATATCTGCGTAAATGGTCCCGTATATTGTCTACGTTGCTTCCCTTCCATCACATATGAATATGGCTGATCGCATAGGCTGTATTTTATCCGCTACGTAGTATATATTATTCTGACTATAAGTTTGAGTCTGTCAACGTAATTCCCACTCGGTCCTCTTTTCATCAATGTGGATGAATGAATATCTCTCCTTTCCGATGCCTTGTATCTTTCCCTCCTCGTTTTAAGTCTCATAATATCTGAACGCAGATGAGGAAGGCAACTCTGTAGTCCTCTATTTCTGTATTGTCCGTCTCCCTATGTAATACATTGCTCTTACTGTTCCCAAAACTGTATTTTATTCTCTTATAGGTTAGGCTCTGATACCATGTTGTGAAATCTGGATCGTCCTATAGAGAATATATGTTACTGCTGTAGTGAAATAGATTACCATTGTGATTGATCTTTTCACCAGCCATTGATATATATTTATATCTTTTGAATAGTCATGTCTTGAAGAGTCATGACCATATAATAATATAATATGACAATTATGGTAATAACCATAATTGTCTACTATAACCATAATTAACATAAATATATAATTAACTACAATAATATAATATATATCATTGCATTATAATATTATCATTACTATATTAATAATATAATAATGATAATAATATAATATAAATATCACAACTCTTCATTATTAACATTGTATAATATATATATATATATATATATAATAACAATACGAATGAAGCTATCTCTTAACACAAATTGTGTTTCAGCAGCTTTGGCTTGAAGACAAAACCCTTCAAGTTTAGAGATTAGACTTCTTGAGGAAGAAACCACATCTGAAATACCAGTAGTGTCTGGTTTTGCATGCGAGTGTGTTTGGAATGCTGTATTGGTTTGATGAATTTCAATCTTCAAAAATATAATAGATTATTGTTGTAGTGTTTATAGGTTTGTTTTGTGCATTTGGTATAGGTTGTTATATAATAGATTATTGTTGTAGACAGTCCCAACCGGTGCTGAGAGGTGAGGGGTGAATCAGCACCTCTTTAAACTCTTTCCTTTTTAATCCAATGAAGTAAACTTACAGCAGACAAGCAAGTAGATTTAAGCAAATAATAATAGTAAGCAAACAATCACACAGTGACACCAGATTTATCACGTGGAAACCCGGTTAGGGTGAAAACCACGGTGTGAGGAGACCTCACAAATTTTGTACTCTTCTGGAGTACGCCCTGTTAAGAGCCTTCCTGGTTAAAGGATAAAAACGCACTTGTTAGATGTGACCCGGTCAAGGGATTTATTACAATAAGGTCAGTTAGTGCCTACCTTGTTAAAGGACTTTGAGCACCTTACAAGATGCCACCCAGTTAAGGGATTTGATACAAGAGACCTATTAGAGTCCACCCAAATTCTAAGATTTAACTATTGTAGTTGTTAGAAAACAATAGAGATTGACCTTTTACAATTGGCTTTGCATAGCCTGATAAGATCTCTGTTTGTGCTCAGCTAAGAATCGTCACCGGTCGAAACAGGTGAGTTCTCTACTTTTGTTGTGCTTCTCTGCACACACGTCTTTCTCTCCTTCTCTTTCTGATTTACCCTAGCTTCTTTTAAGCTTTTCAAGTTCACTCTTTTCTCTGGCAGAATGAAGGCAACTTCTATTTGTCATAGGCAGAAGAATATATAGGGTTCAAACCCTAATTGTGCTCATTATGCATGTCCTGATTTCAGATCTTTATCGGATTCATCACTTAGTGAAGTGTCAGTTAACTAAGGAAACATCCGATGCATCCCTTTGCTTTATCTGTCCAATGAAGAAAACTGTAGTTGCGTGTCAGACAACTTTCCTTCATAGGAGATAACACTTTGATCTAAAGCCACTAACGCCGGCTTTAGATCCTTCAATCGCGCCTCAAAAAGCCATTGATTTCGGCTTTAAATCCTTCAAGTGCGCCTCAGACCGATCACCAAGATAACTCAAAGTCACCCGGATTTACTGCAATAAATCCCGCTCAAAGGAGTTGGTTGGAACAGATAGTTGACTGTGACTTCCTCAGTTCATACCGGAATCTCATAAAATATCGGTTACATGTGACTTCCTCGCTTCATACCAGAATCTCATAAAAGATCAGTTACAGTTGAGTTCAGTCCTTCGTGCTATGAACAGGTAAGAGTCCCTATTCCTATTCCTTCCTTAGTTTACCGATCGCACCATCTTCGGTTTGCTGTCCCTTGCGTATCTTACCGGTTGCACCATCCTCGGTTGTATTTGTTGATCTATATTTGTATAGGTTGTAGCATGGTCATTAGTAGATGTTGGACTCCTCTTTTCCTTTGCTATGTACATACCCCGGTGGTTAAGGCTTTGTATAGTGATCCTTCTTTCATATAGATCTTCTTGGTTCTAGAGGTGACAGGGCTCTATACACTCTTTGCCAATCAATGACAACACTAGTACCGGTAGCAGACTGACCAGTTATCATTGCTTAATGCCAACAGTTATATTGATATCAAAGCTAACCTCTTGCTAGCCATGTATCAAGGAGGGAATTTTGAGAATTCCAACAAAAGCAAAGAGGGTAGATCTTTTTCTTGACATGTAATGCCCCCATTTTTAGGTTCTCTAGCAGTGCAGTTTTAATGCTCCCTTTCTAAAATAGGGTTTAATGATAAATAATAATAAAAGAATTATAATATATAATATAATATAATTACAAGTCAATTAAGTTTAATGAAAGGTCAAGACGCATGCAATGAAGAGTTGTGACTCCCTCAAAGCATGAGATATAAAAGAGAGAAGAGTTTATTTGAAAGAGGATGTGGAGAAAGGAAGACAGAATGGAGCATATGGATTAAGGAAGGATTAATGGAAGAAGAAAGGAATGAGAAGAAAATAAGGAAGAGAGTTTTCAAGGGCAGAAATGAAGGGTTACATTCTTTCAAAGGGTGGTAATTATGAAAGGTTGCAACTCTTTCAAAGGACAAAAATTATGGACTGTACTTTTTCAAAGACTGGCAATTGTGAAAGGTTGCAACCCTTGCAAGGGAAGACATGGTGAAGAGGTTTAACTCTCCCTCACATTGGAAGATATATAGGGGAGAAGGTTTCATTTGAGGACATCAAAGAGAAATCAATTTGGAAAATTATTTATTATTCTCAAAGACAGCAATGGAGGGTGGTGACTCAATTCTTATGAAAAGTAGTGACCCTTTCACCAATGAAGGAGAAATCGTTACAAGCATTCAAGGATCACTTATCAATCATCACTCATGAATCCACAAAAGCAATCATCAATTATCAAATCAAATCAATCAGAAAATCATTCTACCAAATCAGTATTCCTTCAATCATCATCCACCAATATATCATACCAGCATTCATTACATCATCACTCATCAATCATCTAATCAACAATCACTTAATCATAACTCACCAATACCTCAAATTATACAAGCAAAGGAATACATTCAATCAATTAATTATTCATACAAATATCAATCATTCAACAACTTTCCATCAATCAAATGCATCCATGAAGGATCACAATCAAATGATCAAGAAGATAAGTCAGAAATGAATTAAGATCAGAATTGAGTAAAGAGCAGAAAATTATTATATTATAGCAGTGATCAGATCAAAGATAAATTTATGACTATGGATATGATGGAATTATAGACATATTTATATGTCCTTGCTATAGTAATGTTGGCAACACTTAATGATCTGTGCAAGTAATCTACATGTTTCCATTTATTATATAAGACAAGGGATTCATTTAAATCCTCTATTTGGAATTAAGAGAAACGGATTGAAAAACAGGAAGGCCGATCAACCTTTCAAGTTCACAAGAGATGAAGACCCGACATACCTTTCATCAAGTAGGCCATCCCGAGATAAAGCACTTATGGGTTGAGAAGCAAATGTGTGCTCCCCAGCTTAGTGGAAGGAGGTAATCTTCATGCTCTTATCAAGCATGCCACCGTGAAATGGAGCATTCATGAGCTGGGAGGGTATGCTCCTAGGCTTGACCGAGGAGGATGGAGTGCCTTCAATGTGGACTGAGGGATGGAAGGGCGGCCTAACTTCCATGCTCTTGCAATACAAGGGCGACCGACATTGAGACTGTGGTTTGCAAACATTTCAATGCATTCCTAATGAGGTTATTATGAGAATCCACATTGGAATGGCTAATGTCTTAATTAGATCTATTTGTGATAATGTTATATGACTTTATGATGTATACTAATGATTAGACAAAAATAGATGTTATCTTGTCTTATGATCTAATGTCAATTTCCAAGTGGCTAACATTGTGTGTGGGGCCTAAATTAGGATTAATCTTGTTAAAAGATTTTTCAATCAACAAACCTGTATTCTTAAATGTTTTTTTCTTTCATAGATCAGTTGGGAATTGTGATTTAAGGCAAAATATAGTAATATCAACAAAAGGGACATTACAGCAGTTGTCACTAACTTTCCGGTTTAGTGTCAACTTGTTCAAAGTGGTAATTTGATGTTACTAGTGAGATCAAATGGTTTAGGGAAGTCAAACCACACTTTCAAATGTTATTGTCAACTTCCGGTTTGGACTCCAAGATTATTGGAGAGAGCGCCTATTTTTAGTCAATCACCCAGTTGGGTCCATTTATCATCTTTCCTCATCGAGATCACTTCTACATAATCAACTTTCAATTCCCATGCATTTCAAGTTCAACCATTGTCACTAATTGGGTGCACTATTGAGCTATATTTAATTAATTTCACTAAGGTTGTCATTTTAATTAAAATAGTTTACTGAGCACATCAGTCTTATGGCTCATTGGAAAGAGAACAAAAAGTTTATAATGTTGAGATGCTTAAAAGTGACTTTAAGTACCAAAAATGTTTAAAAACAAAATTACATCACTTTTTGGAGTTAAAAGGCTTAACAATAAATAAAGTGATTTATGTTAGAGCATGCATATATGCTGCACATACATATAGTTGTTGCATCATGCACATTCACATATGTTGCATTTCATAATTGTACACGTGCTCAAGATTATTCTCATGCATATTTGCATGCATAATTGAGCACATGTTTGTGCATGCATGTTAAGTTCACTTAGTTGAGCTTTAGCTGAGCCTAATTTAGCATAGTTGGATCTAATTTGGCTCTAGTTTGCAAATCTAGCTCTTCTTTTCTTTTTAAGTTTGAGTTGGCTTTATTGCTATTATTAGGGCTACTACTTTCTATAAAAGCAATTCCTCTATGCATTGTAATCATGTCATTCAACCACAATCAATACACAATTCGCAGGTGGTGCAAATTATCTTGCTTCTTGATCTTCTTTTTGTAACAAGTGTGCTTGTAGATGATTCTTAGCTTTGTGGGTTGATATTATCATCAACTCCTACATGGTATTAGAGGCTAATCTGTTAAGTTCCTATCCATATTCTTGAGAGATCCGACCATAGGTGATTTTTCTATGCACATTGGGTTCAATCTGGCATCACCATCATGTTCGGAATGACCAAAACCATAAAGATCGCCTATTTATTTGTCAAATTCTAAGAAGTTGAAGAAAAGCTTCTTTTAGGTACCAAGTTTCTTTCCTATCTTGGGATCCATTCCATATTTTCTAGAATTTCTATATCTACATGTAGGTCAGCAATTTTTATTACTGGTTTTTCAAAATAATTCCTCAAAATTAAAAAAAAATCTTGTTTTTAGCCTTTATTTTTCTCCAAAAAATTATAAAAAAATAGGGCCCAAAAGGTTGAAAAAGCATAAAATAAAAAAATTCCTCTGATTTTTATCAATTTTTCCAGAAACATAAAATATTGTGCTTCTATCAAAATCCCCATTTGTCGAGCTAGGGGTCTGGATCGATTGGTGAGAACTTTGTATGCTAAATAGTAAAGCACAAGGTCACGAGGTGCAATCTCCCCTAGCCCACGTGGTACTGTAGGACATGTCATGACAATGTCACCAATCAAGTTAAAAGTTTTACCGAGCGCACTATAGTTCATAGGTGGTGCTATACCTGATTCCTACAATCTTTTAAAAAAATCCTCATTTGCCCAAAAATTAGAAAATATCAAAAAGCAATTACAATACTATATTAGGAAAAAATGATCTTGAAAATTTTACAAAGGTGGGGGCACACCCCATGCATCCACATCAACCCCTCAGCGAACCCCATGCCCATTTTGTACATACCTTTTTTTGTGTATTTGCATATTTATTTTGGTGAGGTTTGAAACAAAAATTAGACATTTTTTTAATCTTCATGCAAGCACCTTCATAAGATACACACCTCACATGCTTTAGAGAATATCCATGTGCTTCAAAGCCTACTCTAGCTCATGCTCAATGTACTTTGTCCTCGAGTTGTCTACACATGTGAAGTTTGACCATTGAAAGAATATTCTTTTTGATCCCTTTCCACGTGTATTTTTTTGGATTTTTAATTTGGAAAGGTATATTACAGCACATAGGGGTATATTCCAGCATCCAAAAGGCATATTCCAACAGAGGTGACATTTTCTAGTGACTAGAATGTTGATGCGTGTCTTGTGAAACTTGTCAACACAAAATAAAATACCAAGTATTCTATCCTCCCTTGAACAAAGAAACCTCAAATGCTAAACAATGTGATCAAATAAGGAAAACCTAAGGTTTATAAATGCAAACATGTGACTTAATGATGGATATAGACTCTGCAAAATGATGTGATATTGCTTGTAATCACTGGGAGACTTAAACAATTGTTCTCGGATTTTATCAACTCTTTTCCTTTAAAGTAGCTAGAACTTGAATACTAAACTAATTCGAACTTCAAATGAAAGATAAAAAGGAATACGGTTTAGAGAATCTAATCCAACACCTAAGGAAAATGATGATAATGGATAATGCCTAGATATATGGATTCTTCAAACCAAGCTTTACTTCCCCGTGAGGAAACAACTACACAAAACTTGATGCAATCTCCAAAGGTAACGAAGGATTTTCATATTGTAAACATTCATCCAAATACACAATACTAGCGCAATCCAAATAAACATCCATAATCGAACTAGTGCTAAATTGGGTTCAGACTAACCATGTACTACAATTTGCAATCAACAAACTACAAATGGTATGAACCAAGGAATTCATCACAAATCTTTGCATTTCTCCATTAAAATCAATGAACTTCAATTAAAACTTGAGAAGTAGAAAACACGCAAAAAGTTGAAACAACACACAAAGGTCCACCAAATCTTCAATAAAAATTATGTATTTATTCTAGAATAGTATTGGCAACAATTTTTGATCTCCTACTACTAATACTACCTCTCTAATCTCTACTATATCTCTACTATCTACTCTATATCTTCACCCTATTAACCTTTACAAAAGAGAAGGCCAAGCCTTTAATAGACTTCCTGATTACAAATGAAGGGCCCATATTGCTTCTAAATCAAGAGTCAAGATACTTCAATGAAACCCTAAAGTGAGGTAGTTACAACTACCACCTTCATACATTTAACGCCATCCAATGAGAAAATTACAAGTCCTTAAGTACATAATCTTTTAAGGAAAAGGAACAATGAAAATTATCATAGCCTTAATGGAAAAATTTGCAAGGAGTAGATGATGACATTTCATTCAATACATTCACATATCCACTTGTTCATGAGTCAAGTTCAATGAATCCGGACATGTTGACCTTTAATTATTTGATTGGTTGGAGATGAGTAAGTGCCACTCAGCTTACATATCTTGTAAACTTTCATCCTTCATCACAAAGAAGTCCTTTCTAACTTTAATTAACTCTTTTGAAACTATCCACTCCTTATGAATTTCATCTTCATCTTCATAGTAAGCCTTCATTGTTTTGGAATTATTCTCCTTGGATGTCGACTTGATCTTCCTGTAGTAATTGAGTTATTCATGTTGATTTTGGATTTTCAAGGGAAATCCAAAGTCATTATAGCTTCCTTTTGTTGATATGAGTTTTGCTCCACTACAACATGCAAAATCAAATACTTAGTATTCTAGGATGAAACACCAAATCTCCAACTCTCTCTTGAATAAGGATGCTCATATGCTAAACAATGTATACAGATTGTGTGATCAAATGAGACAACCCCAAGGTTCCTTCTTTATTGTGGACTTAACTCGGTTGTAATGATGTGATATGTTGGTTACCACAAAGGGACTTACACTATTCATTCAATGAATGTCAACTACTTCAACTTCTCCCAATCAAACAAACAACTGCAAAGGAAAGGGTTTAGAAATTCTATCTAACTTTAAGAATGTAAGACAATGTTGATGATGGGGTGAGCCTCTAATCAGTCCTTGCTTCATCGTGTCAACAAGGCATAGGAGGGTGCTATCTTCTTCGGATGTGAGAAGGGTTTTCACATTGTCAATACTCATTCAAATACCCTATGAAGGCGCAATCTAAATGAACATTTCCAATAGAAGTTAAACACTTGCAATTTAGGCCCAGACTAACCTTGGACTGTTACTTACAATCAGCAAGTACCAAAAAGTATGGACACTAGCTCCACCACTAATCATTATTCAACAATATCTTCTATTCATCTACTTCTACTTAACATGAAATAAAATCTTAAATGGGCAAATGTAGAAACCATGCTATACTCCAAAGCAACACAAGTAAACATGAAGACCAACAATGAATCAACAATTACTTTGATAGCATTATGGCAACAATTTCAACATGTCTCCTACTCTACTCTAATCTATTAAGTTACAAATGAGAAGGCCTTGACCTTTTATAGTCGTTCAATTACAATGAATGGCCAAAGATTATGCCAACACTACCCTAATCTACCTAGCTGCTACAAGCATTGAATGCTCATCCAAGTGCATGAAGGCACCACTTTGTGGGCCAATGAGAAAATTACAATGCTTTTGAGAACCAATGAGAAAATACATTACATAGAGGCACTATGTGGACTCCATATGTACACTTTGAATAATCTGATTGAGTGTGCTTGGATACGTGTAACCGGAGCCTTTTGATTGGTTGAAGATGAGTGGGCGCCACCTCAACATCCTTATCTCATAGACTTGATCAATTCTTTGGAGATGAGAAAATATCTCTTGATACTCAACATTATCAAGCCTTCAATTGTGATGGCATATTCCCAAATTGTTTCATCTTCTCAAATTTTCTCCATCTTTCATTTGGAAATCTTCTCATTGCACTTGTTGGTTTTGGAAATCTTGATTTTCTTGGCCATGATCTTTTTGGGGTGATGAAATCTTTCACGTAGCTGGATCTCTCAAAGTGAACTTGGATTTTTGAAGGAAATTCAAGTTGGTGATGATTTTTTTTCATTTGTAGGCTTGTAAATTTTTTCTTTCTCTTTGTTCTTTGTTTTTGAACTCCATCTTACTTGTCTTGAATCCTCGAACTTATTCTTGTAGCACTCATTTTTTTTGGCATGATGATTGAGGGTTTCCAGACCATCTACCATATTCTGATCTTCTAAATTGCTCCAATGAGTGAATCTCGAGTCGGTCCTGCCTCCTTCATAGTTACCTTGCAAAAACAAAAGAGAAATTTTATCAAGCTTAGAAAATGAGTATAAATGATATTAAAGAAATCTGAAAGCTTACATGATATGAAATTGCATCTAGATTTGCTTTAAATCACCCTTTTCCCCTACTAAACCAACTTGATCAAGAATTTCGATTTTCCTAAGGTCTGATTTTTAGTTTCTTCCCAGATTTATTTTTCTGCTCATGTTGGTTCTGAATTTTTTTTGTTTTTAACCCAGATTTCTTTTCTTTGCAATCTTCAAATTCTGATTTTGAGTAAAATCAGAGATTTATCTTTCAAACTCCTCAAAATCGACTTTTAATCAACAAAATCGCTGCCCCTTTATAAGTTCGCTGCCTCCTTATGATTAGCTTGATCTGCTCTTGGTGGGAGAGGAATGATTATCAAATGAGCTTTATATAGGCACATAGGGTTAAAGGTTATGTCCCTTGGTCTAGGCTGACCTGCCTGTTGTTTGGCCAATCAAATTAATTTTCTTTAAACATTTGAATTCTTTGAAAGAGGCTGACTTGTTCATTTAATCACAATTTAATTTGAGATTATCAAATTATCAATCCATGTCAATTTGACTTGCTCAGCCCCCATCTCAAGTTGATCCCTTCTTCCATCAACTTTCTTTCAATTCCTATCGGTCTTCACCTCAAGCGCCCCATCATATTATTGTTTGGGCGGAATTTTTGTGATGTTGAGATTATCAATCTTGACAATGGGCAGAATCCGCCCAATTAGACTAAAGATTTTTCTTTTTGTCTCTTCATAACTTCAAATACCTCATTTGATCTATGCCTTCGTTTTCACACTCCAAAACCATGGCAGAGATTTTAAGTTTTCAAGATTAAGAATCTCGAGTTTGAAGGAATTCTGCCCTAGAGTCATGCTTCGCCCTTCATACATTACTGCATTCACATTCCAACTTATAGTCATCTCAAGATCATGGAGAAGATTTGGGAACTTGGAGATTTTGCTTTGCATCAAAATAACCCCATCATACCATGGCAGAAATCCTAAGATGTTGAGATTTCCGATCTTAAATTTGGAGGAATTCAGCTTTAGACCAAGATCATACATTGCCTTCCATACATAGTTTTCAATCAGTTTTCTAGAGGAGCGATATCAATGCTTTCATTTCAAACCTTCATAGAGGAGCTTGACCATTATTTCTACAAGAAAGCTCGCCACATCATTAATGAAGTCATGGAAGAAATCCTAAGTTTTCAAGATTAGTGATCCTGACAATGGGCGGATTCCACCCAATGTCAGGATTATCATTGATTTTCCATGACTATCAAATTGTCATTCTTGTGCTTTTAAAACCGATTTCATGATTGATCAACATAGCTTTGGGCAGCGATTTGCATTTGGAGTTGATCAAAGTTTAGTTTCAGTTTGTTTGGCATCCGTTTTTTCTCAAAAAAGACTTGATCTTTTCCTTCAAATTTCATCAAACCTGCCCCACAAACTTCGTTTTCATCCTTTTGATCAATTTTGAGTTGATAATTATCATTAAAATGCCATTATGGCTGGACGGGTTTTTTGGATTATTAGGATTATCAAGGATGGAAATGCTGAGATTTGGAGATTTCCCCTTGGCAGAAATACTGAGATTTGAAGATTTTCCCCCCCACTTTGCATGTTCCATTTTGTCAATTCAAGTTTAAACTCATGATTGAAGATGGTTTCCAAGGCTTACTCTCCATGATCTTCAATCTGATTTGCATTTTCAGTTGGCTGAAGGTTCATCAATCCTATGATTTCGATCCATTTTCATTTCACTTTTCATCATTTACCTTCAAGATTTCAGCCGATTTCAACCTGGAGTTCAAATCTCACCCTAGGCTGCCTTCAATCTTGGGTGGAAATTTTGAAATCTCAGGATTTTCAAGGGGCAGAAATATTGAAATCTCAGGATTTCCCCTCTACTTTGCATGTTGAAACTTTCAATTTCCCTTTTCTATACTTGGTTTTACCCATCAACTAAGCCTTGTTCAAATTTCGAAATTCACAATCTCTTGTTCATTTGTCCTTTCCTTAACTCCAAATCTGACTTGAATCTTACTTTCCACACTAATGCCATTTGGGTGGTATCTCACCAAAACTTCATGCTCATCGCCCTTTGATGGTGATTTTCATTTTCAACTTCGAGACTTGACTCACTCTTGTTCTCTTTCACACTTCTGGGCTCGACTCATGACTCCTAAATGGGCAAAGTTGCTCAAACTCATCTCTTAGGCTTGGGAGACTTGAAAATTGCCACTAAACTAAGACTATCTAAGATCACTACTCCTGCTCAGCGAAAAGAGGGGATCCCCATTTGCAATGGGGCGATGGTGTGAAAACCTCAAAGTCTTCATTTGTAGAGCGATTTGCTTCCTTGTATGTCTCGATCTTGAATTCCTTCTCAAAGTGGGAGTCTTGTCCTACCTTGCATTGTTGTCTTCCAAACTAGCCTTATCCACTTTCTTCAAACTTGAACTCCTTGAGCTAGTCCTCTTTATCCATCTTGATTATTTCATCATCAACCCAAGCATCAATCTTCACATCAAATCTGAAAGAAAAAACACTTTGGATCAAGTTACAAATTTTAAAAAAATGCAAGTTTGAAGAGCTTAAAATATTTTCATGACAATTAATTCTTCGAAGGGATCGTGGATTTGATCTTGAATTGGATTGTAGATATTTTGATTATAAACAAATCTGATTTTGTCCTTCACAATCTGGAAATTGACTTTGAATCTTCTTCCAATGCTTGATGCAAATCTGGAAATGCATAATTTATGATGTAATTCACCACCTTCATGTAATTTTGCACCCTTGAATCTGATTTAAATCGCCTTGAAACTGATTTTAGTTCGTCCCTGCTGGAGAATTCATCCATAATTCTGATTTTAATTTGCACACTCTGGAATTCGCACTTAGATCTGATTTTAAATTGCCTATTCACCTTTGGACTGCTTGAAATTTCCTTTGGAATGCTTGAATTCACCTTTGGACTGCTTAAATTTGCCCTTGATTTGATGGAATTTTACACCTTTTTCTGGAAATATGTATCTGAATGCTGGGCTCACACTTTTGGCTGGGAAATTGCATTGAAATATGCCTAAAAGATGATGAAATGACATTCTATTTATGGCACTCAAGTTTGGAATCGTAACTTGATTAAGGCCAACCACATTAGCATAATATTTGCAATTCAAGTTCAGGTTTTCCCTTCTCAAGTTCACGTTTTCCCTTTTCATGTCGTCCACCTTCATGGTGTCAAAGACTCTTTGGGAGGAATTTTATGTGGAAAAGGACTCTTGGGCAGATATCTCAAGTATGCAAGGCAAATTTCACATGTGATTGAAGAATCTTGGACACTAGGGCAGGTGAGTAAGGTAGTTGAGGACATTAGGGCGGATGAGCAACAGTGTTCCGAACTTAAGATGCCTTTATCTCATTTGAACTTGAATTTTTCACATTTAGATTTGGAATTCCCCTTCTTCAATTAAGGATTTTTCTTTTCTTTTTTTGCTTTGGAATTCCTCTTTTCAACCATGGATTTTTATTTCTAATATTGGAATTCATATCCCAAACAAGGATTTAGTGTTAGGAATGAATGCTGAATATATCCTATGGGAGTATTGGCAGCCATTCTGTAGCAGTTGTTGTTGCATTCATGACTGAGATTGTCATTGATATCAACATAGTGATCTATTGAGATTTGCAGAGGAGCAGACAGTGTTTGGATTAGCGCACGTGGGATATTGAAGATATGCGATGTTGAGGATTTACTCTTTGTTATGTTATATGTTCATGGTTAAGAGCGCAGACAGTAATTCATTTATTCATGGAAGTTATGAGCATTTTGGTGGAAGCAATATTCAGCCAATGTTCCTGAGTAGCGGTTTGTGGAAATCGGATATCTCCTAATCGGGATGGAATCTGGTTTGCGCAGTTAGAGAGCAATTGAAGACATGTTGATAGTGACGTGGATGACAGCGCAAACTTCGAGGTCGCACGAGTGAAGAGTTATTATAATTGGAAGCCGACAATTTTGTGTATTTTTTATGTAACGTGTGGAAACTTTTATTTTGTAATTGGATGCCGACTCATTTGTAATTACTTGAGTGTGGTTTAAAGGAAGGAATGTTTTTCCTTATTGTAGTGTGGATGAATGTAATGATGAAGTGAATGAAGTTGTGAAAGCGAATTTGTGAAAGAGGACATGCAAAGTACAGAGATCTGAAATTGAGATCTGGTGTATCAGTGAGTGCGGTTTGGCACAGTCAGAGAAGAGGTAACATATTGTTGAGATCAGTAATGATTTGATATTATTCTATTGAATAATATAGAGATCAGTTGGACAGTGTGTTCGGTGATCTTGCCATTGAAGCTGTTTGGGCAGTGGGTCCTTCTGTCTTCCATAACTCCTAACAGAGTTAGACTCTTTTAGCAGGGATTCAAAGTCTCCTAACAGGGACTCATACGTACTGAATGTATTTCATAAGACTCCTAACAGAGTCCTTCCTTTCACAAGGAATATTCATATTAGTGCATCTTTTGTGGGCATCATTCCCACCGGGGTTTACTCTTTGATCAAAAGGTTCCCTAGTCAACATATCTTGTGTCATTGTGTTATTGTGTATGAATATCTTTCTATGGTTGTTAATTACATTGCTTATATGGTTAAATGTTGTTGAACTTGATAAAGGCTATAATTATCAGATAACTGATTCACCCTCCCCTCTCAGTTATCTTGGTGGACTTTACTTTCTAACAATTGGTATCAGAGCAGCAGGTCCTTGAAAGAAAAGTTTAACAGCTTAAGGAGATCCATGGCGAATTTCAAGAAAGAAAGCCCTAAGTTTGATGGAGTGAATTTTGACAGCTGGAAAGAAAAGATGAAGACACATCTACTGTGTTTAGGACCAGGTTATTGGTTGATTACTAAGAATGAGAAGACTATCATTGATGAAGATATTATTGAAACATGTACTAATGATGAGAGAGATATATTCATGTGTAACATACTTGCCACAGAAGCACTTTTGTCAACCCTTCCGGAGAATGAGTACAGTCGGGTAAAATGTTTGAAAACATCTCATGAAATTTGGAAAGCTTTACACTCTACTTTTGAAGGTGATGAACATGCAAAGAAAGTTAGATTACATAATTGGATATGTGCATATGAAGATATAAGAATGATGGAAGATGAATCTGTTAGAAGCTATATTGGTAGAATGTCAGAAATTGTTGCAGGTATAAAATCTTGTGGAGGAACAAAGACAGAGAATGAAGTGATATGGAAAATTCTGAGGACATTGACTCCTGCATTTAAGCAGGCAACACAGATGACTGAACAAGTTATAACTTGTACTTCAAACTTTACTAGAGAGACTCTTCTTGAAAGATTGGAAGCAGCATAAATGAACCTGAGGTTATCAGGAGACTTACCTAGAATGGAGACAGCATTCAGTGCTCATAATGTTCGCCCTACTTTGTCAAGAAGCATCAGTGTGAGTGGAGATTATGCTGGCAGCAGCAGATCTAGAAATGAAGAAGACAGGAAAATTGAAGAAGGTATTAAATTGCTTGTGAAGAGAGAACTAGACAATAAGAAAAAATTTTAATGTTGGACATGTCAAGAATATGGTCATTTTGCATTTAAATGTCCTAAGAGTGTTAAAAAGTACAAAAACAATTTTAAGCCTAGAAGATCTAAGGAATGTTATTATGCTAATGATGAAGAACTTGAAGCTAGTATAGAGAGAACCTTAAGTGAAAGTGATAATGAGAATACTGATGACATAGGATTTGTAGCAATTAAAGAAAAAAATCCTGAAACAAAGGTTAAGGAAGAAAAAGCCCTAGTTTCTCAAGTTGAAAAGAAAGCTGATTGAATTATAGACGGTGGTTGTTCACATCACATCACTGGAGACATGAGAAAGTTCATAAAGTTTAACAATTATGATGGAGGAGTTGTTAGAGTTGAAAACAATGCACCTTGTTTGATTAAAGGTATAAGATCTACTACTCTTGATGGAAAGACTAATACTGATGATGTTTACTTTGTGGATAGTTTGAAACATAATCTTTTGAGTGTTGGGCAGTTAGTTGATAAGGGATATCAAGTTTGGTTTACTGAGAAAACTTGTGTGAGAAAAGACAAAGATGGAAATTTGATTGGTACTGGATCTAGAACAAGAGGTAATGCATTTCAGTTGAATCCTACTGAGATGACATGTTTGATTACTAAAATTGATGACAATTGGTTATGGCACAGAAGATTTTCTCATATAAATTTTGATAACATTGTGAAAGTGAGTGCTACACTTGCAGTAAGAGATTTGTCTAAAATTATGAAGTCTACTAACATGATTTGCAAGGAATGTGTGATCGCTAAACAAAAGATAAGTTCATTTCCCAGTAAGAAGTTCACATCTGCAGAGAAGTTGGAGATTGTTCAAACAGACTTGAGCGGTCCTACAAGGACTAGAGGATTCTATGGAGAAAGGTATTTTATGATTCTTGTTGATGATTTTACAAGAATGATGTGGATTGCATTTCTTAAAGAAAAGTCTGAAGCATTTGATAAGTTTAAGATCATAAAGAATGAAGTTGAGAATGAATATGGAATGAACATTAAATGTTTGAGATCTGATAGAGGTGGTGAATTTACTTCTAGTGAGTTTAACTCCTTTTGTGAAGTGAATGGTATTAAGAGACAATTTTCAGCCCCTAGGACACCTAAACAAAATGGTATTGTAGAAAGAAGAAATAAATCAGTGACTGAAGCAGCAAGAGCTATGTTATTTGAAAATGACTTAACGAAAATATTTTGGAGAGAAGCAATGAACACAATAGTGTATACAATGAACAGAGTACAAATCAGAGCAGACACAGACAAGACACCCTATGAATTATGGTTTGGACATGCACCCTCAGTTAAGTATTTTAGAATTTTTGGAAGCAAATGTTATATAAAGAGAGATGATGATATTGGAAAGTTTGATCCTAAAAGTGGTGAAGATGTTGATTGGGGAGGCAATGTTGATGATAAAAGAGCACCAGTGGTGGAGCATTTTTCCATAGAGGAAGATTGGTTTCTTGGCTAAGCAAGAAGCTGAATTGTATTTCACAGAGCACAGCAGAAGCAGAATATGTAGCAGCAACAAACAATTGTAACCAAATAATTTGGATGAAGCAAATGCTGAAGGATATTGGAATAAAATTTGTTGAACCTATTGTTAAACATTGTGATAACACTAGCACAGTTAGTATGTCTAAGAACCCTGTATTACATTCTAAGACTAAGCATATAGAGATTAAGTATCATGTAGTAAGAGAGAAAGTTACTGAGAAAGAAGTCAGACTTGAATACATAAGCACAAAGGAGCAGATAGCAGACATATTTACAAAACCTTTGCCTAAGGATACATTTGAGTATCTGAGAGGTATGCTTGGGGTAGTATGTGTATATGAGCTGAGTCATGAGGACTCTAGTGAATGTATTTTCTGAACAGTGTCTTTTGACATTGGAGTTGTTGTTGACATAATGATAAAATTTTTGTCATTGATGTCAATGGGGGAGAAGTGTACATGAAAAACCTTTTTGTACCATCTGTTGGAGACAACCGAATAGGAAAACGAAGCAAGATTTGATTGATGAAGAGGACTTGAAGTATTTTTCAGAGCAGTAGTGTTGCAGTGTCAGATTTATGGAACATTGGATGTTTTTTATCTATGTTGCCATCAATGCCAATGGGGGAGATTGTTAGGAATAAATGCTGAATATATCCTATGGGAGTATTGGAAGCCATTATATAGCAGTTGTTGTTGCATTCATGACTGAGATTGTCATTGATGTCAATACAGCAATCTATTGATATTTGCAAAGGAGCAGACAATGTTTGGATTAGCGCACGTGGGATATTGAAGATAGAGCTATGCGATGTTGAGGATTTACTCTTTATTATATTATATGTTCATGGTTAAGAGCGCAGACAGTAATTCATTTATTCATGGAAGTTATGAGCATTTTGGTGGAAGCAGTATTTAGGCAGTGTTCCTGAGTAGCGGTTTGTGGAAATCGGATGATATCTCCTAATCGGGATGCAATCTGGTTTTGCGCAATTAGAGAGCAGTTGAAGACATGTTGATAGTGACGTGGATGACAGCGCAAACTTCGAGGTCGCACGAGTGAAGAGTTATTATAATTGGAAACCAACATTTTTGTGTATTTTTGATGTAACGTGTGGAAACTTTTATTTTGTAATTGGATTGCGACTCATTTGTAATTACTTGAGTGTGCTTTAAAGGAAGGAATGTTTTTCCTTATTGTATTGTGGATGAATGTAATGATGAAGTGAATGAAGTTGTGAAAGCGAATTTGTGAAAGAGGACATGCGAGGTACAGAGATCTAAAATTGAGATTTGGTGTAGCAGTGAGTGCGGTTTGGCGCAGTCAGAGAAGAGGTAACATATTGTTGAGATCAGTAATGATTTGATATTATTCTGTTGAATAATCTAGAGATCAGTTGGACAGTGTGTTCCATGATCTTGTCATTGAAGCTGTTTGGGCAGTGGGTCCTTTTGTCTTCCATAACTCCTAACAGAGTTAGAATCTTTTAGCAGGGATTCAAAGTCTCCTAACAGGGACCCATATGTACTGAATGTATTTCATAAGACTCCTAACAGAGTCCATCCTTTCACAAGGAATATTCATATTAGTGCATCTTTTGTGGGCATCATTCCCACCGGGGTTTACTCTTTGATCAAGAGGTTCCCTAGTCAACGTATCTTGTGTCATTGTGTTATTGTGTATGAATATCTTTCTATGGTTGTTAATTACATTGCTTATATGGTTAAATGTTGTTGAAGTTGATAAAGATTATAATTATCAGATAATTGATTCACCCCCCCCCCCTCTCAGTTATCTTGGTGGACTTTACTTTCTAACATTTAGATTTTCATTTTTAAATTTCCCTTGATTTTTTTTCAGTTTTCCTTACCTTTCAATTTTAAAATTCATTAACTCCTTGGGTGGAATTCCACTAATGAAGGATTGTTTTGAGGAAATTCACTTTTGTCTAGGAATTTCAAGTGCAGAAATTTGCCCTTCTCAAGGATTTTGAAGTGGAAATTTACTCTTCTCATGGATTTATAAGCGGAATTTCACCTTGAAGCCAGACTTGGGTGGAAATTCACACTTGAGCCAGATTGATGAGGGGAAGATCGACCTAGACAAGGAATTTCAAGGAGAATTTTGATGGTTCCTTGGATTTTCTTAAAAATCCATGAAATTTCAACTATGTCAAAGGAATTTTAGGATTTTCTTTATTTTTCCTTCTTCACGATTCGAATTTCTTTTTACTTCTCATCTTTCATTTTTTCAAGTTTCAAATTATCATTTATCCACATTGCAATTTCATACTTTCATCTCGACTCTTTGTCCTGACAACATTTTGCAATCATTTGACAACTTTTATACTTTGTGAAATCCCTCATAACTTTGTTGTAAGAACCCCTTTCAGGCTCTTGCTGTTATACTATTTGTTTTGATGGTTTTATAATGGTTTGTTTTTTTTCCCAAGGGTTTTTGACATAAAAAGCAAATAACATAACGCTAAAATACTGAATAGAAAATGAACTACTGCTGCCTTATTAAATTCCTTTGAGCCAAACTCAGTACAAATGATAATATCTGAAAAAATAACAGCAAATATCATTGGATTCAATACACATTAAAAACCTGAGAATTTATTGATGAAAATCACACTTTCCCAGCATAACTGACGCCTGCTATAGTATTCTACTCATGCTGGATGAATGATGGCGTACTGTCTGCGATCCCACTTCTCTGAAACTGTAAATCAATGCGGTAAATGCTGAAGTAAATCTCCCCTGAAGCACAATATAAGTCTCTGGATGAAACCTTCGCTGGATATCAAATTCACCAAATATCTCACTAGCTCAAATGATGAACACACAGAAGAACTACGTTCTCCAATGGCTGCACTGTCAAACCCTTTCTCAGAGCTCAAGAGTTGAAGAAAATTCAATCAATAATGAAAACTGGATGCCCTTTTCTTCTCACACTAAGCATATATAACCTTCCAAGTCTAAATCGCACCCAAAAAGCAAGAATTGCGATTTTTCTCAAGCAAGTACGATTTAATGTTATAAACATTAAATTAATGATTTATTTTATCATTTAGACTTAGGAAGAAGTCAAATAAATTATTAATAAATTTGGCCCCCTTCTCATGATGTTAAGACCCTCAACTTAAGTGATTTTAATATAAAGTTATAATATAACTTTATATTAAATAATTATTCTTCTTTAATACTTAGCCACGAAAAATGTCATAACTCCCATAATATTGTGAATTTGATCAAGCCGTCTGAACTAGGAGCTAGTGAAAATATTCTCCATGTGACCATGAGGTATTTCTAAAAATAGCAAGGGTCCATCTCTATAGCTCCAAAATAAGCCTAAAAATAGCCATTTTTGCCAAACAGAGCAGAATCCAAATAAGTGAGCCAAAAACCATCTCACAAGCCAACTGAGAACACTGAGCTCTGCCAAAACTGAACCATTAGAAGATCATACCTCCCCTGTGCCATTACTGACCCCCTATCCATGTCTACTAGCCTACGAGGGTCCACTGATAGGCTAACCATTAGCTAGCATGATGTCACTAGCTTGAAGGGGACATCATAGTCCGCCCTTCCTGAAATTGCTTGTCCTCAAGCAATCTCAACTCTGGATGCTGTAGAATCTCCTCGCTCTCCCATGCAGCATCCTCAGCTGGCATATCCTTCCATTTCACCAGATACTCTTTGATAGTGCGCCTCCTCAAATTTTTCTCCCTGAACTCCAAGATAGCCTCTGGCATTAAAACTAATTTCCCCTCATCATCCAATGGTGGAAGCACTGTGGAAGGAACAATGTGGTGTCCTAATGCCTTTTTGAGGCGTGACACATGAAAGACATTATGGACTTTGCTCTCTGATGGTAAGTCCAACTCATACGCCACCTCTCCAACTCTTTTGATCACTATGAAAGGCCCATAGTACCGTGGCTTTAGTTTCTCGACTCCACTCCTCTTGAGAGTAGACTAGCGGTAAGGTTGTAGCATCAAATACACCATATCCCCTACCTCAAAATTCTACTCAGTCCTCTTCTGATCCGCATACTGCTTCTGCTGGTTTTGCGCCTTAGCAATATTCTCCTTGAGAACCTTAACAATATCTTGACTTTCTTGCAGTAAATTTCCAGCACTAGGCAGACGACTGTCACTCAGTAACAAGTCCATAAAGCTAGGTGCCTCATACCCATATAATGCCATAAAAGGGGACATCTGTATAGACATGTGGTAAGTGGAATTGTAACAATACTCGCAAAGGTATATCCACTTGACCCAAGCCTTCTGCTGCCCTGCCATGTAGTTCCTGAGATATCCTTCCACCCATTTGTTGACTATTTCAGTCTGCCCATCCGTCTGAGGGTGGTAACTGGTACTCGGAGTGAGCTCTGTCCCGCACAACCTAAACAACTCCTGCCAGAAATGACTCATAAACCTGCTATCCCTGTCACTAACTATGCTCCAAGGTAGGCCATGCAATCTGAACACCTCATGAAAGAACAATTCTGCCCCCTGTGTAGCAGTGTATGTAGCCGTGATCAGAAAGAAGTGAGCAACCTTTGTGAGCCTATCGACAACTACAAATATACAATTCCTGCTCTGAGCTCTTGGCAGTCCCGTGATTAAGTCCATGGATAAACACTCCCACTTCCTGTCAGGAATCGGAAGTGGCTGTAGCAAACCAACTAGGTAAGAGTGTTCCTGTTTATTCTGCTGGCAAGTGAGACACTCTCTGACATACTGCAACACTTCAGCTTTGAGCCCTTTCCATGAGAAGCGCTCTCTAATCTGCTGGTAAGTTTTGTAGAACCCAGGATGTCCGGCCATAGGTGAATCGCGATAAACTCTCAACACCGTCCTCTTCACCTCTGACCTTGGCACCAAATAAATACGCCCTCTGTAAATGATGAGCTCGTTCACAAGGGAAAAACCACTATCCTGAATGGATCCATCAATAAATCCTGCTGCCCATGTATCCTTTGCATACTCTACAAGGATCAAATGTCTCCAGTCCTCTGCTATGTCTGTCATCATGCTCAGGTGAGGTCTCCGTGACAAAGCGTCTGCAACTACATTTTGTGTCCCCTTGAAATAGGTGATATCAAAATCATAAGCTTGTAACTTACCCATTTCTATTGCCTGTCATTGAGATCTCGCTGCCCTAAGAAATGTTTCAGGCTATTATGGTTTGTTTTGATGCAAAATTTACTACCCACTAAGTACTACTTGAATTTGGCCAAGGCATGCATTATGGCCAACATTTCCTTATCATATATGTTGAAGCTCCTCTCAGGTCCCTTGAGCTTCTTGCTCTCATAAATAATCGGGTGCTTATCTTGCATAAGCACTACTCCAACACCCTCCCCTGATGCATCACAATGTAGCTCAAAAGGTTTGTTGAAATCTGGTAATGCTAATACTGGGCAAGAAGTCATTAACTCCTTGAATTTATCAAAACACTCATGTGCCTCAGGAGTCCACAAGAAAGCCCCCTTCTTCATCAAATCGGTCAAGGGTGCTGCATGCCTGGAGTAACCGCTGACAAACCTCCTGTAGAACCCACACAATCCCAAAAATCCTCTCAATTGTGTAAGGTTGCCCGGAGTAGGCCACTCAACAATAGCATGAATCTTCTCTGGATCCATGCGTACGCCTTGTGCACTGATAATGTGACCCAAATATAGTAACTCTGACAAGCCTAGATCACATTTTGATTCCTTGGCATACAAGGACTCTCTACTCAACGTGCTCAATATTGTATCTAAATGTTGTAAGTGTTCAACCCATGTCTTACTGTAAACCAGGATGTCGTCAAAGAAAACCAGTACAAACTTCCTCAACCGATGCTGAAACACCCTGTTCATCACAAACTGGAAGGTGGCAGGTGCGTTGGTTAGACCGAACAACATAACTACAAACTCAAAATGCCCACAGTGGCATCTGAACGTTGTCTTCTCTACATCCTGCTCTCTGACCCGGATCTGATGATAACCTAATCTCCAATCTATTTTGGAGAAGTAACATGCTCCATGAAGCTCATCCAATAACTCATCAATCCGCAGGGTGGGGTACCTGTTCTTAATTGTCTTCTTATTCAGGACCCTATAATCAATGCACATCCGGAGTGTGCAACCCTTCTTCTTCACCAATACTACAAAAGAAGCGAAAGGAGACTTGCTCGGTCTGATATGGCCCATGGCAAGTAACTCCTTGATAGTTTTCTCTATTTCATCCCTCAATCTTTTCGGATGCTGGTATGGTGCGATCATGATGCGTTTAGCACCCTCCTCTAACTCAATAATATGCTCAATACCTCTATCTAGAGGACTACCTGGTGTTATGTCACTGAAAACCTTGTAGTGCTTGATTCTCAGTTCCTGTATGTCCGGATGGTATTTTGATTCTTGCTGCCCCTATGATGGCATCAACGTGCAACGAGCTGCCCACTCAACCTGGTCATGACGCAACAAACTCTCTATGCGCCTACAAGACATCATCCTGAACTCACTGTCTCGAATAGCCTTAAGTATGTGAGTTTTACCATCAATTTGAAATTTCATCACCATTTCTCTCAAATTGAGAGTGAACTCTCCAATATCATGCAACCAAGTCATGCCCAGTACTAAATCTGTGTCACCCATGTTAACCACATAAAATTCAGCCTTGAATTCAAAGTTATTTATTTTCAATGGTAAACCTGTGATCTTTCTATCGCATTTGAAGACGTACCCATCAACTACCCTCACTCTCAAGCCCTCAAACTGCTCAGTCTAGATCCCACGTCTCTCAACCAACCTGGAGTCAATGAAATTATGCGTGGCCCCTGTATCTAGCAATGTAATAACTTGCTGTCCCGCCAACACTCCTCTCATTCTAAATGATCCCTCCTGTTGCACACTAGTGAGACAGGCCTCCTTAAGCCTACCTTCAATCTTCTCTTCATCGGTCGACATTTGTTTGAACTTTTCATCCTCTAAACTTTCCTCTTGTTCACTGGATTCCTCATTTTCAGTTTGCTGGTCTGAATTTTCAGAATCGGAATCTTCATAGTAAGCCCACATAACCCTGTTTGCTTTCCCCTTAGGTCTCAAAGGACAGTCATGGTTCATGTCATAGGGTCCTTTGCAATAAAAACAGAGTTTTTTCTTCCTTAAATCATTCAATGTCTCTCTATCGAATGGTTTATCTTTATTTTCAGCCTTTGTTTCATTCCTCTTAGGCTTCTTGAAGAATGGTTTGTTATCTTTGTTAGATGATGCACCCTTTGACGGAAATTTATTTATTGGGGCTGCTTGTTCCATACTTCTAGCCTTCTTAATTGCTTCTTGCAAATTGAATGGATCAAAGGCTTTTACCCAACCTTTCAGTGGTTCAGATAATCCCTCAGTGAACAAAACAACCAATCTCCTATCTGAGATATCTGGCACCATAACAGATAGCCTCTGAAAGTCACTAATGAAATACTCCAATCCGCCTGACTGTCTCAACTGTGCCAACTCCCTGAAGTAAACTTCTAGATCCTTCTTATCAAACCTCTCTACCAACCTGTCCACGAAGTCCTGATATGAAGTCACCTGGTTATGCTGAAGGGTAACCATCCCATGGTACCACCAATCATGTGCAGCTCCCTCTAAATGTAGCATGGCATATTTTATTGCCTCCACTTCTATCATAGGTCTCAGTGCTAAGAAGGTATCAAGCTTGTGAATCCAAGCCTGCGCTGTCATTCTGCTACTACCATCAAATGTAGTTAAGGAAAGCTTGCCTGTAGCACGCTTTAATTCATTATTCTGGCCACGAGGTCTCCTATCCTGTCTCGCTGCCCTGTAATGCTCTCTCCTCTGATTAACAAACCTCTCAAATGTCATCCTCTCACACACCTGTGCAGCTAATAATTCTCATTCGTCATTCGCAGCCATGAGAATATCTGCGAACATCTCCTCTCCTACTTCTTCTGTAGGTGCAACCTCGGGCTCATCTCTAATGAAGGTAGGACGAGTAGGCCTGTCTGCTGTCTTGGAATGAGTCCTATGCGCTCTAGGTGATCCCACTGCACTCCTGTTATCCCCTTGATCCCTATTCTGCCTGTCAGGTGGATTCATCATTCGCTCCATCATGGTAGTCAGTGCCTATAAGGCCTGGGCCACCTGCTGCTGCCTTGTTGCCATAGTTCTAAAAAACTCTCCCGTTTCCTGGTCTTCATCATTCCTATTTACCCTGGGTGGGCTACCATCACGCATGTCACCCATGATGACCGGTTGTCGTTCTAAAACCTGTTCGGCTTCAAATAAGGCTCTCCTGCGTATATAATACCTATGTGGACCAACTTCCTCTGGCAACATTTAATAACTAAACCCTCAGGATGACAGGATTTAGCTCTAATACCACTGTAAGAACCCCTTTCAGGCTCTTGCTGTTATACTGTTTGTTTTGATGGTTTTATAATATTTTATTTATTTTTTCAAAGGTTTTTGACATAAAAAGCAAATAACATAACGCTAAAATACTGAATAGAAAATGAACTACTGCTGCCTTATTAAATTCCTTTGAGCCAAACTCAGTACAAATGATAATATCTGAATAAATAAAAGCAAATAAGATTGGATTCAATACACATTAAAAACCTGAGAATTTATTGATGAAAATCACACTTTCCCAACATAACTGACGCCTGCTATAGTATTCTACTCATGCTGGATGAATGATGGCGTACTGTCTGCGATCCCACTTCTCTGAAACTGTAAATCAATGCGGTAAATGTTGAAGTAAATCTCCGCTGAAGCACAATATAAGTCTCTGGATGAAACCTTCGCTAGATATCAAATTCACCAAATATCTCACTAGCTCAAATGATGAACACACAGAAGAACTACGTTCTCCAATGGCTGCACTGTCAAACCCTTTCTCAGAGCTCAAGAGTTGAAGAAAATTCAATCAATAATGAAAACTGGATGCCCTTTTCTTCTCACACTAAGCATATATAACCTTCCAAGTCTAAATCGCACCCAAAAAGCAAGAATTGCGATTTCTCTCAAGCAAGTACGATTTAATGTTATAAACATTAAATTAATGATTTATTTTATCATTTAGACTTAGGAAGAAGTCAAATAAATTATTAATAAATTTGGCCCCCTTCTCATGATGTTAAGACCCTCAACTTAAGTGATTTTAATATAAAGTTATAATATAACTTTATATTAAATAATTATTCTTTTTTAATACTTAGCCACGAAAAATGTCATAACTCCCATAATATTGTGAATTTGATCAAGCCGTCTGAACTAGGAGCTAGTGAAAATATTCTCCATGTGACCATGAGGTATTTCTAAAAATAGCGGGGGTCCATCTCTATAGCTCCAAAATAAGCCTAAAAATAGCCATTTTTGCCAAACAGAGTAGAATCCAAATAAGTGAGCCAAAAATCATCTCACAAGCCAACTGAGAACACTGAGCTCTGCCAAAACTGAACCATTAGAAGATCATACCTCCCCTGTGCCATTACTGACCCCCTATCCATGTCTACTAGTCTACGAGGGTCCACTGATAGGCTAACCATTAGCTAGCATGATGTCACTAGCTTGAAGGGGACATCACATTTGCCCTCAATTCTCAATCTTGACGTTTACTCATTGATCTTGGACCTGGTGTGACCTTTTCACACCATCACCCCTTTGCTAATGGGGACCCCCTCTTTGGGTCGTAGTTGTTAGATTTGGCAAATTTTGGCATTGCATTGGGCAATTTTGAGCTTTAGTCGATTGAGAGGTAATGGAGAAATCAAGTAGCCAAGTTGCGATTTTAAAGTCTGTTGGGGTCATATTATATTGGATTCAACGTAAAATTCTAAGTGTATTTAAATTTTGGCTAGCTAGTCTATCCAAAATTCCATATAAAGGCATATTCCATGCATAAGGGCCTTAAAACCCTTATAAAATTATTTTTTACGTACAAAACGACCAAAGTCCTAACAAAAAATTAATTTTCTTTATAAAAACACACAAAATCCGGACTATACATGAATTTCCCTTCATATTTTTATCAAAATACAAGCTATACATGAATTTCCCTTCATATTTTGATCAAAATCCAAGCTATACATGAATTTCCCTTCATTAATTAGCTTTTTTTCCTAAAAATTCTAAGTGTTGGGGTTAAAATCCAAGCATACTATGAATTTCCACCACTTTGGATGAGTTCTGCTTGAAAATTTCTAAGTGTTTAAAAAATCCGGACAGAGGTCGTTTTTCCCTTGGTTTGAGTTTGGAGTGTTGAAAATTTTCTAAGTCTGGAAAGTGTCCAGACAGGGGTTGATTTTCCCCCAAGATTGAGTACGTACACTAAAAATTTTCTAAGTCTGTAAGTTGTCCAAACTAGGGTCGATTTTCCCTTGGACTGGATGGGGAAAGCGGATTTTTTTCTAAGTGTTGGAATAGTCCAAGCTGGGGTCGTTTTTCCCTTCATGGCAAGTATGAACTCCAAATTTTTTCTAAGTGTCAAATTAGTCCATGCATGGGTTGTTTTTCCCTTGGGGGCTAACATGGAGTGGAAAATTTCTTCTAAGTATCAAGAGTGTACGGACATGGCTCTATTTTCCCCTTTGCAAGTTGAGATGTGAGAAAATTTTCTAAGTGTGAGATTTGTCCATGCTAGGGTCGAAATTCCCTCCAAAGCTAATAAGTTGAAAATTTTCTAAGTGTGAGATTAGTCCATGCATGGGTTGTCTTTCCCTCTGGTGGCTGCATGAAGTGTGTAAAAATGACTAAGTGTTGGGAAAATACAAGCAGGGGTCATTTTTCCCCCAAGACTGTGAATGCACATTGAAATTTGGCTAAGTGTTGGAACAAGGTAGGCATGGATCAATTTTCCCTTGCATGCCAATTGGGCATGTATGCATGAAAGAGGTGGAATACAAGCAAGTTGTGGACTTAGCATTTTTTTTAATCAAAAAGTGGATTACAAGCATGGATCGATTTTCTTCAATTGGAGAGTTTTTTATTAAATTTTTAATAAAACAAAGGAAAAAGGTAAAGTAAAGGGGGAATCTTGTTGGAATCTTCTAGAAACTCAACTTTCTTTTATCCCACATTGCTTGTGAGATGGAAAAAGTGAAATGAAATGCCTTTATAAGTGGCTGCCCATTGAAAGAAAAAAACATAACAGCCATAAGAGGGTTTGAAAGAATTGCTTGAAATTCGAAGGCAAGCATCCAAGGAGTGAGAAGAAGCCATTGGGGGCTAAGAGGAAGATGAATGCAAGGTTGAGAGCCATGATTTGAAAGTCTGAAATTTGTGGAAGCCATTGAAAATCCGAAAAAGCGGAACAAAAAAAGCAGACGAAAAAGCAAATCCGAAAAAGCAGAATAGAAAAAGCAAATCTGAAAAAGACAAGTCTGAAAATACCAAGAGAAGGACGATTTTTTCTACATTTTTTAAAATCAAGCAAGCACCAAATTTGCCTTTTCTTGTTTGCTGAGTTATCCTTGAGGGATTACTCATCTTTTGGAAGAGATTTCAGTCCATTCGGACCAAAGGTGAGAGAGTTATGAGCGAAACTCTGAGGACTAGGGCAGAAAATCTGAATTTTGCAAATTTTTCCAGAAATTTTTCTAAGTGTAAAACTTGTTTGGAAATGCATTGTGGAGGTTTATTTCATGTTTTCTAACACAAATGCAAGTGATTGAAGGTCTGAAATTGGAAATTACAGCCATGTCCTCAGAAAATCAGAATTTTATTAAGTGATGGAATCAAGTCCAAATGTTTATGCAAGGCCTTGGAAATCATTTTTAGTGCCTTTTCTCATTATCCTAAGGTCTGAAAATGGAAATTACAGTCATGTCCTCAGAAAACCAGTCATACAAAAGTCTGAATTTCATGCTTAAAAGTGTATGTATGGACTGAAATTTGAGTTTGAATGCATGTTTTTAATCCTTGGTCATCATGCTAACCATTTTGCAGGGATTTCAAGCATAATGTGGCCTTGTTGTTTTCCATTTTTTACGTCATGTGGGGCTGCATTCATTCATGGCTCATACTTAGTCATTTTGCATAATTCGAGATGTTAGGAATTGCAAAGTTTGAATGCATACATACTAATCATTCTATGACAAATTCTTTCAAATTTGACTAAGTGTTGTAAGATCTTGCATTGCAATCATTTTGTTACATGTATACATGCTAACTTCGAGTTTCATACAGGAATAGCGGAACCACAAGGGTTCGCAGCGAGGACGGTGCTGACTAAGAGACTATCCAAAGGTTTTTATCCAGAGTCTTTGATGCCATCCGGATGGGGGAAAGTTTCGGATACAAATATGGAGCACCTTGATATGAGAGGACTAAGAAGAAGAATGTACGGACACAGGGATCAATTACCTTCAGGGATAGCAGCTCATACAGTCGACTATGGACTCTATCAGGCAGCAGGATTCCCTCCCGCCATCCAGTGCAATGAACTCATGGTGGAATGTGCAAAGAACTATGATCCAGATACCAGGACCATCAGGGCCAAAGGAAAGGTGTTTGCATTTCTAAGTGAGGAGGCAATAAGAGAGACCTTCGGGATTCCCTACCACCCGAGAATGCAAGTCCGAACTAAGGAAGAGAGGAAAGGACTATTTGATACAAAACCAGATGCATGCATGGACATCATTAACAAAAAATGGATCCATGAACCAAGAAGGCATCATTTCAGGTTGCCAAAGAACTTGGCGAGTGAGGACTTCAAGGAAGAGTATAGTGACTTGATCTTCATGCTGAACAGGGTAATGGGGTCACCTCAAGGCGCTTTCTTTGATCCTTGGATGTTATACTTCATAGAAGAGATTGCCTTGGGGGAAGTAATGATAAATTGGGCAAGGATAATAAGCGATAATTTGGATGCACAGTTAAGGGACTTGAAAAAGACAAGGTAGTTCTACATGAGTTCCTACATGATCTATTTGCTAGCAAGGACTGTGCACTATCCAGGCCTCATATGTCGAGGCGAGATTGGAAATGGGAAGGATAAATTCAAGGTCTATGATTGTTATCCTGAGTTGTAGCTACACAGGAAGGCAAATTATAGCAGGATTAATGACATCTTCACGATGAGCATTACTCGCACTTTGCAGTGGGAAACACACAGGAGATTGTCCAAGGATGCAATTGCATTGATAGAGCAATATGGAAATTGGTACATCCACTTCCCCACATTCACCTATGTCAGGATCCAAGGATTTTCCTTAGAACCATACAGACTCCCCAAGTATCCCACGAATAAAATGGTTTTATTGGAGGTGGTTAGACAACTCTCAGAATTTGACCTCATGCAGAAAGAGAGGCACAGACAGAGAATGCCTTCCTCCATTACTCTAGGGAAGATGCTTGAGTCTTGTCCATCCTTACAGGCAACTGGAACAGCTAGTGCGGAGATACAGTTTTATCAACTCGGAGCATATAAGGCAAGGAAAGATTTTGATCCATTCCGGAGAATTCAGATCCACAAGGGCATGAAGTACAAGCACAAGGAAGATATTGAAGATTATTGGATGAATCTCATGGATGAGGAGGCAGTGAGGAGGAAGATGTGGTCCAGGATGACATTGAGTTTCATGAGGAAGTGTGGTGTCTTCCCTATTCCTGACCAGGTCCAAGAGGATGGGTGCATTATCCACCCCAATTATGAATATGAGAAGAACAAGGCAATTGAACCCCCTAATTGGTCATTAAAGGAAGAACTCTCAGACTTGGGAATTTTGATGAGGGCGGTCGTGGATAGATCAAGGGCGTGGGTGGACAAGCAAATGAATAAGTTGATGAAACAAGGTGTCACCTTCACCTATGCACGCATGCAAAATGAAGAATCTTCTTTGAGGGTGATGAGGGGACCACTAGCAACTCAGGATTGCGTGTTCAGGGTACAGGACAGACTAAAAGGAGAAACGACACAGAGGCAGGAACCCCTCGAGCACCAAGTGACAAGACCGCTAGTGCAGAATCCGGAGATAGAAGACCGAGGCCGGCCACTCCAACCCTTATCCTTGGTTCATCATCATCTAGGGAAGAAACAACACAAACCATGGGCAATGATTCAGAATAGGGTGGTGATACGGAGATCCTAGCCCAGGATGATCAAAAGGCAGCTTCGTCCATACAGTCAGTGCAGCAAAACATAGAGATATTGCCATCTTCCCCCATGGTGCATCTGGTAGTTGATTTAGGAGGTGGTATGGGACAGTCTGATCCTAACACACAGGAGATGGAGGATGACCTTATTTCGGCACTTAAGGGGTGTGATGAAGATGAACAGATAGAGTGTGGCTTAGATTTATCCACAATTCCTGATTGGCTTAGAGACGGCATGAAGAAGAGAAGAAGGGTAGAAGAGATTCCCCCTATAGATGATATTGATACATTTCTTAATAGGATAGGGAGAGCAAGTGAATCTAGGCCAGCGAGGAAGGTCCACAAGATTACTAGAGATGAGACAGGCTCCCGCACTATACATTTGGCTACCCCCATTGAAGATAGGAATGAGGACGTGATCTCTCCTCATGATTACCATATCTCTTCATTTGATATTGGGCCAACAACTAAGGACCAAGAATTTCAAGAATGGAGAGACAATGCAAGTGCTATAGAAGAAAGGATGGATAGACTAATCAAAGAGAAGGAAGATCTTGAGACAGAGAATTTAATGATGAAAGAAATAATAAACAAATATGTGAATCCGTCGAGACAGAAGAGTGCAACACTTGTTCCTTATGTTCCCACCTCTCAGGACTCACATTGTACCTGCAACATGGTAAGAAAATGAGCAAAAGATATCAGAGAACGAGCAGAATCTTTCCTTACCAAAATGGTTCAAATATACCAAATGACTACTACACTTATGGATAAAATGCAGGGATTACAAGAGATGTGGGAGGAATTTCAGCCCATCAAGCAAAAGGTCATTCCTCGTCTCAGGGCATTGAGGGCTATCCCTACATCAGTCTTGGTACAAGGGGGAGTGATTGACAAGGGTAGTGCTTATGACTTTGGCCATTGGTACCTCTCATTGATTACCAGGAAAACTACTTATGAGCAGGCATGCACACAATGTGGTAACATTCAGGATCCTGTCTTAGGGATATGTTCGAGGGTTCTCATTGCAATCAAGGAGCTGCTTGGCCTTGACATTGATGCTTCCAGTGAATTGGATTTAGAGGAACTAGTGGGGAAATTGGAGTCAATTTATTTCACAGGCGTGGATTCTCTTAAGGAGAGTCACTTGAATGGTTTCCTCTCACTTATGCTTCCTATTAACGATCCACAATTGCAAACCTCGGTTTGCGATGGCACATTGGGTACATGCATGGAGCAGTTAGAGATTATGGAGATGCAGCATGGCAGCCTTCCTAGTATTGACATGGAGGAACTTAGGGAAATTTTGCTTAAGTTTATTGAGTTTGCTAAAAGGGAGAAGGTTAAGGGGGTGCACATCCTAGATGATGAGTTGTTCGATGACTAGGCGACTTCCTTGCTTCCTATTGGTCCTCAAGCTTTTGAATTTTCTCATTGGCAAATTTTGTGGTGCTTCATTTCTATTGGTTACTTTTGGTTGCCCTAATTAGGGTTTGTAGTGGATTAATCTGGGCCATTGGTTTTGCCTCTTAATCTTGGCCACTCATTGTAATTGAAGGGTTCCTATATAAACCCCATCCCTCTCATTTTGTAGAAGAGGTTGTTTGAGAATTGTTGCTAATATAATGCCAAATTTGCTCTACTTTTCATTGTTGTGTATTTCATGGTGAATTGTTGTGATGAAATTTGCATTATTGCATGGTGATCTACATCCCTCATTTACAATAGATTTTCATTCCAAGTTATTAGAATAGAATTTGTTTCAAGTAGTTTAGTTGAATGAAAGTAATTGTGAATGTTTACTTGATTGACTCGACAAATCCGGACCACTAGCCTCTTGTTGATGATAAGAGTGCCTTGTGTGTTTAGCCGATGACTAAGAACACTTAACTTCGATTAGTATTGAGTTTTTAGTTTGCATCTATTTGATGGGACTAGGGAGGAGGTACTAATTTGAAAATCATTTAAGTCTACCGTAGAAGCTTGGACTAGGTGGGTGGAGTCGCTGGCAAGATTGCATCTAGTAGAGTCCAAGTCCGTTCACACATTCCTTGCATTCGCATTTAGAAGTAGAGATAGCAATAGAAGCTAAGTTTAAGTTTAGGTTGAGAAGTTGAATATTGGAAAATCAAAATATATTTTCATTGCACATTGTAAAGCAAAATCCTTAGAAGTGCATTATTGACAAATCTCGAATGAACTGGCGTAAGTCCCCTTAAGTGATAACCAGCAATCACATCATTTCAACTGGGCGAGTATCCACAATAAAAGAACCTTGAAGTCACCTTGTGATCTTACTTTGTAGGCTTAGCATAAGAAGTGACCTTATATCAAGAGAGAGTTGAATATTTAATGTTTCACTCCGAAACATTGAGTGTTTGATTCTGCATGTTGTAGTGGAACAAAACTCACCTCAACAGGACCCAGGCCAATGACTCAATCATACCCCTAAGGACAAAACTCAAACTTAGAAACCAAACTCACTGCCAAACCAACTAAACCTAAGAAAAAAAGACTAAACTACTAAGGAAAACGACTAAACTACTAAGCAAAAAAAGAGGGGATCCCCATTTGCAATAGGGTGATGAAAAAAGTTCACAGCACGAAATATTCAAGGAATATTCCATGTGACATCAGCATGTACCAGGTGGCCGCTTTTGTGCTTTATTGACCTATTTTACAAATTCAGGTATAATGTTTTCATACAATATTGGATTTGGACAAACGAGATATTGTCGAAAAGCTATGTTCGAGCACATTTGATTGGTGGTGGTCTCATCATCAAATTATGTTCCATTTTTTAGCTACACTCAATCAAAGTTGGATCTGATTATTTCATTTGAAGAGGTATCATTGTTTTTTAATTCATCCTTCTATTATCTATCTAACGAAGGGCAATTATGAGTCTTGGTGACATGGCATCGTGATACATCTTAGGTGGCTAGATTTTTTGTCTTATTTGTATGGAGTTGTCCCTCAACTAGATTCAAAGAGGGGTAAGTAGCTTGGAGAATCATTAATGACCATATTATAGGGATGATTTGTCATAGTGTTGATTGTGACACAATTTGTGCTCTATTCGACATTGAATGTCCTTGTACACTTTGGACTTGTCTTTGGGAGATTTATGGAGACCTCATATCTCTCCATTGCCAAAGGATCCTGCAGTAGATTGTCTTATTCCCCTTGCACATGCAGATTGCATACCCTATGATCGTGGTACTTTTGAGATGCTTGATTTAATCACAAGTCTTTAATCTCCTAATGAATCAAAGACTTGTCTCTCAATTCTCACTCCTCGCATTGAGACACCATCTCAATCTTCATCTATTGTTTTTCTTGATGACCTTGTCATTGGCTCATGCATAGCCCCCATTGAGTTAGTTCAACAACTTAATTGCTCCCTTCCCGTATCAACCTTGTGCGATGACTTCTTCCCAGATATTGGAGGGTTATTTGTTGAGGTACACATAGCTGAAATTGGGGACATAATTGACAATCTTCATTTCGTCTTTGATGACAGTTTGAGCATTCTTGCCATCCCATCTCTAGTAGAGGTTGTTCATCAGGTATCTTCACAGTTGTTTGGATTTTCTTTAGTTGATTTGGCATATCATGATTCAGACATGTGGCTAGTTGATTAGTCTTCCATGGCACACACAATTTGAATTTGGATTCCTATTTCTTCTGATTTATGGGAGTGGCTTCTCCTCTCTCCGGTGGATTTGTTTCTTCCAAGGGGAAAATGTTATTTGCAGGTAGTGGATCATATTCTATCTTCAATCTTTCATCATTGGCATCAGAGCTACTTCTTCATTGGGGGCCTATCCTTATTTTCTCTCTCTATGGGGGGCATTTTCATTGTACTATTGTGACAAAAGCAATCCTTGGGGGTTCACATGGAGTCCTTTCACTAATACATTAATTGTATTTCCTTTCTTTTGGAAAGTTGTTTGCTCCCACTAGGTTTTCCTCCATTTCTCCGTTTGTGAAAGATTGCATTGGTTTGTACATGAGTACCTAATTAGGCCTAGTTGTCGGTACCCGTTCGTTCTTGCATTTCATGCTTAAAGGTTTTTCCTTCTCCCTACATTTCACTTGGGGGTGGGTATTGAAAAGGTTGTATAACTGAGAGGGAGAGTGAATCAGTTATCCCAAAACACTTTTTCACAGCCTTAATTAATCTAGAGCAATGATAAACCATTCAAATAATTAAAACAGATATTTAAATGAAAGTACATGAGCAGCAAACACCATAACACGAGAATTAATCTGAAAACCCAAGATGGGAAAAACCACGAACAAACTAATTATCATGAATATAACACTGGTTATGGTGACACCGGTAAAGGTGATTTTTACAAGGGCTCATTGTTGGTTTTCTCATTGCAAGTAAGGCCCACGGGCAATTGGGCTAACTACCCTGATACAGAAATGATTAATTACAAAAAGGTCTTACAAACAAAATGTGAAGTGATAATGTTGCATCTGCATATGCATGAAACAGTTCTGGTTAATAGCACAACAGTAACTAATTGCAGCAGATCCAATTAGAGATCTTCTACCAACCTTCAACAATCTTCTACAAAAACTTAATACTTGTTGCTGCCACAAGCCTTCCTCTGTCTACACTATTATCCTTTGCACTTCTTATTCTTCTTGCACACTTCACCACCAGGTATTTATTCACATAACCATACTCGCATCATACCACCTTCAATATGCTTGTACACACACTTGGATCCAAATAGATTTTTTGTATATATACATATCCATTGAACCATATGTGTAAATCACCCTAGCAAAACATGTCAGTTTGAATACAAAAAGATATTTCAATAAAGTTAAACACGCTAGCACCGAACCTTAAAGATAGGTCGCACATATGAGAACTTCATACCACGCTACCACATGACCCAAAGATAGGACATACATAAGATAAGCATGTTACATAGCACAATCATAAAAAACATAACAAATGAGATATATCTCAAAGCTGATAGGAACGCCACAAGCAAGACCATGTCTTGATCACCACAAAATTCAGCACCAACCAAAGGATGGCACCAAGAAGCATCTGTCCAAAATTGAATACAACTAACATGCCAAAAACTTTTGATATACTGCATGAATGTCCGGATAGTAAAGATGCCCAGAATAAGCTCTGAACACAACAGCCAATGATATCCATCCAATCTTCACATTTTTGTATTCACCAAATACCATAGATTTACCAAAAAGAAATATCACCATTATCAGAGCAAGGACATCCATCCACATAATTCATTGCTATAATATATTGCATAGAATAGATCAAGTATGTAAATCACCTAGAGCACAACCATCTCGTACATAGATTTTGACATCAATAAAAACAATGCCAACAACAACATCTCAACAATCTCCACCTTTAGTATCAATGGCAAAACAACAAAAAATAGAAAACTCCAAAACAACAGAAAAATTCCAAACAGCCAAAACATCCAAAAACTCCCCCTCAGTTAAGTAGTTCCATTTCAGCTTTTCTCCAACATTTTCTCTCCCCGTTTTTGCCAACAACGGCAAAGGGCCAAACAACATTATTCAAGCAATCAAATAAAAACAACAGACTACACAAAAAAAAAATTCTTGTACCTCTCTTTTATAGTCATCCACAGCAAAATGCATCCAAGCACACAAATTGTCATGAAGAACCAACGTATCAAATGATGATGACCAATCCGGAGACCAGTATCGACATTCATAATCCTTTACATCATAAAGCATTCCGGAAAGATGTTCTAACCAGTGTTAAGGTATAGCTTCATTCGTATTATTATTATTATTATTATTATTATTATTATTATTATATATATATCATAGTATACAAATGATTATTAAGAAGAGTTGTGATTATATTACTATCTTATTATTATTATTATATTGATGAGATATAATAATAATAATAACATAAGTAATATATATATATATACCAAAGTCACAATGGTATTAATTGAACTATGTTCGATTAACATACAAATGCTAAGTATCGACTGTTAAGTTGATATAAGTAAACGAAATCATACTCGACTATTATCAACAGCCGACGGCACTAAATACAAACAGCGAATGGACATGACTGTTTACTTTTGAAAAGGCACGATGGTTGCTGGATAACCGGTCACATGCATATATATACATGTGATCGCAGGGTTGAGCAATCAATCACAGCGTACATTGTCTCCTTCACCAACGGTCATAGCATTATATATATTCATTATAATATATATAAAATCATCACAATATTATTATATATCAGAACAGTTACTTAACAGTGATATAATAAATTCCCAAAGATCTGATTTTCTAACATGGTATCAGAGCAGAGTTAAAGGGAATTAATTTTGAATTATTATTTGATAGGAATACAAAACAAAAATATTATTTAAAGGAGAAGAGTCATCACAAATTATCAAAATGACCACCGGAATCAGGACGGAGGACAAATTGGAAGGAGCATCAAATTTTCTATCATGGAAAATTAGAATCACCACACTTTTAAAAGAACTGGAATTAGAATCTTTCATAGAAACGGAAAAAGAAATGCCTACAGACGAAGCAGAGAAAACGACTTGGAAAAGGAGGAACAATAAATCCAAGAAATTAATTGTTGATTCAGTTAAAGATTCTATTCTCCCAAGTATAGCAAGATTAACAACATATGAGGTTTTCAAGAAAATTCAAGAAACGTATGAGATAAACAATACAAGTCGAATATTAACCTTGAAGGAACAACTATTGACCATAAAGATGAATAAAGGTGAAACAGTTACATCTTATTTCCTAAGAATTGCTGAAATACGAGATCAACTATTCTCAATTGGTAACACTATAGAAGACACGGAATTATCTCTAATAGCACTAAGGGGATTACCAACATCCTGGGAGAATTTTATTTAATGCATAAGCACACGTCCACCTCTACCAAAATTTGATCAACTTAAGAACGACTGTACTCAGGAAGAATCAAGACTTATTACCAGAGGAATAGGTCTAAAGAAAGAGGGAGAAACACAAGCACTCAACACAAAGTCCCACAACAAAAAGAGAAAATCCTTCAAAAGAAAGAGGGGATTCAAAAGAGATTTTTCTAAAATCCAATGTTACAAATGTGATAAATATGGGCACACTCATCGACATTGCCCTGAAAGGCAAAAGACTCAAGCCACCGTAGCTGAAGCAAAAGAAATTCCACTCTTCTTTACAGCTCTCTCAAGTGAACTAAATTCTAATAATAGAACTTGGATAATTGATAGTGGTGCATCAAGACATATAACCGGATTCAAAAATCAGTTTGAGACACTTGAAAATTATTCAACCGAAGAAGTGACTATTGGGGATAACTCCACCTACCCAGTGAAAGGAATAGGGACCTGTACCATAAAGATAAAAAATGGAGTATCTCTACAACTAAAAGACGTTCTATTTGTACCTAGAATCAAAAGAAACTTAGTTTCTATATCAGGACTAGCAAACCAAGGATTTTGTGTCACCTTTAATGAAGACAAAGTTCTATTATGGCCTAAGAATTCAAATATGAAGAATGCTACAATCATAGGGACAAGAGATGGTAGTCTTTATAAAATATGTAATGATCAGAAATCTGCACTAACTCATGAAATCACAAATCACAATGAATTATGGCATAAGAGGTTGGGACATCTAAGGTATAATGCTCTACCTTTAATAAACAAAATTACTACGGGTCTTCCACACTTTAAAAATAATCATCCTAGCATTTGCAAAGGTTGTGCACTAGGAAAGAATATAAAAGGGTCTTTCCCTACAAGTGAGCACAAATCTAAAGTAATCTTAGAATTAATTCATACTAATTTATGTGGACCCATGTCAACACCTTCATTAACAGGATCACTATACCATATTATTTTTGTTGATGACTATTCTCGGAAAACTTGGATATACTTTCTTAAGGTTAAAGAATCAAGTGAGGTACTATCTAAATTCAAAGAATTTAAAGCATTAGTAGAAAATCAAACAGATAAAAAAATAAAAGTATTAAGATCAAATAATGGAGGTGAATACAAATCTGACATATTTAAAAAAATTTGTAATTCTGTTGGGATTAAGAGGGAGTATATTGTGCCATATAATCCTCAACAGAACGGAGTAGCAGAATGGAAAAATAGATCCATAATCGAAACAGCAAAAGCCATGATGCTCGATCAAAACCTTCATACTTCTTTTTGGGCAGAAGCTTCAAATACAGCAGTATATATTCAAAATCGGTGTCCACACTCCATATTAGAAAACATAACACCAGAAGAAGCATTTACAGGGATCAAACCAGATCTAAGTCATCTTAGGATATTTGGATGTCCCGTATACATTCATGTACCTAACGAGAAGAGGACTAAACTAGAACCATCAAGTAAGAGAGGCATACTTGTTGGTTATAGTAAAAACACAAAAGGGTATCGAATCTATATTGCAGGACAAAAATCTGTTGAGATGAGTAGAGATGTAAAATTTGATGAAAATAACACATTTAAAAACTTTGAAAAAGATAACATCCTGGAGATAGAAGATCTCACTGCTGAAATTGAGAGGGAGGATATAGAAGAACTTGAACCTCCTGTCATTGAAAATGAGAATACTAATGAAATCAATGGTAAGAAAAGGCCATTATGGGCAAGGCAAATAATTAAAGAAAATAATATAGAACCAAATGAAACATCTCATGAGAGTAAAACGACAAGAACTCAGAAATGTTATGCAGCTCTTATAACAGAAATCAATAAATCAGAACCATCAAATCCTAAGGAAGCATTATCTAATCAAGCATGGAGAGAGGCAATGATTGAAGAATATCAATCTATAATAAAGAATGATGTCTGGGACATAGTGCCTAGACCTAAAAACAAAACCGTTGTCTCTTCTAGATGGCTATTCAAAACTAAATATGCTCCTAATGGAAGTATTGAGAAACATAAAGCTCGGCTTGTTGCTAGAGGATTCTCACTGAAAGCAGGTATTGATTATGAAGAAACATTTGCTCCTGTAGCTCGGTATACGTCATTCAGAACCATTATTGCTATAGCAGCATCTAAAGGGTGGAAGATACACCAGATGGATGTGAAAACAACATTCCTAAATGGCACTATTGAAGAAGAAGTATACTTAGAGCAGCCAGAAGGGTTAATTATACATGATGCATCAAAATATGTTTGCAAACTAAAGAAAGCACTATATGGGTTGAAACAAGCTCCCACAGCTTGGTATGAAGGAATAAACAGCTATCTTTCAAAATTAGGATACTCTAAAAATGATGCAGATCCTAACATTTACTTTAAGATAACAAATGGCAACATGGTTATTTTAGTTCTTTATGTAGATGATCTTTTAATAACAGGAGAAGATCATCTTATTGCAAAATGTAAGCAAGAACTCACTACTGAATTTGACATGAAAGATTTAAGACTCTTACATTATTTCTTAGGGTTGGAAGTGTTTCAAAAGGAAGGCTATATTTTGCTAAATCTACAAAAATACACTATTGATATTCTAACCAAGTTTGGAATGATGGAATGTAAGCCTTTATCCACACCTATGGAAACAAATTTGCACAAACTCAAAGTTGAAGCAAAAGAGTCTGAACCCTCTGATCCTACATTGTATAGAGAAATTGTTGGCTCTCTTATGCACTTGGTGAACACTAGACCTAACATCTGTTATGCAACCAATGTTGTGAGTCACTTTATGTGTGAGCCCAAAGAAATACACTTAATGGCAGCTAAGCATATCTTGAGATATCTACGAGGCTCTATTGGATTTGGGCTAAAGTATGAAAAGGTAGAAATCAATCTTCAAGGGTATTCTGATTCTGATTGGGCTGGAAGTACTACTGATCGAAACAGCACTACAGGGTGTTGTTTCAGTCTTGGTTCGGCTATGATCTCTTGGTTCAGTTGAAAACAGTTAGCAGTAGCATTAACCTCCACTGAAGCTGAATATATGGCAGCATCCATGGGAGCACGTGAAGCAGTATGGTTAAGAAAGCTATTATTTGGATTGTTTGGAAAACCTCTAGATCCAACTGTGATTCATTGTGACAATCAAAGTTGTATCAAGTTATCTGTTAATCCAGTTTTCCATAACAGGTCCAAACATATTGAGATTCCATATCATTACATAAAAGATATGGTAGAGAGAAATATCATAAGGCAAGAGTACATTAGTACTGAAGAACAGAGTGCGGATATTTTCACTAAGCCACTGGCAAAGCTGAAGATAGAATACTTCATAAACAAACTTGGCATGATCAAAGTGTGATGTATGGTTTAAACTCCTCTTATTTATAAGTTTTTTATTCATGAATAAATGTAAAAAATGTGTATATTGCAATATTGTGTAAAATGATCATTTGTGTGTGGGTTAACATTTCAAGGTGATGATCTTGTAAATGGTTAACCAAAGTGTCAAGATAGACTACTTAATTGTGTGTCCCGATTGTGCGGAGATCTTGACTCTTGTTATTACTGGATGTGTAATAACGAAACCATATCATGATAGACTACTTAATTGTGTGTCCCGACTGTGCGGAGATCATGATATTCAAGTCTATTCTCATGACGAGACTACATTAACTTGTGTGTCCCGAAGTGCGGATGTCATGATAGACTTTTGATGTTTAATACTCACTCGCTAAGAGGGAGTGTTAAGGTATAGCTTCATTCGTATTATTATTATTATTATTATTATTATTATTATTATTATTATATATCATAGTATACAAATGATTATTAAGAAGAGTTGTGATTATATTACTATCTTATTATTATTATTATATTGATGAGATATAATAATAATAATAACATAAGTAATATATATATATATACCAAAGTCACAATGGTATTAATTGAACTAAGTTCGATTAACATACGAATGCTAAGTATCGACTGTTAAGTTGATATAAGTAAACGAAATCATACTCGACTATTATCAATAGCCGACGGCACTAAATACAAACCGTTGTTTGTATTAGTGTTAGCGACTATTGATAACAGTCGCTAACATTAATACAAACAGCGAATGGACATGACTATTTACTTTTGAAAAGGCACGATGGTTGTTGGATAACCAGTCACATGCATATATATACATGCTGTGATCGCAGGGTTGAGCAATCAATCACAGCGTACATTGTCTCCTTCACCTGTGGTCACAGCATTATATATATTCATTATAATATATATAAAATCATCACAATATTATTATATATCAGAACAGTTACTTAACAGTGATATAATAAATTCCCAAAGATCTGATTTCCTAACAACCAGACCTCAACCAATTCCTTCACCAACCAGAAAGTTCTAACTACATCCTCTCTGCCTTTGAACAGACAATAACTCAGCTTGCAACTCACCGACTCTGATTCTTTGTTTATCACCCTTATCTTTGAAGAAATCAAAACTCTTTCCAATCTCATTCAACTCAAACTCAATAGCCTCAATCTTACTTCGGAAATTGTCAAATGCAGTAGGCCATTGAAGACAATACCAGTAAATATCAGACATTTCTGTTATGCATTCTCTTGTTTCCCCAATATGTTTAGATAATTTATGCTTTCTACTAGCACATTTCTTCTCAATTGCATCTTTAACATTACGTCCTTTAGAAATATCCCGCAATAGCCTTTCCTCAACAACCTTAACCAGATCATCTGGTAACACATTAGAAACAGCAGAAACGACAAAACATTTACTAAGAAAATAATCAACTAATGCACTTTCAATTTTAGGCCTACTATCTGAAGAGCAAGCACTCGACATTTCACCAATTCTATCCAATTCACCTTCTTCTAACATAGTCTAAACCACATCCAAATCAACAAAGCCTGATTCAAATGGAGAAACATCATCCTTTCCCATCTCCTCTCCTTCTTCACTAGTCTTTCTTCTCTTAAGTTCCGGCGGGGAACCGCCAATAACAATTTCCAATTCCTTTTTACAGGAGGAACCTTTGATGTCCCCTCCTAACTAGAGACATCAGTTCAGAAGGATTAACCTATAATTTGACCCTTGTAGGCTAATGAGAGTCGATAGAGGGTCATTTTGTTGCAGAGACCTAGCCCGTATATGAGATATTCGCCCTCTCCAGAGCTCAGTGGTTGTAGTTTTGGCATTTATATGAGTTTCATGGCTTTGATCTTCATACTTACTATTTATAGTAAGTCTTGGGTTGATCGAGGACCCTTTCTATTTTTAGCAGAGCACTTGGTCATATGGGGATTCACAATGTTGACTCCCAGTTTAGACGGCAAAGTGAAATAATAAGTAGTTGGGGAGTGCCAAAATGATATTAAATTATAAAAGGGGCTTATTATTAAGTTATAACTTTACTTTATAATTGAGGGTAAGTCATCATTAAAAGGGGGCCATTTGAGGAATTAATTACGAATGCCAATTTTATAATTCCTTTTTATATCAAAAACTCCAATTATAATTACGAATGCCTTTATAATTCCTCATTAAGTCGAATTTCCCCCCAAAAGCATTTTAATAACATTAAAAATGTTATTTCATCAAAACATAGGAAAAACATTTAATTTTATAATTCCTTTTTATATCAAAAACTCCAATTATAATTACGAATGCCTTTATAATTCTTGATTAAGCCGAATTTCCCCCAAAAAGCATTTTAATAACATTTAAAATCTTATTTCATCAAAACATACGAAAAACATTTGATATTTCATTAAAATTGGCATTCGTAATTAATTCCTCAAATGGCCCCCTTTTAATGATGACTTGACCCTCAATTATAAAGTTATAACTTAATAATAAGCCCTTTTTATAAGCAACTTCGGGTGAATTACGAAAGCCTTTATAATTCCTCATTAATCTACTTCTTATATCAAAAACTCCAAAAAAATCGAAAAACTTAGAAAAACCAAATTAAAACTTCATTACTGCATCCAAGGATTGAATATTATAGACAAGGAGGACTAAGAGTTTTCACAATGGTATCAGAGTGGTTTCCTGCCATCCTTTGTGTTTAAATCAAATTGTTAAGGCAACCAAGTGACAAGGGAAGAAGGTATTATCAAAGAGAATACAGGAAAACTTGGTATCCACCGCAGGTACCGAAAGGGAAGACAGTGACAGGTTTGACTGATACTCATTAGGAGTCATCTTCTAGGGATACTAAACAGGGTACAGGTATGCATGACAAAAGAGAAAATAGTCCACCACGGGATGTAGACCGAGAGGTGAGAGAAAACATGAGAGGTTTATAGGAAGGACAACAACGTGTCACAGCTCACCGCAGTCATTCAGCTAATACATTGCAACAGCTCACCACAGCCATTCAGCAATTGGCTAATCCTAGAAGACAACATCATGATCAAGAGGACAATAGGAGCGTGGTTGGGACTCCCAGGGCACAAAGAGCACCTACTGGCACCTTTGATAGGCCTACCCGGCCCACTTTTTTAAGAGATGAACTAGAAGTTGTTGGGAATGAGGACGATGTTATATTTGTTGATAATGTCATGACAGTGCATGATGAATGGAGTTTACTTCCCCCAGATGTTAGAGAACATTTGAACTTTGAGAGGTTTACGAGTCAAAGGAGGGAGCACTCCACGACGAGGCAAGACAAAAGGCCAAGAATCAAAACAAGGACCTTGAGCAGGCTACCAGTAAAATTACTTTACCACTGTTTGATGGTAGTGGGAAGGTCACAACGCGGTCATGGATTCATAAGTTGGACACCTACTTCAACCTTCGGCTTATGATAGAGGGATGCAATTAAATTTGCTACAGTGCATTTAGATGGGTTGGCACATGACTGGTGGCAAAATGGGACGGTTACCCTGCAACACGACCATTGAAGAGCACACGATTATACTGAGAGAGGGGGGGGGGGGTGAATCGGTATAATAACCTTTTTAATTTAAATGCTTTTATTCAAAGATAACTTCAATTACTCAAATAAACAATTATGTACATGAACACAATATTTACGTGGAAACCCAATATGGGAGAAAACCACAAAATAATTTGCTTTTATATAATATTGTTCTTTTACAATGTATTGTAGGCACCAACCTACTAGAGGCTCCAACCCCTATGTTTATGAGCACCGACTCACTAGAAGCACCAACTCCCACACTTTGCAAGCACCAACCTACTGGAAGCACCAACTCCCCCTGTCCGGATTCTGAGCACCAACTCCTCCTGTCCTGATTCTGAGCACCAAATCCTCCTGTCTTCAAACTTTCTTCCACCTGGATACTGTTGCTTTCTTCAACTGATGATGGATGCAATTTAGTCTCTTTAGTCAGCCAATAACTCTCCCTTTCCTTTTTATCTTCAGAATAATATCATCATTACTGTATATGCATAATATATATTAGATTAAAATCTAAATATATATATATATATATATATAATCATTTAATTCCCTTTTTTATCATACTCACTGCTCTTCCTTTTTATTTTCTTCCACTTGCTGACTTATCTATTATTTTCAAAAATAAGACTGAATATAAATATTCATATTATTGAATGAAGCATTATGTCTCTTTATAAAAGAAATAACTTTTCATATCATATAGGTGTCTTTTCTTTTTAAAACATTATTAACTTTATTTAATTTAATCTTTCCTTTTTAACTTCTATTGCCGACTTCTACTTATTATTATTTCCTTCGATTCTTTGCATAAACATTTATATCTTTAAATTACTTAAGGCAACCACTGCATATGAAGGTCTTCGATAATAAAATTAATCACTGAATATGTCATCAATGATACAAACACTGTGTATGTTATTCAACCTTGCATACGTATTCAACCATGCATATGTATCATACGTATCAACATATATTTTTGACGTTGTAGCCCTGTTTGTCTCTGTTCATAAACGTCTGAATATATACATACTTATTCTGCCGTTGATGATGTTGTCGTGAGTTCCTCAAACACATTTTGGCATTTTAATAATGAATGCGTCTGTTCATATACTCTTGCTGTGTTCATACATCTGAATACGTCTGAATATGTCTGAATATGTTCTGAATATGTCTGAATATGTGTGAATACGTCTGTATACACTTCGATATTCCATTTTGTTTTCGTTTGTATGTACGTATGTCTCATATTTTCAAATGAATGTAAAGACTTCAAATACATCTTCGTATATGCTGCATACCTCTATCTTAGGAATCTGTTGCATACTTTTATTGTGTTATGTACTGTTCATAATCTTTATTATCATTAACTTTCTGTTTGCTGAATATATACATACATTCTGTATGTTCTGTACTGTATACGACTGCACTGACTACGTTTAATGAATATGTTCAATGAATACTTTCAATGAATATATTGAATACGTCTGAATATAATACATCATCTTCTATAATCTGAATACATATAATCTGTATGACTTCATATATCTGAATACATAGAATGAGTACGTCTCTGTTCATAAAACTATTTGAATATTCAGTCTCCAAAATATAACATGCTGAACATGTTTATTTCAATACGTATCTGAATATACTAATGTTGTATATGCTTCATGCTGTAAACTGTTGCTCTTCTTACGCATGTATTAATATACATCTATATAATATACGCTGTTCTTCATAATATTAATTGCCGATAAAAAACTTCTTCATGTATACTGTATATATATATATTATTTGCTGTACACACCTTCTATATCTCTGCTGTATATATATTATTTGCTGTATGCACCTTATATGCACCTTATATACACCTTATATATTATTTGTTGTATACATGTTCATATACTGAAAAATATATTTGCTTCTATATCTCTGCTTCAATATATTTGCTATTTTGTTTGCATCTTTGTTAATACATATGACATATATCTTTTGACTTGTTTGATATCATGTCTTTCAACCTTATAGTATTCATTGCATTAATTTCTTCATTAATGTCATCGGTCTCTGATTTGACATCAATGATATTTGACATCAATGACAATATGTTCATCAACCATATCACTTCATAGCAAGAGTTTGTTAATAGGCTAGTTGACTGCTTTGATAAGAAGGATCCAGAGACATATTTCAGAGATCTTGCCCAGTTGAAATAGGTTGGGAGTTTACAGAGTTATATTAGTGCTTTACAGAGGCTATCTGTTCTGGTCACCGACATTTCGAAGCAGAGGTTGGTTGTACTATTTGATGCAGGACCATCCTAGGATTCTTGGCACTCCTGTATCAACCAAAAATATGTTCGTCTTTGAAGCTAGATTGTTGGTTTTCATCTTGGTTTGGTGGAGTTCTGGCTCGGTTTGGGAGACTGGTTGCTCAGTTTCTTTGGTTGTCGGGGTGCTCAGTTTTTGAAAAACGCTCGGTGACTGAAGGCGTCGATTCACTGGCGCTCGGCGATAACTGTGTTCCTCAGTCATGCCTGGCACGGTCGGTCGACTGGTGCTCAGTTATTTCTTTTGTTACTCGGTGTTCTTGCTTACCGACTCGATTTTTTGGATAGATCAACTTGGCCGACTGATGCATTTAATTTGGGTCACGCTCCTCGAGTTATGGATTGACTGTTGGACGTGTGGAGACCTAGATCTGGCGTGTTGCATTCTTTTATGCGGATCTAATGACCGTTTGGGGCCATCTTTGAGAGTTTATTTATTTTGTAAGGCTACGTGAGAGCTGACTGATGTTTTAGCATTTAATATTTGTTTGTAAAGATTTATTGTTTCATCAGCTGACTTGTGGCTAGGAATCAGTATTTATAGGATGCTTGGGTAGTTGTTTAGGCATCAGTTTTAGTTGGAAAGGACGGTTAGTAGCCTGCAAGCTTAGGAGCAGGAAGATTGCTTGGAAGTTGGAGTACAAGTTTAAATCTTTCTGAAGAGCACACGATTATACTGAGAGGGGGGGGGGGTGAATCAGTATAATAACTTTTTTAAATTTAAATGCTTTTATTCAAAGATAACTTCAATTACTCAAATAAACAATTATGCACATGAACACAATATTTACGTGGAAACTCAATATGGGAGAAAACCACAAAATAATTTGCTTTTATATAATATTGTTCTTTTACAATGTTTTGTAGGCACCAACCTACTAGAGGCTCCAACCCCTATGTTTATGAGCACCAACTCACTAGAAGCACCAACTCCCACACTTCGCAGGCACCGACCCACTGGAAGCACCAACTCCCACACTTCGCAGGCACCAACCTACTGGAAGCACCGACTCCCCCTGTCTGGATTCTGAGCACCAACTCACTGCTTTCAAAATTTTCTTCCACCTGAATGCTGTTGCTTTATTCAACTGATGATGGACACAATCTGCTCTCTCTAAGTCAGCCAATAGCTTTTCTCTTATTTTCAAAAATATGCCTTTATGACTGTATATTCAATATATATATGTCAGATAAAAATCTGAATATATAAGCATTTAATTTCTCTATCTTTCTATTCTCCACTGCTCTTCTTTTCTCTTTTTCACATGCTGACTTGTTTCTTTTTTCAACATAGGACTGAATATATATACTCATATTTTTAAAAATAAAACATTATGTCTCTTTGAAATGGTGTCTTTTCACCTACGAATAGGTGCCTGTTTTTAAAAATATTATTAACTATTAAAGTTAATATTATTAACTTTAATCTTCTTTTAAAACAATGATCAATATCCTTTTATATGAATCTTCGATGAATATATATCGACCGCTGTAATATTATTTTTTTTCGGCATCCTTTTAATAATATGCAACTCCACAATATACTCTCGATCAAATACGACTATGTCCTCCATTGAAACCTCTGTTTTAATTATCGCTGATGACGTTTTTAATTTTTACTTTTGATTAATATTAATCGATCTTCGATACTGCATAAACCTTTTGAATATGGCATCTGTTGCATATGATGTTTGCTGCAAATAACCTTTGACGTCGAATGGCAAATATAATAGATACACAGTCCCGTATTACTCTTTTATATGTCTTCGATACTGAATAATATCTGAACGTTTATATCTATATAAACGTTTATAACTTCTGTAAACATATTTAGACGTCTATAATATTTAGACGTTTATAGATGTTTATAACTCCTGTAAACATATTGCCTCTTTAATATGCCGTTTTAATCTGCTGTATTTCGATATTGCCTTGCTTATCGCTGCATTATATATATTCTTCGAAAATATGATGTAAGTATATTGTTTTCTGCCGTCTCTGTATCTGCCATTAATATACGTATAAACTGCCGTCTCTGTTGCTGTCTCTGTATATATTGTTCTCTGCCGTCTCTGTTCTGCACTTTGTACATATATGTCTACAGTATGATATATACACTGTTCTATATACTTTGCTTGCTGCTATGTACGTATACACTGTTCATATATTGTCTGTATGTTTTGTATGTACTGTATGTTCTGTATGTACTATTGATACGTTCTGTTCATATATATATTAACATTCTGTTCTGATATGTTTCTGCATACGCATATATAAGACATCTGTTCAATAATCTGCTCATAACCTTTTAATATGCTGAATACATATGACGCTAATATGCTCTGTTCTCTGTTCTGGCCTTTCATATCAAAATGTCTAAATATAATACATTATCTTCTATAATCTGAATACATATAATCATATATCTGAATACAATAGGTAGGAATATAATGAATATAGTGAATACATCATGCAATCGGGTCTTGTCATCCATGCTCATAATGAGTTGTTGCATATTCATTGCTACAAATACTTATTTCGTTGTTGCTCATGGTGATTAGAGCCTCTTCTTAAAATGACCGCTGCCACATACGTTGATAACTTGATTGTTATAGACAAGTCCAGATCCTTGCGCTATATCTGAAATTAATCTCTTGCTTTAATTTCTCTTGATAATAATTGTTGTCTATATGATGCCCTTCTCCTTATTGTATTGGATTGTTGTAGTCACTGCTTTTTGCTGCTTATTTACTGAATTACAGTCCTGTAGACTTCATGTTTCACATCAACAGTAAGACAGATATATTGAGTATATTAAGTCCACATTATCTTCATTTATAAGGCAAGTAATGTAGTCATTTGAGTGCACTCATAGTTCACTATTCTCGATTGTTCTTCATATTAATTTTCTGCTCCCTTCATGCTGTCATTACATATGTTTCTGATTTTGACATCAATGACAATATGTTCAACACTTTCCTGGGTGCCTACCAGTGTGTTGTGTGTTACAGACCTGGGCTAGCTGAATGATGATGTTGGGGAAAGATTTGGATCCTGCGAGATCTTGTAGACTGTTAGTTGCATTGTAATTGGTCATAACCAGGAAGGCCTCACAGCCCGGCACATTGCATGTAATCGGTGATTTGATGAATAAAGACATTTGTTTCATTGCAGATCTGTTGTTGTTACTGTGTATTTCCGCTGCATATTGGTTTGGCTACAAGGTCGGTCAGTCCTTAATTGGATTCACCGAGCTTGACTGCATTAGGTGGTATCAGAGCGAAGTTTGTTCCTGTTTGAGCAAAGTTTGTTCCTGTTGGAGACGAGTGGATCTTGTGTATCTAGATCTTGATTTGAAGATGCCTCCGAGGAGAAATCGTGAGATCTTTGAAGAAGAGGAAGCTACTGGTGAATTATGTCTTGATGATTTAAGGGCTTTGCAGAAACAAGTGCAAGACCTACAAGAGGAATTAAGAAAGAAGAAGCCTACCTTGAAGGAGGATAGTGATGATGAATCTGAGGAAGATCATTTTGAAGAAGTTGTCGAAGAAGCTAGAGATTCTGAGGAGAATCGAATTCTGAAAACTATGTCTAAGATTGGGAAGAGACCTAAGATTGAAGTTTCTGCATTTGCTGAAAGCCTTAGGCCAGAAGAATTGATTGATTGGATCAATGAGATTGATGAATACTTTGAGTACAAAGAAATAGAAGATCCTGATAGGGTTAGATTTGCAAAGACTAAGTTGAAAGGTCATGCAAATATCTGGTGGAGAGAAGTTCAGTTAGAAAGAGGTAGAAGAGGAAAATAAAAGATCACTAAGTGGAACCGAATGGTTGACAAGTTGAAGAAGCAATTCATTCCGCTGGATTATGAATTGGACATGTTTAAGAAGATGCAAGCTTTGAAGCAGACTAATAAATCCGTACAAAAGTATACCGAGGAGTTTTATAGAATCCTGATTAGGACTGGTCATTCTGAAGCTAATAAAGAGAAGGTTGCTAGGTATGTCTATGGTTTGAGACCTAGTATTCAAGAAGAGTTACTGTGTGGATGACAACCATCGGTGATGCTTATGAGATGGCATTAAAAATTGAAGAGAAGCTGAATACGAAGTATGAAGGAAAACAGAACAATAGGAACCCAGGTGGTAAAACTAGTGAAACAGTTGGTGAGAGTAATGTGACAGAGAATCCTAAGTCTGATGTGGGATCTAGCAGTGGTCAAGTTACTAAGAATGCTGGATAGAGAGGAAGGTGGAAGAATGAGTTCACCGGCACTTGTTATAACTGTGGTGAAGCTGGTCATAGAAGTTGGCGGTGTCCTAAGAAAAGAGTTGCATTAGTTGCTGAAGAAGACATTGAGAATGTCCCAAAGAAAGGTGAATGTCTTGTCACTAGGAGATTAGCTGCATGTGTTCATGAACCAGTGCAAAGAAGGAATTTGTTTAGAACCAGATGTAAGTGCAAGGATAAGGTATGTAATGTCATAGTTGATGGTGGTAGTTCTGAGAATTTTGTTTCAGATGAAATGGTTAGTAAGTTGAATTTGGAAAGAAGGAAACATCCTAATCTTTATCAAATTAGTTGGATACAAGATGTTTCTAAGGTTAGAGTTGAAGAACAATGCTTGGTTAAGTTTTAGATTGGATCTTACCATGATGAGATATTGTGTGATGTATTGCCTATGGATGCTTGTCATTTGTTGCTCGATAGACCCTGGCAGTTTGACAAAAATGTTTTGTTTGATGGTCATGCTAATACCTATGTGGTTAGGCATGAAGGAGCTCGGCATAAGCTGATACCTTTACAGGAGACAGGGGTTAAGGGATGTGGAGTTATTAGGTGTTGTCCTTATGACAAACCTCAGGAGCAGAAGGTTGATGAACCTATTCCTGTTAAGTCTAGTTTGAAGAAGAAGGAGAATGATATCTCTAAAGAATTTGTTGAGATTAAGAGACAGATGGTTTTGCTGGCAGAGATGGTTCAGCAAATGGTGACATTTGTGACACAGAGAGATGCAGATGATACTGAGTTGGTTGAGGAGTCTAGAGAGGATGAAGCTTACCGGGGCACTAAGGTGATCGGTAGTGGTAAGAGTCGGTTGCTATCAGTTACCAACCAGAGGGGTAAACAAAGTGGAAGACAGGACTTTCTGCATGAGACAGTGAATGGAGTGAAGACTACTTGGGATAAAGGACAAGAACAGATGTGGGTGAAGAACAGATTCGGCATACCTGTTCCGATTCCCTTGAGGCGTTCTTGATTTCCTTATGAGAAAATCTTTCTTACCTAGGGTGTCTGATGCAGGAGCATCCTAGGATTCTTGGCAATCCTACATCAACCAAAAATATGTTTGTCTTTGAAGGTAGATTGTTGGTTTTGATCTTGGTTTGGTGGAATTTTGGCTCGGTTTGGGAGACTGGTTGCTCGGTTTCTTTGGTTGCCAGGGTGCTCGGTCACTGAAGAACACTCGGTGACTGAAGGCGTCGGTTCACTGGCGCTCAGCAATAACTGTGTTCCTCGGTAATGCCTGGCATGGTCGGTCGACTGGTGCTCGGTTATTTCTTCTGTTGCTCGGTGTTCTTGCTTACCAACTGGATTGTTTGGATAGATCGGCTTGGCCGACAGATGCATTTAATTTGGGTCGCGCTCCTCGAGTTATGGATTGACCCTTGGACATGTGGGGACCTAGATCTAGCGTGTTGCATTCTCTTATGCGGATCTGATGACCATTTGGGGCCATCTTTGAGAGTTTATTTATTTTGTAAGGCTATGTGAGAGCCGACTAATGTTTTAGCATTTAATATTTGTTTGTAAAGATTTATTGTTTCATCAGCCGACTTGTGGCTGAGAATCAGTATTTATAGGATGTTTGGGTAGTTTTTTAGGCATCAATTTTAGTTGGAAAGGAAGGTTAGTAGCCTGCGAGCTTAGGAGCAGGAAGATTGCTTGGAAGTTGGAGTACAAGTTTAAATCTTTCCTGGGTGCCTACCAGTGTGCTGTGTGTTATAGACCTGGGCTAGCTGAATGCTGATGTTGGGGAAAGATTTGGATCTTGCGAGATCTTGTAGACTGTAACTTGCATTGTAATTGGCCATAACCGAGAAGGCCTCACAACCCGGCACATTGCATGTAATCGGTGATTTGATGAATAAAGACATCTGTTTCATTGCAGATCTGTTGTTGTTACTGTGTATTTCCACCGCATATTGGTTTGGCTGCAAGGTCGGTCAGTCCTTAATTGGATTCACCGAGCTTGACTGCATCACTATTTATTGAGGGCCTAATGGAACCCTTGAAAGGGTGGATAAAGGGATTTGATCCATTGACACTACAGGCTGCAATGAAGAAGGCTAAAAGTATGGAACCCACAACTCCTCAAAGCAAGTTTTTGTCTAAGGGATCCTCTTCACATAGAGACAATAAGTTTTTTCCCAAGAACAAAGAAAAATCAGATTTCAAATGGGATCAAAAGGGGAAATCAGTAGCTCCATTTGTCAAGGAAACACTTAATGACCTATACAAGAAAAAGTTATGTTTCTACTACAAGGGTCCTTAGGATGCAAACCATGATTGTCCTTTGAGGCCTAAGGGTAAAACTAACTATTTAATGTGGGCATTCTGTGAGGATTCTGAATCTGAAAATTCAAACCAAGAAACTGATCCTGAGGAATCCGATGTAGAACAAGTTGAAAATGAGCCAGAAAAGTTAGAGAAAATGGATGCACATGAACAAGTTAAGATTAAGGAGGCAAATCTTACTAGCATTAAGTAGGATTGCTCGTTAAGGATGCGTCGAGTACTAGCTGGTCAATGTGTTATCACTTTATTGGATACAGGTGCCACGCATAATTTCAATGATGCTAGACTAGTTGAGAGGTGTATGATTCAAATTGAAGAGTTTGAAGGTATAAGGGTGAGACTAGCAGATGGTAAAACTCTTAAGTGTAACAGGATGATTCCTAAACTCCCTTTACGTGTGAATAATTATGAATTCAAGGTAGATTTCTATATTGTGAATATGGGTGACACTGATGTGGTCTTGTGAATGAGCTAGCTCCATGACATAGGAAAGTTTACTCTCAGCCTTCGTGAGATGGAGATGAGATTTATGGTTGATGGGAAGTCTCATGTATTGAAGGTCATTCGAGACAACAGTTTCAAGATGATATCATTCAAAAGGATGGAGAGAATTATGCACCATGACATGGTTGAGTGGACAGCAAAGTGTATGTTGATGCCATCACGGGAAGGACAACTAAAATCAGAATATCATCCAGATATACAAGAGCTGAGAATTAAGCATTGGAAGGTGTTCAATGACATTCCACCTGGTAGACCTCCTAACGGAGGAATTGAGCACATAATAGAGTTGGAGGAGGGTGCTAAGCCCGTGATGATCACTCCATACAGGCACCCAAAGCGGCTGAAAGATGAAATTGAAAAGACAATTAAAGAGTTGCTTGCTGTGGGACACATTAGGCCTAGCAAATCTCCTTTTGCTTCTTCGGTAGTACTAGTGAAGAAAAAGGATGGTACTCTTCGGATGTGCATTGACTACAGAGTACTGAATAAAAGAACAGTCAAGAAAAGGTATCCCATTCCTCGGATAGACGAGTTGATCGATGAGCTTCACGGTGCTTGCTTCTTTTCGAAAATAGATTTGAGATCAGGATATCACCAGATCCGAGTTAGAGAGCAAGACATAAAGAAGACAACATTCAAGTGCCACAACGGCCATTTTGAGTTTGTGGTTATGCCTTTTGGGCTAACCAATGCTCCTACTACATTTCAGGCTACAATGAATAGAGTTTTTCAGCCTCAATTGAGGAAATTTGTACTTGTCTTCTTTGAAGATATCCTAGCATATAGCAAAACGTGGGAGGAGCATCTTGGACATTTGGATACAATGTTAGAGATTCTTGGCAGGGAATCATTGTATGCCAAGGAATCCAAATGTGATCTGGGTATGGCAGAATTGTTGTATTTAGATTATATTATCAATGCAAAGGGTGTGCGGATGGATCCTGATAAGATCCACGCTATCATTGAGTGGCCTACTCTAGTCAATCTCACTCAGCTCCGTGGATTTTTGGGTCTGTGTGGCTTTACCGCAGATTTTTCAGTGGATATTCACGACATGCAGCACCACTTACTGATTTAATGAAGAAAGGGGCATTTGTTTGGAATCCTGAAGCACAGGAGTGTTTTGAGAAATTCAAACAATTGATGACTACTTGTCCAGTTCTCGCCCTACCTGATTTCAGTAAGCCTTTTGAGCGTGTGATGCCTCAAGTGAGGGTATTGGTGCAGTGCTTATGCAAGATAAGCATCCTATTGCTTTTGAAAGCAAGAAGCTGAGAGGACCTGAGAGGAGCTTCAGTATTTATGACAAGGAAATGTTGGTCATCGTGCATGCTTTGGCCAAGCTCAGGCAGTATCTTGTTGGCAGAAAATTCAGCATTAGAACTGACCATAACAGCCTGAGACATTTCCTGAGGCAGCGAGATCTCAATGATAGTCAACAGAAATGGGTTAGTAATCTACAATCATATGACTTTGACATTATTTATGTCAAAGGGACATAGAATGTTGTTGTTGATGTCTTATCTCGCAAACCACATTTGAGCTCCATGGTGGAGATTTCAGAGGATTGGAGACATTTGATTCTAGCGGAATATGCCAAAGACACTTGGGCTTCAAGCATAGTTCAAGGTTTAGTTTAGGACAGCAGGTATACAGTTGTAAATGATCTCATCATTTACAAGGGAAGAGTTTTCTTGTCCCCAAGATCAGAGATGAAGAGCAGACTGTTGAGGACCTTTCATGATGTGCCCATGGAAAGACATCCCAGATATTTTAAAACTTATAAGCAGGTACGAGAGGGTTTCACTTGGAAAGGTCTTAAGCCAGATGTTCTTTGGTATGTGAGGGAATGCCCTGTTTTCAGCAGAATAAACAAGAGCATACTTATCCTGCAGGATTACTCCAGCCACTTCCAATTCCTGATAGGAAGTGGGAATGTTTGTCTATGGATTTCATTATGGGCTTGCCGAAGGCCCAAGGTAGAGATTGCATATATGTTGTTGTCGACCAGATCACTAAGTATGGGCAATTCTTTTCAATCACAACTGCATATACTATTGCACAGGTCACAGAGTTGTTCTTCCGTGAGGTATTCAAGTTACATGGCTTACCTCAGAGTATTGTCAACGACAGGGATAGTCGATTTATGAGTAATTTTTGGCAGGAGTTATCCAGACTTTGTGGGACAGAACTTACTCCGAGCACTAGTTACCACCCGCAGATAGATGGTCAAACGGAGATTGTGAACAAATGGGTGGAAGGGTACCTCAAGAATTATATAGCTGGATAGTACAGAACTTGGGTGAAATGGATTTATCTCTGAGTACTGTCATAACACTACTCACCATATGTCGATTCAGATGACACCATTTATGGCGTTGTATGGATATGAGGCGCCTAGCTTGATTTACTACTAAGTGAAAGTAGAGTGCCTAGTGCTGGGAATCTTTTGCAAGTGGTGCAGGAGTGTTAACCCTCATGAGGTAACAGAGATTATTTGCATACAGAAGGTAAAGTACTTAATAGAGAATGTAAAGAGAACATACCAACATTGTATTCATAGATTGATCGCCATGTACAAATGTATTTCTGCATAATCACCATAATCATACTGTCTTGCTCAAAGAGAAGAATGCATACATATAGTGTTCGAGGGGATGCGAGGCGAACCGTCGCATCCATGTAACTCCCTCGGATGGACCAACTGTTTAACTACCCAGTTTCCTGACAACATCATCCCCCCAAAAACGAAAGTTGTCTCCGGACGACAACATACAAAATGTCTAGGACGGTAACAACACTAAGGGAATGATATCAAATACAAAACGTACGACTAAGCAGAAGTAGGGGGCATAGGAAACGTCCCTGAGGAGGCTAGGTGAACCGCAGTAGAAGAGATCGGCTGCACCAAGGAAGATCCCAACTAAGAACGCAACTCATACACCTGTGTTGTCCTTGCCGTCAACTTTTGTTCGGTGACTGACTTAAGTTCGAGTGCAGATTTTACAATCACTGCAGCCTCCTAAAGTTCCTTTTGTTGGTCCTCGACCTCCTTCTAGGCTCGGACTAAACTAGCCTCCACAGTCTGTCTCTCATAGGTAGTTACTGCTAACTTCTACTCAAATGTCTATCTCCCTTGCCAGTTTATCTTCCAAGGCCACTTGTCATGCTTTTGTTAGCAAATTTAAGTTGTCATTAGTGAAGATATATGCAAACACCATTCCCACTGGTACAGGTACACCGATAGATCACTCATATTACTTTGTAGGCACCGGTAGACTAAAACAAAGTATATGCACCGGTAGACTAAACAGAAGAGATGCACTAGTAGACCAAACAGAGTACATAGTACCGGTCTTATATTGCATACACGGATGGACCGGATATAAGATTGATACCGGTCAACTACATAATGCGGAACTGTCTGATTTAAAACCGGATTATATGGAACATCCACTGTCTAGAACTGGATTTAGCTTTTTAACAGGAGTTAGTTTTATTTCTACGTGGATGTTTCAAGGTAAACTCGAGATCATCTTGCAAAGCTTTTTGCTACATGATTTTTGGGGGAGTTTACAGCTTGGAGGTTCTAGGAGTTAGGTTTTTTATAAGATTAATTTCTTATATATATAGGCTATAGGACACGAAAACAAAAGTTGTTGATTATACAGAGCAAGAAAGAGATTTCTTTTGAGAAGAGCTACGGTCACAGAGGTGAAAGGCAGAAAGGATCAACAGCCAAGCAGAATAGGAAGGTCAACAGGTATAATCTAATCAGATAGAGAGTGTCAATTAAGATCATTGCTTTTATACTGTGAAAGCATATTCAAATCCCTCTATCAAGGTGAACCCTAATACGTTCTTTGTATAAATCCTTTAATCGGGTAGCATCTTAGTTGCTGTTGAAAGTCCTTTAACCAGGCGGCTCCTAACAGAGTTAAGATCTTAACCGATCTTCTACCAAATCCCTTTACCGGGTAGCACTCTTGCAAGTGCTTTGTAAGCTCCTAACAGGGCGTCTTTATTACTGCAGTAGTGAAGTTGTGAGCTCTGTCTCACCGTGGTTTTTTCCTTCTAACCGAGGGTTTCCACGTATATATGATGTGTTGATCTGAGTATTTCTATTTATGTTTGTGAATGATTATTTACATTCTATTTATCTTGCAAGAATTTTTATACAAGTTTTAATTGGAGATAGAAATAGTATTTACTGATTCACCCCCCCCTCTCAGTAACCGGTTAGGAATAACAATTTTGGTATCAAAGCTAAGTTCTCTTAGATATAAAGCTTAACTACTTGAGAAAAAGACATGGAGGGTTACAGGTATCAGAAATAGCTTGAGGAAGCCAATGACATCATTGCCTCTCTAGAGAATAGGCTGAGAAGATCCCTTGCTAAAAGAAAAGAGTTGGCTCTGTAGTTGAGTGAGAGCAATGAAACTATTGATGAACTCTCTGGGCAAAGTGGATCAGATGAAGCTGAGGAGGTAGTCTCTGAGCTCATGGAGAGGAACCAGATCCTAGCCGATCAGATCTACAACCTAAAGAGGGAGCAAGAAGATAATGCCCTAAGAATGACTGAACTGATTGAGAAAAAGAGGAAAGCTGAAGATGAAAGAAGCACTGCAGTTAAGTCATTAACAGCCTCTAAGAGAGCAAGGAATCTGGCAGAGGAAGTTGTAAGGGAAAGTGATCTTGTCGTTTTGCAACCTCAAGAAGACAAGCAAATAGTCACTCAAGAAAACGCCAACATGCAAAAGATTTGGCATGATAAAGATGATGCATGCAAGAGGCTGGCAATTGAGCTATATCAACTAAAGGAACAGATGAAAGAACTCGAAGAAAGGAATGAAACCCTCAGAAGATACAACGAAAGCTCGCTCAAGCTTGATGAGCAACTCAAAGCTCAAAAAAAGCACAAAGATCCAACCGGAATTGGGTTCACCGGTCAAGACACCAAGGAAATTGGTGTCATCAAGAGCCAAGAAAAGCAAGAAGGAAAAGAAGAAACCGGAAGAACAAAAAGGTAAAAAGATCTTCAACACTTCTTGCAGTCACTGTGGGAAACCGGGCCATGAAACAAGTAACTGCAGAAATGCACCGGTAAAGCCAACTGAAAGTTACTGCAAAAACTGTTGCAAGAATGGCCACAAGACCATTGAATGCTGGTCTCGCCCCACGAGTGCGTCCAGTGGAAGTAGGGTAAGCTTCAAGGGCTATTGCTACGCATGCAACAAGTTTGGACACAAAGTTGATGAATGCAAATCCAAAACAATGGCATTCAAATCCCCACCGAGACCGATATTACCCAAAAGAAACAACAACCGGAGCACAACCAATTGTGCTAACTGTGGCATGCATAGCCATGACTCCTGGTGTAAATCACCTAACAAGAGAAGGGTAAATCCATGGAAGGCAACCGGGATAGTTTTTACACCTGCAACAAAATTGGACACCTAGCTAAAGACTGCACGAACTGGTCAATGAACAAAAGAAAAGGATCGGTCAAACCAGTGGTGAAGACCTTGTTTTCCAATGAGAAGAACAACAAAGGAAAGGAGACCGAGAAAGAAGTCAAGAAGATTTGGTTTAAGAAGGAATCAAAGAGCTCCGCCAAGGAGAAGACAGAGGGAAGATCATCGTCTGTTGATGGTGATATCTCTTCAGCAAACTGAGCCTAAAAGGCTTAGAGGGAACCGGTAGCCCGTCTACTGTTCCCGATAGGACTCGTGAGCAACAAACTCACTCAGTCAATAAATAGAACTGGACAGGTAAGTGTTGATCAACCGAGGTTTGTTCAAAAAGGAAAAAACCTGAATACCAGTTGGCAAAAAACGAAAGAAAGGTTAGGTAAGGTAATTAATGCTATAGTCATTAACCAATAGTTACCGTTTGGTAATTACCGTTATGCCCTAACTCTATATAAAGAAAGGAGAATTACTCATTTTCTTTTACTTTGCGATTAGTGATTAACAATTTCTTAAGCTTGAGTAATATTCTCGTGCTTTGATCATCGTAAGATATTGTCTGTAAGACCGATAAAGCTACTTTCTGTGTAAACCAGTTGACAAGAAATGGCATCATCATCCTCCGCTATCAAGATGATCAAAGGAAACCAAGTCGACCGACCTGGCTACGACATTGTGGCGGTTCAAAACAGGGAAAACGACATGGCTGGTGCGCTATCTTCTGTGCCAAATGGAGTCCTCATGACTGAAGATGTCTCGGCCTTCATTCACGCCAACCAAGAAGAATTGGGAGAGACCTTCATCCAAAGAGAGTATCTCTCACTATGCACAGACGGAAAGCTTCCAGAAAAATACGCGAAGCTGGTGTCATCTGGGCTAATCAACGGAGTCTACTACCCAACCGTTTTCTGACCAGACTGGTTCTCAGTTGTATACATAAACCTAGATTCTAACTCACAAAAGGAGCATGCAATCAAATCACTAAGGAAGACATGCATAGAGTGACCAAATACAATGACAAAGGGTACAGTGACAAAGGGGAAGCACTCGCCCTGAGAACCATCTCCAATGTCGTAGTCACCAAACTGACCAAATCAAAATCTGATAGTCGGCTAATGACCGTCAACGACATTGAAGACAAAGGAGTTTGGTTCGCATCTGCTATGATAGGTTACAAAATCTATCAATCCAGTAACCTGAATAGCATACCAAGAGGAGCCATTCATGCCGCTCACCAAATAATGCACGACAATGCCTAGTATGATATTTGCTCAATGCTTCGAGGACAGATATTTGAGAATCTTAAGAAGCTAGGTATTGTCAAGAAGAAATCCCTGAAGTATGGGACCCTACTGGTATGTCTTTACTTTTACTATTATAATTTCTTTTGGAGAATAGGAAATGTGACTTGGGGAACCAACCGGCCAGTTATGATCCAGATAAGTGATATGGCCAACCAACTGAGAAACCAGTTCGGTAAAGTCATGACCGAATACTTTGAGGCATTCCAACTAAGAATGCACCCCAGGGAGAGGGTGTCGTCAACTATTGTTGACTCGTACAAAGATGATGTTTGTTTTCTGGTGTCCACCAACCACTGCATCATTCAAGTTGTGGAACCGAGAACCGAGTATGCTCCTAAACTGAGTTACGAGATCTCCTCCAAGACAGCCAAGGCATATGCAGATGCCTTACAAGAAGCTGAACTAGATCTCTCTGGTTACCAGTTTGGTACCTTTGAAGAGATTCAGGAGAATCTAAAGAAAAGGGTGCCAATCAAGAATGTATATGTGAAGAGGACCCCCACTCCAAAGAAGAAACCAATGACAGATCAACCCAAAGCTCAAAGGAAGAGAGCACAACTGGTACCCAGCACTCAAGGAGAAGAACAAGAGGAAAAAGAGACTGAAGATACAGTTCCTCTAGTCAGAAAGAAGAAATCTGGTAAACCGGTGGAGGAGGATCCACTGAGAGGAAGAAAACCCACAATTGATGAACTTGTGGCAGGGATGAAAGAAACTAGTGGAATGGGATCAGTCAGCAGAAGATATCAATTGGCCAATGAAGAAGATAGAAGAAGAATAGAAGAAGCAGTAGTTCACTGTATTCACAAGTTCAACCTCTCTCCCACAGAACTTTATAAGGTTGTTCCTGACGATCTTCAAGAGATTCTTGAAGCTAGATGGAAAGCCTCAATGGACAGAAAAAAGGAGCTAAGGATTCAAGCTCTGCTTGAGGTTCAGAAGCATCTCAGTCTGGACGAGACCACTCACCAAGCCGAAATGCACAAGCAAAATTTCCTGATAAAAAGGAGGATCGGTCAAATGCTTATTGGAGAAGCTGAGAAGGTTCACAAGGAAGGTGTGGCAACTTGGACAAAACTTATTCAGACCCAAAAACGGGCAGAAGAAGCATGCCAAAGGACCACTGAGCCACCTATCATTGACATCGGTAAAGGAAAAGGAGTACTAGGAGCAGAAGTACTAGTTAAAGAGAAGATTCCTACCAAACCGGTCATCGTCAACATCACTGATTATAAAGGTAGTGATCCAGCTCCACCAACCTTACTTGTTTCTCCAAATAAATGCAATACTCGCACCATGACTGTTAATGATATACTAGATGAAGTAATGGATTTTGGAGAAGTAGCCAATGTGGCTAGATGGTATAGTGTGCTAGGGGAGTAAGATAAACAAGCAGTAATAGAGGCTCTGTTGGAAACCTTCTTGGATTACAACAAAACTCCAAGAGACTATAGGTCTAAGTTTCCCCTTGAACTAAACACAAGACTAATGACAAAATGGAGAACCGGTCTAAGCTCCAATACTAGAATCAATAAGGAGACACTGTCACAGGTGCAACCTGGTCTCAGTGAAGACAAAATTAAACTTCTACTAGAGGAAGCATCAATGAATCTGGATACTAGAAATAGGGTTGCCAAGATAATAAATGGTTATGAAAATGAAATCTACAAAGAGACACTAGATTTCTGGCAACAATATGATTCCAGTGCTCTTGAGGCAACAAGTCCACAGAATCAAACAGAAACAGCACAAGAACCACCAGTTCAATTCACTGCTCGTGAAGAACCGAAAACCGATGAGCAAGATATTTGTAAGGAACAATTTACATCTAGTGAACAGGTGAATCTAGGAGAGTCATCAGTCAAGATGACTACTGACAACACTACAGATGGTGAAGAAGAAATTGTTGTGGGTTATCTACATACAGCTGAAGAGCAGCACAAGGAAGAAGTCCTACCAAAAGAGCAATTGGAACAAGAAGAGGATAATCAACCAGAAGAGATGGTACCACCGAGGAATGAAGAAAAACAAGAACAGCAAAATGAACAGGAACATGAGTTACCTGCACAAGAACCGGTACAGGAGCCAAGACAAAAGAAACAGGTAGATGTTCCAAGCTCGTCCTCATCAAAGAGGAAACTAACCTTTGCAGCTGACGCAGAAGCAAAGAAGAGCAAGGTTAGCGAGACCGTAGTTGACATAAGCAAAATGTCAACTAGGCAATTAAAGGAGCTGACAAAGAGAAAACAAGACATGGTCCTACCAAATGTCAAGAATATCCCGAGCAATTTTGTACCGGATGCTAACATTGATGAAGATGAACCTGTAATTGATCAATTGGAAATTTTGGCACCAGTGATCGGAGAAGATCTCACTGATCCTGAGACAGTAGCCATTGATCACTATGAGAAGAAGAGAATAGAAATTCTCCACAAACAAGTTGAAGAGATAAAGGTGACTGTATCAACCAATTTAATGGTACTTCAACAACAATTACAAGTAGCAAGAAGTCTGATGACCAGGACTTCAAATTTTGATACTTTTACACAAGATCTCACATAGAAGTCATCAAAAACTTCTGAAGACATCAGAGTTTTGTCTTCCCAATTTGATATAAAGAACAAGTCTGCAACAGATTTCAGCAGAGAAATGACAAGCCTAGCTCCCATTCTGGCATCTGAAGAGAAGACCAAGAGAATCCAAGATATTATTGGATTTCGATTATTTATGGCCCCAACATTTGATTTAATGCAACAAACTACAACAAATGCTGAGAATCTGATTAGTGAACCGAACTACAAGACTATGGAGGACATGGAGAACATTATTGTCTCTCTAAAAGCAACAGAGAAAAATATAGAATATGTAACCGGTCAATGGAACCCTTTTCTTCATACAGCGAAGAAAGTGTACAAGGGCATATTTACAAAGTTACAGATGTAAACCAGTCAGTACAACATAACCCTTTGTCCTATGGAGGCAAAAAGGGGAAGATGAAAGACATGGGGAGAAGACTTCATCAAAAGGAAAAGAAGATCAGAAGGTAAGAAGCTCAGAAAAGATACAGAGTAGATTCAGCTACTGAGCATAAGGTAGCACACGAACAGGGGAAGTCTACAGACAGAAGAGTTGAAGCACATACACAGGGGAAGTCGACGAGACAAGGAATTAATTGTGATGAGTGAGTGATGGTTTTGCCACCAATGACAAAGGGGAAGATTGTTGGCAAATTTAAGTTGTCATTAGCGAAGATAGACGCAAACACCATTCCCACTGGTACAGGTACACTGATAGATCACTCATATTACTTTGTAGGCACCGGTAGACTAAAATAGAGTATATGCACCGGTACACTAAACAAAGGAGATGCATCAGTAGACCGAACAAAGTACATAGTACCGGTCTTATATTGCATATAGGGATGGACCAGATATAAGATTGATACCGGTCGACTACATAATGCAGAATTGTCTGATTTAAAACTGGATTATACGAAGCATCCACCGTCTAGAATTGGAGTTAGCTTTTTAACAGGAGTTAGTTTTATTTCTACGCGGATGTTTCAAGGTAAACTCGAGATCATCTTGCAAAGCTTTTTGCTACATGATTTTTGGGTGAGTTTACAGCCTGGAGGTTCTAAGAGTTAGGTTTTAATAAGATTAATTTCTTATATATATAGGCTATAGGACACGAAAACAAAAGTTGTTGATTATACAGAGCAAGAGAGAGATTTCTTCTAAGAAGAGCTACAGTCACAGAGGTGAAAGGCAGAAAGGATTAACAACCAAGCAGAACAGGAAGGTCAACGGGTATGATCTAATCAGATGCAGAGTGTCAATTAAGATTATTGCTTTTATACAATGAAAGCATATTCAAATCCCTCTATCAGGGTGAACCCTAATAGGTTCTTTGTATAAATCCTTTAACCGGGTAGCTTCTTAGTTGATGTTGAAAGTCCTTTAACAAGGCGGCTCCTAAGAGAGTTAAGATCTTAACCGATCTTCTACCAAATCCCTATACCGGGTAGCACTCTTGCAAGTGCTTTCTAAGATCCTAATAGGCTGTCTTTATTATTGCATTAGTGAAGTTGTGAGCTCTGTCTCACCGTGGTTTTTTCCTTATAACTGAGGGTTTCCACGTATATATGATGTGTTGATCTGAGTATTTCTATTTCTGTTTGTGAATGATTATTTACATTATGTTTATCTTGCAAGAATCTTTATACAAGTTTTAATTGCAAATAGAAATAGTATTTACTGATTCACCCCCCCTCTCGGTAACCAGTTAGGAATAACAACCTTTCCGGCTTCCATCGCCTATGTTCTCTCAGCTAAGTCTCCCTCCACTACTTCCAACTTGGTGGCCAGCTCCTCCCGAGCTCTCTCTGAATCCACAATGTAGTCTCTTGTCCAGCCGAAACATAATATGTTGGCATCAGTAACCGGCAAGCTCTCTACCGGTCCGAGTGTTGTCATTGATTGGCAAAAAAGGATAGAGATTTGTTGTCTCTATAAAGGGAACTCTTCATCAAGAGAGGTTGTCAGATCGGTCACTACACTAAGCATCAGCAACCAGATAATGCACTCAATCAGGGAAGAGAGTATCCTAGTATCAACCAAGGATCGAACTTCAACCGGTATAGACAAGAGTAGCAATAGTCAAAAAGCACGAATCGAACTATGTCATGTCCCCTTTCTAGCGACATGATATTTTCAGTAGATTTGCCTATCATGGACTCTTATAGGTAGATGATTTTGGTGAGAGAGTCGTCTTGATGATTATTTGGAGACTGGTTGGTTATATTTGCTCTTGGAGAGGTGGTTTGTAGCTTATTTTTATTATTATGTGTATGCGGGGCCCACATGTTATAATTTTAAGTTGAGATTGCACTTTTTATTTTATAAAGTTATTTTATTATAAAAGTGCATTATAATGGGATTTTATAATGGATGCTTCTAGAAGTTCTTAGTAACTTCTTAGAAAAGTGAATAAATAGAGGGCTTGGCCTCTCATTTGGACAAGTTGATTTTGGGATTTCTTCTACTTCTTCCATTGTGGAGCAATTTGTAGTCTTTTGGTCTGCAAATATCATTTGATCTTTGGGAACGATAACTCCCATGGATTAGCATAGCTGAGGAAGTGAAATGTCTTCTGAAGGGTTGCTCATTGGAGATGGTACTTAGCCATTTCATGTTGGATTTCATCTGAGGATTGATTTGAGGGTTTGAAGTTGGTTGAATAAGGGTTTGGAATTCATCATTTTATTGGTGAATCAGTTTGATAGGTTTTGCAGATCATTTTGTGCAATTTCTGAGAAGACCATACCAGGGCCTGAGTCAAAAGTTTTTGCTCATATCTCACAAACTATTCAGAGATTAATTTTATGCATTTGGGGAATGAGATTACATCCCTAGGCGACCCTGTTTTGGGTATTTTCGGCCAGCAATACCAAGCAGTGATTTTTGTACAGCTGTCGTATTGTACGGCCTAGGTACGGCCCTGCACTAGACAAAGTACAACAAATGCAAATTGGGATCAGTTCGGGTGCATTAGGAGGTGTCTACATCAGCGTTCTTCATCATCAATTTGGTCAGCAATTGGTGCATCATTTTCCAGGTTCTTTATGTGATTTGGTTGTTGTCATTGAATGCCAAAATTGTACAAAAATTGCATAGGTACAGTCACTGTTATAATCAGTCCAGAATTTTGTCATAATCAGTCATTGATTACTCATCCTTTGTAATAAGATTGTCATAGTAATTGAAGGTGCATTGCAAGGTCTTGTCATAGTTCAATGTTCATGTGTGGGCTGTGTAACAATCATACGTATTCAGAAAATCAGTCTACTGAATCAGTCATTATCATACTTAGAACATTGTCATCAGAGGAATTTCATAATTCATTTGGCATTGACTTCATTGCATTATTATTAGAGCTCTATTATTGGTCATTGCATTATCTTGTTTGGCAATAGTTCATTGTATTGTTTTAAGGCCAAATCATTGATATTCCGAAAATTGTCATAGAAGTCAGCACTTGTATTGATTGCATTTCATTTCAATATTGGCACTGTTATATCATTTGAACATTGTGAATTTGTTGCTCAACAACTATAACCTTGAAACACTACATCTCAAACAAACAATTCAGTTGCTTGCCAAGTGTTTAACGAATTGTCACAGTTCAATTTTGGGGGTTTTAGTGGCCTTTATAGTAAGGGTCATTACAAACTAAGTGTCTATAACACAATCGAGACAGTGTAACCGGTAGTCCAGGAAAATGCAACCGGTAAGACATAAAGAAGACTACAACAAATCGAAAAATTCAACTGATATATTACAAGAATCTGGTATGAACCGAGGAAGTCATAGTCAACAGTCAACTATTTGTTTCAACCTATCAGGATTTATTGCAGTAAATTCGAGAGACCTTGAGTTGTCTCGATGATTGGCTTGTGGCACAGTTAAAGAAATTAAAGCCGGAATCAATGGCTTTTGAGGTGTGATTGAAGGATTTAAAGCCGGATTCAATGGCTTTAAATCAAGGAGTTATCTCCTGTGAAGGAAAGTTGTCTGGCACGCAACTATTGTTTTCTTCATAAAGCGAATAAAGCTAGAGAATGTATCAGATGTTTGCTCAGCAAACCAATACTCTGCTGAGTGATGTAATCAAAGAATCTCAAGATTAGGTCGTGCATTTTAGGCGCAGTCAAAGCGACATAACTCTATATATTCTTATGCCTGTCAATAATAAAAGTTGCCTTCATTCTGTCAAGAAAAAGAGTGAACCTATATGCTACAGAAGCAAGGGTTAGAGAAGAAGCAAGGGTTAGAGAAAATCGACAAAGAGAAATAAAAGGTTGTGCAAGGCAGCACAACAACAGTTGAGAATACACCTGTGTTAACCGGTTATAATTCTCAGTAGAGCACAAATAGAGATCACATCTGGCTAAGCAGAGCTTTCTGTAAAGATCTTGATTCTATTGTTTTCTAGCAAACTACAATAGATAAATCTCAATATTTGGGTGGACACTAACAAGTCCCTTGTATCAAAATTCCTTAACCGAGTGACATCTTTCAAGGTGTTTGAAGTCCTTTAACCGGGCAGGTCTTAACAGACCTTACTGTAACAAATCCCCTATCCGGGTCGCACCTAGCAAGTGCGTTTTTATCCTTTAACCGGGTAGGCTCTTAACAAGGCGTACTTCAGAAGAGTAAAAATATTGTGAGGTCTCCTCACACCGTGGTTTTCACCCTAACCGGGTTTCCACGTGATAAATCTGGTGTCACTTTGTGTTTGTTCACTTACTATTTTATTTACTTAGAACTACTTGCTTTTGTGCTATAAGTTTACTTCACTGGATTAAAGAAGGAAAGAATTTTTTCAAGTGTTGATTCACCCCTCCCCTCTCAGCACCGGTTGGGACTGTCAATTGGTATCAGAGCCTTGTTTGTTTTTCTTTGTTGCTTAACCGCACAGAGAGAAAGCTATGATGATGAGAAAGGAAGGACCAAAGTGTTCAAAAGAAAACTTCACCTTATGGTGCAGCAGAATGAAGCTATATATGAAGACCAACGGTGACCAGTACTGGAATCATGTTACCAATGACTACAGTGAGCCCACTAGCACCTTGACACCTGATGAAGAGAAAATTAAGACTGAGCACACGGCTGCCATGGACATGATAGCTAGCACCTTACCCGACTACGTGTATGCTGAAATTGAGCATCTTGACTCCGCCTGCAAAATGTGGAAAAAGTTACAAACGGTCTATGGAGGAGATCCCAATATTTAGAGAGCCAAGGTCGAAAGCCTTAGGGGAAAGTATGACGACATGAGGATGAATGATGGAGAAGATATCGAGCAATATAACAATCAAATCAAGGAAGTGATCAACTCCATCAGAAGCGCTGGAGGCAAGCTAACTGAAGAAGAGGTGGTGAGCAAAATACTAAGAACTCGCAGACCTCAGTATGCTATAAAAATCTCTGCCATTCAAGAGCTCAGGTCCGTTAGCAACGATCAAGTCACCCTAGATTCCCTAATCGGTAAGTTGGCTGCTTTTGAATTAAGCAACTTTGATAATAGCCTATCCGTTCAGGAAGCAGCATTTAAATCATTTGTCAATGCCTCTTCCACCAAAAAGGGAAGAGAAACCAGTAACTCCTCTACCGGTAAGATCGGCAACCTTGTTGAGAATCTGTTCTCAGAGGAGACGGAGCAAGATGAGTTTGAAGCTCTGATTGCTAAGAGATTCCCTAGAGGGAAAGGGAAACTCCCTTTAAAATGCTTCTCTTGTAACAAAATAGAACACATTGCTGCCCGATGTCCGGATAATGAAAACAAAGACAAAAGAGACCGGTTCAAGAGCAAAGCAAAGCAGGAATGCTATCTTGGGGAAGGAGTCACAGACAATGAGTCTGAAGAATCAAAAGATCCAAAAATTGCATTTATTGCAATAAAGGAGGAAAGCCCAGCTTTTAATGAAGTTGCACTCATATCTAGATCTCATCAGTATGACGATTGGATCATTGACATTGGATGTACTCACCATATGATCGGTGACAAGAGCAAGTTCATCAACTTAGAGCTCAACGACAGCGGATCAATCACATTTGGAAACAATGCCCCTTGTGCCATCAAGGGTAAGGAATCTATTGTTCTTTGCAACAATGCTGTCTGCAAAGACGTGTACTGGGTCGAAGGACTCAGGTACAACCTGATGAGTGTTGCACAGCTGAACAACAAAGGTTTCCAGTTGGAATTCGGTATAGTCAAAAATCAATCCGGATCTCATGTTGCAACCGGTAGATAGAGCAAAGGCAATCTCCTCTACCTAGACTCAACAGAAGGAGCCTATTTAATTGCTTCTGTCAAACGAGAATCAAGCAAGATCGGTCTTATCTCCAAAGAAGACAATAGCTGGCTATGGCACAAGAGACTCTACCATATAAACTTTGACAGCATTGTCAAAGTGAGCAAAAAGAAATCGGTCAGAGGACTCCCAGAAATTGCAAAACCCATGGGTGGTATTTGTAAGGATTGTCAGTTAGGAAAACTGACAGGAGCAAATTTCAGTAGCAAGTCCTTCTCTGCTGAAAATGTCCTAGATCTTGTACACAAATCTGTGTGAACCAATGAGGACAAAGAGCTATCATGGAGACCGGTATTTCATGTTGTTTGTAGATGATTTCTCGAGAATGATGTGGACACTCTTTCTCCGTGAGAAATCGGAAGTCTTTCACATGTTCAAGGTTTACAAGGCTAGAGTGGAAAAGGAAACTGGTAGAAGCTTGAAATGTCTGAGGTCGGACAGAGGAGGTGAGTACACCTCTCAGGAGTTTACTCATTACTGTGAGGAACATGGCATATAGAGACAGTTCTCTGCACCTAGGACTCCCTAGCAGAATGGAGTAGCAGAAAGAAGAAATAGAACACTGATCAACTGTGCCAGAACTCTGTTGATCCAAAAAAATCTTCCTCATCACTTCTGGAGAGAAGCTGTCAGCAGTGCTGTCTATACAATCAACCAAGTTCAAGTCAAAAAGGGAACCGGTAAGACGCCTTATGAATTATGGTTTAAGCATACTCCCAGTGTAGGCTACTTCAGAATCTTTGGTAGTAAATGTTATATCAAAAGAGAAATGTTTTCTGGGAAGTTTGATCCCAAGAGCGATGAAGGAACATTTTTGGGTTATTCTACCAAAAGCAAAGCCTATCGGTGTCTAAACAAAAGAACAGACAAGATAATTGAAAGCATCAATGTAAAAATTGATGAATCATCAGAACCAAACAAGAGAACCGAACATGTCAATCATGAAAATCTTAAATTTACTAATGGAGGAGATGTCTTTGAGTTCAATGAAGCAACAACTAAAGAAGAGGAGGCAACTCCCACTGACAGAAATCAAGAGCGGGAGATTGTGCCCGAAGCTGACAGGACACCCCAGAATGGTGAACAAGTAGATGCTCAGAACCATGACGAAAATATTGCTCAACAAGATGAACCGGACCAGGAACAGAGGCCGGCTCTTCCAAGGTATGTCACATATCACTCTACTGACAATATAATTGGTGACAAACATGGGAACATCCTGACCAGGAAAAAGGCCAAAGAGAACGTCTGTCTTCTCTCGTGTGTTGAACCCAAAACCACCAGAGAAGCCCTTGAAGATGAAAATTGGGTCAAGGCAATGGACAAAGAAATTGGACAAATTGAAAAGAATGACACATGGGAACTGGTGCCAAGACCTCATGACAAAAATGTCATTGGGACTAAATGGGTTTACAGAAACAAATTGAATGAGGTTGGTAAAGTCATCAGAAATAAAGCAAGGCTGGTTTGCAAAGGCTATGCTCAGGAAGCTAGACTAGACTATGGAGAAACTTTTGCACCAATAGCCAGACTGGAAGGGGTGAGAATTCTTCTTGCCTATGCAGCTCACAAAGGCTTTAAAGTGTACCAGATGGATGTGAAGTCTACATTCTTCAATGGATTACAAGAGGAAGAAAGCTGCATTGAGCAATCGGAAGGATTTACATCTGCTCAAAAGACTGATATGGTCTACAAACTAAAAAAGGCTCTCTATGGGCTCAAGCAGGCCCCAAGGGCTTGGTATGAAAGGTTGCATTCGTACCTTCTGACAATTGGATTCATCAGAACGGGTGACAACAACAATATGTATCTCAAAACCGGAAAGGATGGAAACTTAATTGCTGAAATCTTTGTTGATGACATCATCTTTGAAGGAGATGACAAAATGAACAAAGCATTTGCTGAAGAAATAAAGAAAGAAATTGAGATGTCTATGATAGGGCCCATAAAATTCTTTATTGGACTACAGGTCCATCAACTAACTTCGTATCTTCATCTCTCAATCCAAGTACATAAAAGAAATTCCCAAGACTTTTGGACTAGAAGAATCCAAACCGGTTGGAACTCCAATGATAACTAATCTTAAGTTATCAAAAGAGGATGATGCCAAAGAAGTAAATGAAACAATGTATCGGTCCATGATAGGAAAATTGCAGTATGTTGTTCACAACAGACCGGACATTGCTCATGCAGTTGGCATAGTGGCAAGATTCTCAGCTAATCCCAAAGAAACACATCTAATTGCAGTGAACAGAATCTTCAGATATCTAAAGGGAACCGAGGAATATGGCTTATGGTTTCCACACAAGGGTGGATTCCAAATTAAAGTCTACACAAATGCAGACTGGGCTGGCAACGTGGATGATAGAAAGAGCACAAGTGGTGGTGCATTCTTTCTAGGTGGAAGAATAGTATCGTGGACAAGTAAGAAGAAGAATTGCATTTCACAATCCACTGCTGAAGCTGAATATGTTGCTGCTGCAATAAACTGCACACAGGTGATCTGGATCAAACAACTGCTGGAAGGTATTCAGGAACAGATACCTGAACCGATCGCAATTCACTGTGACAATACCAGTGCCATAAACATATCCAAAAATCCTATTATGCACTCCAAGACAAGGCACATTGCCATCAAGTATCACTACTTGAGGGAACTTGTACAGAACAAGTAAGATTGGAGTATGTGTCCACCAAAGAACAAATTGCTGATATATTCACAAAGCCATTACCAAAGAGTACTTTTGAGTATCTCAAAGGTAGACTGGGGGTTATACCCCTCTCAAATCATCAATAATCATCAACAGGGAGTCATCAGTTCATTATGATTCAAACAAAAGGTTACACCTTATCTTTTAATGAACTAATGAAAAGGACTGCTGCTCGCAGGGGGAGCAGAGTATGCAAATCTCTCTAATTAGCCTTTTGGAATTCTATTGTCAAAAAGGGCGAGAATATGATTACCTATCATATTTTTGCCATCAACGCCAAAGGGGGAGATTGTTGGCATCAGTAACCGGTAAGCTCTCTACCGGTCCGAGTGTTGTCATTGATTGGCAAAAGAGGATAGAGATTTGTTGTCTCTATAAAGGGAACCCTTCATCAAGAGAGCTTGTGAAACCGGTCACTACACTAAGCATCAGCAACCAGATAATGCACCCAATAAGGGAAGAGAGTATCCTAGTATCAACCAAGGACCGAACTTCAACCGGTATAGACAAGAGTAGCAATAATCAAAAAGCACTAATCGAACTAAGTGTCTATAACACAACCGGGACAGTGTAATCAGTAGTCCAGAAAAATGCAACCGGTAAGACATAAAGAAGACTGCAACAAATCAAAGAATTCAACCGATATATTACAAAACTCCGGTATGAACCGAGGAAGTCATAGTCAACAGTCAACTATCTGTTTCAACCTATCAGGATTTATTGCAATAAATCTGAGAGACCTTGAGTTGTCTTGATGATCGGCTTGTGGCACAGTTAAAGAAATTAAAGCCGGAATCAATGGCTTTTGAGGCGTCACTGAAGGATTTAAAGCCAGATTCAGTGGCTTTAAATCAAGGAGTTATATCCTATGAAGGAAAGCTGTCTGGCACGCAACTATTGTTTTCTTCATAAAGCGAATAAAGCTAGAGAATGTATCGGATGTTTGCTCAACAAACCAATACTCTGTTGAGTGATGTAATCAAAGGATCTCAAGATTAGGTCGTGCATTTTAGGCGCAATCAAAGCAACATAACTCTATATATTCTTATGCCTGTCAAGAATAAGAGTTGCCTTCATTCTGTCGAGAAAAAGAGTGAACCTATATGCTACAGAAGCAAGGGTTAGAGAAGAAGCAAGGGTTATAGAAAATCGACAAAGAGAGATAATAGGTTGTGCAAGGCAGCACAACAACAGTTGAGAATACACCTTTGTTAACCGGTGATAATTCTCAGTAGAGCACAAATAGAGATCACATCTGGCTAAGCAGAACTTTCTGTAAAGATCTTGATTCTATTGTTTTCTAGCAAACTACAATAGATAAATCTCAATATTTGGGTGGACTCTAACAGGTCCCTTGTATCAAAATCCCTTAACCGTGTGACATCTTTCAAGGTGTTTGAAGTCCTTTAACCAAGCAGGTCTTAACAGACCTTACTGTAACAAATCCTCTGACCGGGTTGCACCTAGCAAGTGCATTTTTATCCCTTAACCAGGCAGGCTCTTAATAGGGCGTACTTCAGAAGAGTACAAATATTGTGAGGTCTCCTCACACTGTGGTTTTCACCCTAACCGGGTTTCCACGTGATAAATCTGGTGTCACTTTGTGTTTGTTCACTTACTATTTTATTTACTTAGAACTGCTTGCTTTTGTGCTATAAGTTTACTCCACTGGATTAAAGAGAAAGGAAAGAATTTTTTTCAAGTGTTGATTCACCCCTCCCCTCTCAGCACCAGTTGGGACTTTCATAATAGCCCTCACGATAGGCCTTCTCTATCTAGCGAATGAGGGTTTCTACCCCACTCTTTGTCACTGGCGCAGGAAGAGACCATGCCTTCAACATCTCAGGTGTCTCCTTGGCAGGCCACAACCCTTGCCCAAAACACTCTGCAACTGCAAAAGTAGTCTGGCACACTTGTTGTACAAAAGTCAAAAGATACTGCAACTCTGAAGTCACTTCCTTCAGGGCCCGAGCCTCTGCAATGGCTACCATCCGACGTCCTCGTGCTACCGAGTCAACCAATGATGCCTCAACATCATCTTCTTCCAACTACATCCCTGTATCTGCCAAGTGTGCCACCTTATCCTCCCCCTGTATTTCCTCGGCGTCATGCATTTCCATGTCTGGCTCTCCTACATTGCCCTCCTCCATAGGCACATGCTCTATGTCTCTAGTAGTATCCCCACCTTGTGGGTTGGCAATCTGCATGTCCTTTGCCGCCTGAGGCTCCTCCTATCGAGGAGATAGGACTACCACCCCTATCGCCTCTGAGACTGTCATGGAAAACTTCATTTGTAGCCAAGAACTCATAGTTTTCTTCGAGGGACCTGTTGGAGGTGATTGATCCTCTAGAAGATCGTTGTCCACAATGACTACGACGTCAGCTCCCACTACCTCCAACCAAACCTGACCCGACGCAATATTCTGATGTTGTTGTTCTGTATCCATGGTCGTGCCTTCAGCAACCTCGGATTCTGCAACTACCTCCACTGCGAGTACAGCCAAAGGTCTAACTTCCACCTCTGGGGTCTTGCTCTACGTGGCCTTAGGTACTTTCGGAGGTGCAACTACTCCTGTCTGTATCGGAGTCAAATTTGTCAAAGGCAATATGAGAGGTGCGGCGAACCAGACTATTGTCTCCTCCCTTGCTAAATCCCTCTCCTCGGCCTCCGAGTCACTACCAAAGGGCTCTTTGGTGGTCGCCCAACCGCTATCCGCATCCTCAGGATCGGATTCCACAACTTTCCGTGGCCTCTTTTGTCCGGCTTTTGTTCCTCCTGTGTCCAAGTACAGCCAGTAGCAAGCTGGAGGCTCATTTGCTGCAAGTTTTCCCTGAGGCACCAGTTCCAACTTGTCTAAGGGTATTCGTAATGTAGCCTCGAGGAATAGCCCAATGGCGTGGTGCGGCATATAGAATGTGCGGTGCTGCAAGGTCATGAACTCATACATTTTCTCTAATAACATCGTTGCCCAGTCATAGACTACTCCATTCATCAAGCTGTTCATATGTACAATCTGTGATAATGCAATGTTTGATGCCCTATTCGCCCCAATAAGTCTTCTTTTTATTACATCTAGTATGTACCGCCAAGGACCCTCGACCACAAACTCCTTGATGCCTCGGCTCTTTGTTGCCTGTACTATGGAATCCAACTCGACTCGGGTGAGGTTGCGGAAAATTCGTTTTATCCAGAACTCTTTCCACTCTGTTGTCATCTTGTGCTTTTTTATTTCAATTTTCTACCCATTCCTCCCAGGAATACCAAATACTCGTGTGAAGTCGGCTAGTGTAAACGAAACTGTGACCACGTGTTTCCTGTACTGTAATGTGCTTTTCCTCGTGTGCCTATCATATGTATTCACCATTATCTGCAGCGTAGGATCAAATTTTTTTTACAGGAAATAGGGGCATCTGAATTGCCCAATGCACGCCAGCCTGTCACAACAGCTTCTTCACTTCATCTATCTCAGGTGTTTCTTGCCACCATCTCCTGCCTCTCCCCATTTTTCCTGCTACCTAGACTCCTGAGGGAAAAACCTCCACTTTCTTTTCATTGTTCAAATTTTCTTCCAACTGAACCTTCCACTTTCTCTTCCCTACGGCATGCATAACTATCTTCTTCCTTGTCGCTTTGTGTTCGCAAGAAACGGTTAGGGCTTTTCTTTTTTTTTAAATTCCTCTTGCTTCCCCTTCCTTCTTCTCTCGATCTTTAAATAAAACATTCAATGCTAACCCTCTGTTGGCTGTCGTATGAACACTTGTAATTGAATACTCCTAACTTGCTTGTCCTTGTACGGCACCTGCGTTCTAGTTCTCCCTTCACCACCGTACGGTTGCCGCAATTCTTTGTTGCATACAAGAATACCCACTGTACGGTCTTTGAGGAATGATTACGTGTGGGATGAATGCCATTATGGTCGCAAGCTTTCTTCCTTATAGCGGTGAATTGTCACCATTCGGTGACTTACGACTATTTTTTTTTTTTTCTAAGAAATATCCTAACTAAATCACCCAGGCGTTTCAGGGCGACCCTGGCTTCCTTGCCTCTGGTGGTAGACTTTTAGCTTCGAGCCATTGACCGCGTCCAAGATCTCTCTGTCGTCAAGCGTCCATAACTTCACCGCCCCATTCGCTGCAACTTCCCGAACTTTATATGGGCCTAGCCACTTTACTTTGAATTTGCCAGGTTTAATTTTTATTTCGCCCATTAAACTTCAATACCAACTAACCAGGTGTGAATTTCATCCGGCGGAGGTGCTTGTTATGTCATAGTTTCCTTCGTTGTTGCGCTACGTCTGTCGTCTACTGCACCATTGCCCTTTTCTTGTCCAGCTTATTCAAGACAAAGTCTCTCCCTCAGACTCTCCATATCACCAAGCTTGTTATCAAGGGCTATCAGCAGGCTAGGAACCATGAATTCGGCGGGTACCAATACCTCTTGTCTATACATCAGCTGGAAGGGTGTCTGCCCAGTGGTCACTTTGTATGAGGCACGGTAGGCCCATAACACCGAAGGCAACTTCTCCTCGCAGTCTTCACCTTCAACTCCACAAGACTTATAGATAACTCCCACCAAGATTTTATTAGTTGCCTCGGCCTGGCCATTCACCCGAGGATAATATGGACTCAACGGCGTATGGAAAATTTTGAATTCAGTGGTTAGGAGCTTAATGACATGATTGACAAAATGACCACCTCTGTCGCTCATCAATTGAATTGGAATACCATACCTCATTATTTGCTCGTAGATAAACTTTGCAGTGCTTACTGCTGAGTTATCTGTTAATGCGTGTGCTTCAACCCATTTTCTTAAATATTCAATGGCCACCACAATATATCAGCATCATCGAGCACGACTGGCCTTTAGAGGCCCGACAAAGTCCAGCCCCCATCTTTCGAATAGCTCCTGTGCATGGGAAGGATTAAGGGTCATAAAATCCCGTTTAAGGGGTTTCCCTGCTCGCTGACAAGTATCACATCTGACTACCCATTCTCTAGTATCATTGTACAATGTTGGCCACCATAAGCCGGCTAAGAGCACCTTCCTTGTCATATCGGGACCCATGCGTCCTCGGGCTGGTCCTTCGCAAGCTTCCCTCAGCACCCTTGGTACTTCCTCCTCCATCACGCATCGCCTGAGTACTTGGTCTGGACCCATTTTATATAACAATCCATTAATTAGTTGGAAGGTCTTGCTCCTGAGGACCAACTTCCTGTGTTCTCTCGGAGGCATGTCCTGAGGGAGCCAGGCAGTGGACAAATATTCCCCTATGCTTGTGTACCACTTCGGGAGTATGGCAATATGAAACAGATGCACGTCTGGGAAGTCGTCATTTATTCGAATAGGTGGCTCGCCAGACTCGATTCGTGACAATTGGTCGGCGATCCCGTGGCTACGTCCTAGCCGTATGACAATCTTGAATGTGAACTCCTGAAGTAAGAGGATCCATCGACTCACCCCTAAATAATAGGCTTGTTAACCAGGTACATGAGAGCATGGTGGTCCACATAAAAGGTAAATGGCATTGCCAATAAATAGTGCCTGAATTTCTAGACAGAATAGACCATTCCAAGGGCCTCCCTTTCTGTGGTTTTGTAATTCTTCACAGCATTCAACAACCACCTGCTTGCAAAATATATGGGGTGATCTAGTCTATGCGCTCCTTCCTGAGCCAAGGTGGCTCCGATGGCATAATTTGATATGTCCACGTGTACATGAAATTCTTTGTCCCAATTAGGGAATGCAAGAATAGGAGAACCCAACAACCTTCTTTTCAAATCCTCGAAGGCTTCCTTGTGTGCCTTCGTCCAAGCGTAAGGCTCCCCCTTCCTCGTGAGCCTATCCGATCCATCGGATATGAAATTTGTGCAAAATTCTTGATGAATTAGCGATAGTATCCGATATGGCCCAGGAAAGATTTGACACCAGTCACGTCCGTAGGGGCCTCCATCTCTACTATTACCCATACCCTGTCGCGGTCTGTTTTTAATCCCTCCTTACATACTATGTGCCTGAGCAACTTCCCTTGTGGCACCATAAACCGACACTTCTTTGGGTTAAGTGCCAAACGGGCTTGCCGACACCGTTCCATGCACTCCCCCAAAGCCGCAATGTTCTTGTCCTACCTGCTGAATATGGACCAATCGTCCAAGAACGCTTTAAAGTTTTCGGTCGACATTTTGTCAAAGATATGTAAGATAATCCACTGGAAGGTCGTCGGTGCATTGCAAAGGCTGAAGGGCATTCGATTGTATGCATATACACCATCCTCCACTACAAAGGTTATTTTCAATTTGTCTTCCTCCGCAATGGATATCTGGTTATATCCGGAAAACCCATCCATAAATGAATAGATCTCGTGGCCGGCTACTTCCTCCAATATACTATCAGTGAACGGAATGGGAAACAGGCCCTTAACTGTTACTCCATTGAGGCATCGGAAATCTACGCAAATGCGGATCCAATTGGCTTCCTTCTTTAAGGAGATCACAATGGGGGAAACCCACTCACTTGTGTCAACCCAAAAGACGATACCAGCTTCCAACATCCGTTCAATTTCAGCCTTCACCCTTGCAGCATAATTCTTGTTCATCATGTACGGCCTCTTTCACACAAGTTGGGCTCCGAGAACTAGAGGAATCCGGTGCACGCATAACTTCGGAGGTACACCCTTTAGATGCTTGTGAGTCCAGGCGAACACGTCCTTGTATTCTGTAAAGATTTTGAATGTCGTCGTCTTTAATACTAGGTTCCAGTCATCCCCCATCAAGATGGTTTTTGGATTCTACTCATCTCCGAGGTTTATCTCCTTCAGCTTCGCTTCTTTGTATCGGATCAGTTCATCCTTGGAGAACTGATGGGAAGGACTCTCCTCGACTCAGGCTTCTCCTTATTTGTATTCTTTGTATTCCCGAGGGAACTCATTTGAATCTTCCTCGATCTCCAGCACATTACAAGATGGAGGGAATAGTTCATAATTACTCATTTGCCAATGAAATAGGCCATCCATAGAGTCTGTATCATCCACCAATTCTAGTACCCCCTCGTCATCGGGTTAAAAACTCTCTTTCCCTTCATCTACTTTGTCGTCTGATTCGGAGTCTGAGGAAGATGCCATTTCCTCTCCTACCATCTGTGTCCTAACGTTGACCACAAACTTTCTCCCCCCCTTCTTGAATGATAAAATATTCTTCCAGTTGTGATTTGCTTTCACAGCCACCAACCACCCTCTCCCTAGGATGGCGTCGTACCCTTTCCGCTTCAGAGGAATCACTACGAAGTCCAAGATAAAGGGTTGTGTTACGATGGTTACTTGTGCCATCAAGGTTCCAAGCGGTTTGATGCCATGTTGGTCAGCCCCAAATAAGTTGAAGATTGGTGGCCACAACTTAGGTTTTTCAAGACTCTTCCAAGAGTCCTCAGGTAGAACGTTTACCCCTAATCCACCATCGACAATTGTGTTAGTGAAAATGGTACCCCAGATACCCATCTCTACTACTGCAGGGCCTACTATTTATAGCCAGTGTCATGGGGTCCGCTGTCGAGTCGCCAGGAACCTCCGTCTGTTCCAATGTACTTGTTGGGATGGTTTGACTTAAAAACAAGGCTGTTTTTAGATGCGGCATCTTTTCGAGTAGGTCCTTGACTTTCACCAGTATCTCCAATTGCATCATCTGCCTCAGGATGTTTCATTCTATCGTGGCTCGAGTAGAAGTGTCGAAGGTACCCTTCAAGTCCCTTCGCTCCTGCAATTCCCTCTCAATCTCGGCCTTCGCCTCGAGTACTCTTTGTTTCTCCGTACGAGGGTCAGGATATGTGGCCTTCTTCGTTTGTGCTCATGTAATTGCCAAGATCTCCTTCTCTTTGTGCCCCCTTTCCACATCAAGGAGGTTGCAACCGAGGTTTGGGCAGTTGGCTTCCTCGTGGTCCCCCGGTCCACACCACCTACAAAACTTTTGTGGAGTAGGAACCTCCTTCTGGCAATCCCAGGAAAAGTATCCCCGCTGGTTGCAATTTCTGCATTGTATCACTGGCCTCCCCTTCGCGTCATACTAGATCCGAGCGTGGTTATTGTTGTTATCGTTATTCCCTGTGCCTCCCCATCGATTATTTCTGTAGCCGTCAGACGATGCAATATTATTTTTTTGACCGCTGGTTCCAAATGTGGAGGGTTGCTCCTGTGTAAACAACACTTGTTGATTCCTAGCCCTCAAATTGTAGGGGCATTCTTTGGTGGAATGTCCCGCAATCTGGCAGATGTCACAAAAAGATTTCTTCGAACAAGAACCTTTGGTGTATCCCGCTTCCTTGCAGTTCGTACACCACACCACATCCTCCTCAATTTTCCTTGATCCTCCTTTTGTTGCCTTGATTTCCTTCATCGTCCTCTAGAGGTCTTTTTGTAAAGCATGGACTTTCTTACCGGATTCCTCCTCACTACTTTCCTCCATGGACTCATCATCTGAGGACTTAATTTTCTTGCAGGTCTTGCATTCGCTCTCTACGTCCATCGCACGGTTATACGCATTATCGTACGATGTCGGGGGTACGATCTTCATTTTCTTTCAAAGGGAAGTTTTTAGTCCTTCGACCAACCATTGTTTCTTTAGTTCGTCGGCTGGGAAAAATTCCATTTTCCCAATTAGTTCCTTTAGTCGTCATCCATAGGCTCGAACGGACTCATTCTTTGCTTGTTTTGTGTTGTAGATCTCGGCAAGGATCTCATTGTTATCTCTTAGAACTTGAATTCTGTTTGGAACTCCTTCACTACCGCCCATGATGTCAAACCGGTTTCATCCACATCGGAGTACCAGCCAATGGCTCCTTCCCTCAATGTGGTAGGGAACTATCTGACCCACTCGTCGTGATTTGTGACTCCGTTAGCGGTCCATATGGTTTCACAAGTTCGGCAATGGCGGACAAGATCCTCCTTCGCCTGGCCTGTGAACTTGGGCAATTTTTGTTTATTCGAGGCCATCACTACTAGTTGTTGTACCGATTGTGCCCCTTGTGGTTGCAAAGGTGGGGTTTGTGTCTATCCACCTGTGTTAAACTGAAGTATAGTGGGTACAAAGTTCCGGCTACCAGATCGTCTTCCTATGTTCGGCGTACAAGGATCCAACAGTGTGTCTTGGCTATCCCACACTTGTGCCCCTTCAGCACCTCCAACCGCGCTAGTTCCTTTTTCAAACTTGCTTCCTATTTCCTCTACCCGTGGTGTGAGGGACAAGTTTTGAAATTGTTCTTGTGTTTCCTCGATCCGATTCAGCCTTTGTTGTGTTTCCTCGAGTAACTCTTCACTACTTACCCGTCGTTGTTCTATTGCACGGTAATGGTCTCCTTCGGTTGTTACACCTCCCGTGACACCCCATGGTCACCTTTGGTACCATCTCCATGGTCCCCTTTGGTTAACCCTCCGGCTGGTTGTCCCTCAGCAAGTTGTCTAAACCTTCGTCGACGTTCTACTTGTTGGGCAAGGATTAGAGCTTGATGTGTAGCCTCCAAGACATTCGATTGTTCCTTTTTATTCCTATCTTTATTTAAGAGATTGGGCATCAATTCTATCCAAACATTATATTAAAACATAACACAGTACACTTTTTATTTATTCATGTTTCCGTACAACAGATCAAATGTGTGATCTTGTTATTATGGGTTTTACAGTGTTCCTTTTATTTCCTCCCCCAAGCTTAAAGCTCATGGGTTCGTTCTTTGCCGATTGCCATTGCGCTCTTCTTCCTCGCGACAATTGTTTTCGGCGAAGTTCCTCAGGATTTTTTGTCGGCGTTGTTCACGCTCTACTTCCTCCCTTCGATTCCTTTGGGTAATGGTTGCCTACGCCAACAAATGGGGTAATTGATGCAACAGCCTATTCGCAGTGGGGTTGACATTCAATGCATCCCACACAATGTCTTCGGCAACTTCTTCTCGTACGGCTTCCCTTCGTACGAACGTTTCAATGGTTGAATGAAATCGAATGCGAAAGTCAATTGTCAGAGCATGCTCCCCTTCAAAAAGTTTTGTAATTCGTCCTCATTGGTTCTCACATTGATATTCTCCTCAAATGGTAGTCCCATTTATCCACTCATTCCGTCACTTGCCAGATTCGGTTGGCAACGGCGCCAAATGTTTACCCTCGTAGGGTAACAGAGATTATTTGCATACAGAAGGTAAAGTACTTAACAGAGAATGTAAAGAGAACATAACAGCATTGTATTCATAGATTAATCGCCATGTACAAATATATTTCCACATAATCACCATAATCATACTGCCTTGCTCAAAGAGAAGAATGCATACATATAGTGTCCGAGGGGATGCGAGGTGAACCGTCGCATCCGTGTAACTCCTTCGGACAGACCAACCGTTTAACTACCCAGTTTCCCGACAACAAGGAGCACCTAAGGACCAAGGAACATTATTGGGTCACCTGGACGATCCATGAAGGCATAATGCATATGAAGGCCTATAAGGTCATTTTGTGATGTAATGAGGCTATTAAAGCCATTTTGAAGTCATGTTGAGTCATTGTAATCAAATGTGCCAAGATGGGCAAATAAGACCTAATAGGGCTAATGTAAGGGTTTAAAGGGTAGAAGTAGTGATTTGCTTATGTTTTATGTTTATAAGGTCTTTTAATGACCATTTTAATGTAATAGGGGTGGTATTTGGGTCTTTGATGCAAAAGAGTTCAAAAGTGTTCATTTGACAAACTTACATGTCAAGTTGACAACATAGAATTAGGAAGCAAACCGACCAAATATGGTTGCCAGGTAGTTGGGAAAAGTGGTTATCGGTTCTAAGGACTGACAAGGGTCTATAAATGATGTAAAAGCCCGATCATGAGGAGGGGAGACGTTGTGTGAAGTTCTGTCATTAATAAAATAGTGGTTTTTCTGCATATTTCATGTTTTGACAGTTATTTCAATACTGTTTCCAGCATTTGCTCATGATCTAAATGATATCTTTTGAAAGATCCATTCATTGTAGATGAAAGAACACTGAATCTTGTCATTTTTGTTTTTGTGGCTGTAGTTTTCATCAAGTATTAGCAGAGATATCGTTATTTCTTTGAAATCTGTTAAACCCTCCATTGGGGTATACAGTGAACATATAAAATGTAGTTTCCCTTTTGTTTTACACGTGATCTAACCCCATGTTTGGCAGGGAGATGGGGCAACATGTATACTACTTGTCCCTAAGGTGGCAGGAAGCCATGCAATGTAATTCACGTTCTTTGGCACAATAAGAGGGGACTGTAACTGTCTCTGTGACAGTATATCAGAGACGGAGTTAAGTTGAAGACTTCTGTCCACACCGAATGTAATGGATAAGGTCAAGTGAGTTGAGAGCGGGGAGTTAAGAAGCCAAGGGAGTGTTTAAGAGTTTGGTAGGGGTGGTGAGCCCTAAGTCAAGGGTAGGTTGTTCACTGTTACAGAGATATGTGTGTGACTGTCATAGGATAGACAGTAAAGTTGAAGAGTTGTGCATGGTGAGAAAAACACTAAGGTTGATAGGGTGTTAGGTGGTGAGATAGGTGTGGACAAGAGTCATTGGGTGAATGTTGTAATCCCTAAGGTGAGGACTGGATCAGAATAAGTTTAATGAGTGATGTCCATGGAAGTGGGACAGTGACTGTGAAGTGTGGACAGAGAGGTGTTTAGGCATATTGTTGGCCTTAGTAGGTGATTGGACGAGTCCTTGACGGAGTGAGGAGCCCAAGTAGAGTTGTGAAGGGATAGGACAGTGAGTGTGTTGTTAGAAGGAGATGTACATGCAGTCAAATGTATGAAGACAGAGTAAGGGACAAGGAGTCTCATGAAGACAATCAGGGAATAAGATGTGATCAGCAATTGAGTGTGATCAGAGGTTGAGTATGATCAGTATGTGGAGTACAGTGGAAGGTAGCCAATGATTAGGCTTGACCATTAAAAGGTCTTCAGAGTGTGTGATCAGTTTGGTGGATCCTCGTATTGATCCCCAAATTAGGTGAATCAGAATTGTGTCTTTGAAGACAAGAAATCATGTGAGAAGTTGTATTTCATTGGAAGTTTGAAGAATTTGTCCTTCATGAATAGGATGTGTGTTTGATTCCACTATGCTCTGCATCAATAGGAGAACCAAGACATTATGAGAGCCCTCAAGGAGAATATTCAGAAGGCATAGAACCAACAGAAACAATATGCAGATCAGAAGAGAGTTGAGTAATCTTTTGAGGTAGGGGATATGGTGTATCTAATGCTACAACCTTATCGCCAATCCACTCTTAGGAAGAGTGGTGCAGAGAAACTCAAGCCACGTTACTATGGTCCTTTCAAGGTTATCAGACGAGTAGGTGAGGTGGCTTATGAGTTAGAGCTACTGGCAAACAGCAGATGTAATGTCCCAACTGGCGTTGTCTTCACCCCATGGCAAATCCTTCACCTTCTCTCAGACATCTAGGTCGTACAGCCATTTTTGCTATAGCGTATCGTGTCAAGACTGGGTTCATACGGCAAAAATGGAGGGTGTACGGTTGCAGAGGTGGACCATACAATAGAATGGAGGAAGTAAGATTGGAGAAGACAAGGGGTCGTACGGCAATGCTAGTACTTCGTATGGTAGAGAGAGGTGACCGTGCAGAAGAATAGTGAGCCGTACGACAGGGGTATGGGGATGTAAGGTAGTTACTCCTAATGGTGTCTAGGTCGTACAACAGCAGGATTGTGCTTTGAGAGGGGGTCGTACTACAGCATTTGCCTTCAATGTTACAAAGAGAACAGAGATCGCCAATAGGAATTAAATGCACAGAATTGATGTATTGATGTACCGTAAACACAAGTCAACTCTCACAGAAACGAGGAAATTATATTAATGATAACACTTCGCACAATTCCACGATCTCAAACAAATATCAAGTATCCGCAAATCTCAGACAAATATCAAATATCGTTGGTTATTACAAATTTGTCTTTTACAAAAGACTTCACAAATTTGGAGCACACAGTGAAATATCGGAATGATATTTCCAACGGTAGACTAGGGTGGCTGTGAACCATTGAAACTGCAACAAACCAAATAAGGAAGATCTTTCACCTCCGAAATGGCAGACAATAGAACTCCAACTGGAATTCACAATACAAATAAAATATTCCAAATTGCATATCAACAACTACCTACATGTCGGTCATAAATACCCCTTCGGAGAAACTCCCAAGGGTTTACAAAAGAACATGGACACGGCAAACACCTATGGACAACAATAATAAAAATGGTCCCCTTTATTAATTAATTAAAGGTCCTTAATAATATCTTTTAAATTGGGACCAATTAATTAATTAATTTAATTAATTTATTCTCTATCAATTTGGGGTCATTACAACAGAGTTCATAATGTTTTTCATGTATCGCGCCTCAAAGGCATTAGGACATCATGTTGTTCCGTTTGCAGTTCTACCACCCCTAGATGATGAGGGGAAATTGATTTTAGTACCTGTGGCCATCTTGGCTGTCAAAGAGAGACACTTACGGAGGCGGGCCATCAGGGAGTATTTAATTAAGTGGAAGGATTTGCCGGTAGAGGATGCCACTTGGGAAAGTGAGGACATCTTGCAGCCTCCTAAGTTGAGATTGCTTGGGGACAAAATTTCAAGGAGGGCGGACTGTGATGTCCCCTCCTAACTAGAGACATCAGTTCAGAAGGATTAGCCTATCACTCGGACCCTCATAGACTAATGAGAGTGGATAGAGAGTCATTTTGTTGCAGAGACCTAGCTAGTAGATGAGATATTCGCCTGCTCTAGAGCTCACTGGTTGTAGTTTTGGCATTTTGATGGGTTTCATGGCTCTATTCTTCATACTTACTATTTATGATAAGTCTTGGGTTGATCAAGAAGGACCTTTTCTATTTTTAGCAGAGCACTTGGTCACGTGGGAATTGGCAATGTTGACTCCCAGCTCAGATGGTAGAGTTAAATAATAAGTAGTTGGGGAGTTATTAATATTTAAGTGGCCAAAATAATATTAAATTATAAAAGGGGCTTATTATTAAGTAATAACTTAACTTTATAATTGAGGGGTCAAGTCATCATTAAAAGGGTCCCATTTGAGGAATTAATTATGAATGCCAATTTTATAGAAATATTAAATGTTTTCCCTATGTTTTGATGAAATAACATTTTTAATGTTATTAAAATGCTTTTTGGGGGAAATACAGCTTAATGAGGAATTATAAAGGCTTCCAAAGGAAAAATTGAATTCATTATGGGCATTTGATTAAACTTGTTTTCATGAACTTGGCTTTGGAAGGAGGAACAGTTCATCCTAACCGATTACTGAGGGAGAGGGGGGGGGGGGTGAATCAATAAATACAATTACTACTCCAATTTAGCCTTATAAATATATTCTTGCAGAATTAAAAGACTATAACAACACTCATAAACAGAAATAGAAATGCACAGGTCAACACAGCATATATACGTGGAAACCCTCGGTTAGAAGGAGAAAACTACGGTGGGACAGAACCCACAACCTTACTATTGCAGTAATAAAGGTGCCCTATTAGAGGCTTACAAAGCACTAATAAGAGTGCTACCCGGTAAAGGGATTTGGTAAAAGACATGTTAGGATTTTGACCCTGTTAGGAGTCACCTGGTAAGAGGACTTTCAACACCAATAAAGATGTTCCCTGGTTAAGGGATTTATACAAAGAACCTATTAGGGTTCACCCCGATTAAGGGATTTGAATATACTTCTCAATCTAAAGCAATGATCTATGATGACACTTTCTGTCAGATTAGATCATACCTGTTACCCTTTCCTCTACTTGGTTGTTGACCCTTTCTCTACCTTTCACTTCTCGTGACTGTAGCTCCTCTCAGAAGATATCTCTCTCCTGCTCTGAATATTCAACAACACTTCTTGTGTATCCTATGACCTGTATTTATAAGAAATTAATCTTATTAAAAAATACTTCTCATAGTTCGCCAAGCTATAAACTCACCCATAAATCATGCATGCGAAAAAGCTTGCAAAATGATCTTGAGTTTACCTTGAAACACCCGTAGAAGAAACAAAGCTAACTCCAGTTAAAAAGCTAACTTCAGCTTCAACTGTGAATGCTCTGTATAATCCGGTTTTAATAGAGAAAGCTCTGCATAATCCGGTTCAAATTATCATGCATTAACCGGTAAAGAACTTGTACCCGATTAGCCATCTCTTCCCTATATGTCTTTCAAGACCTGTTGGGAAAACTTAAACCAGTATAAGCGTGACTAGCAAAGTACACCGCTTACTTGTTTAGTCTACTGGTGCATACTTAAGAGTACCGGTGTGATGTAACAGTGCTCCGATGGGATGTTTGTCAAAGACTTTACCAATGACAAGTTAAATATGTCAACAATCTTCCCCTTTGGCATTGGTGGCAAAACATCACCTAAATCATCATAACACTTGTCTTGTAGACTTCCCATGTAGACCTTCTTGTCTATTTGTAACACACACACACCATTCTCTACTTATCTGATCTCTGATCTTACACTGATCTACCCTGTTGTATCTAATCTTCTTCTCTTCCAACTGTTCCAACTGCATGTCTAATCTTCTTCCCCTTTTGGCCTCCATAGGTCAAAGGGTGGTTCCTTCTCAAAATGTTGCCTTTCATATCTATAACTTATTGAAAATATCCTTGTATATTTTCTTTATTGAATCAAGGAAGGGCTTCCATATACCTATTACATGTTCCAAGTTCTTTTTTGCTGCTTGCGGTGAGACAGTTATGTTCTCCATGTCTTCCATTGTTTTGTAATCAGGTTCCTTGATCAAGTTATCTGCATCGGTTGCAGTTGTCTGCATTAGATCAAATGTTGGTGCAAGAAACAATTGGAATCCAATAAGGTCTTGAATTCGCTTTGTTTTCTCTTTTGATGCTTTTCTGAGAATAAGTGCAAGACTCGTCAATTCCCTACTGTATTTCGTTGCAGAAGAGGTCTTTGCATCAAACTTAGATGAAAGAACCTTGATCTCTTCTAAAGTCTTGGATGTTTTCTCAGTTATATCTCAAACAAAGTCTTTAAAGTTTGAAATCCTTGTGATCAGTCTTCCTGCTTCCTGTACCAGTTGCATGAGCTCCCCGGTTCTCGCAGATACAATGACCTTCAATTCTTTGACCTGTTTGTGAAGGATTTCAACTCGCTTCTTCTCATAGTGATCAATGGCTATTGTCTTCGGATCGGTGACATCTTCTCCAATTGCTTGTGCCAGTATCTCCAATTGATCAATAACAAGTTCATCCTCATCAATATCTGCATCCGGTACGAAGTTGTACAAGATGTTTCTTACACTAGAGAGGACCATATCTTGTTTCCTCTTAGTGAGCTCTTTCAGTTGCCTTGTTGACATCTTGCTTATGTCAACTACTGTATCACTAACTTTACTTTTCTTAGATTCTGAATCTGTGGCAAAAGTTAGTTTTCTTTTCAATGAAGATGAGCTAGGAATATCTACCGATTTTTCTTGTGTCGGTTTCTCTTCTGTAGGCTTTTCATGTTCTGTATTGACAAGCACCTCTTGTTGTTGAGGAATTTCCTGTTGAGGTATCTCCTCTTGTTGTACCTCTTGTTGTTGATGCACTTCACCTTCCGGTTGTACTTCTTCCTCCGGATATACTTCCCTCTTTGGATGTACTTCCTCTTCTGGTGGTTGCTCTTTTTGTTGCTCCTCAACAACTTGTTCATTCACAGCAACTTCCTCTTCACTTGTTCCTTTATCAGTAGTCATCTTTTCTGATGACTCTCCCTGTACTTGATCTTCTGGAGGAACTTGTTCGCCCAGATTCACTTGTTCACTGGATGTGAACATGTCAATTGGAACTTGTTAATCACTGGTTGAAGATTGTTCACAAGTTATGAATTGTACCAGTGGTACCACTACTCTTTCAAGTTCCTCTTGAGAGATTTCCTGAGGACCTGTTGTTTTTAGGGTACTAAAGTCATAATTCTGCCAAAACTCTAGTGTATCATTATAAACTTCTTTTTCATATCCATTGATAATTTTGGCTACCCTGTTCTTTGTGTCCAAATTCATTGGCACTTCTTCCATTAGAAGTTTAGTTGTCTCTTCACTGAGACCTGGTTTTACCTGTGTCAATGTCTCCTTTACAATTATATTGTTGGCTGCTAAACCGGTTCTCCACTTAACCATTATTCTTTGGTTTAATTTTGGAGGAAATTGAGCCCTATAGTCTCTAGGACTTCTGTTGAAATCTAAGAAAGTTTCCAACAGGGCAATCTCTATTTTCTACTTATCCTCTTCTACTAACACACTGAACCATTTAGCTGCATTTGACACTTCACCATAATCCATAACTCATCTACTATGTTATCTACAGTCAAGGTTCTAGCCTTACCTTTAATTGGGGATGCAAGCAGGGTTGGTGGAGTCAAATAACCAGCTTTATCATCAATGATATCAACAATGACCGGTGTTGTTGATATCTTTGTTTTGCCGAGTCTAAACTCCCAGTATGCCTTTTCCTTTTCCAATATCTATCACCGGTGGCTTTGTCGTCTTCTAGCATTCTTCTTCAGCCTAATGTTGTTGCTGCAGAAGATTCGTCCAAGTTGAAACTCCTTCATGCACTTTGTCTACATCACCAATCAACACCTGACTTAGTCTCTTTCTTATCTTAAAAATCTATTTATGCAGGTCAACTTGTTGGGTTGCTTCTTCCAAAGTGAGATGATTTTGGACTTCAACTAGAGCTCTTATTGTTAGCTCTCTTTCCTTGTCAATTGAAGACTTCCATCTTCCTTCTATTATCTCCAGTTAATCATCGGGTATTATTTTGTGAAGTTCAGTGGGAATGTAATTGAACTTGTAAAGACAGAAAACTACAGCTTCTTCAATTTTGCATATCTTCTTCTGGCTACTCCCAGTCCACCTATCTCCTTAATTCCTTCAACTAATTCAGCAATTGTTGGCTTCCTTAATCTTGGTGCATCCTCTTTCACCGGTTTTGCAAACTTTCTCTTCTTGTGAAGAGTGGCAGTCTCTTCAATCTTAGTTTCTTCCTATTCTTCCCTTGTTTACTGGACACCTGTTGTGTTCTTTTCCTCTGAACCTTAGGTTCTTCAGCTCCTGTTTTCTTCTTCTTCGGTGTGGGATTCCTTCTCACATATACCTTTTTAGGTTCCTTAACTGATGACTTTTTCTTCAAATTTTCCAAAATTTCTTCATAGGTCCCAAACCAGTATGCAAAAATATCCAAGTCACTCTCTTGTAATGCTTCTGCATATGCCTTAGCTACCTTGGTAGAGATTTCTTATCCAAGCTCCGGTGCATACTCAGTTTTGGGCTCCACAGCCTGAATTATACAATGATCGATGTTGACCAGAAAACACACCTCATCCTTGTATAGATCAACAATGGCCAAGGGAATTCTTTCTCTAGCGTGCATTCTAAGTTGGAAGGCCTCAAAGTAACCGGTCGTTACTTTATTAAACTGATTTTCTAGTTTGTTAGCCATATCTCCTATTTGTATCATAACCGGTTTATCCGCTTGCCAGGTTACTTTTCCTATGCCCCGGAAGAAATTTTGATAGTAAAAGAACAAACATACCAGTAGAGTTCCATATTTTAGAAACTTTTTCTTCACGAGACCAAGCTTCTTTAGATTTTCAAAAATTTGCCCTCTTAGCATGGCGCAAATATCGTACTGTGCGTTGTGATGCATAATCTGATGAGCGGCATGTATAGCTCCTTCTGGTACACTGTTGATGTTGCTTGATTGATAGATTTTGTACCCAATGATAGCAGATGCAAACCGAACACCTTTGTCCTCTATGTCATTAACAGTCATCAACCGACTGTGGACTTTGACTTTGTTAACCTTGCGACTACAGGAATCGCAATAGTTCTAAGGGTAAGAGCTTCCCCTTTGTCGCTATAACCAGTAACCTTTCGCAAATCATCCTTAGTGATCGGTGTGTCTGCGCCTTTCGCTAGCCACATCCCTGGTTCATGAACCCTACTAAGAACCAATCTTATCCAATCCAGTTGAAACATGGTTGGATACCTAACTCCATTGATCAAAACTGAAGTCTCAAGCTTCACATACTTATCTTGAAGCTTTCCATCTTGGCAGAGTGAAAGATACTCGCTTTGGATAAAAGTTTCCCCCAGTTCTTCTTGCTTGGCGTGGATGAATGTCGTAATGTCTTCAATCAGCAGAACTCCATCAGGCACCGAAGATAGCGCACCTGTCATATCGTTCTCTCGGTTTTGTACTGGCATGATGTAAACTGGTCTAAAAATTGGTTACCTTGAATTAGATTGACAACAAAAGATGATGATGCCATCGTTTCTGACCAGTTTACATAGAGAATTCTTGATAGGATTTACAGAGTTTACTTAGCAAAGACCGTAAATCAAAGCAAGAGAAGATTACTCAAGTATAAGAAATGAAAAATCACAATTCGCAATGTAAAGTAAAATGAGTAATCATCCTTCCCTTAAATAGATTTAGGGTATAACAGTAATTACCAAATGGTAACAATTGCTAACGGCTATAGCATTAATTACCTTACCTAATCTTTCTTACGACAACCGGTTCTAATGAGTTTACCTATTGATCAATTCTCAATTGTGATGTCAGAACTTACCTTTCCGAGATACCTAATAGACCAGTGACTTCTTCCGCTTGCACTTTTTGACTGTGTGAGATCATTGCTCACTAATTCTACCGGGACCAGTAGGCAGACTACCGGTTCCCTTTAAGCCCTTAGGCTCAGTTTGTTGAAGAGATATCACCATCAGCAGATGATGATCTTCCTTCTGTCTTCTTCTCAGTGGAGCTCTTTGATTCCTTCTTGAACCAAATCTTCTTGACTTCTTTTTCGGTCTCTTTTCCCTTGTCCTTTTGGTTGGAAGACAAGGTCCTCTTCACCGGTTTGGCCGGTCCTTTACTTTTGTTCATTGGTCGGTTCCTACATTCCTTGGCAAGATGCCCAATCTTGTTGCAGTTGTAACAAGTCACCCCGGTCGCTCTCCATGGATTTACCCTTCTTTCCTTATTCATAGATGAGTGACATCGAGAGTTGCTATGGCCAGATGTTCCACAGCTAGCACAGTTGGTTGTGCTATGGTTTGTGTTCCTATTATGGAATACCGGTCTCGGTGGGGATTTGAATGCCATGGTTTTGGATCTGCATTCATCTGCTTTGTGTCCAAACTTGTTGCATGTATAGCAGTAACCTTTGAAGCTTCCCATGCTTCCACTAGACACATTGTTGAGGCGTGACCTGCACTCGAAGGTCTTGTGGCCATACTTGTAACAATTGTTGCAGTAACTGTTATAAGTGAATGGTTTCACCGGTGCATTTCTGTAGTCATTTGTTTTATGACCCAGTTTACCACAATGATTGCAAGAGGTTTTGAAGGTCTGCTTACCTATATCTTTTGTCGGTTTCTTCTTTTCCTTATTGCCCTTCTTGACTTTAGAGGATTCACCGATTTCATTGTTGCTTTGATCGGTGTACCCAAGTCCTGTGCGATCCTTGTGCTTTCTTTGAGCCCTCAATTGCTCATCAAGCTTTGTTGAGCTTTCATTGTACCTTTTGAGTGTCTCATTTCTCTCTTCAAGAGTTTTGTACCACTACATAACATATAGCAATTGAATACTTGATATAGCATACCAAACACTCAACCCTCTCTTGAAAAGTAAATACTCATGGACATGAGAAAACTCCAAGGTTCCTTACACTTGTGGATACTAACTCAGTTATATTAATGTGATTTGCTGGTTAATCACGTAGGTGGGCTTACGTTGTTCATTCAAAGATAACTTGGTGGTACTTCGCTTGCTTGACTTGTTCTTTTCTCCTTGATCACTTTCACTTTCAACTACTCCTATCACTAACTGCTTACTAGTCTACTACTACTCCTATGAATGAAGAAATTGGCAAATGGACGGGGATCAACCTAATGAAAGCTTGCCAGCGGCGTTACCTCCATAGATGCAATGATTCAAGGTGAATGAGACTAGATTACCACACAAGGCTCCTTAACAAGCCACTAAGATGCTAGTGGCCTAGTATATAGATCCCTATCAAACATTTACCAATATCACCCTACAACTAGCCATCTACTTCTATTCTAACAACATGAAATGAAATCCTACTTTAATTTGAGAGATGAGAAGAAACATGCAATACACCAAAATGATCATGTATATCCATCATGCAAACCACAACAATGAATAGAGAACAATTTTGATAGTATTTTGGCAACAATTCTCCAACATAACTCCCCCTTTTACAAATTCGGTGGCCCTCCTCTTACAAATCGCAAGTCTGCTTTCTATTATTTTCGGACTGCCCCTTCAATCTAATTTCGGATCTCTGCTCTTTTAATATTTCGGACTGCTTCTTCACTCCAATCGGATCTGCATTTAGTACAAGCATCAAATTCGCTCCCTAACTCAAATCGCAAGTCTCCCTCCTATCTGATTTCACACCTCCTATGCTCAAATTCGGATCTGCCTAGCAGATCTCTGCTCTTCCGAATTCGGACCTGCTGCTTTAGAAAATCGCTGCTCTTCTTTTATTTTCGGTGCCCCTTTAAGTATTTTCGCTGCCTCTGCTTCATGGAAGGTGAAGTGATGAGTGAGGAGTGGGGGCAAGGTGCCCCCACTTATACCCGATTTGGAGCCCTAAATAAGAGGGCCGACCTAGCACACAGTTAATAAAATCGGAATAAAACATTATCACCCAGCATTGAAATTCAAAAGTATCATGGGGAAAGGTGGCGCCAGCCATAAGGAGGGTCCCTTTTATCATTTTTTATGTCTCACGCCCTATAACAAGGCCCAGATTTTAATATTTATTTGCCAAGATATTGAATTGTTTAGCCTAGATTTTGAAATTTAATTGCCCAAAATATTATTATTTTCAATGCAAATTTAAGAGCCATGCGCCCAGATTTATCATGAAGGCCCGAAATTGAATAATCATGCCCAGATTTTAATACTTTGAAGGCCAAAATTCAATGCCAATGCCCAGATTTTTGATATATATTGCCCAGATTTTAATTTTAAAAGGCTCTAAATTTATTTTTAATCTCAGATTTTAAAATATCAATGCCCAGATTTTTCTTTTATTAGCCCAATTTTAAATAATAAGGGGCCTGATTTCGATTTGAAAGGCTAGATTTTGATGTTAATTGCCCAAATTTCAATCTCATGAAGGAGACAAAATTAATTTCGTTTTATTTTGCAAATCAAACATTTTGGCCCAAATTCACTTATTTCAATATCCAATTCATCATCCGAGCCTACAAAAATTCTCCAAGAAGATGGTCAAATTGACAATCAAATTCGAAACACAAGCCTAATATAGATCAACAATTTTCAAAATCATCCATCTAGCAACCATGTCCAACAATATCTTCAAGGCATCGGGCATCAAAATCTGAAAAAGGCCAAGTCTAGTTCGAAAAAATGGGGGTTCCCCAAATTCTTTGGGGCGATGATGTGAAACCTCACAACATCTAGAGACTCCACTAGTGAAATGTTCCTGAACATTTCAAGAACAAAATAACTTAAAACAAAAATTTCGAGATGACTTATCCGAAAATCTACTTAAGCACAAGCACTCAACCCGGGAAAGGACTCTCAAGTTGAACCTAAGCACCCTGACCATAAGTTACTCACGTGTGTGCAAGTGATTTATTCCCCACTCGACAAGAACTTGATAATCTCTCAGATCCACTAGACTTAGTTATTATAATATCCTTACTTCAAAAGCCTCCTGGATAGAGCCCTGCTACCAGTCAGGCGTCCATAGCCCCGACGGAGTTATCGCTGTGGCACCACAATCACGGTTCTACCTTTAGTGACTACTTAGTAGCACTGGTAGAGATGATTGCACGCCCTTTAAAGCCAATTTTCATCTTTATTTTCACTTTGATATTGCTTTTCATTTTGCACTTTTTCATTTTTTGCACATTCTTTTCATGATATTTCTTTCTTTTCTCTTCTCAATCTTTTGTTTGGCTTGCAAGCAATGAAGCCTGCAGAGGGTTTGGAAGATCATAGTGGCGCTGAAGTAGGTGTATGATTTTCACTAAGTCCAACTTCACTTCAAAACACCAAGAACTCAGAGCAATTAAGTGTGAGTATAGTGTTGTAACCATGTCAAGGTAACTCAAGAACCTCTATCGAGTCTGACCCAAGTTTAGTACAAGTCCTACCATAGACCAACGACTAAGCACATCCTAAAATCTCTGAACCTTATCAAATATTATCAAGAAATGAACAAGACGGACTCCTGTTTTGTCACCAAAAGTGTAAAATCTACACACCTCGCCCACGAGTGATAACCTGGACCCCCTTTGCACTTGCAAAGCTTCAAAACCAAAATTGCTCTCCAACTGAGGGAAGCTAAAAGATCCCAAGTCAAGTGACTTGGTTCAAAATAACCACCGAGCTCCCTCAAACACCTAAACTAAACAACTGAAAGAAAACCTAATCTAAGCCAAACACGAAATAAAAACTACTCTAACCCTTGGGCCAAATGGTCCAAGACAAACTCTACTCTAAGAACAAAAAAGCAAACTAACTACTAACTAAAAGCAAACTAAACTACTATGTACAAAAGGGCTTCAGGCGGAGTCCTAAGCTTGGAAATAATGCTTGAGGAATTGCCCGTTGACAGGCAACGGGACATCCCTACCAGTGAGTGTCTTAAGTCTAAATGCATTATCCCCGACAATTTATGCAATCTGAAAAGGACCATTCCATAGTTTGTCAAATTTATCATGTTGTCCTTTCTTTTCATGGGCTTTATCCCAATATAAGACCAAGTCAGAAATCCTAAAGGCCTTGTCTGTGTTCTCCTGTCAAACCAATGTTTTACTACCCCTTGATGTTTAGCAAATTTTTCTAGGGCTTCATCTCTTCTCTCATCTAACTGCATCAGTTGAGCCAACCTGACTTGGACTCTGTCTTCATTCTCATCATAGTACTCTTGTATGAACCTCAGAGTTGGGATTTTCAATTGTATAGGAAACACAGGGTCTTGTCCATAAACTAGATGGTAAGGAGTGATTCCTATGGACTCTTTAACTCTTGTTCTATCTGCCCACAAAGCATATCTCAGCTGTGTGTGCCAATCCCTTGGGTTTCTATCTAAAAGTTTTCTTATCACAGTCAAAAGGTTCTTGTTTGTAGATTTAGCTAGGCCATTTCCTTGGGGATAGTATCTTGATGAAAATTTTAAAATAATCCCATGATCAAAAGCCCAATTATGAAACTTCAAGGAAATGAAAGCAGAACCATTATCACATACAAAAGCAGGACATCCAAACCTTGTAGTGATTCTTTCCTCTAAGAACTTAATAACAACCTCAGCAGTGCAATTCTTGACTTGAGCTTTCGACCACCGAGTACAGTAGTCAGTCGCGGTTAGAATATACCTGTGTTGCGCTGAGGAAGGCGGATTAATGGGACCAATGAAGTCAAGTCCCCACATCGCGAAAGGTCTCACCTCAGTGACCGGCTGTAAAGGCAATGTTGGGTTCCTCTCCCTCTTTGCCGAAGTCTGGCAAACATGACAAGTCTTCACATGGTCGTGAGTATCCTTGAACAAGGTTGGCCAATAGTATCCTGCTCTTAGTATCCAATGTGTTGTGGCCAAATCTGATCCATGTCCTGTTCCCCATTTATCATGAAAATGTTCCAAAATGTTTCTAGCTTCCTCCTTTCCAACACACCTCAAATATATTCCCTCATGATTTTGTTTATATAGCACTACTCCTTGTAACATATATCTTTTACTCTTGAATTTCAATGCTCGCTTCTCTACTGGATTCAAATGTGAAGGGCACCGATGATTTAGCAAATAATTGATTATGTCTTGGTACCATTCGCTAGGACGCACATCTTCCAACTCATAAACTTGTTGTACAAGTCCAAGTCCCTCTGACGCCATAGTTTGTGCCAATTGTTGACCTCTGACCAACTTCATTGGTTGAATCTCTACATCATATTCTTGGATAGTGGTGACCCACTTTCCTCTTCTCTCCCTGAGTTTGTTTTGCATTAAAAGGGTCTTTACTGCTATGTCAGGCACAATTGCATAGACTTTGCTTCTCAAGATGTAATGCCTGAACTTCTTCATTGCCTTCACCAAGGCATAGGCTTGCTTCTCCATATTTGGATAATTCAATTCGGCCTCTCTGAAAGGTGCACTCATGAATGCAATCGGATGCTCTTCACCTTCTTCGTTCTTCTGTGTTAAGATGGCAGCGCATGCATGATCGAAGGCAAAAGAATATATATTGAATGGCCTCTCATAATCTAGACTGACTAAAACTGGTGCATTGACAATAGCTTGCTTTATCTCTTCAAATGCCTTCTAAGCTGCTGGGGTCCAATCCATTTTTGCATCCTTCTTTAACATGTCGTTCATCGGCTTCACTATTTCTGCAAATGCGGATATAAATTTTCTCACAAAGTTGATCTTTCCAAAGAACAATTTGAGCTCTTTCTTGCTAGCTGGTAGGCCAAGCTTTGAAATTGCCTCCACTCTCTCTAGATCTATCATGATTCCCTTCTCCGAAATTACATGTCCCAAAAGTTTTCCTTCAGTCACTCCAAACATACATTTCTTCGGATTCAAAGAAACTCCGAACTACCTACACCTCATGAAAACTTTCCTTAAATCCAAAATGTGATCCTCTCTATTTTTCGAAAATACCGTGATATCATCCATGTAGATGATGATACACTTATCTTCTAAGTCCTTGAAGGCATAATCCATGACCCTTTGAAATGTTGCACCTGCGTTGATTAGGCCAAAAGGCATCCTCCTATATGCAAATGTTCCCCACTTCGTGGTGAAAGCCATTTTCAGTCTATCTTCTTCTTCTACAATAACTTGGTTGTATCCTGAATACCCATCCATAAATGTCATCATCTGTGCTCCATTCACCACTTGCAAAACCTCATCTAGCGATGGCAATGGATAATTATCCTTTTCTGACGCTCTGTTCAAATTCCTGAAATCCACACATAGCCTTATTTCTCCATTTTTCTTCCTCACTGGGACAAGATTGGCAACCCACATTGAATGCCTTACTGGGAAGATGATACGTGCATTCAGCAGCTTCTTCACTTCTTGGAAAATCAATGGTTCTAGCAAAGGATTAACTGGCCTCTGCCGCTGTCTGAATGGCTTGCTTCCTTCCTTCAATGGGATTGTATGTGTGATGATGGAAGGATCATATGTTTTCAAATCTTCATATCCCCAAGCAATCACATCTGGGAACTCCCTCATCAAACCAAGTATATCAGCTCTCTCCTTAGGTGTGCAAACTTTCCCAATGTGGACTATTTTGGGACTATCCTTTGTTCCCAGATTTACCTTTTCGCACTCATCACCCCCTGTGGGTTGGTATGGCACTTTGTTGAATTGGTCCATGTCAAATATCCTTTCTAACTCAATCATTCCCTTTGGAATGGTGTTTGTCTTTAAGTTCATAATTTCTTCTAGATTGATCTCCACTTCTTCATCTACTTCTCCTCAATGATTTGTGTTGTGAAAACGTCTGAATTGGTCAAGAACTTGAGAATATGTCTATCATCTTCGAACACTTGGAAGTTCTTGACATTATCTGGTACAGATGGGACCGATGCCAACTCAACTTTAAATTTCTTCAAGCCTTCCAAATTGATTGGTGTTAGTGAGCTTGCAGCCTGCGCAAGGGCATTAGCCACTTGGTTATTTGCTCTATAGCTAAACTTGATATTGAAGGCATCAAAGTTTTCTATCAGATCCCATACTCTATTTCTGTATCTTTTCAGTCTCTTGTCATGGCAAACAAACTTCTGCTTCACTTGCTCAGTTACCAAATAAGAATCCCCAAGCACATGGAGTATCCTAGCACCTTTCTTTATAGCACACAACAAGCCTAGGATCAAACCTTCATATTCCGCCATGTTGCTGGTGCATGGAAATTGTAATCTATGTGCTGCCAAATATGTTGCCCCTATCGGGCTAACTCAAATCCGGCTCCAGCTCCTTGCTTAGTCCTAGAACCATCGAACCTTAGTGTCCATACTCCATCACTTTCCAAATGACCCCTTTAGGAATCCTTAGACTTGTCCAATTCATCATTCTTCTTCACTTCGATATTGGGTGGTGCGACTTGATTCCTTGTTTCACCTATCATACTACTTTCTGCTTTATCAGCTTGTGTAACTTCAACCTTCTGTTTGCCATGTCGATCATCTTGTTTCAGTGCCCCTGGGATTCTCTTCTCCACTTGTTCTAATGCAACCTTGCACAAAGAGCAAGATAACTCTGAATGGAAGGCATTGTGGATTCTACACCAATTGGGCAATAACAAGTCTCTCACTGATGTTCTGTTACCCAACTCTGCACCTTGTTGTACAGTTCTTAACACAAAGTTCTTAAAATTCTCGAACATGCCTTCACCCTCGTCGGATGAAGTGTCGGGATCCGACTCAACTAGCATTTCTGTGGATTCCTTTGCTTCACTTATGACATTCAATGTCAACACTTCTGCTTTCTTAGGCCTATAAACGCCCATGCCTGTCTCTGCAAACAACACTTCATTTGGTTCCCCATACTCAATAACTGTAAATCTCAACCTTGGGGTACTATCAATTTTAATTTGGTTGGCAAGCCCTCTCCATGGAAGCCACATGTGAGAAAAGTCGGTTGCCATGTATCCATTCAGTCTTCTTGCCCAATCCCTTCCTAGAATTAAACCATAGGAATCGGTGACATCCACCACTGAAATATCTACCATGTGTTCCATCCTTGGATCAGATGCCAACTACATGTGTATGTTATGTAGCTCACCCACCACTGGGACCTCAGTCTTGTCCAGTTGAGTAACCTTCTTGTTTGATCCCAAAGGTGTGATTCCCAGCCTTCTACAAATAGCCAAAGGCATAACATTACTTGAAGCTCCTGAATCTATCAAACAATTATGGAGAAGCTTTCCAAATATCCTAACTGAGAGCAGGAATGGGGCTGGTTCATCTTTCCCCTGATAAAATACTACTGGTGTCTTGTGTACTTGCTTAGGCTTTGTCCCGAAATCTATTGGTTGGACCGCCTCTTCTACCTTCACTGTTTCTTTGTTCTTTACCGGCTCCTAACTCCCTTGAGTCTATTGTACCACTAGCGTTGATCCTTGAGCCACATAAACTCGTTGAGGCTCTGGCTGTCTGTTGAAATTACTGATATCTCCATATGCAACCTCTTGTGTAGAGTTCTTCATCTCATCATATGAAATTCCTTGAGGTGAATTTGTTGTGTTCCCACATGGAACGTCTTGAATCACATGTACTGGGTTGGGAGGAGGCCTCCCTACTACATGAGTTGCTTTGGTAGGTGTTGTTGCACCTTGAGTGTGAGACCCTTGTGACTTATTGTCTTTCAAACTATTAAGGAATGTATCCCTAATCTCCATTACCTTCAACAATTCGAACAAAGGGAGACTAATTTTGATCTTCATCTCCTCTATCACACTTTGTCCTAGTCTTTTCAACTCATCATTATTCACTGAATTGCTTACCATCCTTCCTTTATTCGCTTCTTGTGTTGTCACGGCACTTTGTGACCCTTGAACACCTTGGTTACTTTGCTGTGTGCTCTGCGGAGAACTCTGTTGTCCATTACCATGGTTGTTGTTACCTTGTCTGTATTCAGGTGCATCCCTTGGAGGATTTGGTACATTACTCGCATTGGGATGTGGAGGTGTATTGTAATTGTTCGGAGGTATGGAGGATGTGAAAGGTCCATCATTCCTCTTACTGTTATGGTTCCTCTGATAAAACCTTGCATTGCTAGTTGGCTGTTGAAATGTTTGGTTCCCACCTATTCCTTGAACTAGAACAGAGTCACCCAATGGTGGGAAAGAAAAATCTGACCCATTGCTATACCCATTTTGATCTATTACTTCACTGAGTGGTCCATTGGCTGACTCGGGAGGGAATCTCCCTTGATGTTCCTCATATGCTTCAAATTCTGGTGGAAATGAGACCTCTTCAAAAGTCAAGCATTCTGGATAGCTTGGGGATGGGACAATTTCATACCCCGTGACCTTAATATCTTCTTGATTCATCAACTCATCCACCACTTTCTGGAACAGGTTAGATGCCCTCTTGAACTCAGCACATCCTAACTCCAAATGTTGATCAATCTCATGGAATCTGCAATATTGAGACAAGGCAAACTCAGCTAGAAATATTCTCTCCACTGGCCTACTATCTGTTGGAGCTTGATTGTCAAGTGGCGACACCACATTTCCATTGTTCGAACCAGTGTTCCATGTCCTCTTTTGATTAGACTGATTGTTGTATCCTTGATCTTGTGACTGGTTACCACCTTGGTGATTGTTATTTTGATTGTTCCTTGGATAACCACCACCTTGGTTGTTTCTTTGATAATCTCGGTCCTGATAGTTCCTTTGGTATCCACCCTCGTAATTATTCCTTTGATACCCCCCTTGATAATTTCCACTATGATAATTATTTCCTTGATAACCTCCTTGATTGTTCCTCTGAGCGGATTGGAGTTGATTATTTTGATTTCTCAAATAAGTGACCTCCGTAGACAACTTTTTGACTTGCTCAATCAATTCCTTTATTTCATCCTTCTCCTCTTGTGTTCTAGTTGATGAACTTGCACCTTGCAGATAAACTGGCATTGATGGTGGTGCCTGAGACAATGGAGGTCCCGGATGTACCACAAGCTGATTATTAGGTGCCTGGTATGGAAGTTGTGGGACTGGATTGTTCAGATATCTAACACCTTGGGGTTCCAATCCTTGTTGGCCTAACTGCTTCCCTATCTCAATAGCTTTAGCATAAGCCTCATTTAGCGTTGTAGGGGAGGGCTTCGCCATCCTTGTAAACATAGTTGTCTGACTGTCTAAGGCATTGTAGTATGCCTCCAAAGCACCCACCTCCCGAATTGTGTAAGGAGCTTGCAATCTTGTATAAGCCTTGTGGAAACGATTATTGAAGGAACTTATCGATTCTTTATCTTGTCTTCTGATGTCCACAAATAGCCTATGTAACTCCAATGGTGTGGTGGGCATGCCAAATTTTCCTATAAAAGCATCTCTGAGATGAGTCCATCCTGTTATAGATGAAACCGGTAGATTGACAAACCAATAATAAGGCTCTTCCGCCAAAGAGTAAGGGAAGAGTCTACATGCTACATCCTCATGTTGGATCCTTCGGTTGCACAATGCATCTTCAAATACTTTGATATGCTCCTCAGCTGTACGGTTTGGGTCATTGGTGAAGAACTTAGAGAAAAATCCTGATGGATTCTTTGGTAGGTCATGGTACTGTTGAAATAGGATAGGTGAGGCATTGTGTTGAATCCATGGAGGCTGTTGTTGTGGTGGTGGTTGTTGTGCCATCGCAACTTGACTAGCTTGAGTCTGAGCTAGCTAACCTACTGGAGTTTGTATGCTTGAAACCTTTGGAACTTGAACTGGACTACTCGAGGAGTTTGCCAAACTTGCAGTATTAGCTACCCAATGATTCCTTCCTTTCTTGTGAAATTGCAACTCAACTAGATCTTCCTCTTGGTGTGGTGTAGACCCTAGTAACCTTTGCTTCCTATCTGATTGTAATTTCTCAAACCTTTCGGGAGAGAAAGATCCAATTCTTTTATCCAGCTTGATTACAATTCAGTTCGTTTGACCTTCCCAAATTGGCTCTTCCTCAAGGGTGAGCTGAGCTAGTCTATAAGCTTCTCTCTCTCTTTGAATCCTTTCTACTTGTTCTCTTTCCCACCTCTGTCAAATCTCAATTTCAATCCTTTGTTGCTCTCTTTGGAATGCAATGCCAACTTGTTCCTCTTGGTCTAAAATAATTCTAGCAAATTGGTAATGTGTATTGTCTTCTTTGTTATTCCAAATGAACTCCCCTAAATCAGAAATGATATCTCCTTGTGTCCAACTAACACCTAGTCCTGGTTGTCCAACTGGGAAATGAGCATAAGAAGGCAGTACCATATTAGTTCATCTCTTCAATTTCGCTCTCACCACTAGATAGGGATAACCTTTGTGCTTTCCTTTCTCTTTCAAGTTTCCTTTCTAGCTCTCTTTGGCGTTCCAATCTTTTCTGAATTTCTCTCAAAATTCTCTAAGCCTTTTCTTCTTGTTCTTCTAACACAAAGCTTACTCACATGTATTCAGGTGCACTTCTCTTAACTCTCCAAGCGAGTGAGTTCAATCCTGAGATGATATCTTCTTGGTCGTCTTCAAATCCAAGGTTAGGCTGCAAGACTGGTACAATGTTTCTATGCGGAGCACCATCTTTCATCATAGTTGAATACCAACAAGTTCTCAAAGAAACACTATCAAGCCCTCCTTCTAGCGCCAAATAATGTTGATGTCAATTTTGTACCACTACATAACATATAGCAATTGATTACTTGATATAGCATACCAAACACTCAACCCTCTCTTGAAAAGTAAATACTCATGAAGGACATGAGAAAACTCCAAGGTTCCTTACACTTGTGGATGCTAACTCAGTTATATTAATGTGATTTGCTAGTTAATCACGTAGGTGGGCTTACGTTGTTCATTCAAAGATAACTTGGTGGTACTTCGCTTGCTTGACTTGTTCTTTTCTCCTTGATCACTTTCACTTTCAACTACTCCTATCACTAACTGCTTACTAGTCTACTACTACTCCTATGAATGAAGAAATTGGCAAATGGACGGGGATCAACCTAATGAAAGCTTGCCAGCAGCGTTACCTCCATAGATGCAATGATTCAAGGGGAATGAGACTAGATTACCACACAAGGCTCCTTAACAAGCCACTAAGATGCTAGTGGCCTAGTATATAGATCCCTATCAAACATTTACCAATATCACCCTACAACTAGCCATCTACTTCTATTCTAACAACATGAAATGAAATCCTACTTTAATTTGAGAGATGAGAAGACACATGCAATACACCAAAATGATCATGTATATCCACCATGCAAACCACAACAATGAATAGAGAACAATTTTGATAGTATTTTGGCAACAATTCTCCAACATAACTCCCCCTTTTACAAATTCGGTGGCCCTCTTACAAATCGCAAGTCTGCTTTCTATTATTTTCGGACTGCCCCTTCAATCTAATTTTGGATCTCTGCTCTTTTAATATTTCGGACTGCTTCTTCACTCCAATCGGATCTGCATTTAGTACAAGCATCAAATTCGCTCCCTAACTCAAATCACAAGTCTCCCTCCTATCTGATTTCACACCTCCTATGCTCAAATTCGGATCTGCCTAGCAGATCTCTGCTCTTCCAAATTCGGACCTGCTGCTTTAGAAAATCGCTGCTCTTCTTTTATTTTCGGTGCCCCTTTAAGTATTTTCGCTGCCTCTGCTTCATGGAAGGTGAAGTGATGAGTGAGGAGTGGGGGCAAGGCGCCCCCACTTATACCCAATTTGGAGCCCTAAATAAGAGTGCCAACCCTAGCACAAAGACCACCAAAAACAATTAAAAACGTCTTGATAAAGGGGCCAACCTAGCACACAGTTAATAAAATCGGAATAAAATATTATCACCCAGCATTGAAATTCGAAATTATCATGGGGAAAGGTGGCGCCAGCCATAAGGAGGGTCCCTTTTATCATTTTTTATGTCTCACGCCCAATAACAAGGCCCAGATTTTAATATTTATTTGCCAAGATATTGAATTGTTTAGCCTAGATTTTGAAATTTAATTGCCCAAAATATTATTATTTTCAATGCAAATTTAAGAGCCATGCACCCAGATTTATCATGAAGGCCCGAAATTGAATAAATCATGCCCAGATTTTTGATATATATTGCCCAGATTTTAATTTTAAAAGGCTCTAAATTTATTTTTAATCTCAGATTTTAAAATATCAATGCCCAGATTTTTCTTTTATTAGCCCAATTTTAAATAATAAGGGACCTGATTTTGATTTTAAAGGCTAGATTTTGATGTTAATTGCCCAAATTTCGATCTCATGAAGGAGACAAAATTAATTTCGTTTTATTTTGCAAATCAAACATTTTGGCCCAAATTCACTTATTTCAATATCCAATTCATCATCCGAGCCTACAAAAATTCTCCAAGAAGATGGTCAAATTGACAATCAAATTCGAAACACAGGCCTAATATACATCAACAATTTTCAAAATCATCCATCTAGCATCCATGTCCAACAATATCTTCAAGGCATCAGGCATCGGAATCTGAAAAAGGCCAAGTCTAGTTCGAAAAAATGGGGGTCCCCAAATTCTTTGGGGCGATGATGTGAAACCTCACAACAAGACTCAGCAAATCAAACCCTAGGCACTGAAAAATAAGCAGAAAATGTACAGAAAACCCCATGATTTTATAAAAAAATAACAAAAATCAGGTGTAAAACATGCCAAAGCTCGTGATTTTATGAAAACTTGTGGTTTTTCGATTTGCCCATGGGTTTATTTAGTCTTCAAGCTCCTTGGCTGTCTTTGGTGCTTTTAAGTTCTTGGGTTTTTCGATTTGCCAATATTTTGCCGAGTTTGGGTGACGAGTGTAAGTCTTGTAACACTGGTTGAAACCCTCCTATGGTCAAGTAGTGGATACTGGATGAGATGAAAATTTGTTCCTCAATATAGATGGTTCAAGTGTTGAAGCCCTCTTAACAGCTTATTAAAACAATGATAGTGCAAAGGCCTTAACTGAACCCTTAAATAGCTCATATATAGCTACAAAGAGAAAAATGATCCTCTTTTTTGTTATGTCAAGCACAATAACTACAACTTGATGAAATTTTGATATTTATGCATCTACCCAAGTTTATTTCCTTATTCTGACAATTCTTTTAAATGTTCTTCCTCATCCTTCTATTCAAATAAGTCCTGCCTAAATCACAGGGTTCGCTGAATTTTGGGCGTGAAGTTCAAAATTCAGCTGACCTCATATTAGTATTGAAAATTCATTAAAATTCATCAAATGTTCATAAGGATGAAGCACACTATGGTTTTATTGCAATATGTTTTCATTAAATGTGTTTTTTTTCCAGATACTTTTGATATCATGTTTAGCCCATGTGAGTTTGCAGTACATTTCCTCTTCTGTTGACAATTTCCATTGAGAGGCACAAGAAAACAATGTGGGTGTATTTGGATGGAGGCATGGTGCACAAGAAGATTGAATACGTGCTGTGGATGTACAAGGCCTTCAATGATATTCCATTGAAATTATAGTACTAGTTTGATACAACTCACTAGGTGCACCCAACATACAAAGTGATCTCCTTTGAGCTCTCAAATAGTGAAGCTCTGGAATAGTCTACAGCATGCAAACTGAATGTACTGCTGGTCCTAGGCATGCTAAACAATCCTGTTGTTACTTTATTCTGCATTAATCTATAGTTGTCCTACTCCCCTAGTGGTCTCTTGAGGGTTTTCATCCCTAAACAAATAGTTGATCTGCCTAAAGTTTTTGTCCCAAGTGTTATGTTGTAGTTGCAGCATCAGAAACAGAGATATGGTTGTTTAATTTTCAAAAGTTGCCTCTCCTTTTTCCCTCAACACTCTTATAACCCACGAAATAATTGTTTTCACCCCATCCCTCAATCATAGATAGTTTCCTCCTTAATCGGTGGCAGTTCCAAACAAATAACTAACCACACTTCCAACTTTATTGCAATTTGAACTAATCAAGAAAGTGTTGGGACGAGTGTGATGCCAAAACACATATGCCTTATTCTACCATGCAACTATATTAACTGATAAATCCGATAACTGCTCAACTAGAGAACACAAACGCAATCAATTCATAGTTGAAAACTCAACTTCCTTATTTCAAACATATTCATGTTTAACCGAACACTTCACCATATCTTACTGTTGTTAAAGCACTCATTGAGTCCTGTGAATTAAATGGGATTGTACATACATACACATACACGTGTGTGCGTGCGTGTGTACACACACACACATATGTATGTGTATGTATATGTGTGTGTGTGTACACACACACACACATATATATATACATATGTAAGTCTGTGTGTATGTGTGCATGGATTGATTTGTCAGTTAACCACCCAATTTGGGGAGCTAGATTTGTTAGTTTAGTTTCCTAATTAATGCAAACATTTAAGAGATGTCTTGCCTCTGATTGATATGAGCTGGGAAAGGAAAATCTGAGACCCAGGAAACAAAGGGGTACACTTGAAATTTGACAAAACATTTTTTTTTTTGAGGCTGTACACTGTTTCAGAAGCTGTGGCTTGCAGGAAATATCCTCCAGGGGCAGAGATCAAGCTTCTTGAGGACAAAAACCCTTAATCAGCAAGCCAGCTTTCAAATTGACATCACATTAGTAATGTCTAGTTCTGACTGTGGGGGTGTTTAGTAAGCTTTATTAGTTTGGTGAATCTTAATTGTTTTACATGTATATGTATATATCTGTGTGTGTGTGTGCGCGTGGGTGTGTGTACGTGCACATGTGCCTGCCTGTACATGTTTGTGTGTGCACGCATATATGTTGAGATAAATGAAAATTATAGGCCAGCAACAGAAAATTACATCCAGATCAAGGAATCCAATCTATTTGGTTTACGACCTGTTAACCACAGAGATCATAAATATCAATCACTCGAATATTTTAATCATCACTTCACACTCATAAAACATTCTTCTATATTTTGAATTAGGCAAGACTCTTACTATATAGTGTGTGCTTCTAGCAATGGGAATACCCTCTTGTGATGTCTGTTGTTCAGTACCAGAAGCTACTGGTACAGCTGTGATACCATTTTCAGCCATTATCATAAGAACTTGCTCTACTGTTGTGTTCACCGGTGCAGAGATTAACTGTCATGTCCCCATTTTGGCTGACATCGTTTGGCATGACGGATTTGCCTATCATCGACTCTCGTAGGCAAATGGTTTGGAGAGAGGGTCATTATGTTGATCATTTGATTGCATATTGCTGACAGAGCCTACATTCGGTAGAGACTACATCCAGTTTGGGCCTACATGCAGTTGTAGTGGAGCCTACATCCAAAGTGAGCCTACATCCAGTTTGAGCCTACATCCAGTTGTAGCAGAGCCTACGTTCAGTCGTAGTTGGGCCTACATTCAGTTATGAGACATTTGGGCCTACATTGTTATAATTTTGAGTTGAGAAATGTACTTTATTATTATAATGTTATTTTATTATAAAGTACATTATAATTGGATGTTTCTAGAAGTTCTAGCAACTTCTCAAGGAAAAGAATAAATAGACGGTTTGGACTTTCATTTGGACATGCTTGGATTTGGGATTTCTTCTACTTCTTCCATTGTGAAACAATTTGTAGCCTTGTGGTCTGCAAATACTATTCGATCTTTGGGAACGATCACTCCCCTAAGTTGGCATAATTGAGGTAGTGAAATATCTACTGAAGGGTTGCATGATTTGAGATGGTACTCAGCCATTTCATGTGGATTTCATTGAGGGTTTGATTTGAGAAGTGGTATTTGATGGAATAAGGGTTTGAATTCATCATTTGCATTGGTGAATCAATTGGGAAGAGATTGGAGATTATTCTGGTGCAATTTCAGTTCAGTCCAGACCAGGGCCTGGACTTACATTTTTGCTCATATCGCACATACCGGCTAGAGATAATTTTTACGCATTGGAGGGAACATTCATACACCCTAGGCGATCCCTTTCCATACATTTTCGGCAGCTTTCACATTGCACATAAATTAGTACAGGTGTCGTACTGTACGGCCTGTACCTGGGTCTATACGGCAGGTTGCAGAGGAGCAGTTGGGGGCAGATTTTGGAGGCAGTCTGTCATCCTGTCATCAGCATCGGTCTTCATCATTTTGGACAACATTAAGTACAGCATCTCCAGGTTCCATTATATCATTTTGTTGTCAATTGATGTGATAGAGTGCTCTGCTGTAACAGTCATATTAGTATTCAGAAATCAGTCTCTGTTATCATTGTAATTGTAATCGGTCATTGCTATATTGTAGTCGGATTGTTATAGTTGAGAGGGTGCATTGTAAGATCATTGCTTATGTGTGACTGTTCATACATTTCTTGTCATAATTCAGTGATTGTAAACAGTCTATAAAAATCTGTCATTTAATCAGACTTGTTATTATCATTGACATAGCAAGGAAAGAGCTTTGGCTGTCATAATATCATAGTGCATTGAATGGAGTAAAGGAACGCTTTGTATGATCATTATATCAGTCATGTATGCAGTCCATTATGTCCAGACATTGGTATATTGTAATCAGTTTGTAGTAATCATAATTTAGTGATATAGTGAGCCATTGCATTGTCTGGTTAGACAATAGCCTAATGTACTGAAATCTGAATTGCAAGTGGTAACAGTCCATCATACATAATCAGTAAACAGTCATCAAACAGTGATCAGATTTGGCATTGAAATTTATATTGTTGTCTAGTGTTGGTATCAGTCATACATTGCAATCAGAATTTGGAGAATATTTGTAGTAAGTCTTTACATTGCTTTGAGATTCATTGTTGCTCAATTGTATTACAATCCTATATTGGTATTGTTATCTCAATTGCTTTGATGCCCAAAAACAACAATCACATTGAAACACATCATTTCAAACCAAACAGTTCAGTGCATGCCAAGTGTTTGACAAATTGACTCGGTTCAGATTTGGGGGTTTTTAGTGATCCTATTGGTAAGGGTCATTACATTAACAAACCTTTGTTTTCCATAAGATCTCGTACATAGGTCTTTCCCAAAAGTACAGCCATCTACAATGTTCAAAGAACTGGAGTAAGTAATTTTCTTAGGCAGGAAAAAAAACATGAGCATTCATCTGCTATAACAAAATTATTGTTGAGTTTCCCACAAAAAAAATAGAAAAACCTTCAAGCAAAAATTGGCCAAAGCATATAAAAGATTCATTTTACTCTACATGAAATGTAGTAGAAAATCAGATCGTGTTTTTTTCTCTAAGACAAATGACTACTGTGAACAAATTAGATACACAAACCCATTCACAAAAGATATTGAACCCCTCTTATTTGTTCTTCATGCTGTTGACAGTCTTGAAGGAAAAAGTTCCTAACTTAAGACACCATTTTCTCACAAATGATCCTCCATTTTGATTTCAAATAAAAAGTACTCTTTATAGAGGTTTTAGTGTTTATAATTTAATACATACACATTAAGATATAAGAATTAAGATAAATTGATTCAATGGAATGAAAATCTGAGAGTGCTCTTCCTTGAAATTGTAAATGCACATGCAGTATTAAGGACTCTCTCCTTTTACCTATATCTACATTTTGCACTTGTAAATGCACAGGCAATACTTAAGGACAGTTCCCCTTCTCCATAGGCACATCCACAACAATATTATCAATAGAAAATGACAAGGATTACTGCAGAGGAGGACCGACACCAAACACATCTTAAATAACCTTTATTTACATTCTTCAATAGTTCTCACTGGGGTAAGTTTATTTCCTAACTTGAACTCGTCACTGCCATTTATCTTTAACATATGAAAGTCAAAACTACCTTAAATAAACAGCCAAAAGATATCTGGGTTAATCATAACCATTGGCCTAATTAGGTTTACAATTCATTATTTATGCCTCAAACTTGTCTCAAGGTGTAATATACCAAGCATAAAATTCTTCTTGATAAAGGGAAAACATAGTGATACATTTATGAACTGCAAAGAAAAATTATGTGATATCGTAATTCATTCATATGAGTAAAATTCATTCTTAATTTCATAAACACAACAATAAATGCTCATGAATTGGCATAAAGAAGTTAAAGGTAGATAATGTAGTTAACATATGATAATCTACAGTCTAGACACTGCAATAAACAGATTCAGTCAGTAGTATTATACTCCAGCCACCACAACAGATAGAGGTCAATTCTGAGAATGGATTATCTCTTCTATGCTTCAAGATCAACTTTGACTTAGGATTGTATTTCTAGAGGTATACCTTAGCAAGTATTGAAATCAAATCAAATGGACAAACAAAAATAGTGACAGCTAAAACCCAATTGCAGAGTTGGATCCAAATTCTATCACAAGCTCAAGTAAGAATAGCTATATTAACCTCTATATAGCCACGCATCCTGTACATGTACCTGTAAATATCAACAATTAAAATGGCCCAAGACTGTTTCATTTGTCATCTCTTACACAATGATAGGGTGCAAGCATGCACATTCAAGTTCCTGAGTTATACAATTTTGTCTTGCTCAGAGTATTTCCCTGATGTATGATAATGAATCCTATATAGCATGCTAATCCTAATCTAAAACTAAAGTTAACAAGAAATTAAAATCATAACAACAAAGAGGAAAAGAACTGAACATGGCATCAACAAAACGAGGTTTGCACATGGAAACCAATGATTAAATTTTAACGAAGAACATGCTTAATTAATAATAATCAATGATCCAAACTACAACCACCCATATATATTAAGAGAATGGTTATTACAACCATATGTAATATGTTAGGTTCTACCACACATGCACCAAACTCTAAATACATTTGTGCCAACAAATGTGATAGAAGAAAATATCTAACTACGATTAGGGTATTTCCAAGAATCGTTAAAAAAAATCATCGCAACATTCGTCATAGAAGAAATGTACATAATCAAACCTTGCTACACTATTACGAAGCGTAGCTTTTAATTTACAGTTACAACAATTCAACATTTGAAACCCTAGAGAAGTCTACAAACAAAATTGGAACCAAAATTGATTCAACAACCAACCCTTGGAATGAACTCAGCATATATAGATCCATTGTTCAAACATACTGCACAATGGAGCCTCGTCATGATGAAAATGGTGAAGGTATGCAAAAACCAATTATCCTCTGCATTGCTGTCCATGCATCACAATTCACAACTAAACTGTGTGAAAAACACCTGAAAGTATTTGAAATGCTGCAAACAACAAGGAAGAATGCATAACAGATTTGCATAATTAAATTAAATTGGTGACACCTCAGGATCTGGAGTTCACAGTCTACCCAAATCCGCAAAATCTTCTAGTGAAACCCTAGTCATAATAATAAATTAGGATACAAGCAATGCCATTTGCTTTCACATTAAATCCACACCCTTTTGAATAAAAAATGATTTTTTGGCACTTATCATTCCCTTATAATTGTTGCAAATCTTTATCAATTCATCTAATGGCTTTTTGGACCATCAATGGGGTAGGTACAAGTTGGTGTAAAAAAGTGTAGGAGTTTTGAACTTCAAAGCTCAAGGGTGAGAAATACTTCATACTACAGGAGGATGAAAAAGAATGGAAGTCCCAATGAGTGACTTTGAAAAGGACGAGTAATGGAGAATGTTGGATATCAAGGGTGGGAAAAAATTCATATTGGGAAGGCATGATAGGATAGGAAAGTCCGACATACAAAGGAACAAAGAGAAGTGAGGAAAGCATGCCTAGCAAGGAACTCCAACAGCTAGCACAAACTTAAACATTTCAACTTATAACAAATACTTAAACATTGGTTAAAAATTTTGGTACTTGCAACACAAAATAAGTGTTAGTATCAAGCAATACTGAGAGGGGGGGGGGGGTGAATCAGTATTGCAGCATTTTTGTTACTTCTATACCAAGTTAAACTTAACCAAACAATCATTGAAATAAGAAGAACGCGTGCATAAAGTAAATAGCTCATAACACCATGATTTGTTCTCAAGGAAACCCCGGCTAAGGGAAAACCCCAATGGGGCTGATACCCACAAATGATGCACTAGAAGTATTGTGTCCCTGTTAGGAGACCTTGCCCTGTTAGAGGCAGATTATTACAATAGTACAAGTCCTTGTTAGAGGACAAACCCTATTAGGAATCTATAACCCTGTTAGGGATGAATACAAAATGGATACTACTGCTCTTACAAAGGACTCTATGCCCTATTATGCCAAAGAAGTTACATTGATAGCTCGCAACATTCTCTGCATTATTCTAACATCCCAATGCATCCAGACCCACACTCACAACTTTGCATCTCAAAGCATCTATACTCGATCTCATAATCTTTCCAATCGGCTCATAAATACATCACAAAACATGTCCAACACATAATCAAATAGAAAGTACATAGTCGGCGACCATACATCCACAAGGATAGGGTAGGACCCAAAGAAAATCCAAGGTGTCACCTCTGTATTCCACACATTACTCCCTTAAGCATCGTGACCACTCATTTGCCCTTTTTCACTGTTGTACAGTCTACGCATACCCAGACCATGTTGTAACTCTCTCCATTCAAACCCAAAATACATGTGACCTTAACTGAAGGTCTATTACTAAGTCACAAGGTTCGAGTTCGAGTTCGAGTTCGGCGACAATGAAATTCGGATGAAGTTCGATAGAGGTAAAATGTTGGGAAAAAATTCGACATTAAATTCGCCTAATATATATTTGAATTTTTAAAATATATAAATAATAAATCCATTAAGTTGTCAAAATTATTTAACAGTACTAAATTTAAAATTATATTATATTATAAAATAAACTAGTCAAATGTATAATTTATTAAAATAAAATAATATTATGTTAATTTAAAATTCATATAAATATAAATATTATTTTCAGTTATTAAATTAAAATAAATTTAGAAATAATATTAAGATAAATATATTCAACTTTTTAATTTTAATTTGTCAATAGATAATATGTTAAATTTTATAAAAAGAGGTACTAGATATGTTAAATTTTATAAAAGAGGTACTAGATATTTTAATTTGTCAATAGATAATATGTTAAATGTTAAATTTTATAATATGTTAATTTGTCGCAATATTCAAACGGACTTTCATTTCCGTCATATGGAAAGATATGCAAAGAGCGATGGACTTTTCCATCGAAGGCGGGAAGAATCTGTTACGGGCACAATAAAGTTTTCTATTATGCGTGTTCCTACTGCGTCAAATTGGGAGAGCTGCGGAAAACTGTATCTCCAAAGTTTGTTGCGGCTAAATTGTATCTCCAAAGTTTGTTGCGGCTAAACTGAAACCCTACGCTATGTCTATATTTCTAGCTCTCGAATGGGCTTAGATACTTCATCAAATGCAATTCGCAATGGATTTTTGGTGATTCCTGAAGATGAAAAACACAAAAATCTTGATCCGTACGAATTTAAGGTCGAACTTGACAATTTTTTAAAATTTTATAAGAGTTCGCTGAATTTTGAACTTCATACACAAAGTTCAGCGAACCCTGTGACACAGGTCTATTACATCCCATAATACATTCCTCTAAGCTCGCATGACTTAATTCCTCATATACTGTGCTTGCAAGGCAAAATTGTACGACTATACCCTGTCAACTGCTTTTTGGACTTAGTCATTTTTCCAGTGCGAACATCCAAAACTAAATTGTACTCCAAGCGATCATGCCAATAAGTAGTGTTGCCATAAATGACAACATCTATGCCATACTCATATGCCCACTTGCCAACAATAAGAACATGGAGAAAATAGTGAATGACACATGCAATTTCAACCAAGGGATACCCATGTAAAAATTCTCAGATTGGTAAAAAATGAGGGCCAAGCATAGTCAAAGCACAGAAAAGTGGAGGGGGACTTGAGCAAAATTTAGAGCTGAGATTTAAGTCACAACAACAAGCGACCACAGACAATTCCACTGCTACAGGTGGCACCTTTTATATGGCCATAGAAATTCCAAATGACATATTTTATCTACAATATGTTGTGAGGATTTGAGCATTATTGATGATGAAATTTGAGAATATTTCCTGATTCTAATTGTTTCAATCTAGGGAATGTATCGATGTCGTATACTATAGCATTTTCAGGCCATCTTTTTCCCTTTCTTGTCATATTGTTGCCTCATATTCACATTGAGCTGCTTGCACATTTCAAGGATGAATATCAATCAAACATGAAACCCAAAGTGGTCCATATAGAGTAGAAAGAGGTTAAAGAGAAGTTTAAACAAATATTAGTATTTTTTCTAGCCATACTATCCTCTAATCAATCTGCATTGCCTTCATCATACCTATTGTCATGTTCCCAAATTGAGAATGCATTCCTTAAAGGTCATTTGCAGGTCACAATTAGCTTGGAAGTTGGCATACCAATATTGAAAAGATGTCGGCTGCTTTCTTTTGTGGCTGCAATTACCTTCTTGCCGTTCCAATTTCCTTGGTGGTCCAGACAGCTATATCAGACCTAATCTCCTCTTTATGATTGAGGATCCCTTTGGTTCACTTCAACAATCAGGAGCTGCAATAGGGTGCCCTGACCCTCAACCCTAGGCCCAAGGTCAGGACCTTATACTCCTTGGCTTCTTGTGGTCCTTATCAATGGTCCTAACCATCATCATGAGGTGGCCTCGTGGTCCTTAACCATCTTTACAAGATACCATACCTGATAAGGAATCTTTCATCATTCCCCCTCCTTGCACTCCCTCCCTTCCCTCAACATGATCAATAAATGTACGGATATTCAGATTCAAGCATATTATATGTATATATATAACCAATATTACTTCTTCATACCATAGTAATTAAGGGATTATAAATAAGTCATCCTACTGCATTCACGATTGCTTCTACTGTAGGTTTGATTGTCTCTGCTGTATGTTTGCTTCTTCTGTAGGTTTGACTGTCTCTTCTGTATATGTATATCCCTCTGCTGGTGTTTGATAGTATTCTTGAAATGAGTCCTTCCAGACATTGCCTCCAGTCTTACTTGAACCTGCTATAAGTCTAACCTTTTATATTGCTCTCAGTTTAGCTTATAGGCCTGCTAAAAATCACTTTTTACGTCTGCTCATACCCTTCCTTAAGAATTGCTCACAAGCCTTCTTGATCCCACACAGTCTGATTTTTCATAACCTCGGATCTGCTTTTTCATAACATCAGATCTCTTGAAGTTTTCGAAATCACTCTCCTCTTATCCAGGAGGTTCAGAATCTTTCAAAGATGAAACAGATAATGCAGTGGGTGATTATAGCCGCAATAGCATTTTCCCATATGTGATAGGGAAACACTGAGAATTTCTTCCAGACCATTTAAGTTTTTATTTGTATTTTTTCTCTCTTATTTGAGCTTTTTTTATTGCCACTATCTGGCTGTTGTAAGGGGGCCGGAAGCTGTGATTTTGGATTTCTTTATTTCAGGCAAATAAAGCTACATTTAATTCTTCTTTATTCTTTTTACTTTTCCCTATTTCGGACTTTTTTTTATCGCCTGGCTGTTAAAAGTGGGTGATGTTTTGGAGGGGAAGCTGTGATTTTCATTTTTATTATTTAAGGCAAATAAAGCTTCATTTGATTTTTTTATATTTATTTTTTACTTCCTACTTAGGACTTTTTTCTATTGCCACTTTTTGGCTGTTGTAAGTGGGTGATATTTTGGGGATAACTGTGGTTTTGGTTCGCGAGGTGAGCACAGGAGCAGCTGAAGGACGAGTTTTATAATTGGATTAAGGGAATGAATCTCTGTTCTCTGTCTTTTGTTTTTTCAAAGATAAATGGAAAATACAGGTTGTAGATTTCTGTTGTTTTGGCTATTTTCTATGTTACCCTGAGTTTTCCGGACAGGGGATGGGGATACAGGTTTCTAGGATGTTTTTTTTTCCAGAGTAGGGGGACGGCTATATATAAGGAAATCTGAAATTTCAAATATATTTATGAATTATATAACATTGTAACATTCATCATAGCAACATAAAACATTTATAAATCTAAAATCAATGATCATTCATTAAATCGTCATAAAAAACAGCATCAAATGAATCAAATTGAATCATCATAGAATAAGAACATAGGATAGCATCAAATGAATCAAATGAGAGTTCAAATTTCAATTTCATACATTCATAGATATAATTCATTAAAACCTAAGTTACCAGGTTCGCCCCTCCGGACCAGCCCAGGTATGAACTGGTCCGTGGTCTGGGTCCGGTTAGCCTGTGGGTCGAGGCAGGGTTTGAAAATCCGGGCCCAGTTCGAACTTCTAGCCCGAACAAACGAACCCAGGCGGACCAGGTCCAAAAAAATCGAACCCCAAGCGAACTGCGCCAAACTTTGGGCCGTGGACGCAACTTAAGTGACAAATTTTGCAAAACTTTATATTTTTTTGACATCCGGAACCCTAAAAGGTGGTTATGAAAGGCTATTTTTTGAAGATTTTGACGCCAATACTATTGTTGCTGCTGCTGATCCCATTGGCCTTAGCTCTATTGCTGAGTCAACTAATGTTGAAGAAGAAGATGAAGATGAAGATTAATACATTTTTAATTCATTAGTTGAACTTGAAACAATGATACTTGAACTTGATGTTATGATTTAGTTTTAATGTTTTCAATCTTTGATGTTGAACTTGGAAGTATATGATGGTATGATCACGATTCATGATGTTATGATTATAAGTTTATGGTGTTTTTGTTGTTTAAATGTTGTTTTTATGATACTATGTGACATTCTAATTTTAACTCATGCTTCTAGGCTTCATAAATATGTATATATATTTTTTTTTTTAAGTTTTACATGTTTTTTCGAACCCGAAACCAAACCCCTTTTCAAAATTTTGTCAAACTTGCGAACCGGTTCTTCGTACCCGAACTTGGAACCGAACTCGAACCAGTAACTTAGATTAAAACAATGAAAAGAATCATATCATATATCAAAATGTCCAAAGACTACAAGTTTCAACAAAATCAAAAGTTAAAGACTTAAAGTATCATATCATAAATCGAGATTCAATTATCATTGCATTAATGTATCATATAATGTCAGAAGACTCAGTCTCAAACTTCAAAGTCAAAATGAAAACAAAGATAGTATGTTGCTGCCCCTAAGATTTGGTCTGAGAATACTAAATATTGCTCAATTTTACACTCTCAATCTACAGATTTTCACCGAAGGCTTCTAGAATTCACAGGTACCCCTGTTCACATTCTAACTCTGTTCACATTCAGATTTTCACCGAAGGCTTCTAGATTATTCGCTCGAGCATAACTCTATTCGCTCGAGCCAATCCATATGCAACTTGTACGGAATACATGATTCGATATTTCTGATCATATGTTTAAGATTTGATATTAGTAATATGTTGTCCTCAATTTTGACATCACAAAATTGAGGCAACCCTACGCAATTTTTCTCATGGATTCGTAGATGTATCCTCTATGTTTTAACGCATTGATAAGGTGTCATGAAAGCAATTCATCATCCTTGAATTGTATTTTATGTATTGTTATTCATGCGTTCTCTTTGAAGGTTTCCGTCAAGTTAAATCCCCTAAATGCTTGTCAAAATGAGTTTTTCTTCTCTGACTGCAAGTGCTTTATTTTTGGTAATCTTCACGTCCTTTCTTCATTTTTCCCTTTATTGTAAGTAGTTTTTAATCTTGTTTTTCCTTTGAGTCGATGCTCCTTTGAATTCCGCTCGTTTTGAGCTAACTTAGACCTCCATCGGAGCTCTCTAGCTCAAGTTATAGGGTAAAAGGTGGGGTTTTACAGGGCAACTGCATATTTTATTAAAATCCTCTTAAAAGTGGACTTTTTGATGGCAATTGCACGTATTAAAATTATTCTTAAATTTTAAATTGGATTTTATCATCCATTTTAAAATTTCAACTCATTCCAAGTTGATTTGATCATAGTTTTTAATGTTTTAATAAAATCAAGCTTTTTAAAGTCTATTTTTATGTTACTTTATTAAAAACTATGGTTATTAGTTTAATTTTAATTACATGAGATGTTTTTAAGTGCAAAAGTGGGTTTTTTATTATTAATTGCATACATCCATATGCATAAAACTCATTAAAACCCACTGCCAAGTCTTAAGAAGTAAGTTAGTGGAGTTTTCATATGCAATTACATATTTTAAATAAGATTTGTTATTTAATTTATGGTAAGTGGAGAATTCGAATTCATTTACACATCCAAAGTTTGATAACATGTGTTTTTTCCTCTCAAAAGCACGTTATTATTCTTTGGTGGACTTTTTAAACTTAAAAACATATGTTTTCTCTTTTTAAGAGCATGTTATTATGTTTTTACTGTGACTTACTTGTTAAGTTATGTTTTTGGGTCTTTTAAGATGTGTTTCTCATCTTTTAAAACCCGTCTTTAAAAATACCAATGCAAAGTGGCATTTTTTAAAGAGATAACATATGTTATTTGCTTCTTAAAACACGTTTTTTCCCAAGGCATGCAAAGTGGCGAATTTGAGAGAGATGACATATGTTTTAAATAACATATGTTATTTGCTCTTAAAAGCACGTTTTATCTCACTTCAATATTAAGTGGCAATTTTGTATGCCATAACATATGTTTTATAACATATGTAAACCATTCCCAAAAGTCCGTTTTGAAACATTGCTTACTAAGTGTCGAATTTTTGTCATAAGACATATGCTATGTGTTCTTAAAAACCCATTTTTATGCAACCAAGTGGTGGGTGGCGATTTTGGAGAGAAAGACGTGTTTTTGCCTTCTAAAAACACATATTTACTTTATCCCTATGCAAGTGGCGATTTTTAACATGAAAACACATGTTTTTTACTTCTAAAAACCCATTTTTGGGGGGTGTTTTTGGAAAAAACGGGATTTTGAGGCAAGAAATCACTTGGAAAATGGTTAAAACTGAACCGTTTTTGCTTTTTTTTGGGTCGATTTTGCACTAAATTTTCCAAGGATCATTCTTGGATCATCAAAATTGCATTTTAGAAAGTGTTTTGCTCTCAAAACAGCCCATTTAGGGCATGTTTTTGGGCGTTTTTGCTCAAAAACAGCCCTTTTTTTGCCATTTTTCTTCATCAAAATCAAATCTTTTTCTTCTAAGATGAGTTCTTGGACATTACCTTTCATTTTCAGCTTGTTTATCATCATTTCTAAGCTATTTTTGATGCCCTAAGTGCCGTTTTTTATTACCAATGCATGTGCATTGGAAATGGTCAAAACGGTTGCTATTTCCATGCATTTAATCTCTCTTGTCTTCCCACTTGGCTTTGATTCAAGAGGGATTTGGATGTTATCAAACTTTGGATGTGTAAATGAACATTTGTTATTTAATCTCTCTTGTCTTCCCACTTGGCTTTGATTCAAGAGGGATTTGGATGTTATCAAACTTTGGATGTGTAAATGAAGATTTGTTATTTAATCTCTCTTGTCTTCCCACTTGGCTCTTGAAACAAACATAACATGTAAATCTGAAATAGAAATGAAAACTTACATGTTAATCAAAAACCAAAACATGAACTTGGAAAGAATTGGGGAAAAACTTAAGGAAAAATTACTTCAACTCTCAAGAAGAAATTTTTCCAAATCTTGGGCAAAATTTGAAATGAATCCAAGGCATTTTCGGATTTAGGAAAGATGGGATTTAAAAACTATATATAAATCTCTTTGCTTTGATTCAAGAGGGATTTGGATTCAATTGTGCAGACTTTGAGCTACCTGTTGTATTCAGAGCCAATTTGAACTTTTGAAGACTTTGTGTTGCAGAAGGACAAATTGTGATAGATAGTAGTGGCTGCAATTACTTAGAGCTGAAGACTTTAGGCTTCAGTTGTAAATGTTTTTATTAAATTTGAGAGTATCCAGTAAGAGACTTTGTGCCTTACTAGTTATTCTGCTTGAATCCGCACGAGACAAGCGCAGGAGACTTTGGGTTCCTGTTTTTGTTTCACAAAATATAAAAAGAAAGCTACTGCCCCTAGTATTGTTCTTATGTCAATTCCAGGGTCACTAGTATTATCGTAGCAATAAGGCACTTTTTGTTAAGTTAGAAAGTAGTAGTTGTACGCAAATCATTCCTGAAAAAAGAAGAATTGATTGAGAGAACCACCCTTTTTGTAATTTTAGTTAAGTTCCTGTTGAAGCCACCTACAGTAAGAAGGGAGCCTCCCCTATTGCTGAGAGGAGAGAGAAATCTCATGAGACGTTGCCTAAAGTTACAATTTTGTAAGGTGTAGTCTTAGCGGCTTACAAAATTTTTAGCCAACATAATAACATTTTTTAACACTTAGGGTTGCCTTTAGGTGTGGGGCCCACACAAAGATATTTTATAAAATTTGCAAATATTTTATAAAATTCTCTTACTTTTTGCCCCCTGCTGCCGGAAACGGCCATCAATCCCCGAGACTATTAGGGGACAACTTGGCCATCCCCAGCCATCCCCAGCCATCCCCAGGATGGTCAAAGGTTTCCAAAACCTCTGTTGACCGTCCCTGAGTTTTTCAGACAGCTTCCAAAAATTTTGCTTCATTGGGGATGGCTTGGAAATGTTTCTAGACGTCCTCCCATCCCCAAAACCGTTTCCATTTCCGAAATGGGTGCGTTTAGGGTGGAAACACGTTTTCAAATAACACTAGTAATTTTCTCTGTGTTTTGTGGCTGCACAGATTTATTGAATTCCCTTCTAGTCTTACTTGCAGGTGCAAGGTGTTATATCCATCAAAGATAAAATCCAAATTACTTCTTAAAAAAATGTGGCACAATCAATACACCTACTGAACACTAGAGGCTATAGATGGTAGCCAGCAACCTTGCACCCTTTGTGGATAGTCCATCCTACCTTTGCTAGTACCTAATATAAATTAAACCAAAGGAAGCTCCAATCCTACTCATCTTATCTCGATTGATTTCCTTAGATTTTAAAATTTGCTGAACAATTTTAAACATGGGAGGAAATGGTTGAGCGCCAACAAACTCACACCCTACCCACGTAGTATATCCTAACCTTTTGCTAAAACCGACTATAAATACAACCAGAAGGAGCTCCAATTATATCAATATTCTCTCGATTGGTTGTCTTGAAATCTTATAGCAAAAATGTCAAATAAATCTTGCAATTTTATTTAAAAATTAGACACTCAGTGAAACAATCTTCTAAACAAACAACCCCATCTTGATAGGTCTTTCAAACAATCTAGCCTCAAGAACGCCAAAAGTGATTGATCTGAGCTTATATCAGAGCTTGAGACTAAGCAACTCAGTTCAAAGCGATCGCAATCCTAAGCTTAGTCTATGCACACCTGTCTTGATAATGGTCAGTGAGATACAGAAAGAGGAATGGAAGGCCAAGGGTAATAACTAACCCTTGCCCTATTAGATAGCCCGGCCCAGTTATATATCTCAATAATCCATGATCCTTGGATGCTTGATCCATTCATTCAGATCTCCCTTATATAACTTCCTTTCATTAAGATTTGTGACTCTTCAATCAATTAAGAGTTGTCTCTTCATTATAATCGCACCTTTAAGATTCTTTTGATAATGCTAATGATTATTTTTCCTTTCTAATCGCTTCTTTAGTGAATAATAATAATCACTGACGTCCCTAACTATCAACGTTTATTAGTGAGTTGCTGACAGTGGCGAAGGCTTCATTGATTTTGCCTTCAATATCTTTTTTTCGTATCGCTGGGAGACTCAACTGCTCCCTTACATCAAAACATAGTATCATCCTTTACGTAGCCACTGAGATGTTACGAGTCAGACCACTCCTTATTCATTATGTCAAATTGGGGACCATGACACCTCTAAAGCCTTCAAAATTGACTTCATATAATTTCTTCGGCAATTTTAAAACAAAAACTTAAATATCTTCAAAACTGTACATGTTCTTCTAACAAAAATTTACTGGCATGCTTATCTAGCCTATCTGAACCTTTGGAGAAAGTTTAGGAAATATTTGTGCTGAAATGTAAACTTACTATAAATAATAGCCATATGTAAATGCAAGGTTGGAACACATTTTTCTAACATGTCTTTCATGTATCCAGCCTCAAGAAGGCTTCTAACAGTGCAGTAGGAGTCCTTGTAGGCACAGTTTAAAGAGTAGTGTAAAAAAAGTCAAACTTTTATCATTTCTACATCACACAAGAAGAGCTACAACAATCAAGTGAAGATAAGGACCTTTCCCAGCGCATAAGAACAAATGATTGACCCAGCAACCAAGGAAAACACTTCGCATTTTGCCTTCAAAGCATCATCCTAAATGCTAGGAAGCAGTTAGAAAAGGCTTTAAAATCAACACCTAGAGGGAGGTTTAACGAGGGTTCTTTGCAAGTTTTGCTTAGTATTGTGACCGTTGTAAGTCCTTTCTAGCAAGTATTGTATTGTAATTCTGAAAATCAGTCTAGTAACCGAAAATAAACATTGTAAAATCTCATATCTGAGCAATATCAACTTTTCTCCAGACTTGTACAGCTGTAAGAGCTTCAATTTTTCAATAAAATTTCAGATAATTGCCTCCAAATCATTTTTTTCTTTGTGTGCAAACTCATGTTGAATGTATACATTTTTTCTTTGTGTGTAAACTCAGGTTGAATGTATACATTTCTGTAACCTTGGCAAATCCTTAAGTAGATGTCTTGCTTGCAGCGTCTTAGGATAAGAAAATAAACTCATTTATGCAGGCTGCTTGTTGTGTAGAGAGTGAAATCAACTTCAGTTGTGAAAATTACCTTCTTAAATTTGAGAAAATTCAATACCTTCATGCAAAACACTGATGTGCGAATCAATGTAAGATTCAAGTTGTGCAAAATACTCTCTAAACAGCTCAAAGATTGTATGTCAAAACACTTAGTGCTGGCCACAAATATCAAATTTGGTGCATCACCTAGGTAGTTACATGCAAGTTTTCAAAGTATTTCTTACTCTTTTCTCAGCAAAACATTAGAATAGGTTAGTTTTAAGAGATTCCAAGGGAGCCAGCCCTTTTTGGAGGTTCATTCTCATTATAAGTGACCCACAACCTGAGAGTGATCCAATGTCTCACAAGGTTGCTGACTTAATAGTTCAGTAAAGGGTGCAAGTTTTGTGATAACAGCAAGTAAGGTTGCTGATTTGTTCTTTAACGAGATTGTCTGCTTGCATGTGCTGCCCAAGTCTATTCCTAGTAATCGAGTTACAAAGTTTTTGAGTCACTTTTGGAGGACCGTATGGAGAAAATTTGATAGTAAAGCTACAATATAGTTCAGCTTACCACCCTCAAACGAATGGCCACACAAAAGAGGTAAATAGAAGTTTGGTAATTTGCTTTGATTCTTAGTTGGGGAGAATCCTAGACAATGGGATCTAGTTTTGGCACAACCTGAATTTGCTTAAATTTTAAAATTGGCTGAACAATTTTAAACATGGGAGGAAATGGTTGAGCGCCAGCAACCTCATAACCTGCCCACATAGTCCATTCTTACCTTTTGCTAAAACCAATTATAAATCCAACTAGAAGGAACTCCGATTCTTTCCGTGAGCAGTATGAGAAGAAAGAATGTGTATTTTATGTAGCAAAGGGGTTATTGAAACGGAATGGTTTTTGAATGTGCTGTTTTCTTTCTGGGATATTCGTGAACATTCGTGAACAACTCGAAGGAGGGCTGTCTAAACCAACTTTTTTGACGAAGGGCTACTTCTTTTTGACGAAGCAAGGTTGTACAAAACCACTGGTTTTCTGATAAAGATTCATAATAACAGGGCTGACATTAAAAAGAACATGAAAATGATCTAGGTTTTGATGCTGGGTCCCTTAGACTGTTGATCTCAGGACGTCATGAAAATTCCTCCATTCATTTATCCATATTCTCTTATCCATATTCTCTTGATTGCTTGTCTTCACATCTTATATCGAAACAATCAAATAAGGCTTGCAATTTTATTTAAAAATTATACACTCGGTGGAACAATCTTCTAAACAAACAAACCCATCTTGATAGGTCTTTCAGATAATCTAACCTCAAGGACGTCAAAAGTGATTTGATCTGAGCTTATATAAGAGCTCAAGACTAGCTCAAGACTAAGCAACTTAGTTCAAAGCCACTACAAGCCTAAGCTAAGTCTACGCACACCCGTCTCCATTGTGGTAAATGAGATACAGAAAGAGTAATGGAAGGCCAAGGGTTAACTAACCCTTGCCCCTTTAGAACTAAAAATGATAGCCCGGTGCAGGTATACATCTCAAAATATGGGCACGGCCCACAATCTTATTTCAAAAGCTGAGCACCACCCAAATGAACATTTCAAAATTCGAGCAGCAACCTCAATCATATTATAAAATTGGAGCACCATCCACATGCATAGTTCAAAGATTTTAAATCAGCAACAGTCATATTTCAAATATTTGAGCTCCATGCATCCGTATTTCAAAACTTAATTACCATGTGTGGCAATTGGATTTGGCAATCAATGGCGAGCAAAGTTGATATCATACCTTGTTGTTGTGCCGGCTTCAAGTAGAGTAGAAAAGAAAAGCTCAAGACAATGTGTTGGACAGATATGACTGTTTTCGGACAGGTATAAAGAGGCGAATGTCCAAGAAGCTTCGTCATTTTACCACAACTTGACGCGTAGCCACAAACCAGCTGCGGCAAAGTGGCAGAATTTGGTAGCACCGACTTGGAAAACCAGAGTGTTTATATTACCAAATATTTAGTTAAAGCCAAATGTTATCTGAATGTTTCCAATTTTCTTTGATCTTATCTTTTCCTTCCCTGAAAATTTTAAATTATGAAACATTGCGCAGTGTAGTGGGATTTTAAAAATGAGGGCGCGAGATTATTTGATTCCTGTTAAAATCACTTCCAGATGCCATTTCCGTTCTTTTTATGTCCAAGCACAAATGCAAATATTTACTTAAGACTTCATCACAAATTGGAAGTTGGAAAGTTATTTCGAGAATTTTTGGTCAAGATTTATAATAGGAAAGGGGATATTTTAAAAAAAGTTTGAAGAGTATTTAAGATGTGGTTTTGGTTTTTTAGGCTATTTGATCTCATGGCCGTGGTTAAAATATTTCTTTCTTTTTATTTCATTTCAACAAATCTTGTACTCTCGTTATGCTTTTTGAGAGTTAATAAAACTAGCATGAAATTGAATGCAATTTTTAATTGGTGGTTAATTTTTATTGTTTGAATCGGTTAATTTCAACAAATTTTGTACTCTCCTTATGCTTTTTGAGAGTTAATAAAACTAGCATGAAATTAAAGGCAATGGATAGTGCTTCACGACTTTTTGTGAATTAATAATTTGGATTGTATTGAGCAATCATCATCACCAAGAGGAAGAGTATAGATTTGGATAGCAAATCAAGTATTGAGAGAGGGGGTCAAAACACAAGTAGGTATGTGGTGGAAGGAGAGGACAAAAACAAATAATAAAGAAATAGATAAGATAAAATAGTTAGAGATAGGAAGGCTAATAAATAATGTTTGAAATATAATAAATCAATAAAAAGTAATATATTTATTTGATAATATATATCAAATCTATATTCTTCATCTTAATGATGATGGTGGTGGATAATGAATTGTTGAGTGGAGTGTCATTGTATGTTTATCAAGAGCAGTGTACATATTATTTCAATAGTGGAAAACCCATGCCTACTATATTTATTAATTTGAAATATTGATAATACAATTTTCTTGTGTTGTGATTGGTTCTTTTTTAATATTTTTATAGTTTTAAGATATAAAAAGTAGTTAGAGATAGGAAGGCTAATAAATAATGTTTGAAATATAATAAATCAATAAAAAGTAATATATCTATTTGATAATATATATCAAATCCATACTCTTCATCTTAATGATGATGGTGGTGGATAATGAATTGTTGAGTGGAGTGTCATTGTATGTTTATCAAGAGCAGTGTACATATTATTTCAATAGTGGAAAACCCGTGCCTATTATATTATGGTATTTTAAGTCGTAAGTTTATTAATTTGAAATACTGATAATACAATTTTCTTGTGTTGTGGTTGGTTCTTTTTTAATATTTTTATAGTTTTAAGATATAAAAAGATATTTTTTATTATATCTAAATTTACAAAAAATAGTATTAAAGATGATACATTTTCTAGTATATAATAATGTTTTAAACATTTTTTGGACACAATTTTATGTTTGTAACTTTCTATGATTTTATGTTTCTACAATCATACCCTGATATATCTCCCATGCATACAAAACATAAGTATTCATAAGTATTTCCAATGGTAATAATATCATTTAAAGAAACATTAATGTCACTTTTAGTTTATGAGGCTAATCACTTGATTTTAGACATAGTTCAAGTGGTGAAGCTAAGAGACACTCTCCCTTAAGTATTTTGATTCCAATTACATAGGGCTTGATAATGTTATATTCCCAAGTTATCCAAACCATAATATAAGGCATGAGTTTTTAAGAATGGCTTGTAATATAGTTAAATGGGCATTAATGCTTGTTAACTAGAATGCTTATTATGAATATAAAGGGATCTCTTAAATATCAAAAGAGGTATGACTCACTATTAGAGATTGGAAATGTATAGGTTTTTAATTATTTTTTAATATTTTAAAGTCTATGGTACGAAAAGGAGCTCATTCAAAAGAAGTGGGAAAAAAATGAAGAAACATGTAAGGTTGCTTACTTCCCTTGAATGAATTAGATCCATCATTTTTTAGTGAGAGAACTTACTATAGAAATAAAAAGATTTTAGTCTTGAAATATTTGTTTTCAACCTAGCCATATGCACAACATTCAAAGTTTGTATCAAATAGTGAACTTCTATCAATTGTATTTACATCTTAATTTACTATTAAGTATATTTTGACTTGTTCTATAATTTTTTGATGATTTTAATTTCTAGACTCAATTCTAAGGGATGACATGGTACATCTAGATCTAGAGATCAAGTTGATCCATGTAAAGATACAAGCATGTGATTAAACTAGGGATAATTAAGGACCAGCTAACAATATTTGACCATGTCTTTTATACTCTCAAGAGGGTGATCATAGTAACAATCTTGAAGATTGTTATGGATTTTTTAGGGGGGTTGCTATAAAGATATAACCAAGTCTAACAAGCATAGCACATAAGGCCTATGCATTGTCACTAACATATAATGTGATGATTTTATACAAATTTGTAGCTAAAGACCTTAAATTTATATACATTTGACGAATTCACAATTGTGCTAGCAAAGGATTGTCCAACATTTATAGCCATGATCCTTTGTACCTTAAAAATATTTGTAAATCCATAATTTACAAAAATTAATTTTTCCTCATTCAAATTAGCAAATGATTGATGAATGTATCAACATTTAGGCCCTCCCTTTGCACACTTAAACACCATCAACACAAGCACACATATAACTTCTATATATGTTTCCCATTGGTGATTTGCACTATTAAATTAATAATAGTTATTAATGATAATTGTCTAATCTTATAAAAATGAAAGTCAAATAAAATTTGCTAAAGCACCATGCTTGGCTCTATCGTGCAATTAATCAAGATAAATGCTAATTTTATAATAACAAAAGTTAAATAAAAGTTCACTAAGGGCCTTTGGGTGTTGGAATTGAGAAATTCAAATACCAAAATTCCCAAATTCACAGTTTGTTTTTAAAAAATGAACATAGAACTAGATTTTCCAAATTCTAATTTGGCCCAAAATGAGCATATGAATCTTCCACCTCAAAAGGTGGAATTAGAAAACCAATTCCAATTCCACTTTTTGATAAATCAGATTTTATAAACTTTTCAAGTCCATTTGCTCATGTTAATCAAATTTTATAACCTTTCGGGTCCGTTTTCTCATGTTTTCCCTTGTGCGGAGGTCCACATATTGTATTTTCTCTTATTTGCAGTTTTGTTTATAGCAGCAAGTTTTAGACTTTTCTGGAATCCCCTCTGTTCGTCGAAGTGCCTAGGGTTTGCTGGAGTTGAATCTATGGACTCATAAAATAAATTTAAAAAACTTATTCCAATTCCAATTCTAGGAACCAAACGTAGAAAATGCATCTTCTCACTCATTTTCCAGGTGAACCAAACAGTTCCAGCCATATTCCAAAATACATTTTTTGGATTTAAAACTTCCTGAATTGGCTAATTCCAATACTACACAATTCCAACATTTTGTAATTCTAGCAACCAAACGGACCCTAAAGCAATATTCTTGGTTCTATGCTTAATCATTATTTTAGGAAGCTCCAATATATTTGACTCTATCTTGTAGAGCTTGGATCCTCAAATATATTTGCCCTTAACAATATAATTTATTATTAGATACCCATTCACAAACCAAATACTCCACATATAACCAAAAGATCTATTGCATTACTTAAATGATGCTTACTTGACATGTGTATGAATGCACCAAATTTAAATCTAAAAGTTTAAATGAGTTCCTTTTAATATTCAACTAACAATAGGGACAACAATAGGGACAACATGTAACACAGGGGGAAAGTATCTCATATTGATTCCTTAAGCAAAAACTAAAAATGTAACTATAATAAAATAAATTAGTAAATTTAAATGACATAATTACAACTCTCCAAGATTTTCTAAAGTGGTTTCTTAATGGTTAAGTGGTTACATTGTTAATGGTGCAACCATGTTTCAAATCCCCACAAGGCTCACATGGCATTCATGTCAGGGTTGAGTTATCTAGGTGGGTGTGTGGTTCATGACAATAAAAAGGAGGAAAGATGTGTGATAGGGGACGTGAAGAAGATGTGGGAGAGGAGAGAGGAGGATGAGGAGACAAGGAGAGTAAGGAAAAGGAGGATGGAGATGGAAGTTAGGGAGGTGTTAATTGCTCAACCTATTCTTGGGGATAGGGTTTCTCATTGTGGACCCACTTGTTCAAAGCTCTAGTCAAAAGCAATCACTAGTAAAAAAAATCAGATAAAAATTTAATTTCACATATTTGACCCCATTATGGTCATACTTTCAAAAACCAAGTACGGGAGCAACCTCTTAAAAAACTAAGAAAAATATTTTTTACATCTAATTAAAATGTTAAGATCAAATCTACAATTGACACATGACTTGATCTAAAACCATTAGATTGAAAACTACACGTGGGCAATGTGGAATATACAAATTGATCTTCTCTCCTCATTTATGCCTGGATGAATAACCTAGTATACCACTTTTCAATTTAAAATAAAATTCAGAATCTCTAGCATGAAATTTACCTTATGCAAATAGAATTTGGTCATTAAAAATTGACTTCTCATTAAAATAATACTTCCTTTAGGTTTTTTATGCTCTTGAAATATATTTCCCTCTTTTTGACCTATTGCCTAAGCCTCCATCATCTAACCATCTTCTCATCACTTCAATTGAGCTTATTTAGAGAGTTTGTGTTGTTAAATAGGTCTACTTGAGTATTTGACCTTACTTTATGAATTCTTATAAGGTTGCAATACTAGGGAATGGAAATTGGTTAGGTTTCAATATAATTGTTCACCTACTCCTCCTCGAGCTCCTCTTGTTCTAAATTTTTGGGTAGGATTCATTAGAAAACTTATTTTCTCTCTATAATTTACCATTTTGAACCATACAAAGAATTTTCCTATCAAACTAGCTCCAACTATAGCTCCCATAGGCTAGCATCAAAGATTCTATTTGACTTCAATTTGATGAGAATAATCTCATTACATGGATGTGGGAGGTAATAGAAGGTAGTCTTGCCTCTAAAATTTATAAATTATCAATCTATAGTGTCTAATTGCTGGATGAATATAGGGAAACACCTTATTTGTGATGTACCTCAATAGTTTTCAAACTTTGCAATAGTAACCATATACTCTTGATGTTGTGTTAGCATTGTTCAAATACTAATTAGGGGCCTTGTAATCATAATGGAAGACTTGATGATCTTCAATATGTATTCTTACTGATCAAGTAGAGGATTAGGATTAGGAGCTCCTCAATGAATGTCTATTAATTTAATTGGTGGCTTAGGTGGTTGATAGAATAGTTAGTAGGTCATACATTTTTTAATGATGGGGAAGTTTAGGGTTTATATTAGAATAGAGCTAGTAATTTTAGTGGTAAATCATATGGATGAGTAGATAGGGCTATTAAAAAAAATTATGAACTAAACCTTACCAACCAGTGTTTGTTTCTTTCCTAGAGATACTAGGAGAAATCCAACCAAACCAGTTCATCTAAAAAAGTTTTACAACTCAGCTTGTAACTGATAGTTAGCTTCTAGTATATTTTCTTATCGTGATCATTGACCAACTTGTGTATCCACCCTAAATTAGTTCAAGGACTTGGGTAACTTCAATAGATACAATAAAAAATGATTGGTGGAAAGATGACGGTAAAATAACTTTTTTTAACTTTTCTCCATACTATGACGAGGTTGTTTGTGTTGTAGTGAAAGAGCCTAGGGTGCTAGCAAGAAGTTGAGTCTACTTTTTGGCCAAAAAGTGGAACTATTTTTATTATTTTTTCAAATTCATCACGTTTCACCTAAATATTTGAAGCACTTAAAGATTGAATCTCAAAAAAGTTAATGTTAGAAATTGTATTGCTCAAAATCTACTTTCCCAATATGTAACCCTAGATTATACAATTCCATTTTCAATAGGTGTTACTAAAGTGATATTTAAAAGTCACTTTTTTTAGGACCATACTATGCCCGTGTACAACAAGCATAATTTGACCTAAATGAAACTATTTCTTTGAATACTTTTTGGAAATGGTATGTAATAAAATCAAGATTCATGACAATATTTTTTTGTATTTTTTATTGAATAATATTTTTATTAATTTTTTATGGGGCATAATTACTATTTTTAAAACCTCTTGTGTGCAAAAAGCATAATTTGACCTAAACTTATCATTTTAATTTTTTAACGTGTATAGAATTATCTATAGTTTGATGTCATATAAATTTTTTTCAAGAAACCTTCAAAAAAAAAGTTATGAAAATAAGAAGATAGCCTGTCATTTCTAGTTTATGCACCTGTTTTAGTTGAAATTGATTGAGAAATAGAAAAATTAATCAAATTTAAAAATAAACTATATATTTGGAATCTACATAGTCTGATCTGTAATGGGTTTTTTGTAAAAATATTCTACAGAAAATGCATTATGATACTTGGCCAAAGTGCCTATTTTGTTTGCACATTGAGATGGCCTCCAAGGTTCTAGTCAAACTAGATCCAAGGCTAGGGATCGGTTGACCAAGACTTTCCCAAAGCTAAACCCAAAGAAATTTCTAGGGGAATATTTCAAATTTTATGAAACAAGGCATTCCCTAAACATGACCTCATTCTATAAATGTGACCTCATTCCATTTTTTATATGTTGTGAATTTGAAAAAGTGGAACAAGGTCACGTTTTAAAAATCTGAACATGATCACATTTCATAAACAGGGTCACATTCCATTTTCTACCATTTTTTAATCTATGATACATTAAGGGGTCCTAAAGGGTCCTAGGGGGTTTTAGGGTATATTAATGTATCCTAGCATCCTTTAGGACCCCTTGCGAGTCCCATTATCAATTAATATATCCTAGGATTCCTAGGATACATTAATGTATGTTGAGGGGTCCTAAGGGGTCATAAGTGGTCCTAAGGGGTCTTAGGATAAATTCCCCATACTCTCCTACTTAGAAAATTATTACTCTCTAATTGTTAGATTTATTTTTATTAACTAGATATTATCCCTGTGTAGTGCATAAAAATGTAAGTAAAGGAACAAGCAATGAACAACAAAAGCCAATTCCTACATTATCATACATGCCTCAAATGATATGGAAAGCAAGCATGAAAATATGATGAAATGAAATAAGAAACAACTTTAGACTATTTCAACATAGAACATGCAAATGCAAACCTCTAAAATAACAAAGTATGGATGATTTTGTTGAAGATGGTATGTGGTTGCTCACAAAACCTGCATCATAACAATGCATGAAAGTATGATATTGAGACTGAGGAGAAGGCTATCAATTTATAGGATTTTGAGAGAAATGAAGGGTTGTGATTTAAAATGAAATGAAGGGTCAAAATTGCATAGGATCAATGATGTGGCAATGAGGTGGATGCAAAATAGGCAAGAGGGTTGACCAATCAAAAGAGATAATTTTCTCACACATGTGCTAGAAACTTTGAGGAGTGGGACAATAAATGCCAAGTGGGGGACAAGTGTGAGAGGTGAGATACTCAATAAATCCCACACATGTGAAGGGAGTATCCCAAAGAGATAAGGGGAAAAGTGTGTAAGACTGTGTAAGAGTGACAAGTGACTTAAGGTTGGGGAGTGGAATGTGATGGGACAAGAGTTGACTTGGGTTTTCTAATACATTTGATTAGGATTGTGCAAATATTTAGGAAGTGAGGTGAGAGATTAGGATTAATTAGTGGGCAAGTGGATTGGTTTGAGTTAGAAGGATGGAGTTAGGTTAGGGAAGTGAGGTTAGGTGAGGGTTAAAGTTAGGAGACATGTGCTCAAATAGAATTAAATGCATTATTTAATTCCAAGTGAGAGGAAATGGATTAATTAAGTAAACACAGTCATTTATTTAATTAAATGAAGGGTTAAGATGCAAGTGGGATTTTAAGGATTTTGCAAGTGGGTGAGGAGAAATAGGCTAGGTTAGCTTAATTAATTTACGATTAATTAAAATCTTGAGATAGGATAGGATTAAATAAATGTAAATGTATTCAATCAAGAGTAAGGAGTAAAGGGGATTGTTAATTAAATAAATATAAATTTATTTAATAAAAGGTAGGACAAAAGATTATTATTATTATTTTGATATGTAATTGGCTTAAGCCTTTATTATTTTAATAAATTTTCATAAAAACCCCATTCAAAGTGCAGGGAGCAGGGGAAAAAGAATGGGGAAGAAAACCCCTAGTATGCCCCATGACATATTGTCTTGATACTACATTATATATTACATTTGCCCCATTGTATAAGCTAGGGTCTTATAGAAGGCATACCTTCTATTACATAAGTTTTGAGAGATACAAAAAATATCTTTTAGGAGAGCATGACTCCTAATTCCTTCTATTAACTGGGCGTGTTACTTTTATGGATAATCCCTCATCCATGTGCCTTCTATTCATGCATTCATTTACCTTTTGGCTAGATCACTTTTTTAGTCAACATATTTTAGTGAAATGAGAGTAGCATATATAAACATGCCTACATGCAGCTATTTAGCATATTTACTTATTTCATAACATTTCAATGAGTGTTAAACCAATAATCATAAACCAAGTATAATCATTCCTATTAAGTGTTTGCTAGAAGAACCGTAAATTTCAATCATACCAAAACAACAATATATCTGCCAGAAGAACTGTAAATTTCCTTCTAAATAGCCTTATAAAAAACATCATTCTTATATTTTAAAATCTCCATCATTTGGTCAATCATGTGTAATCACGAAGGAAGAGACAATAATCATTCATTCCAGTTAACCGAATCCTAATTTAAGATCAATGTTAGAATATCCAGAAGTCCATCAATCGTAGAAATAATTAGTAAACATAAGTAATATAGATCATTAGATGTGCAAAAGATTTGCCAATAAATAACCAATAATCTACATAACAGTCATACTTACTACCCAAAAGGTATCTTTAGAAATACAAGCAAGAACTTTTGTGGGAGCTGTGATTGAATTGGAAGAACTAATTTTTAGCTAATGACCCTTCCATTTGTTAATATGATTTAGAATAACAGAGAGTGGGGGGGGGGGGGGGGTTGAATCAGTTGTTCTCAGGTCCAGATGTATAAATAATCTTTCAAAACTATTCAACAACAACCAACAACTACTCGGTCATTACTGAATGCATAATAGAAACATATAATAGTGCAGTCCACTATCCAATAGTATTTAACTTGCAAAACACATAAATGTTCAAACCAAAACATTTACACAAGCATTAACACCAGGATTTATAGTGGAAACCCAATTTGGGAAAAACCACTTTGTAACATGTTACTGATATTTTCACTCTTCTGAAGTGAGCTCTATGAAAAGCCAACCCTGTCAAAGGTTACAAACACATTGTCAGGTGTGACCCGGTGAAAGGATTTCAACCACTTTGTTAAAAGTGCACCTTGTTATAGGACTTACATACATTCCATTAGAATGCAACCTTGTTCAAAGGATTTATACAAATGATTGTTAGGTCAACCTTGATTAAAGGATTTTAAATTGATACAATGGTTAGAAAGTAACAGTAGTGTTTGATCTGAAAACATACAACTCACTTTGCAAATAATAGATCCAATTCTGTACACATATGTTGGCTTACTGACTGTGATCCATTTCCATCTCCATTACTAATTTGCTCAAAAATCCCTTCAAGCAATCACAACTCCTTCTCCTTCAGCCTTTTCTGCTTATACAGTCAATAACATCAACAATAACTCCAGCATCCCCTTCTCTTCAACCTCACACTTAGGTTTCCTTAATACCTCTTCATTTAGGTCGATCCAACTTTTGTTGCTTAATCTCCTTCATAGATCTTAGGGTTAGGTCAGATTTATTGAATCTTTCCAACTTTATGTTCTTCATCCATCCTTCTAGAAACATCTCAAATCTCTTTATGGATTCTGTAGACACCGAAAAATCCTTCAGAAAATAAATTATTTTTGTTTTCTGAAAATCCTTGATGACATCGTCATTTATTAATTAATTATTTATTTAATTAATTTATTTATTTTATGGCATTAAATCCCTCCCTCTTAATTAAAAATCTTTAATTAAGGAATCTAGCCTAAAAATGTCATTTGGACATTATCCCTAATTTATTAATTATTTAATTAATAAATTGACCAAAAGCTTCAAAAATAAATTAATTTATTTTTAATTTATTTTTTATCCCAAAGTTGGCCAAAATTCTAAAGAGCACTAAACTCTTCTAGAAAGTCCTAAACCTTCCTCTAAATGGGTCAAATCCCTAATCTAGTCCCTTCAAACCCTAAGCCTAGATATTTAATATTTATTAAATTTACCTTTAATAAATATCTAAATCTCACCAAAAGCCACTTGCCCATCCCTTTCTCCTAATCCTAATCCTAATCCCCTTTCTAATCTTGTCACACTCCATTAGCAAAAGGTTTACCAAAACTTATGCTAACCTCCTCTTAGTCATCCTCCTTAGTCAACAAGGATTGACACCTCTTGGCCACCTCTTGCAAATGCATTTAAGGATGCATTTAAGCCTTCCTTATCTTTCTTACATGCATTCATTATGCATTTAAGACCTTCTTATCCCTTCCTTGCCACCTCTTAGCCTTGGGCACATTTACCAAATTGTGCACATGCCCTCAAACTTTCAACTCAATCCTCCCTTGACACTTGTCAGGACACTTGTCCTTGACTCAACCCTAACCTTAGCCCTAACTCTGACTCATCCTTTTAACCCAAGACCTTTCCTTTTCCTATAAATAGCCTCACTTCTTTGAGCAAACCATCCTCTCTCATCTTTCAACTCTCAAACTCAATAGCAAAGTTATAATGCCATTTTCATTCTAGCATAAGCATAAACTCATCATTTTAGATCATTTCCAAGCTTAAATCACATCTAAATTAGCTTAATTAGATTAACATAGATTCATTTCTTGTTTAATCAATCTTAGTTCATCTTTTAGCTTTGCACATTTGTGTGATCTTGAGGCCTTTGAGGCAAAATAGGTTCCTCATACCTATTTTGTGTCATTTTGGGTCTTCTTGATCCTCAAATCATCCTAATTTGCATGCTCCAAGTGCTTGAGTTTGCACACCCACATCCATCTATATCCAAGCATATCAAACGGTGCATGGGCGCATCCGTTTTAGGCTTAAACTGAGGTGGCTTTGATTTTAGTTTGTTTACCATTAAATTTGATTTGATTATATGCCATGACGTTTGTTTGTCTTTGGCCTTCAAAACAGGTTTAGGTGCACACTCAAATCCTAGTCAACAGATTCACAATAAAATAGTTTACAATGCATTAAATGCTTTCATACAATTAATAAATAAAGTCAACATGATTTACATAATCCAAGAATTCAACTATGTCGGCTAGGAATCTGAATTCTTCCTCAAATGTAAATTACTGATGCTTGGTCAATACTGTGTTCAACTCCTCAGTCTTCCTGGATAGCCCGGTCACCACTAAAACTGTTTCCTCAGCTAATACTATCTTCCTCGACAATTAACTAATGTTCAGTCAACACTGAATTTACTCGGCATATACTAGCTCGGTTGAAACTAACATCACTCGGCTTAAACTAGATTTATTCACTTTTGCTCAGTTTGTGTGTGTGAATTTTGTACCTGATCTGTAGACACAACACTTCAGTAAAACATTAGAGGTTAGCTAAAATTAAAATTGTGCAATAGAATGAAAACTAAACTAACTAGGTGATTTACTACCTTCTAGTAGATGCAAGTATGTATTCTCAGATTATACTGAGATCAGTGACCTTGACAACACCTAAACGAAGGATTTGAATGCAAAATCTAGATATGGAATGAATGCAATTAATCTATTTTTTTTTATTTTTCTATGCAATTATGATAATGAAAACTTGATATGAATCTATGCTAATATGAAAAACTTGATATGCAATACTACTAATCTAACAATGATATGCTAAAATATGAATGATCTCAAAAAGTTGTTTGATTCACAAAAGAAGCTCCAATTCTTCAGCTACTAATTCACCAGCATAAGTTTGCACAATCATGAGATATGAGATTGAAGAGCTGAGCCTTGGTTTTATAGAAATCTAGGGCTTTAGAGGTGCATGAAAGAAAGCCATAAGTCACTCAAATAACTCAGGTTGATTTTTGAGTTATTTTTAAATAAAGGATAATTAACTCACAAAAACATGCAAAAGCAAAGTTTAACTCAAAACAGAGTTTAGATTTGATTGACAATTGATAGTTGTCCGCTTTTCTGATTGTGCATGTTTTATTTATGAATTAATTTAATAATAAAGTGATTTATTTCCACCTTAATTGATTTTGAAAAATAAAATAATTGATTTATGGGTTAATCAATCATTTAATCAAACTTTTATTCAAAATTAATATCATTAAATATGACAACTTGCTTTAATCAATTAAATATGAATTTAATCAATTAATGATAAGATTTTTTATTTATTGTCAAATTTAAATAATAATAATTTAGGAATAAATGTAATTAAATTCAACTTAATAATTAAGTGGCAGAATTAAATCTAATTAATTAAATATTTAGAATATTCAATTAATCAAACTTTAGGATAAATAGGATTTATCGCCAAATAATCATTAAATTAAAGATAATTAAAAATATTAATAGGAATATTCCCTGATGCAGAATTTAAGATAATCAATTAGAATTTGATGATGTTCAGATGTGCCTTAGGTTAGGACTTCGATGTTGATTTCATTCGATTTGAGGATGTAGGAAATTAATGAACCTATAGCCCATTTTGGGGGTATTACATTTTTGTATCTGATCTGTAGACACAACACTTCAGTAAAACATTAGAGGTTAGCTAAAATCAAAATCGTGCAATAGAATGAAAACTAAACTAACCAGGCAATTTACTGCCTTCTAGTAGATGTGAGTATGTATTCTCAGATTATACTGAGATCAGTGACCTTGATGACACCTAAACGAAGGATTTGAATGCAAAATCTAGATATGGAATGAATGCGATTAATATAAATTTTTTTTTGTTTTTCTGTGCAATTATGATAATGAAAACTTGATATGAATCTATGCTAATATGAAAAACTTGATATGCAATACTACTAATCTAACAATGATATGCTAAAATATGAATGATCTCACAAAGTTGTTTGATTCGCAAAAGAAGCTCCAATTCTTCAGCTACTAATTCGCTAGCATAAGTTTGCACAATCATAAGATATGAGATTGAAGAGTTGAGCCTTGGTTTTATAGAAATCTAGGGCTTTAGAAGTGCTTGAAAGAAAGCCATAAGTCACTCAAATAACTCAGGTTGATTTTTGAGTTATTTTTAAATAAAGGATAATTAACTCACAAAAACATGCAAAAGCAAAGTTTAACTCAAAATAAAGTTTAGATTTAATTGATAATTGATAGTTGTCTGCTTTTCTGATTGTGCATGTTTTATTTATGAATTAATTTAATAATAAAGTGATTTATTTCCAACTTAATTGATTTTGAAAAATAAAACAATTGATTTATGAGTTAATCAATCATTTAATCAAACTTTTATTCAAAATTAATATCATTAAATATGACAACTTGCTTTAATCAATTAAATAAGAATTTAATCAATTAATGATAATAATTTTGATTTATTGTCAAATTTAAATAATAATAATTTAGGAATAAATGTAATTAAATTTAACTTAATAATTAAGTGGCAGAATTAAATCTAATTAATTAAATATTTAGAATATTCAATTAATCAAACTTTAGGATAAATAGGATTTATCGCCAAATAATCATTAAATTAAAGATAATTAAGAATATTACTAGGAATATTCCCCAATGTAGAATTTAAGATAATCAATTAGAATTCGATGATGTTCAGATGTGCCTTAGGTTAGGACTTCAATGTTGATTTCATTCGATTTGAGGATGTAGGAGATTAATGAACCTATAGCCCATTTTTGGGGTATTACATTTTGCCCCTCTTTGAATTACTTGCAAAGCGCAGTGGTTCAAAGATAGTCTGTGTGATGCTAAAACTGATATGGAAAGATAAACCGATTCTAAGACAAAAACCGATTGAAAGATTTGATATGAAGATAATAGGTCCTGAATGACCAAAGATAATGTTAACTATAACAACAAATGAACCGATGATTGCGAAAAAGTGTCAAAATACCTCATTCCAAACCTTATGATTACGAAGAAGTGAGTGATCGATTCCAAACCCGATTGTCCTTACATTGAATCACATTGGTATCACATCCAAACCCTTCAGTTTCTGAAGAACCAAGGAAATAACACTAATTGAACCGATAGTTGCAAAAACTGATACAATTTACGAGATTAAGAGAATACCAAATTGATATGGATCTCGATAAATCTGATATGCCCCAAGCGATGATTGATTTGCCCCAAGCGATGAGGTCTTTTTGATGAATCAGCAACTAGATGTGGTTGTTGTCTTGATTACTGAGGAAAGATATGATTTTAGATTTAGATTATAGACTTTGAATGATGTGCAATACCATGCCCCCTTCGGGATTAAAATTGAAAGCTGACAAGAAAAGTCAGTGTTGAATGGTTTAGAAGCATGTTAATTGATTTGAAAAGTGGTTATACACATCTGAGAACGCATTCTACATCATTTGGTGGTCCTGAAGACCAAGTTTGACCAGGTGAAACCATGAGGTGACCAAGTTGAAATGTTGATAGTTTGATGTAAGATAATCAGTTAAGTTGAATTCTAGATTTCTTTGATGATTGAAGGTTGAATGTGCAAGCAGTAGACCGTCCTTGGTCCAAAAATTTTAAATCACAATTTTGACATAGTAAACTATCTCAAATTTTGATTTTGATTCCGAAAATGGATTTAGAATGTCGAAATTAGCCAGGGGTGCAATTTTCATGAAAAATGAAGCACTTTTGAAAATTAGGTCAAAAGCTATATAAAGGCCTGAAGGGTCATTTTCAAATCATTTCAACCATTTGACTTTGGAGATTGTTGAGCCCTCTGAGTGATAAAATGGTAGAACCAAGAGAACCAAAGGTACCTATGAGTTTGCATCGATTTGAGTGTAGTCGGAGACATCAGAGACCTCGACAGTACAGACATCCGGTATGTGGACCTGTGTGCCTCTCCAAAATGTCAATTTTTCCATGTGTTTTAGTATTTTTAGGATTTTTCATACGCGTTTTTCTTTAAAATTTTCGTATGTATGAAAACTTGTATGAGTCCTCTCCCAGACTCGTACGACAGTTGACTTTCCTTTCCTTTGTCATTTCGTGACTTGCCCAGTGTCATATGAGAGGGACCCATGAGTCATATGACATTTCATCGGGTCCCTCGAAACTCATATGATGAAGTGTCCAGTGTCGTATGACTATGGTTTGTCATTTGGGCTGTTGTGGAAAATCGTACGACTTTGCATGCTAGTCTGGACTGTCGTATGAAAAATAGTGAGCTAAAAACTCCATCTTAGGTCAAAATTTTTTCTTTTCTAATTGCTTAGGCTGATAGCTGACCTTTTAACCTACCTTCTGAAGTACCAAACTATTCAATTTCTATACTATTAGCCTTTTATTGAACCAAATTTTTGATAGATTTCCCCGTTTCTGTATAATGTAGGTCTGATTCCCAGATGTACATATCCGACATTCATATCCAACAACACAAAGATTATGTGTTTCACTTCTTGACCCTATGAGGGTACATCTTGTTGCATGTGGCTTCGAGTATCTGATCCATTTACCCAATATTAGGGTAAACCATGGCCTTTTGACTGCGCTGATCGAGAGATTCCACTCAGAGACGCAGACTTTCCATTTACCGACTGGAGAGATCACTGTGACTCCAGAGGATGTATATAGGATATTATGCATTCCTTTCCATAGTAGTCGGTGCCCTGAGTATGTGAGTACTGGGCAGATAGGTCTTCATGCCTTTAGGCGTTTGTTTGGGGATGATACATAGTTGACTAGGTCCATTTCTTGGGAGACCCTTGTACAAAGATATGGACAGATGCATCATTTAGAGTGCATTATTGCTGGGATGATTGGTGAGATTATCATGTTGGGCCATTAGCAGAATGATTTTCTGATGGGATGGGCCCCGATGGTAGCACTTCTTATGGTGACTCCAACTAAGCTTGCCTAGCGTCAGTGTCTTTTGGCACACATGTTTTCAAAGATGCACGAGATCATGTATCAGGATAGCAAGAGTTTCACTTTTGGAGCTCTAGTATTATAGATATGGGCCTGGGAGCATATCCTAGTTTTGAGACTAGTTTTCCAGACACAGCGATAGCCACAGGAGCCAGTGATATATGTATATGCTAGTTATGTCACACAGGTCCATATGGGTCATACAGAGTACTTTAGATGATGCCTGGACGATATGACATATGTAGTATGGAGACCTTACTTGTAGATAGAGGTCTGGCCCATCACGAGGGAGCTGTTTAGCTTTATGTTTCAGAGTCGTGTACTCATTGGTTGGTCATCCACTATTTTGGAGAGATTTCTTATCACTAGAGTGTGGCGTCAGTATGGACACATACAGGATGCCCCATAGAAGTACACTGAATATGCCCGCATAGTGCATGAGATTGGGCTTGGATGGACAACCCGGCTTACATATTCCTTATGTTCAGATGAGTACAATAGTATTATTGGGAGAGACTGGGACTACCTTCCATAGGTTATCAATGCAGGGGTCATAGACGGATTCATTGCTTGGCTTGCCGATCACCCCATCCATAGATTCTCGGATCCCACTAAGTTGATACCCTCCATGGAGGAGGCAATAGATGTTATAGGTGCTCTTATTGTACCAGGCCTGAGACCCTAGGCAGTGCATCCTACACCACCGAGACCTAGAGCTATGGCTCCACCACAGAGACCAGCAGTGCAAATGAGGCCCCCTTGTCCCACTACCTCCACAGCAGTGAGACCCACCGGATCGCAGAGATGAACCAGGGGTGAGAGCGGCACATTGGGCAGTGTTGGTACAACAAATGAGGTACTAGCAGCTGAGCAGGTTGTAGGTGGTGGTATAGATATAGGCATAGATGATCCCTTTGATCTAGGTGCAGAGATTAGATGCCGTAAGGCACAGAGAGAAGGTACCACAAAGCAACCAGAGCAGCTAGCACAGGACACAGAGATGCCAACAACTGAGGTAGATCCTACTATTCCTCTTACTTCATCAGAGATTATTAGACATCTCAAAGTTTAGGTCCAGGACCTGAAGGTACAGAGTGCTAGGTGGGAGGAGAGATTCCTCAAGGTAGATAGAGTGAGATCAGAGCAGCGTGAGGATATTCAGAGATTGCAGAAAGAGGTGATTCATCAGACCTCATGATCTTCTTATTATGTTTCTGCACATTATGTTGTTGTTCGTATTGCACAGAGAGTGCCCACTTACTCACAGTACATGGTGGCATCAAAGGGAGCTAGGGCACCCAGAGCAGAGGCCATACCAAATGCACCACCTCCTCCTCCACCAGATGTAGAGGATCAAGCTGACAGCTGATCTATGATCTCATGTTCTGATATACTGTTGGTTCTTTTTCTCTTTTGACTATTGATACACACTGTTCTGACTCTGATAGCTCTCAGGAGCTTATTCTTTTGTACATTGTGCCAGTAGTGCATCCCTGGCTAGATCAAGATTTTTGATATATATATGAGATCGAGATTTTTGTTATGACTTCATTTATACTTGTCATGTTTTTTATTTATGATGATATCATGTGATGTTAATGCTATGAGTAGTGTAGAATGTATGTATGGATTAATGCAATGCAATGATTTCTCTCACATGTATGGATGGTATGCATATGTATTTAATTATGAAAAGATGTATGTATGATTTATGCTTATGTAATGGATACAATGTAATGCAATAAATGGTAATGATATGAGATGTAAATGCAATGATACACATGATATGTTTTGCAGATATTGATGAAGACAAGTACTCAGTCTTATGTCAAAAAGGATGTTTAACCCAGGATAGTAATTTCTTGTGATTCGATTTGAAGAGACCTTCAAGTTAGGATTAAGCTCTTATGATATGTTTTTAGCATTTTTAAAGAATCGTTTAAGCATTGGGAGATCATGCAAACATGCAAAAATGCAAAGAGACATGCAGTATGAAATGCAACCTAAGACCTAGGACCTAGTCACCGACCATGTGTCGATCATTCTCATCATTGAATTTTTAGGTAATCGGATAAATCAATACAATGCCCACTAGTTATGAAACCATAAACATATGAATATTGATTTTATTTTTGAAATGTCAGATTAGATATAAGCACCAAGGCACAAACACCAGGATGACCTGAATATCATGTCCATTTTGATATAGAAATTTGTATAAGCATCAAAACATAAACGTCATGATGACCTGAATACGTCTTGCATGCAAACACATCAAACAGTCAAGAGATCATTCTAAATCCAATGTGAATTACCCGTAGTGACCCTTTATCGTTCACCTCCTTAGGTAAGATCGCATTTCACATTAGGAGAAAGAACTTTCTCAAAATAGTTAGATCAAACTTCTTTGAATTTTCTAAGTATCAATGGTCAAGGTATGCATGGCCATCCAATTCAAGATAGAGGCTCTTACAGTCGAACACCATTTCAATCTAGAATTTCCAAAGTTGTTATATTTTCACATACAAGCAGAAGATGAAGAAAAGATTATGCCCCCAGTCATCACTCTCTAAATCTTGTAAAGAACATCATCGAAGAGCTTGAAATGACACAATATGCAAAAATCTCAATGTGAATCAATAAGCATACAAGGAGATAAAAGCATGTGAAGCACAGATTATTTTCAGTTTGTGTTTGTTGATGTTTGATTGCGTTGTTGTAGATGCAAAATCCTTTCTGGAGACGAGACTAACTGACTAACTCAAATGAAGCTTCAAAGGACTCTGACTAGATATGACACGTCTAAGATATACTGGAGACCATAGGATATGACATTGGTTGCCCCCAAGTTTGAGCATTGATAGGATACAAATGAGTGAGCTGATTGGTGTACAAACTGACTTATTGAAAATAGGAAAGCAGAAACAAACCGGGAGATATGTACAAACTAAAGCAAGACTGAAAGCTGGAAAAGACCAAGATTGCACTGATAGATGGAGCATTTTGAAACAAGTGGCACCCGTTTGCCGAGTTTTCACCATCTTGGTAGAGATTCTATTTTTGCTACCAAGGCGCCTGTTTCTAGGTTTTCACCAAGGCACTTTTTTTTTCTCATTTTTTTGTATTTTTCATTTTTTCAATTTTTTTGTACTTTTGTATTTTTTCAATTTTTTTTGTGAATCATCAAGGCACCTATTGCTAGGTTTTCACCAAGATGTTCATTTTTTTAGGACTTTTCCAGATTTTTAAGATTTTTTTTAGGACATTTTACCAAACACTGAATGTCTTAGGCATAGAATTTCTTCAGATGGAGAAAGTTGATTGGTTCTCAGAGCTATTCTCCTTCAGTCGTTGAGAGTTGATAGGCACTAGAGCCAAAAGTAGCAGTGATAACAAAGGGACCCATCCAGTTGGGTTCAAACTTCCCCTTGCGTTCTCGATGTGATTGATTTTTAGGATTTTCTCTCAAGACCAAATCACCAACCTGAAATTCTCTATGTCTGACTTTCTTGTTGTAGCCTCTAGACATTCTTTTCTAATATACTCTAAGATGATCATATGCTACTTGTCTGCGCTCATCTAGTAGTTCTAGTTCTTGCAACCTAGACACTCTGTAGTCATCATCAGTTACTAGACCATGCATTCTAATTCTTAGTGATCGGATTTCAACCTCAATAGGTAGTACCGCTTCAAACCCATAAACTAAAGTAAATAGAGTAGCCCCAGTGGGCGTTCTGATACTAGTTCTATAGGCCCAGAGAGCTGGATTGATCATGAGATGCTAGTCTCTTCCCATTTTATTAACTGTGCAGTGTAAGATTTTCAACAGATTCTTATTTGAAGCCTCTGCTTGTCCATTCCCTTGAGGATAGTAGATAGAAGACCAATGTTGTGTGATTTTGAATTTGGCACATAGATCATCTAGGTCTTTATTTTTGAATTGTCCCCCATTATCTGTGATTATAGAATGTGGGATCCCATATCTGCATATGATATAGTTCAATATGAACATAGATATTTGCTTTCTAGTTTCTTGTGTCAAAGGGACTGCTTCTACCCATTTTGTAAAATAATCTATAGCTGTGATTATACAGGTATGTCCATTAGAAGAGTGTGGATAGATAGCACCTATAAGATCAAATGCCCATTGTTGAAAAGGCCATTATGTAGTAAAGGGAATTAGATCTCTCCCTGGAGCATGAATCAAGTTACCATGTACTTGACACTTTTGATAGTTTTTAGCAAATTTAATAGCCTCTTTTTCCATTTCAGGCCAATAGTACCCAGCCCTAATAAGTTTTCGAGCTAGTGTTAAACCGTTCAAGTGTGACCCACATATACCTTTGTGGACTTCTTCCAATGCATGTTGAGACTCTTCTCATTCTAAACATCTAAGTAGTGTACCATCTAGACCTTGTTTGTATAGATCGTGACCAATGATGACATAGCAAGAGGCATTATGGATAAGGTATCTCTTTTCATGGTGGTTGAAGGTATCGGGAATGATTTGGTCTTGGAGATAGGAAAATAGGTTTTTGTATCTAGATGAATCATGACCAACAATAGTATAGATCATGTAGGTTTTGGGGGAATCATATGCAGGATAAGATAGTGCTTCCACTAGGAACTCATAGCGTAGCTCATGTTCAGGCTGCTGTAATAAAGTAGATAGTGTTGCCATTGCATCGGCAGCCTTATTCTCTGTTATAGGTATTTTCTCAAATGTGATAGATAGGAAATACTTCTTAAGATCATCTACCATTCTCTTGTAAGGAATGAGATTTTCATCTTTAGTTTGGTACACATCATTGACTTGATGGATAACAAGTTGAGAGTCCCCATGAATGTGTATCTCTGTTATTCTCCACTCAATTGCTAGTTTCATACCATTCAAAAGGGCTTCATATTCTACAATATTGTTTGTGCAAGGGAACTTTAATCTGAATGCTTTTTGAATTGAGTATCCTTGAGGAGTTATGAACAATATGCCTGCTCCAGATCCATTCTATGTGTAGGAGCCATCAAAGAATAATTGCCATTCTCTAGAAGAAAGAGTCATGATAGAGGAATCTGGAAATTCCATTTGCATTGGTGTATCATCAATCATAGGTGCATCAGCCAATTGATCAACAATCACCTATCCTTTTATAGCTTTTCTTCCCACATATTCAATGTCAAATTCACTTAAGAGCATGACCCATTTGGCTAATCTACCCGTGAGGGCAGCTTTGCTTAGTAGGTATTTTAGTGGATCAATTTTAGCTACCAAATGTGTGGTATGAGCTAACATGTAGTGTCTCAATTTCTGTGATGCAAAGATCACAGCTAGAAAAGCTTTCTCAATGATTGAATAGTTCTTTTCATATGCAACCAATGTTCTACTAATATAATATATAGCTCTTTCCTTTTTATTCTCACCATGTTGTGCTAGCAATGCCCCCAATGATGTATCTATGGCGGAGACATATAAGATCAATGGCTTCCCATGATAGGAGGCATTAAGATAGGAGGATTTGATAGATATTGTTTGATATGGTTAAAGTTCTTCTCACATTTTGCATTTCATGCAAAGGTCACACCTTTATGTAGTGTTTTTGTAAAAGGTTGTGATATGTCTGCCAACTGTGATATGAATCTTCTGATAGATTGAACTCTTCCTTGTAATGTCCTCATTTGACTGATATTCTTCGGGGGTTGCATCTCCATTATAGCCTTTACTTTAGCTGGATCCACTTCAATACCCTTCTTTGAGACTATGTATCCTAAGAGCTTTCCATAAGTGACACCAAAAGCACACTTCTTAGGATTTAGTCTGAGACTAAATTTCTCCATTCTATCTAGTATCTTGCTCAAGTCATCTAGATGTGTAGCCCTAAGCACAGATTTTGCTAAAGTATCATCAACATAATCCTCCATAGTCCTATGCATCATGTTGTGAAAAATAGATGTCATGGCTCTTTGATATGTAGCACCAGCATTTTTCAGCTCAAATGGCATGACATTCCAACAGAAGGTGCCCCATGCACATGTAAAAGCAGTTTTCTCTTGATCCTTTGGAGTAATTTTTATTTGATTATATCCAAAAAAACCATCCATTAGAGAATACATCTCAAAGCCCGCAGTCATGTCCACTATCATATCAATGTTAGGTAGTGGAAAATCATCCTTAGGGCATGCTCTATTCACATCTCTAAAGTTTGTGCACACTCTAATTGATTTATCTGGTTTTGAAATAGGTACAATACTAGAGATCCACTCTGCATAGTCAATAACTCAGATGAATTTGGCTTTCAGGAGCTTCTCTAATTCAGCTTTTACTAAGAGTGCAACATGAGGATGCATCTTTCTTAATTTTTGCTTGACAGGTTTGACATTTGGAGCTATAGATAAATGATGCATTATAAGATTAGGATCCAAACCTGGCATATCTAAATATTTCCATGCAAATTTGATCTTCTTCTTTGTTAGGAATGTTGTAAGTTTTTGCTTCTCTTCTTCTGATAAAGATTGTGCTACATGAATCAACTGTGGTTCTTCTGATGTTCCCAAATTGATGGGTTGAGTGGGCTCAATTAGAACTGGAGATCTGTCCTGTACATGACTCGGAAGGAAATCAAATATCTCATCCTTAGGCACCTTAGAGATGTTTTCACCTTCGGATATGTCTTTTATTTTTACTTTTGTAGGTTCTGAGACTGCCACAAAGTGGTTTTCACCCTCAAAACTCCTTTTCTTTTGATTCTTATTTTTATTCTTTTGACTAAGATATTTGATGTCTGACTCTATCATGCTAATGCTTGGTTCACTGATGGAAGTCCTCATAGGCTCAATTGCATTGGGGTAGCAAGCAAGGGCATAGTCATTCAGGAAGGTATAAATACCATGGCTCGGATTTATGGAGGTTTGATCAAGAAGTTTAGGATGTTGGATAGTCAAAATGGGGAAAGATTGGGAGATAGTGTTTATGGATATGGATCTGTCATCATTGGTCCTAACCCGATGCTCAAGTTCAAAGGTGATATTACAACTTAAGACATTCAATTCGTGAATAGGCTTAATGTCATTGTGGGAGTCTGATTCAGCCATCGGTGGATCAGACTCGATAGGTTCATCATTTTGCTCTAGACTTATGTTGGGTTCAAGTGCATATTGGTGAATAACATCAACATTTTTCTCTGTGATAAGCTCATCTAGTTCTGGAATGACTCCCCATTCATAGTCATTAGATTCTTCATCTATACCTCTAGGAAATCTAAGAACATGAGTAAAGTTAGGGTGAATACCCCAAGAAGGGTTACCCTCAAATTCTTATTTGTAATCATAATCATGGGAATCTGTCTCAGAATAACTACCACATTCTTCTTGGTCTATTTGATTAGCTTTGAGATTACCTAGTTCTTGTGTGGCAACTATCTCTTGGTTTATAGTAGGTTCTTGTGTTTCTACTACATTGATTATTCTGATAGGATCATCTTTATCATCAAGAAGTCTTTGATCTCCTTAGGAAATTTTTCATAGGGAATGAGTTCTGAGCTATCTAAATCACTATCTGATGGTTTTGTTTCTTCTTTCTTAAGAAGGGCTTCTCCTGGTGTGATCTGCTCTATGACATGACAATAATTACCTTTGAGGTGAAAGGGTTTCTTTTTAAATCCTAAACCAACTTTGTCTTTGTTTGCTCTACCAATATGTGGAAGAGGTGCCTTAAGACCATTTCCTCTAACTCCTAGAGGTCCTTTACCTGAATATCCCATTTTAGCTATTAATTTATCTCCTGGGCCATATGACTTAGAAGGATCTTTTGGTACCACTGACTTACTAGTTTGAATATCATGGGATTTAGATTCATCTTTGTATAGCCATGCAAGCACAGCTTCATCCTCTTCAAATTCTTGCTTGGAGACTTGTTCTGCTACAAAATTCTTTTTATATGCCTCAAAAGGTTCTTTAGACTCTGGTTTGAATTGTTTCAAAGATTGTCCATAAGACTTAGGTGAGATAGGGAGAGATGTCAAAGATAAGACCGACTCCATAGTATATTCTCCCATACTATTTTCTTTGATATTAACCTCTTTTGCAATATCTTCCATTTTAGATGTGGATGCTTCTTTAGTTGGTGCAATGGAAGATTCTTTGTTATTAGGCACAAGCTTATCTGCACTTTCCTTCAATGTATTGCAAGTGGTGGATATGTCTGCTATAATAGTGACCTCTACTCCATAAGGAAATTTCAAGCATTGGTGGAATGTAGAAGGAATATCTTGCATTTCATGTATCCATGGTCTTCCTAGAAGAATGTTGTAAGCCAAAGGTAGATCAAGGACTTGACATACAATATCTTTGATAACTGGTCCTGCTCTGATAGGTAAGACAATGGTGCCTTTAGAAGATCTTTCTTATTCATCATAGGCTTTGATAGTTATTTTCTTTCTAGGATCAATAGCCATTTCTAAAAATCCCAATTGTGTAACCAAGCTGTAAGAACAAATGTTTAGGCCAGCGCCTCCATCTATCAATACATGTTTGACTCTACGGTTCTGGATCAAGACTTCAATATGCAAGGGCTGATTATGTGGGTGACTCAAGGAGTTGTCATCATCCTCTGAAAAGGAGATATACTATGGAGACGTAAGATGTCCAACCATAGTCTGGAACCTGTCTAAATCAAGGTCATAAGGAACATTGGATCCAAGCAAAGCTTTGTCTAGAATGGCTCTATGAGCTAGAGATATTCGAATCAACTCAAACATGGAGATTTTTGCATTAGTGTGTTGGAGTTGTTGAACAATGCTATAAGATGTTGGCCTTGTATCTTTAGGATTAGAAGATTTAGAGGTAGCCTTCTATTTGGAAGCGGAAGAAAGAGCGAAGGGAATCTTAGGGATATTTGATGAATCTAGGATTTGTCCATTCAAATGTGCCTGAGCTTGTGATCTAGTAACTGCGTTAGCTGAAGAAGAACTCTATCTCTTCATATAATTGTGATGACATTGCAATGTTCAGAGAGACAAGGTTCAACCATATTGATAACAATATTATTTCCAGGGTAAGCATAATTGACCTTTGCCCCCATATTAGGTTGAGAAGATGAGACTTCTTGACCATGTTTCAGAAATGGTTCCGTGAATGCTGTATGATAATTATTGCTCTTATGATTGTCAATGGTAATATCTCCCTTATCAATTAGATCTTGGATAGTATGTGTAAGCAGTTATTAGTTTTGTGACCTTTACCCCGATGGAAATCACATAATTCATTCTCTCTCCACCATTTTGGTTTAGGCTCAAAATCAGGTGGTCAGATCTCAGGAAAGGAGATGATGTTATTAGCTAGTAGAGTTCTCATGGCTGATTCCAAAGATTCTCCAAGAGGAGTGAATGTTTGTTTATTATCAACGGACCACTTTTTATACTCTAGCTTCTTTTGAGATGATTCAGGCACCTTTTGTTCTGAAGCTTTTATGGCTTGGGTACCAATAGTGAGATTGAAAGTTGGTTCCTTTGATGGGGCATGGATAGTATCAACAACACCATCTATGACAATGCCCTTATTCTTGTTCCAATTTTTGTTCTTGTCTTTAGAACTGGATCCTGATTCGTACTTGTCTTTTTGAAGTGTGATTTCTCCTTTTTTCACAAGCACTTTTTTGATTTTGATAGAATTGTCTACCATCTTATCAAAAGATGTATGATATTGCATTTGTAATGGGTAGTTGATCTCTGGGACAAGATTATTGATGAAGATTTCCAATTTTTTAGTTTCTGGAATAGGCCTAGCATATAGAGAGAATTTCTTCCTCTATCTCTTGAGAAATGTCAAGAATGGTTCCCCTGGATATTGTTTGAGATTGCAAATATCAATCATGGTGACCAGGTGTTGAATATTGTAGGAGTATTATTGATAAAACAATTTAATCAACTCCTCAAAAATTTTGATAGTAGGAGGCAATCTAGAAAACCAATGAATGGATGCTCCTCCAAAAGATCTAGGGAAGAGATGCATCAGATAGGTTGGTTCGTGCATGAACTCCATAGATTGTGTACAAAATCCCCTAACATGATCTTGGGTATCAGAGTGTCCATCATACTTATCATACTTAGGCATCTCCACTCTTTTCAGGAATGGTGGCATGTACAAGTCTTTATCAAATGGAAAAGGACATAGAGCCTCCATGGAGAACTCCTTGGGTTCCTTTTCTTTTTCAAGGTTATTAAGCTTGACTTGCATGGCATGCATCTATTTCATCATAGCTATGAGTGGAGTTTCTTCCTCATGTGTAATGATATCTTCAACATTAAAGTTGGGAGGAAGTTTAGCCCCTTGATGAGCTAATTGTAAAAAGTATGCTTCTCTATCTTCTTTCAAGAAATGTTTCATCATTCTTTTGAAGTTATCATCGTTTTGATATTGAGCAATTTCTTCAAGTGTGGGTTCCTGATCTGCACCATGTTGAGATTGAGCTCTTTGAGAGCCAAAGTTTGTCCCTACTTGAGACATGGTAGGAGTTATACCTAGGATATATTGATGTGGAGTTTGTTGATTACCTCTGTGAGTTGATGAAGGAGGAATGTAACCAGTTTTTAATTGAAAGTTGCCAAGACTGTCATCTTCGTAGAGACCAGAATTGTAGAGTTGTTCAAGAGTTGGACCCTTGGTAGCGGTAATAGGTAAGGTCTGGGATGCTTCTCCAGAATTCTTGTGAGAGGAAGCTCTAGTTTCCACCATTAACCTTGGGTGAAGCAAAAGAAAAGGATGAAGACAACTGAAGAAGGATCTGATTCAAGAAGATCAAATGACACAACCTTGTCAAGGTTTGATTGATTGAAGCTTTGATTAGACATAGATGAAGGAGACTGTACCCTAGATGTATGGGTAGATTCCCAAAAGATAGTGGACATGAGTTCACAACACTTAGTCATTTTGATGATTGATTGAAGATTGATAGTTATGACAAGGTTTTGACACAAGATGATAAAGACTCAAATTGATTAAATAGAAGGATAAACCTGATTCAAAAGGCCACTTTAGGAAAATGATTGGATTCTCAGTATTTGCTACTCTATTCCTAACACAGTGATTTTTTTGACAGATTTTGGAACTAGGATGAAAACATTGGGTATCTGGCAATTTTGACAACTTTTTGGACAACTTTTCAAAATTTTCCAAATGACTTTCTGCAGGCTCATACGATAGTGGGTATGCTATGAAATGACAATTGACAAAACTCATATGACTACAACAAAACTCACATGACGGTTGATAGCAGGATTTGACTTTTTGAATTGGATTGGCAGCAAGACTCGTACGACACTGGGTTCTTTATCATACGACAGTTGGGTAGTTTTGAAATGACAATTACTCAAGACTCGTATGACTTTCTGACTCTCTGGGATGACTTTTGACTCCAAAAAGGAATTTCACTTCAAATTTTTGCAAATTTAAGGTTTTCAGTTTTGGATTTGTTTTGCCAATTGTACTGTCCAGATTTGAAGATTATACCAGATTTATTCATTTTTAGTAACCAAGTAGATAAACAAGCACGCAGAATAGCAAGCAAGTGATTTCAAGCACATCTAAAAACAATGAACAAGGGAAAAAGCAACCTTGCACATGAACAATCAAGTGATCAAATTTGTGCTAATCCCTAGGAGTGCTAATTGTGTATGTTCCAAAAAGTTTTGCAATAACGCGCATATTCCTAAAAATGAAAATTTGGCCTCGCTAGGGTTTTTAGTAATGGTTTGACTCTACAAATTTTATGATCCAAAGGGGTGAACTCTAATCCCAGCACACCAGGGTATTGACACAGTCTAAGAATTTAATCAATCAGGAGCTGCTAGGGAGATCTGACAACCCAACAATGAACCACACCTGTGAAGATTTCTTCCACAAGGACATTTATATAGTGGTTGTCACTACCATGGTGAAAATGGCAATTACTACTTGAGGTTCCATCAACTTGGTTGACCCAATTAAGGGAATGTCCACTACGGTTAACCCTCTCTAAAGGTGACTCACAAGATATACCACATGGAGACTAGATCAGATTCAAAGATCTGGGTTTCTGGTACTATCCAAAAAGGAAATAGAGCATAATCCCCTAGCCTCTTCACTTCACCAAAATAAAGTAGATAGATAAATCTAACATGCTAAGACTAAGATTATCTCACAAAGATCTATGACGTCAACCCCTTATGATCTATCAACCTCTTCGGAGAGAGAATGCCTTGATCAAAAGTTGAAGACACACGAATCTAGTAGAACGTGAGATGCCCTTAGTATCCTCCCTACCTACAAGGGTTCCTTCATTGAGAAGAGTTTCATTGGAAACTCACTCTCTCAAGAGCCATAAATAGTGTTCATAGGGCCTATCTACTATGTGTAACAAAGATGTTGAAAGCAAACTATGTTCATTTTTATAGCCCAAATGAAATCTGTGATATGAAAGCAATAAAAAGTCACTCAAGCTAGACACATGAGATGCTCATTTTAAGTCCAAAATTGAAATCTTATCAGCTGAGAAGATTACCTAAATTCCTCACAATGTGCTTAGTAGATTTTTACCTATTTTCAGCAATTCTTGTGCTTTTCCCAATCGAAACCAGCAGGAGTCAATAAAAAATAGAGAATTTCAATTGTTAAGATTAGCTGTTAGTCCAAATCTGGAAATCAAATCTAACAAACTACCTTGAAAAATTAAATAACAATTAAAACCTAGTGCCAAAACTCGTACGACAGTAGGTGTGCTTCCAGACGATAGTCCAGAAACTCGTACGACACTAGGTGTCAGATCATATGACTTTCTAACTTTCAAATGATAGTGTGTATAGTCTAACATGATCCTTGATCAAATACACTTTCGTACAACAATGGGTATATTCTGGTATGACTTTTGTCAGAAACTCATACAAAAATTGTACGGATAGAATTAAAAAATCGCAGCTTTGGCTCAGACAATGACAAGAAAAAGATAGAAATTGATAGAATTGAATTGGAAACCTGTATCAGGGCCCCACGGTGGGTGCCAAAAATGTGTGTGTGAATTTTGTACCTAAGCTATAGACACAACACTTTAGTAAAACAGTAGAGGTTAGCTAAAATTGGAATCTTGCAATAGAATGAAAACTAAACTAACCAAGTGATTTACTGCCTTCTAGTAGATGCAAGTATGTATCCTCAGATTATACCAAGATCAGTGACCTTGACGACACCTAAACGAAGGATTTGAATGCAAAATCTAAATATGGAATGAATGTGATTAATCTATTTTTTTTTGTTTTTCTATGCAATTATGATAATGAAAACTTGATATGAATCTATGCTAATATGAAAAACTTGATATGCAATACTACTAATCTAACAATGATATGCTAAAATATGAATGATCTCAAAAAGTTGTTTGATTCGCAAAAGAAGCTCCAATTCTTCAGCTACTAATTCGCCAGCATAAGTTTGCACAACCATGAGATATGAGATTGAAGAGCTGAGCCTTGGTTTTATAGAAATCTAGGGCTTTAGAGGTGCATGAAAGAAAGCCATAAGTCACTCAAATAACTCAGGTTGATTTTTGAGTTATTTTTAAATAAAGGATAATTAACTCACAAAAATATGCAAAAGCAAAGTTTAACTCAGAATAGAGTTTAGATTTAATTGATAATTGATAGTTGTCCGCTTTTCTGATTGTGCATGTTTTATTTATGAATTAATTTAATAATAAAGTGATTTATTTCCAACTTAATTGATTTTGAAAAATAAAACAATTGATTTATGGGTTAATCAATCATTTAATCAAACTTTTATTCAAAATTAATAACATTAAGTATGACAACTTGCTTTAATCAATTAAATAAGAATTTAATCAATTAATGATAAGAATTTTGATTTATTATCAAATTTAAATAATAATAATTTAGGAATAAATGTAATTAAATTCAACTTAATAATTAAGTGGCAGAATTAAATCTAATTAATTAAATATTTAGAATATTCAATTAATCAAACTTTAGGATAAATAGGATTTATCGCCAAATAATCATTAAATTAAAGATAATTAAGAATATTACTAGGAATATTCCTTGATGCAGAATTTAAGATAATCAATTAGAATTCGATGATGTTCAGATGTGCCTTAGGTTAGGACTTCGATGTCAATTTCATTCAATTTGAGGATGTAGGAGATTAATGAACCTATAGCCCATTTTTGGGGTATTACACGGTTAAGCCTACTTGTTTAGTCTTCCTTCTTACAATACATTATCTTATCATTGTGCCACATAATCAAGTACTCATTGAAGTATCAAGATAACTCAACTTTTCCTTAGGTGTTATTGTTATCAACCTTTCCCTAATCCTTCTCAACAATCAAATAGATATAGTACTTTCTTAGATAGTAACAGTCTTACCAGTTAAGGTTTGACATCAATGACAATACAAAAATTGCTTCAATTACAGTTTCCAACAATCTCCCTCTTTGGCATTGATGGCAACACCATATGAATAACACATGAATCACCAACCAATCCAAAACTTATATGTCCATTAGAAATATTTATAATATCCTTAGCTTCATTCTGATTCAGAATCAATTAGCCTTGCTTACATGACCGTCCACACAGTAACATCCACTTGATCTCTACTTAGTTCCTTTCCTCTAAATCTCTCCATGTGTTTTCATCTTATTCATCTCCCTCTTTGACAATAATGCCAAAGCAACAACTAAAACATACATCCTTCAGATGTAGATGTCATCTTGTCAGTTCAGTAACAATATTTCTCCCTCTGCCATCTTTGCTTACAACTAATTATTATCTTTGTTGTACTTTTCACAACTCTAGGTTGCTCCTAAAGTGTGACTTGTCTCTGCATCATTTTTTCAGATACTCTTTACAACACATTTGATGCAGTGCTCCTAGCTTGACTAGGCAACCTCAGTTAGGGGAAGAACTCCTAATTTTCCTCTTAGATATTCATGAGCTTCTTTAGGTAAAGCTTTAGTGAATATGTCTACTAGTTGTTCCTTTGTATTCACATATTCCATTATGACCTCTTTATCTTGTACCAATTCCCTCAAGTAATGATACTTGATGGCGATGTGTTTGGTCTTTATGTGCATCACTGGATTCTTAGATATGTTGATAGCACTTGTGTTGTCACCAATTGTTTGCTCTGATACCAATTGTTAATATGATTTAGAACAATAGAGAGGGGGGGTGAATCAGTTGTTCTCAGGTCCAGATGTATAAATAATCTTTCAAAACTATTCAAAAACAACCAACAGCTACTCAGTCATTACTGAATGCATAACATAAACATATAACATTGCAGTCCACTATCCAATAGTATTTAACTTGTAAAACACAAAAATGTTCAAACCAAAACATTCACACAAGCATTAACACTGAGATTTATAGTGGAAATCCAATTTGAGAAAAACCACTTTGTAACATGTTATTGATATTTTCACTCTTCTGAAGTGAGCTCTGTGAAAAGGTAACCCTGTCAAAGGTTACAAACAAATTGTCAGGTGTGACCCGGTTAAAGGATTTCAACCACTCTTTTAAAAGTGTGCCTTGCTATAGGACTTACATACATTCCATTAGAATGCAATCTTGTTCAAAGGATTTATACAAATGACTGTTAGGTCAACCTTGATTAAAGGATTTCAAACTGATACAATGGTTAGAAAGTAACAACAGTGTTTTATCTAAAAACATACAACTCACTTTGCAAATAACAAATCCAATTCCATACACATATGTTGGCTTACTAACTGTGATCCATTTCCATCTCCATTATTGATCTGCTCAAAAATACCTTCAAGCAATCACAACTTCTTCTCCTTCATCCTTTTCTGCTTATACAATCAATAACATCAATAATAACTCCAACATCCCCTTCTCTTCAACCTCACACTTAGGTTTCCTTAATACCTCTTCATTTAGGTTCATCCAACTTTTGCCGCTTAATATCCTCCATAGATCTTAGGGTTAGGTCAGATTCATTGAATCCTTCCAACTTTATGTTCTTCATCTATCCTTCCAGAAACATCTCAAATCTCTTTATGGATTCACAATAAAATGGTTTATAGTACATTAAATGCTTCCGTACAATCAATAAATAAAGTCAACATGATTTACATAATCCAAGAATTCAACTATGTCACCTAGGAATCTGAATTCTTCCTCAAATGCAAATTATTGACGCTCGGTCAATACTGTGTTCAACTCCTCGGTCTTCACTGGATAGCCCGGTCACCACTACAACTGTTTCCTCGTCTAATACTATCTTCCTTGGCAATTGACTGATGTTCGGTCAACACTAAATTTACTCAACATATACTGGCTCGGTCGACACTAACATCACTCGGCTTAAACTAGATTTCTTCACTTTTGCTTGATTAAGTCTACTTGTTTAGTCTTTCTTCTTACTTAGATATGCAATACATTATCTTATCATTATGCCACATAATCAAGTACTCATTGAAGTATCAAGATAACTCAACCTTTCCTTAGGTTCTATTGTTATCAACCTTGCCCTAATCCTTCTCAACAATCAAATAGATATAGTACTTTCTTAGATAGCAATAGTATTACCAGTTAAGGTTTGACATCAATGACAATACAAAAATTGCTTCAATTACAGTTTCCAACAATCTCCCTCTTTGGCATTGATGGCAACACCATATGAATAACACATGAATCACCAACCAATCCAAAACTTATTTGTCCATCAAAAATATTTATAATATCCTTAGCTTCATTCTGATTTAGAATCAATTAGCCTTGCCTACATGACCGTCCACACAGTAACATCCACTTGATCTCTACTTAGTTCCTTTCCTCTAAATCTCTCCATGTGTTTTCATCTTATTCATCTCCCTCTTTGACAATAATGCCAAAGCAACAACTAAAATATACATCCTTTAGATGTAGATGTCATCTTGTCAGTTCAGTAACAATATTTCTCCCTCTACCATCTTTGCTTATGACTGATTATCAACTTTGTTGTACTTTTCACAACTCTAGGCTACTCCTAAAGTGTGACTTGTCTCTACATCAATTTTTCAAATACTCTTTACAACACATTTGATGCAGTGCTCCTAGCTTGACTAGGCAGCCTCAGTTAGGGGAAGAACCCCTAATTGTCCTCTTAGATATTCATGAGCTTCTTTAGGTAAAGCTTTAGTGAATATGTCTGCTAGTTGTTCCTTTGTATTCACATATTCCATTATGACCTCTTTATCTTGTACCAATTCCCTCAAGTAATGATACTTGATGGTGATGTGTTTGGTCTTTGTGTGCATCACTAGATTCTTAGATATGTTGATAGCACTTGTGTTGTCACCAATTTTTAATATGATTTAGAACAACAGAGAGGGGGGCTGAATCAGTTATTCTTAGGTCCAGATGTATAAATAATCTTTCAAAACTATTCAACAACAACCAATAGCTACTTGGTCATTATTGAATGCATAACAGAAACATATAATAGTGTAGTCCACTATCCAATAGTATTTAACTTGTTAAAAGTGCACCTTGTTATAGGACTTACATACATTCCATTAGAATGCAACCTTGTTCAAAGGATTTATACAAATGATTGTTAGGTCAACCTTGATTAAAGGATTTTAAATTGATACAATGGTTAGAAAGTAACAGTAGTGTTTGATCTGAAAACATACAACTCACTTTGCAAATAATAGATCCAATTCTGTACACATATGTTGGCTTACTGACTATGATCCATTTCCATCTCCATTACTGATCTGCTAAAAAATCCCTTCAAGAAATCACAACTCCTTCTCCTTCAGCCTTTTCTACTTATAGAGTCAATAACATCAACAATAACTCTAGCATCCCCTTCTCTTCAACCTCACACTTAGGTTTCCTTAATACCTCTTCATTTAGGTCGATCCAACTTTTGCCACTTAATCTCCTCTGTAGATCTTAGGGTTAGGTCAGATTCATCGAATCCTTCCTACTTTATGTTCTTCATCCATCCTTCCAGAAACATCTCAAATCTCTTTATGGATTCACAATAAAATGGTTTACAATGCATTAAATGCTTCCATACAATCAATAACTAAAGTCAACATGATTTACATAATCCAAGAATTCAACTATGTCAACTAGGAATCTGAATTCTTCCTCAAATGTAAATTATTGACGCTCGGTCAATACTGTGTTCAACTCCTCGGTCTTCACTGGATAGCCCGGTCACCACTAAAATTGTTTCCTCAGCTAATGTTGTCTTCCTCAGTAATTAACTGATGTTTGGTCAACACTGAATTTACTTGGCATATACTGGCTCGGTTGACAATAACATTACTCGGCTTAAACTAGATTTCTTCACTTTTGCTCAGTTAAGCCTACTTGTTTAGTCTTCCTTCTTACTTAGATACACAATACATTATCTTATCATTGTGCCACATAATCAAGTACTCATTGAAGTATCAGGATAACTCAACCTTTCCTTAGGTGCTATTTTTATCAACCTTGCCCTAATCCTTCTCAACAATCAAATAGATATAGTACTTTCTTAGATAGCAACAATCTTACCAGTTAAGGTTTGACATCAATGATAATACAACAATTGCTTCAATTACAGTTTCCAACACCATCTTCCCCAATATTAGCTAGTTCATCATCTCTAGAATTAGCCTCGTTGTAGATGTGATTAATGGTTAGTTTCTAAAAGATTGTAAAAGGGTAGTAGCTCTCGATAATAATGCATGTAACTTCCAATTTGGCAATGACCCTTTACAAAGACCATTTACAATAATAGATGAGCCACCTTCTATGGCCAATTTCTCAATACCCAAGGATTTTCTCAGGAGTAGACCTTCCACTAAGGCTTGAATTTATTCTCTATTATTAGTGTCTTCCCCAATTGGTTTGTCTAATCTAGCTATTTCCTCACCTTTTTCATTATGCAAGCAACATCCTATACCTACTATACTTGGGTTACCTCTAGAGGCCCAATCAAAATTGAGCTTGACCCATCCTTTTTTGGGGGCCATCCATTGGAAATCCTTCCTTAAGTATTCCTTCTTAGAGGTACCCTCCCCTGTGAAAGGAGGAATCTTCAAACCTAGCCATCTGCCTCTCATTTTTTCATCCCAGTAAGTCATTTCTAAGGATTTAGCACTGAGTTTAAGGATTCTGATATTCAATACTTATACAATGGAAACTTCTATTTTGTTAACTAATTGTTACCACTCCATCTTCACACCCTTGAATATTCTTCTATTGTGTTCTTTCCATAGTTCACAAATGATTAAGGAGGGAGCCATTCTCTAGATACCTCCATATAAGCATCATTGTTTAAGAAGAGGCCATGCTTAGAGAATACTAAGAATGGTATTTGGCTGGGCTAAGCTCCATCTCAATTTCCTACATAGTCAAGACCAACATTGTGAGGCATACCTACAATTAAGAAGGATGTGATCTTTATCTTCTTCTGTATTTTCACATAGGGGGCAGTGACTAGGGCCTGTAAAGCCCATTTTCCTAAATCTATCTAAAGTAAGGATCTTATTATGGAGGGCCAACTAGGCAAACATACCAGCTTTTGGTAAGAAGAATTTATCCCAGCATAAATCTAAGGGTATAGAATTTTGAGGAGATAATTGTTGGTTTAGAAGACAATTGTATCCATCCTTTGGATTGTATTTTGTAGTCTTACATCCATCCCATACAAGGTGGTCCTTTTTAAGATTGAAAGTGATTTTTCTCTCTTCAAGAATTTTGTTAAGAATATTTTTTTCCTCTGTCAGAATCTCCAATGATTCCAAGGACTTCCATTTACAATCTTTAGATAGGTCATCCTCCATGGGTTCTATGTAATCCTTAACATACCTCCCCCATTTAGATTATGTAACTATTTTTGTTTTTGCAAGGTTTACTATCTTATTCAAAGCTTTATAGCATCCCTAGGAATCAGTCCAAAAAAGGGCTTCTTCCCCAAAGCCCAAGTTCCAAGTGAGCTTCTATGTGATGATCCTTCTACATTCGAACATGAAGTTCCATATGTTGGAACCCCTATGAGGGGATTGGTCCCTAAATATGCTCAATGGGTTATTATTACAAAGGTATTTATGGATCAAGATCTTTACCCATGTGAGATGGGGGAATTTATACATCCTCCAAATAAATTCTACACCTAAGGCCCTACTCTGCTCCTTGATTATTTTAATCCTTATGCCCCCTTCATATTTAGGCCTAAAGACCTTATCTCATGCCATTAAATCCATTTTATTTTTATCTCCTTTTTATTGCCAAAAGAATGATCTAAGATGTCTGTTGAGTTCCTCCTTCTTAGCTTGAGAGAGGTTAAAGCATGACATTTGGTAAATAGGTATTGATAACAGTACCAATTTTATCATAGTCACCCTCCCTATCGAGGATTTCCATCTACCCTTCCAAGAATAAATCTTCTTTTTAAGTTTATATATTACTGGTGTTGGAAAGTGATGTTTTGGGGCACTAGGGAACACTTAAGGGTTGTCATTTATGGAAAAACTTATGCTAGAGTGATCGCATGCAGAGATTTTTGGTACTGGAGTCATAGTCATGAAAATGACTAAGTACATAATTAGGATAACAGTGTACTGTGGTACAATTTTGGTTAGAGATGATAGTGTATGATGTATTATGGCTTGAAAAGTTAGTAGAAGGTATTTTGGGATATGTAGGAGCTTTAATTAAGGTTGCATATGTTTTGGTGATCAGATCAGTGAGATACACTTATTTGAATGTGTGCAAAGATAGAGAACCGGTGTAATAGGGCACACAAATAATTATGATGATTGAGAGAAGGATAGTGGATATGGTAACGTGCTAAGTCAAATGGATGAAGTATATTACTAACACTTTGGTAATATAAGATCACCAACTCTATTTTTATTATTTACATAATTTATTATTATGTTTTTTGTGGTATTTGTGAAGCCGACTGGATGGTAGATTTTGTATAAGTATAGAGTATTTTGTGGAAGTGATGAGAAGTATTGTAGAGAATATGATGATGATGTGATAATGTGAATTTGAGAGTAGAGAGAAGATGCAAGATTAGTATATGATAGATCTACAACTGGAACTATCTAAGCAAAGGAAGTGCTTGTATTGTTCATTTTTTAGAACTCTTTTGAGATAGTATTTTGATTGTAAGAGCTGTATGCTCACCACCTTTAACCAAGTGTTTGTATCCCCTAATAGGGTTTTGAATTCATCTAACAAGGAAATGTACTATGTAATAATCAACTCCTAACAGGGCTAGATCTCCTAACAAGGATATAATATTTTAGTGCATAGTTGTGGTTACCATCCTGACTGGGGTTTTCCCTTGGCCAGGGTTTCCTCAAGAAAAAATCATGGTGTCATGAGTAATGTGTTGTGCTTATATGTTCTTTTCATTTCAACATTGTTATGGTTTATTTATAATTGGTTGAAGTTTAAATTAAAGTGTAGTAATACTGATTCACCCCTCCTCTTTGTATCACCTAATCCTAATAATCGATATTAGAGCTATTGGCCCTTGGAGAGAAAGCCTAACAACTTAAGGGAGATTAGAATAGATTTAGAAAGTTTGCAAGAGAACTTTGAAGTAGAACTTGAAGATTCAGACAAAGAGAAGGCTGAGAATGGTGTATTGAAATTCAAATTGAGAAAAGTAGAAAGTTTCATCAAGAAACTAAAGGAACAACTTGAAACTTCAAGAATTCATAAATAAGACCTTATGGACAAGATCAATGAAGATTCAAAAAATGATACATCAGATCAAGTGAAGAAGTTGCAACAAGAAAAAGAGAAAATCAATCTTCTGATCATTAAAGAGATTCAACATGAAAAGAGATTGTAGAAGTAAAGGTACCTCTAAACCCTTTACCAACTATTGTTATAACTTTTATGATTATGGACACAAGAAAGAAGATTGTAGAAAACTAGATCAGTCTAGGTATAAATAAGATTATGTCAAAGAAGAGTCAGCAACCAAGATCACATGCCTCAAATGCAATAACTTTGGGCATACTGGAAGTTATTGTAAGCTACAACTAAATCAGGATAGAATAAGACCTCCTACATGTTACAAACACAACAACCTTGGACACATAGTGAATTTTTGCAGATACAATGGAGAAGACAACAAAAGAGGACCAAGAGAACCAAGATGACCACCTCATGTGGTTATAAGGAAGAATGTTGGTGACAGTGGTAAAAGTATTAATGAGTATATGAATGAGTTTGAGAATCATTTCAAGAAATCAAAAAGCAAAGAGGATGACAAGATATGGAAGGTGAAAGAATTCAATAAGGTATTGGTTCAAGGAGAGACAAAAGATGATATTGTGCCTTCGCATGATAAATTCTTTGAGACATCGACCTAGAAGGTTGCATGGCCTTAGGGGGAGCATTTGATGTAGATAATAGAATATATCCAGCCCTAGCATATGTGGACTAAGCTCATGTGAGCTTAGGTATAGTATGTACAAATACTATAGAGTGTGTGGTTGAGAGAGCAACACCTGGAGATTCATTTTCTATGTTCACAAGATTTGTAGTGACTGAACAACATGCGAAGTTGAGCTACTTGTGATTAATGCACTTACTCAACTTGTGAAGGATAAAAAGGCTTGAAAGATATCATTTCTGCACCGTTTCTTGATCAATGACTAAGGAGAGAAAAGTTGTGAAGTATTTCAGTCATCTAGCAAAGAGATTGTGTGATTGCGTGAAGCAAAGTTCTGGATTTTTGCATGTTAAAAGTTTTAGACTTATACTCTTTAAGAAGTTATGAATGCACCTGTAATCTTTGATTTTGTGGATAGACCTAGGTATAAGTTTAAGAGACATCCATTTAAGTCTTGTGAGGATGATCCAGAAGGAGTGTTTTCACAAACCCCTATTGGTGTGTTGCACGTAGAAGACATTAGGGCATATATACATTGCAAGTATGAAATCATAGGATATGTAAAAATTTATAGTGAATTGGATGCAATGATAGAAGCAAATGGGTCAATGGTAGAGGAGTTTAAGCACCTAGAGGATCGGTCTATCATTAAGCTAACCCTACTAGTGGAATTCACTAAAATTGAATGGTTTAAGATTATCCTTAGTAGAATCCATGATCAATTCATATGGATTGGAGAACAACCAATGAAGATATGTGCATAGATGATTCATGATATAATTGGATTAGACAATGATGGAGCCCTTCCAGTAGCAAAGAAGAATATAAGGAAATGGGTGGAAACCCTAATCCATTAAAAGTGGGATAAGAGAGCTACGATAGTTAATGACATCTTTCAATAAGATGTTAGGTTGGTGGTAATGATATTGGGCTACAAATTGTTCCAAGGTTAGATGGGGCAGATGGGATACTTTTCTCTTGAAATGGAATGGGACCATGAGATGAAGTGATGTTATATTAACATGAGGGGGAGTCATTAATGTATGGAATACAAGGGATGTCTTGATCTTGATTAGGAATGGTATCATGAGGTGGATTAAGAGGGATAAGTGTATTTTGAAATATAAAGGGATCATAGGATGGAGAAATTCTTAGATCTAGAGGAGTCCATGCTAGCATGCTTTGGAACAAGGACTTGACATGTTTGGATTTATGAGGATAATGTGATGGAGGAGTGGTGCATGAGCACCTAGGCTAACTCCTAAGCTAGTTCAAGTTTAGGCTTGTATTGACCCTAGCCAAGTCAGTAGTTTTTAATTTGACCTTAGAAGGTCTTGCAAGTGTGTTCCTAGGTGGAATAGACTAGGCTCAATACAACATAGATGTTTAATACTTTTCTAGTGGATAGTGCTAGATTAGGCCTAAGATGGGAAAATGGGTGTAAATGGGTCTAAAAGTCTTCTAGATTTAGGTAAGGTTAGAAAAGTTCCTAAAAAGGCCTAAATGATGTTTATACATCATTTTGTAGGAGTTTGTGGTCATTAAAGCTAGTTTGGAGCAATTATGAAAAGTTGCCATAATGTTGTCATGACAACATTTACATTTTTGGAAAATGTTATTGGAGTTGATGAAAAAAAACCCACAACTCCCAAGAACACCTGCACGCAAACACCTATCACAGAAAGAGAGAGAAGCAAACAACTATAGAGACCTGAACGTATGGATCCATGGGAGAGGAGAAATCCTTGATGTGCAAAAACAAAAGTTGCAATAAATATTGAAATGTCAAAAAAGGTTACAAAGTGTTATGAGATCAATCCTTATAAAAGGAGATTAGAAAACCTAAAAAGGTAAAACCCTAGGTTGTATAATAATAATTAATAAAATAATTAATTATTATATGCCTAAAGTTTAGCTTAAGTCGAAAGAGGTAATAAGTGACTTAATAATTAAATCAATATGATTCAATCAATAAGAAAACACTTTATTACTCTGACACCCCCCCTTAAGATAAAATTTGGGAGAAGCTAAAAACCTAGAAAGAAAAAATGAAAGAAAATTGGTCCCGGCAACAAAAGGCCTGATTAGGTACCCAAGTACAAAAGAGAGTCTCTACAAAGCGGAGAAATAGAGAAAACCACATGGGAAAAAATCTACTCCAAAAAGAGACCAAGACTAGTCTGAAGGACTAAAGAAGCCTCCAAAACTAGGAATGTTCCAGAAAGTAGGAACAAAGATGAACATGTACAACATCACTGAAGCAAGAAGTTGCAAACTCTATCAAGAAGTAACTAATGATCTGAAGATCCTCCACTGAAATATGACTAGGTAGAGAAGATTGTAATATGCATGAGTGCCCTCAAATAACACTACTCAAATTGGGAGGCAAAAAAAGGCAAACACGTGAACTTGAAAATACAGATGGCATAAAAACACCAAAAGTCTGAAGAGTTGATCAATCAAAGCTGGAAGAGTGCATCCAAAAATAGGAAAGAAAAGAGTGTCCATATGGTAAATGATCCATCTCACTAGAATGGATAGGTACCTAGCCACAGCATCCACCTAGTACATAGAATCAAATAATGACTACATAGCTCACACTATCGAACCAAGGAAGTAGTAGAACCAATAGTAGGAACCCCCCCATACTGCTGACAAGGGAGTAATGATAGGTACACTGAAAAGATCATCTAATATGAATTGCATGATGAAGAAGAATCTAAAACATCGAATGTGCAGAGAGAGTATAAACACATATAGAGATACCTGAGGCTAATGTCAGTGGAGGAACACTCACATGAAAAAAGTAGATGGAAAAAAAAGGCAAACACCAAAACCCCCTTGACACTTTATAATGGAGTGCGAGTACAAAGAGCACAGACATGTGAAAGATCCCATACATGCAATAGAAGGGCACTTTATTTTAGTGTGTGTGCATAAAATAATTCTACAAAAATAAAGTATACATAGCTCAAAGGAGAGCCTGAAACAAAAGAATAGCTTAAGACGAGCCATCCCTCAAAGGGAAGAGATCCCAGGACCTAAAACATCTAAGATATCCTCCAGACTGCAAAAATGTAAGAATCTGAATAAAATGAACCTAGAGGAGAATCTAGAAAAATGACTCACATCACTAGAAATCTCTCTAAACAAGCTTTCTAACAATATATTGTTTTCTCAAAATGGAGTTCGAATGCACAAGATATAGCTCCCAGAGTGCAGAATTGAACATCTAGCTTTGACAGTGAAAAAATCCATCAAAAAATAAAAAATAGAAAATCAAACCTATAGATCTAGAAAGATCTTGGAATCAGCTTTCCGACGATATCTTGTTTGCCAAATTTTGACACCGTATGCTCAAGTTATGAGCAAAAAACCAATAGTTCTGGAGGGCCCAAATAAGGTGTCTAGAAGGATCTGAAGATGGGTGATGTCAACAAAAGGAAAAAATCACACATGAAACTAGCAGATATAATAAAATCTCAAAAGAGCTTTTCGTTAATATCTCATTTGCTGAAAACAAAACCCAGATGCAAGAGAAACGGATCCCAAAATGCAGGAGGTCTGAAATGCTGAGAGCATAGAGAACATCTGATTTTGATAGCAAAAACTAACATAAAAAAGGCAAAATCTTGAAACCATACCAGTAAAAATGGATTGGGCTCAGAACCAGCCTTTTGATGGTAAATCACATTCCTGATTATGATCCTAGATGCTTGAGATATTCACAAAAATGCACAGGTAGCTCAAAAAGGCCCAAAAAAGTGCAAATTCTTGCTGACATCAACAACTTGCAAGCCTAAATTTGATGGCCAAATGGTCGTCACACCTCAAATCTGCCTGGGGCTTAAAAAAAAATAGGCCCTAGTCACATGGGTGACCAGGGGGCTAAAAAATTCAATGTTGGGGGCTGGTCCCCCATGTGATCGAAAGCTCTATGTGGGGGGCTTATCTTTCAAATAGTCGCAGTCCTGATGGTTAACTGCTACACTCCCAGCGGTCACCACGACGATGACTGTACAGCGGGTCACCGGAGTGGAGCGTAGGTGGTGGCTGGGAAGAGCTCGAGTGCCACATAAGTGAAGCTCAGGTGGTCACACGATGGTGGTACCTTAGAAAAGTTTATATATATATATATATATATATATATATATATATATATATATATATATATATATATATATATATATATATATATATATATATATATATATATATATATATATATATTTAAAGATCTATACTATCTCGGGTTGCATGCTAGGTCGTACGGCCTGGTAGACAAATTTTTTTGGCATCAGAGGCCAACTTGTCCAAAATTGACAAGTTTTATATGGATTTTGGGTATCTTAGATGCTCCAGACGCAACCGTGAGGTCTGTTTGGGCTAGAAGTGCTCCAAAAAACTATGATCACCTCAAGATCCGTGCCGAGGCCGGTTGCAAAATTATTTTCTCACATATTCCAACTTTGTCCAAATTGGACAAATTTTATATAGATCTTGGGGTTCTTAAATGCTATGAATGTAATCGTGAGGTCTTTTTGAAGCCAAGATGACCAGAAAAATAGGCCCTCCAGATTTGATAGGAAACCCTCTAAAAATGTAGATTTGACAAACACAACCAAATCTCTCAAGAAGAGGACAGGGGCAAGCAAATCTAAAGCTTTGATACCATATTGGAGTTGATGAAAAACAACCCACAGCTCCCAAGAACACCTACACACAAACACTTGTCACAGAAAGAGAGAGAAGCAAATAGCTATGGAGACCTGAACGTATGGATCCACAAGAGGAGAAATCCTTGATGTGCAAAAACAAAAGTTGCAATAAATATTGAAATGTCATAAAAGGTTACCAAGTGTTATGAGATCAATCCTTATAAAAGGAGATCAAAAAACCTAAAAAGGTAAAACCCTAGGTTGCATAATAATTAATAAAGCAATTAATTATTATATGCCTAAAGTTTAGCTTAAGTCTAAAGAGGTAATAAGTGACTTAATAATTAAATCAATATGATTCAATTAATAAGAAAACACTTTATTACTCTAACAAATGTTGCATGCAACATCGACAAATTTGATCCCTTTTAAGTTAATGGTGGTTATTAATGATTAGTGGCCTAAAAACATGGAGAATTCATATTTTAGTTATTATAGGATCCCATTTCCCGAGGCATTATGGTGTAAGAAGAATTTTGAATTGGAAAGAAAGCACAAAGTTCTAGTTTTCAATGACAGTCAACTTGTTTTGAATGCATGAGTTAGTACATGGATTGAAGTGTCAAAGTTAGTGTTAGATTTTTGAAGTAGGGTTAATTCTAAGCAATTTTTGTTCAATAGTGTAGAGGTTTTGAGTTCATTAGTTTAGTCTTTTAAATTGTTTTGTAAGTTGTGTAGTTGTTGGTGTTGACAGAGTGGTTTTGGGAAGAATGGCTCCCCCATAGAATCCAACTATGGAAATCACTAGGGTTTGCATGAACATGTTAGGGGAGCCTCTATACATTGTAAATATACATGTAAGAGGCCAGAAGAACAAGATAGCCATTTTTAGCATCATGCCCTAGGCGAGACTAGTGTACCCAGCTAGGTGCATGACAGGGAAGATTTGATGTGAATTTGCAGGGGTAAGAATGAAAGCTTCAACCAAGCATGGGTTTGGAGAGGTGATAGTCCTATTGATACCTAGTAATGAGATTAGACATTGGCCAATCTATTTAGGTAGATTTCTAAGTAGAAATCAGTGGACTACACTATTATAGGCCTTTTAGCCCTATTTGCCCTATAATATAGGAATCTATTGTACAGAGACCCTAGAATCCTATGACCACCAAAATATTTAAGGTTTCCCAAAAGGGTATCTTAATGTGAAGTTATTTTTTGGAGTCATTTGGACATTTTTAGGAAGAATTGGGAAAAACACCGTCTAGGGCTACTAGACCAATTAGGCCTATTAAGCCAAAAGCATAGTGAACCTTGAACCCGATGGGAGAAGTCTTGAAACCCTATTCAAATGGGATCATTAGGGATTCAAAAATATGTTGTAATGAAGAATTCACCCCCTAAAACACTTGTGTGGAGTTTATGATTAATTTACACTTGGAGACATCTAAGGAGGAGTGAAGAGTTGAAGCACCCTTAATGATAGTAATCCCTCAAGGTGAAGCACAAGAAGATCAACTCATAGAGCTGGGTTGGAGTAGTCTTAGGAAAAGAGAGTAAATACTATTAAGGTCTTAGAAGAGAGCTTAGGATCTTGAGAAGATTAGGACAAGTAAAGTCCTAGAGAGAGTTTGTGCAAGAACACCTTGGAGTGTTTCTATCAGATTGGTATCAGCGCCTTTTAGATTAGGCTTGTGTTGAATGTTCCAACTAGAGGAGTCAGTAGGAGACTCTACAATGGTGACCAATGCTAAGTTGGCTAAGAAATTAGAAGAGCAAGAAGAAGAAAATAGGTTTCTCAGAGATAGATTGGCTAAACTAGAATAAAAAGTAGATAAAGTAGATGAGAAGGCCGAAGAAGTTAAAGGCAAGATAGATGGAAAACAAAAACAAATACTCTTAGAGGATGAGGTCCTTGAACTAGACCCAATCCTAGCTTAAGAAATATTCTTGAAGGTGTTAGCACCTAAAAGAATTTTATGTGGCTATAATTTTTTTCCCTGGTCCCTGCAATGTTCTTCTCTGTCCCTGGCCCTCAAGCCCTAGTTCAAATTTTCAATATCTAGTCGTTGGGGAAGAAAAAACCCTAGGAAGACCTAAGATTTGTTATATTCTTGCATTACCTTTTCTGATCACTTAAGTCCTAAGTACCCATGTGCTAAATTCACTAATGACCACTTCGCATGTTATGTCATTAGGTTATGTTGGGCCCCTTTAATATTTTATGTCTAAGCCTAAGTCTCCTAGTAAATTTTCCTAAGTGTCAACCCTTTGAAAATGTGTGGCTGTCATTACATCTTAGGCTTCCTATTGTCAAAATTTCTAACATGCGATATAGCGACGAGCAGCCATCTGTCCAGGTGGGCCAATCTGTAAAGGGGGTTTGCTTGCAATTAAACAACGGATCGCATCAACGGCTATTGTTATGTTGTTGGACCAAGTTGATGCCTTTTTAAGTGTCACGGTATAGCGACAACCATCCGATGCAAAGGTGGACAAGATGGTGGGTGGGGCCTTAAGTTGCCATGTCACACTCGCATGTATGTTTCTCATTGGTTTAAATAAAGATGACATGGTGGCTGATAGAACCTTGCTATTGAAGATGAATTCAGGAAGGGGCCCGCTCTATGCAACGTGGCAATTTGTGATTCAGTGAAGTGGCTCATAAAGAAAGTGGGGCCGATGTCAGAAGAATCTGTGAGGTGAAGTTAAAGCTCAGATTGATCTCGCGGCTATTTTTATACCGTTGGGATGAAGTGCATGATTTTTAAGCTTGCGGTATAGAGACAGTCGTTGATCTTGTTTAAGAGATGGGGACCGCTAGGTGGGTCCTTTGTTGCTGACTCATTGTGATGCGGCCATTTATGATTCACCAAAGGTATTGAAGACATGATAGGGTTGCCAAATGGGTTTCTTTTTGAAGAAAGTGCTTTGTCCGCCGGGTGGATGTCGAGAGGTGGTGTCTTCTCATTGGTCGACAGGTTTAATGACATGGAGTGTTGTCACTAGGACTGGTGTTTTAGCATTCATGCATGATTAAAGGTTGACATAATCTCATGGTTTTCATTATACCGCTTAGATAAGATGCATGATATTTAAGTCAGCGGTATAACGATAGTCATTCAATCTTGTTTGAAGGAAAGACAACAGAGTGGGTCCAATTGCCATGTCGTGCTGATGTGCTCATTTCTTATTGGCCAAGAGATTGATGATGTGGTGAAAGACTTTTCAAATGACTTGTTGACTATTGCAAGGAATGATGAGAACTGCCCTATCTATCGGGAAAAGATGAGATCGACGGTCATGTTTTAAAGTAAACCAGTTAACCGTTGCGACCTAGATTTGAATATTTTCACAGGGTTTTGTTACAGTTGGTCATGTGTGACAAAGGGGTTGTTCAGAATTGATTTTCCCAATTGGTTGTAGTTAGAGAAAATGATGAAGAGAATCTAGAAAAAGATCTACAAATCATAGAGGCAGAAGTGAAAACAGAGATGACTGCAAAGTTTAAATAGATTACTCCAAAATAGGGAAGAGACATGGTAAAAGTATCAGAAGTGCTACTCCTTCCAGAATGGGGATATAGCTAATGTAGTGGTTCTAGATGTAGTTAGAAAATAGACCACCCCTTTCCACAAAACCAAAGAGGAAGCAGAACGGGCCATTAAAGGGGTCACCTTCAGTGACAATCACCAAGCTTTGGTTATGTGGTCCCTACAAAAGAATGAACATAAGAAGGGAAAATAGATTGTCAGAGATGACCTTTCAGGGAGCTTAATTGTAAGAAGGGTCACTGATACTTCTTTGGTAGAAGCATCAGGTATGGTAATGGCCACAACACAATTGACGACAAAGGTGGCTGAAAAAGAAGCCAAGGAGAAGGAAGAACTCACTTCAAAGTTGGAAATAGTCTTAAAGGTTTATGGTGAGTTAAAGCAGGGGATATTTGAGAGAGATACATTAATTGCAGATTTAAGGAAGAAATTGGGAGAGCATGGCCCAGTGCAAATATCAAAACAAGTGCAGATAGCTTCCCCCCTGCTGGGCCTTCCTCATCAAGCCCTATTGTTGAATTTCCTCCTTCCCCTCTTCCTCCTTCCATGGATGAGGAAGATATTGATCAAAAGGTGAAGCAGAGGTATGAAAAGAAGATAAAAGATGTTGTTTCACATTTTTTTGCAAATGTGAAACCTAAAGAAGTGTACAAAACTGCCCAGCAATTAGCAGAGATTTTGACATCTTTTAAAAGGGAAGTAGCTACTGTAGACCAACTTTTGAAAAGGTGAAAAGAAGATAAAAGATGTTGTTTCAAATTTTTTTGCAAATGTGAAACCTAAAGGAGTGTACAAAACTGCCCAGTAATTAGCAGAGATTTTGACATCTTTTAAAAGGGAAGTAGCTACTGTAGACCAACTTTTGAAAAGGTGGGTTGCAAGAAGAGATAGTTTGAACTCATTTTTTGATCAAATCAAATAAAAGTGTATTGTGGATATAGAGCTAAAAAATACTTATAGGTTTGTTAAATATCTTTTTGATTTTGAGGTAAATAGGGAGAGTTTAAAGAGAAGATCATCAATCTTAAGGGTAAGGTACTTTTAGGATAATTTTCAAATTTTTCCAGGTCTTATCAAGGTAGATGGGGTTATTAAAAATAAAGATGAATGGATGGAACAGATAGATGGGCAAGTATTGTCTAGATTGGATTCCATTTTAGGTACAGATGATAACACCCCCCTTGTACAACTAATTGAGCTTCTTTAGGATGCCAGGATACGCTTTGCTAATGTGAAAATAGAGGTTCACCAGGTGGTTGCTGAATGGAACAAATTATTGTAAAAAAGGGATGAAGTCTTGACTTTCCATTGGCCAAGTGAAGAGACCTATATGTCTTGGGAGTCAACCTATCCTTGAGAAGATTCAGAAGAGGAAGGAGCATCAAATAAAGAAGCAACAGGTGGCAGTATTTTGAACCCTCAAGATCAAGATAAACAGGGATAAAAGCATCAAGCAGTTAACATAAGCACAGATACAACACCTGGCAGAAGTTGAACTGGCCTTGGGAGCTATTGCAAGATTTTTGGCGCTCATCTTAACGGTTCATCTCGAAGATTTGTAACACAAAAGTTTCTATTTTCATTTTTTGTCCTATATGAGAACTCCTTTCTTGTCTTTTCTAAATGGATCCGAAGCTTGTTTGCAATCCTTGTTTTCTATAAAAGGATTACCAGGATCATTGTAAAAGGATTGAGAACCTAATCAATTTGACTCATAAGTTTTTTGAGTCTGGGATATCATAGACTGCTTTTAGGCATATTTCTATAGAAGAACAATATTTTTGGTTCAAGTTAATTTCAGAAGGTTATACTATAAAGCATTCTGTAAGCATGATATTAATATAGCATTTGAATGAAATCCAAGATTTATATCTCTCCTTGAGTATCTCTGTTTGAGTTATGAATTCTTTCAATTCATTGCATGGATAATCTCCGCATGTATGTTTATATTTCTCAGCTCTGATCCAAGATTAGATTAAATAAGCTTTGAATATGACATAAATTTTTTGAAGTTTTGCTTAAGGATGCATCAATAAGTAGTGTGAATCTAGGAACCCTTTGATAAAATCCACCATAGGGTGATTAGTATTTTCAAAAGGTAAAGATCATTCAAAGTTCAGTATATTTTTGAATGTATTACAATCTTGCAGTGGAGGTATTACCCAATGGATAAGACACTGGCCAACAATGGAGTTTTTCTTATAGAAATTAGTGTTTAAAGGGGGTTATACTAGTATTTCCATCTTTTATTACAAAGTCATCGAAATCCTTTGAAATATAGTGTTTTGCAGAGTAGTTTCTATCATCTAGTGATAGTGAAAAATCTATGAATGAATGGTTATCATTTAGGTTTTTTTCTTGTCATTTATCTGTTACATTTGAATCCAGTTGGTGATTGGTGAAGTAGGTTTTGTTACTGGATTAGGAGCACCCTCCTTGGTTTTGCAGAGCCAAAAGTGTAGAGGGCAGTCTTGTCCCTATAGTTGGTCCAATCATCTTTAGAACTCAATAGTTGGATCTAACCAATCCTTAAAATTTGTAGATGTACTGGTTGCTTGTCAAAGCATAAAGTCCATTTTGGGAACCAACAAAATGGTGACTCTACTGGGGAATAGGGATTGAAATACTATGATAAATTGAATTTTGGATCTTTGGTATTGTAAATTTGAATATCAAATAATGCAGGTACAAGTTGAGCTAGACTCCTGGCCTTCTTATTTGTCAGAACTAGTTATGCACCATTGAAGAACAGAGGAATATTTGCAAGCTTTGGATTCTGTCTAAATCTAAAAATCTCATTAAGCTTTGCATCTATTTGTAATATTTTCTATTTTGATTACTTGCCAAGTGTTGAGTACTTTGATATATGCTAAGTGTGTGAAAATATTTCCCAACTTGTGTTGGTGGTGACTCTGAAAATCTCTGCAGCAGTGCTGAGTAAAGATAATAAAAGAATAAGAAATTGTTTCACATACTTTCAATTATGAGTCAAAGAAATACTAGGGCTTGGAGGAAAAAATCACCCAGAAAGTAGGTTAGAAGGTGAACTTCCAAGCACTTCTAGGACTTATTTACCTAGAAGAAATCAAAGTAGTGGTGATGTGTCTCAGGCATGGAGATAGAAGAAAAATATGAAAATAAATAACCAACTTACTCATGACCAGGAAGAAAATGCCTCTGAGGATGAGGAGGTAGTTGATCTAGGTTTAGGAGCATATGAGGACTTTTATTCTCATAAGGGTGATGAAGTGCATCATAGGAAAAAGGTATATCCAGATGTAGAACCTCAAAAGGAAATCAGAAGGTCAAGAAGTAAGAGCAGGGGCCTAGAAGGAAGAAATGATCCCCCAACCTGGGGGCCTTCTCCTTCTCAAAACCCTAATGAGCCTAGAAATCAGCAAGAGGATTTTAGGTTTGAGAATTTAGGATCTGATACCACTCTCCTAGATTTGGAGGATATTTTTGAAGAAGTTTATAATTTAGAGAAAAATATCCAGGAATAAATTGCAATTAGGAAGGAGAGGGAAATGGAAAAGGAAACTGAAATAAGGTAAGCCCAAATTAGGGCAGACTAGCTCAAAAGATAGTTGATGACCTTGAAAGCCATAAATTTTGTATGAGTTCCCAAGGGGGTTGATGAACAACCTATTATCCAACCCATTGCTGAGGTTAGGAGGCCTAAGGATAAAGGAAAATAGATTTCAACAAGAATCACAATAAATGAGCCTACAAATGACAATATCCAAATAGATCCTTTGTCCAAATTGGATAATGATTTGGAAAGGGCTAGAAGGGAACAAGAGGTTATTGCTAAAGAATTAGAAAAGGTAGAAGTTGAGGCTGCTACCTTGGAAATGAAAAAGAAAGTTGATTTTCTTAGATAGTCTTTTACTCCTTCAATTCCAACTAACCCTGTGATGACATCTAATGTTAATGTTGGAAATTATGCTACTTAGGCTGCCATTGTCACACCAGCGATTACTATAAGTGTTGCTAATATTGCAAATAACAAAGCTTCCACCTCTCAAATAAATGCTTCATTACAAAGAGGACCAGTTCACATTGAAAGGTATAGACAACTTCTCTTTAACAATATTGTTGGTTATCCTAATTTGATTCCTGTAAAGATTAGAGAGAAATTACCTAAGTTTACTAGAAATAATGTTGTTACCTGTGAAGAGCATCTAAAGAAATTCATTGATATGATTGATGATTATGAAATAGAAGATGAAGATGTGATCATGAAATTGTTTATTCAATCTTTAACTGAAGATGCAAGAGGCTGGTTCAGAGGGCTCCCTTATGATTGTATTGGTTCTTGGGATGATTTTATAAATTGTTTTAAGGATCAATATGGTGATAAAACTAATATAAAGAAAAACCAGAATGAGGAAATCCTAGAATTCAGTGTAAGGTTTCAAAAGGCAATGCACAAGCTCTTCCAAGTCATGAGGTTGGATGAGAAGGTGTGTTTGGAAACATATCTGAATGTTTTTTATGCCAAAATGGGATACTTACTTAGGGATAAAAACCCTAGAACTATCAGAGAAGCTCAAAGATTTGTTGTAAACATTGAGAGAAATAGAAGGGTATCTGGAAAATTAGGAAGAAGAGATGATCCTAAAACCCCTAGGTTCAGAAAGAAAGAAGTTGATAAGACTACTAATGTAAAACCTAGGGAGGATGATAACCTCAAGAAAATCCTAAATGCCTTAAAAGATCTAAAACTAGGAGAAAGTAAAAATAAGTTTCAGGGAAATGATAGGCCTCCTCCAAATAATTTCAATATGTAGCCAAGATTGTAGAATTTTCCTTACCATACACAATGGAAGGATGGGAAGCCTTTTGTCCTAGAAAGGAAGGATGTAAAACCAAATGATAAAACCCCTGATCCTTTGTAAAAACATTTAGTCAACATGACTAGTGAGATTCCATGGTGCACAGTATGCCAATCCCCTCATGATTCAAACTATTATGTGATTTCTCAAAATGTATATTAAAATAATGAACAAGGAGAAGAGGAGGATGAATCATATGATGTCAAAGGCTGTGGAATGACCTTTGCTAAGTTATGTGAAGAAGTTGACTCTGAGGAGGAAAATGAAAATCAAGATATAAATGATTCTCAGAGTAGAGGGGAGGCTTACCATCAACAAGTTTTTTCTGATGAAGAAGAGGAAGAAATGAAAGACATAAATAGCAACTCTAAACAAGTTAAAGAGCCTGTTGTACACACTAAAATGGTGCACTTCTATGAACCATTATATGCAAGGTTGCTCAAGAATGAGGCCTCACAAAGTGGCTCATAGCTCTCTATGCATGGAGTTGCAAGGGACTATGATGTATTTGCTCTCAGCTAGAGCTACAAGCTTGCGACCTTGCTAGTCAACCATACAATGAGAGATTCGAATGAGAACAAGGGCAAGAGTGCCAATATCCCCAAAGAATCAAATGGAAATGCAATGCAAACTAATCTATGGAAATGAAAATGCAATGCAACTAAGCTATGAAATGGAAATAACAAGTGTTACAAATCCCTCCTATTAAGCTATGTGAAGTTATGCTATTGCATGAAAGGAAATCTAAGCTATGAAAGTTATGAAAATGAAACTACTATGTAAGAATGTACACTAAACTATGAAGTAAATGAAGAAATCTAAAGTAGGATGCAACAATGATCTCTAAAAAGCTTCAAAGTCTTCAAGGATTCCTGCAGCATAAGATTAGCATAAAAACATGATATGAAAATGGAGGAGAGAGCTTTCCTTTTATAAGAAATGCAAAGGAATGGACCATTGAGATTAAGAGGCAAAAGTCTTAATCAGTAGTGGAGCTTGAAAGAGGAGTGATCCGTGTGCACAAGTATCCTCCAATAGGAATTGACTTTGTGTCCATGTGAGACAAAAGTGCTTTTTTCCTTTTTGTAAAATAGGAATAGTGCTTTATTTGTGCAACTTAGGATAAGAGGAAAAGGTGGGGGCTTTTTATTTAATTAAAAGGGGAGGAGATATTCCTTTTAATCAAATAAAGACTTAGGATAAATGATTAGCCCATAGGATAAAAATCCAATATATGATCAAAATTAAGACTTGATCAAGAAATTGATAATGTTGAAAATATTGATTATTGATAAAACTGATTCAGGATTGATAAATTGAATAAATGGGGCCCAAAGTCTAGGTGACCATTTTTGGGTGCATACATTTGCCCCTCTTTGACTAATGTGTGATTGATTTGGGAACACATGCAGTCAAAGAAGAATTGAAATGTGAGATCGATCTGGGATCACAAAACAATTCAAATATGAGGTCGATTCAGGATCATATCCGGACAAAGCATGAACCAAGGCCTTTGAACATGAGGTCGATTTGGGATCACATTCAAAGTAGGAGATAAGAATCTCAAATTTGAGCAAAAGCTCACAAAAGATGTCTGAATCAAGAGAATCAAGGAATCGGGGACGAGGATCCCATAAATACTGCCCCCTCGAAATTGAAATTGAAATCAGGTAGAGGAGAGACAACAAATCAATAAAGATTTGATCAAATCAGAATAAAATCACAATCGAAGGTAAAGGTCAATAGGTTAATCATTAGGTAATGACACATGCCCCAGTGATGAAGTAGAGAAATAGAAGACTAGAAATAGAGTGAATGAAAGACTAGAAAATATGAGAGACATGGAAGGAAGAAATTTCATCAAAAGATCAAAGAATTATGCCTCAAAATGTCAGTCAACTATGTAGAAGAATGAGAAAACTTGGAACACAATTTTGACTATCAAGATGACCTCGGATTTCAATTTTGAGTTTGAAAATGATTAGAAAATGATGTGATATGAAAGATCAGAAATGAAAGATATGATCAAGAAGAATTAGAAAATGAGCACAATTGACCAACTAGTCCGTAGATGATAAAAAGGAGAGCTCTCTCCATATGCAAGATGCAAAAACTAAACTATGATGAACCTAAGAATGCAAACTACTATGAAAGTGGTTGACTTGCAAGGTCACAACGCCTATAGACATCTAATTATCATCATCAAGCATTATTGGTAGCATCGTAAGATCATACAATGCACACTAGCATAACTATGTGGATATGAATATGATCTCTATCAGATAGATATGTGGGAATCTCACCTAAGCATCAAAGACATGTAGGTCAAGATGACTAATGCAGTGAGATCATCTAAATTTGATATGGAGAGAATATGCTTGTATCAAGACACATGAAAGTCAGGATAACTAGAAGCATGCACTCACATAAAATAGTCAAGGATAATACCTTGTCAATCCATAGTGTCAAGTAGGAACAACATAAATGCTCATGATAGTTAGGATCAACAAAATATACCCACAAACAGATAAAGAAATAAAACATGTTCTCATACCCTTAGTCTTCTAGCTATGCATCATCAAAAACTTCTCAGGGAGAGACCATTCATCAAATAAATCCTCATAGACAACACACAAAGAAAAATAAAGTCAACATATCTCAAGCGAGTTGATTGTTTAAGTTCGTGTGGGTTGGTCATAGAGTCAGACTCTGGTTATCACATCTATCAATGAGAAATATCCCATCATACTAGATTGTTGGGTAAGACATTTGATAAGTGTTAAGAAACACTCGACGCAAGGGTGGTGTTGAGAAACACTATTTGGGGTGGTGTTGACAAACACCTTTTGTGAAATGCCCCAAGAGACAAACGCACCAAAAGGACCTATGCGAACAGTTATGCCCCCTAGACAAAGATAAAGACCAATTTCAAACCAAGTCAAATAAGGTCAAGGCATGATGGAAAGTGGCTAAGTGTCGAGGATGCATGCTAATAAATGGGAGTGCAAAGGCCACAAGTAGCACATGTTTCCAGGTTTTCACCACTTGGAATCTTTTTTCATTTTTTTAATTTTTTTGTATTTTTGCTACCAAGGCGCCTGTTTCCAAGTTTTCACGAAGGCACTTTTTCTATTTTTTTTTTAAATTTTGAATTTTTATGATTTTTTTGTATTTTTTTAGGACTTTTTATACTTTTTAGGATTTTTTCAGCATCATATATCAATTTTTTTGGTATTTTTTCAGGACCAATAAATATGTACAAAGAATGCCTCCAGACTTAAACGGGCATCAGGGATAGAACTTCTTGAGGTGAAAAATGTTGATGGGATCAGGGAGCTATTCTCCATCTAGATCTGACAGTAAATATGCACTTGTACCAAAAGCAGCTATGATGACATATGGTCCAAGCCAATTAGGTTCAAACTTACCCTTTTGTTCTCTATAATGTTGGTTCTTAGGGTTCTCTCACAAAACAAGATCACCTATTTGAAACTCTCTAGGGTGAACCTTCTTGTTGAATGCTTTGGACATACACTTTTGATACACTCTCATATGATCAAATGAAGCCTTACGCTTCTCATCTAGAAGTTCTAGTTCTTGTAACCTCATGGCGCGGTAATCCTCATCTATAATTAAACCTTTGAGTGAGACTCTAAGTGAAGGTATCTCTACTTCTAAAGGTAATACTACCTCAATGCCATAGGTAAGAGAAAAAGGTGTAGCTCCTGTAGGTGTGCATATGCTAGTTCTATAAGCCCACAGTGCTGGATTGATTTGTAAGTGCCAATCCCTACCATTCTTGTGCACTATCCTATGAAGAATCTTAAGGATGGTTTTATTGGAAGCCTCTGCCTGTCCATTTCCCTGTGGAAAGTAAATGGAGGACCAATGTTGCTTGATTTTAAACTTTTTGCATAAATGCTTTAGGTCCTTATTCTTGAATTGACCTCCATTATCAGTGATAATCTCAGAAGGCACTCCAAATCGGCAAATGATATGATTTAAGATGAACAAAGAGATAGTCTTCCCTGAAGGAACAAAAAGTGGCACAACTTCCACCCATTTTGTGAAGTAGTCAGTGGCAGTAATAATGAACTTATGTCCACCTGATGAGTTGGGATGAATCTTCCCAACTAGATCAAAAGCCCAACACTGAAATGGCCAATGAGAAATAGAAGGAATCAGCTCCCTACCTAGAGCATGAATCAGGTTTCCATGTTTCTGACATTTTTCACAAGACTTAGCAAAGTCTACTGCATCTATTTGCATCGTGGGCCAATAATACCCCACCCTAAGCAACCTTCAGGCCATGGCAAGACCATTAGAGTGTCTACCACAAATGCCCTCATGGATGTCAACTAACGCTTGGTCAAATTCCTCCTTTTCCAAGCACCTAAGGAGTGTCCCATCTAAAACCCTCCTATATAAATCATCAGAGATAAGGGTGTGGTGAGAGGCATTACGGACAAGGTTTCGGTGTTCAGAATGGTTGAAAGTGTCAAGGATGATGCCATCACGGAGATATGAATAGATAGCACCATAGTGGGAAGACTCATGTGTGACAAGGGTACAAATGACATGACTTTCAGATGAGTCAACTATGGGATGGTGTAGCTCTTCCACCAGGAATTCAAATCTTGATTCATGTGTTTCCAACTAAAGGAGTGAAGCTAATGTGGCCATAGCATCTACAACTTTGTTCTCTGTCCTAGGGATCTGTTGAAATGTCACAAATGTAAAGTAACATCTCAATGAGTCAACCATCTTTTTGTAGGGTATCAATTTATCATCCTTGGTTTGATACTCCTCATTGACTTGGTTGATGATTAACTGAGAATCCCCAAAGACATGTAACTCTGTTATGTTCCATTCTATAGCCATTCTCAATCCATTGGTTAAAGCCTCATATTCTGCAATATTATTCGTACATGGGAATAAAAGTTTGTAAGACTTTGGAATGTTGTACCCATGTGGAGAGACAAATAATAATCCAGCACCTGATCCATTTTGCATGTGGGAACCATCAAAGAACATCTTCCAAGTGTAGGTAGTCATATATAGGATGTGTTCATCCAAGAATTCTACCTGAATAGGCATACTATCCTTAACTGGAAAATCAGCTAATTGATCAGCAATAGCTTGTCCCTTTATGGCCTTTCTCTCAACATACTCTATATCAAATTCAGTCAAAACCATCATCCACTTAGCAAGTCTACCTGTGAGAGTAGCCTTACTAAGCAAGTACTTAAGAGGATCAATTTTTGCAACCAAATGTATAATATGAGCGAGCATATAGTGTCACAACTTTTGGGAAGCAAACACTACTGCCAGACAAGACTTTTCAATGCTATTATAATTGATCTCATAAGATACTAGGGTATGACTAATGTAGTAAATAGCCCTTTCTTTCCTAGTATCATCTAATTGAGCCAACAATGCCCCCAAGGAAGACTCTGTTGCTGAAATGTATAAAATTAATGGTTTCCCAAGAATAGGTGGCATCAAAATTGGAGGATTAGCCAAGTATTGTTTAATTTGATCTAGGCTCTTTTGGCATTCCTCATTCCATACACAAGAAGCACCCTTATGTAGTGTCTTATTAAAGGGTTGTGCTCTATCTGCCAGCTGTGAGATAAACCTCCTAATTGACTAGAGTCATCCCTGAAGACTTCTCATCTGACTAATGTTTCTTGGAGGTGGCATATCTAAAATTGCTTGGACCTTTTCAAGATCAACCTCTATACCTTTTGCTGATATTATAAATCCTAAAAGTTTGCCTGAGGTGACACCGAATGTGCACTTCTTTGGATTCAATCTAAGTTGAAACTATTCCATGTGATCTAGAATTACTACCAAATCAGTAAGGTGTGCATCCCTTTTTCTTGATTTAGCCAAGGTATCATCCACATAATCTTCCATGTTCTTATGCATCATATCATGAAAAATTGTGGTCATAGCTCGTTGGTATGTTGCTCCTACATTCTTTAACCCAAATGGCATGACATTCCAGCAATAGGTTCCCCATGCACATGTGAACGCTATTTTCTCTTGGTCTTCGGGAGCTATTTTAATTTGATTATATCTTGAGAAACCATCCATTAGAGAGTATATGTCATAACCCGCTGTCATGTCCACTATCATGTCAATGTTTGGAAGTGGAAAATCATCCTTTGGGCATGCTTTGTTTAAATCTCTAAAATCTATGCATACACGAATGGACCCATCATGTTTGGAAATTGGTACTATGTTTGAGATCCATTCTGCATAATCGATGGCTTTGATGAATCCAGCTCTCAAAATTTTTTCTAATTTCACTTTGACAAGGAGAGCTACATGTGGATGCATTTTTCTGAGTCTCTGTTTCACTAGTTTGACTCCTAGAGCTATGGATAAGTGATGCATTATAAGATTTATGTCAAGCCCTGGCATGTTTGAATATGTCCATGCAAAATTAATTTTCTTCTTTTGTAAGAATTATATATATGCCTTGGTTTCTTCTTCTGATAAAGACAGAGCAAGATGAATTATTTGAGGAGCTTCTTCTGTGTTCAAATTAACTAGTTTTGTTGGCTCAATCAATACTGATAATCTGTCCTAAAAATAACTTAGCAAGTTATTAAGTACCTCATCCTTAGGTGCCTCAAAGAGGTTTTCACCCTCAGAAACGTCATGTCTTTTTACTATTTTTGGTTCTGATACCGCCACAAAGTGGTTTTCGCCATTAGACGTATTTTTCTTTTTTTCTTTTTCTTTTATTTTTAGACTGAGGTACTTAATATAGGCTCTGTCATACTTGTTGTTGGTTCACTGGTGGAAGAAGCCATGGGTTCAAGAGCATTCAGATAGTAGGCAATTTGGTAATCATTTTGAAAAGTGAGGAATCTGGGCTCTTGATGGCGCTGAGACCAGTCAATTAGGTCATAGTGAACAAGGGGTAGGTCAATGACTGGTTCAATGTTATTTATGTGAAAGGTGTTATCTCTGATGACCATACAATCAGGATTCATCAAGTCCCCTCCTAAGATACCCGAGTCAGGATTTGTCCTACCAAATGAAGCATCAGCCACTAAGGCAATTTGAGGAGTACAATCCTCTAGTCCTACACTAAGCTTGTTGGTCACATCAAGTTGGGTACTATAAGTATGGACAACATCCATGTCCAAATCAACTGTTGCATCTGAAAGTGAGTCCCATTCGTACTCATGTGAGTCTATTTCTGAATCATCATTTGGGCCTCATGATGTAGAAGCCTCAAGGTTGGGAAATGTTTCCCCTTCTCTAATGCTAGCATTGTTACTACCCATCGCAACTAGGATAGCAACACTTTCCATTGTCAATCTATCATTCATATAGTCACTATCCGTCGCAACTAGGATAGTAGGATCATCAATTATCAAATCTTTTGAATCTCCCCAAAGGAGATTTGTTGAAGGCACCCAATCATCAGACATGTCTTGTTGATTAGAAAGATTAGGTGTGTAGTCTAAATCACTGTCATTGTCCATCGTAGCTGGGACAGGGACACCTTTCTTCTTCTTATTTTCAAAACCTAAGCCAATTGTCGACTTATTCTTTTGTCCAAAAAGGGCATGGTTAAGAGGCTCAGCTCTAGCATCCAACCTATGGCTAAGGGGACCATATCCTAGATAACCCATATTCTTAACTAATGTATACCCTTTGCCATAAGCTTTAGGTGAAGGAGCAAAGTTCTCATTGTGTTGGTATTTTTCCTCATGATAGATCTAGTCTCTTACGACAACTTCCTCTTTCTCTTCCTGAATAGGAATTGAAGACTCAACAAATTTTCCAAATAATGTCATTGCTGATGATGAAGGTTTCATATTTGGGGATGGTTTCCCATAAGACCTAGGAGAGATTGGCATTTTTGTAAAAGAATCAATTTTATAATCTCCCATCCCAAGATCTATGGTCTTAAACTTCTACTTGCATTGTTCAAGTGAAATACTAGAACTATCAGCTTCCCTATTCAAAGGTACATGTGATCGAGTAGAAATATTATTAACTGACAAGGCACTATCTCTAGATATGCAAATTTCTACACCATTATGGGGAAACTTAACACACTGGTGATACGTTGATGGGACTGCTTGCATTTCATGAATCCATGGCCTACCTAGCAAAATGTTGTAGGCTAAAGGTCCAACATCAATAATTTGAAATAAGATATCCTTTTCTACTGGACCAATGCGAATAGGAAAAATGGCCAATCCCTTGGAACTTCTTTCTGCTTCATCATATGCCTTGATTGTGATCTTTTTCCTTGTGTCAATGACTTCTTCAGAATATCCTAGAGCCTTCAACAAACTCATGGTACAAATATTGAGCTCCACACCCCCATCTATCAATACACGCCTAACATGAGTTTTATGAATCATGACTTCGATGTGTAAGGCCAAGTTATGTGGGTTACTGATGGATTTTTCATCTTCTTCTTAGAAAGTGAGGCAATGAGGGCTAGCCAAATGGTTGACCATATTCTGGAATTGATCAATATCTAAGTTGTTAGGCACACTGGCTGCTCACAAAGCATCCTCAAGGACATGCTTATGCTTAGGGGATAATTCTAAAAGTTCAAAAATAGATATATGCGCTAGTGTACATTGTAATTGGTCAATAAGGTTATAATTTGAATCAGGACCAACAACAAATTTAGGAAGAACACCCTTGGACATGGGCTGCTTAGACTTGCTAGAGCTAGGACCTCTGATAATAATGGGAGCTTGAGACTGACCCCTAGTGACAGCATTGAGGGATTGGGGCATCCTTCGTGAGCGAGGACCTCTTAGCACCATAACGGGTCCTTCATCAGACATAGGAGTTGAATCCACATCATATCCATAAGGATCTTTCCCTCTCATCATGTTGATATTATTATCAGCCACTTCAAGCATATTAATAACATTTTCAGCATTTGTGTAGGTATAGTTGATAGCAGCTTTGCCATGCTTGTTGTTAGAATTCTCTCCTTTCTCGTATTTGGGCAAGGGTTCTTTAAAAGCCTTATGATCCGCATTAGTAGTTAAACCATCAACTTGTAATCATCCACTTTCAATGAGGTCTTGGACAAGATGTTTAAGTCTAAAACAATTTTTTATATCATGCCCAATTCCATTGTGGAAGACACAAAAGGCCTTCTCATCCCACCAATGAGGTTTAGGATCTGGTATGCGGTGCTTGGTAGGATCCTGGGGTTGTGCCAAATTATGAGCAATTAGTGTCTTGAAAATGTCCACATAGGAGTCCCCAAGTTTGGTAAATTGTCTCTTTTCCTTTTTAGGTTTCCCTTGATACTTGGGTTTATTCTCTTATTGTCCTGAGGATGCTTGCAGCTTCATGGCTTGAACTGCATGAGACATATTAAGAACTCCTTCATTCTTAGGTTGTGATGATTCAACAACTCTGTCATTAACCACCTACTTATTCTTATTCCAATAAGAGTTCTTTTTGTCCTTATTACCATTATTGTTGTTGTTTTGGCTATTGTTGTTGTTAGTTGATTTAGCCAAAATCCCTTGTTCTTTTAGGACATCCTCTATGCGACATGCCACTTCTACCATGGTATCAAAAGAATTAAATGGGATCTTCCTTACTTCATATCTTAATTCCAGTATCAAGTTGCTCACAATGATGTCTATTTGTTCCTCCTCAAGAATTGTCCTTGGATATTTTGAGCACAAACGTCTCCATCTTTGCAGGAAAGTGACAAAAGGTTCTCCTTGATTTTGTTTGAGTTTGTACAAATCAAGCATTGTGACCGACCTTGATAGATTATAAGAAAAATGTTGAACAAATCTTTGGACAATTTCTTTAAATGTCTTTACTGGAGGAGTAAGGTTGGTGAACCACTCCATGGCTTGACCCTTGAGACTCCTTGGAAATAATCTCATCAAGTAGGAGTCTTCATAGTGAAAAGAAAAGCTCATTATGTAGAACTGTCAAACATGGTCATGAGGGTCACCAATGCCATCATATTTGTCATAGGTTGGAAACTCAACTTTCTTAGGGAACTCAACCAACACCGCACTCTTGTCAATCGGGTTGGGACATATGGAGTCCAAATTAAATGTGCTCTTAGGAGCCCTCATCCTTTCTATATCCTTCTGCATTTGCATGATCACCTCATTGGTTGAAGGATTCTATTTCTTAATCTTTTGGTGGATGTCAAAATTATATGGAACCTTAGCACCTTTGTTGATAAGGCTTTCTAGGAATTGATCCTTGTTTTGTTCCACATATGCTTGAAAGGATGGTTCTTGTTGCATAGTCATAAAATCCATATGATCAAATTTGGCATAACTTCCTCCATGTTGTGAGCCATGATGTGCTCATTGGGAGGGTTGCTTTGAATGTCTATGAGATGATCATCTCCTATGATGATCATATCTTGAAGCCCTTCTTCCTCTAGGACTTGGGGATCGTGAGGGTGTCCTTGATCTTCTTCTAGGACTTGGCAAAGGGGTAGATGGGGGTGAGTTGGTCCCACTATTGGTTCCCCTCCCATTGAATTGGCTTTGGAGTTGTTGTGCATAGAGTCTATCTTCTTCTTCTTGGGTGACTCTCTTCCTTATGTCCAATAATGCACGTTCCTCTTCTTCTAGTTTTCTAAATTTCTCCTTTTTAGCAGCTTGTTCATCCAAATAGGCTTGCTTCTCCCTCTCAATGCTTTTCAATCTCATATTTGCATATCAAGAGGTATCTTTAAGTGGAGAGGATGGTCTTGAATGCCTTATTGCGTTGGCTGCATTGATGTGGTGATCATTAGATTCATTATTCTGGTCCTCATGTTGTGACCCTGAATCTAAATGAGTTTTCTTATAATGTCTCTCAACTCATTGGTGAGCATCAAAATATCTCGCGTTGTTGGGGGGTGACCTAGGTGGACTAGCATGAGAAGAACCACTGTACTCTCTTCTATGCCATTGGAAGATATCCTCAAGAGTTTGATTCATGGCTTCTCTTTGTTGTTGAGTGAAAGTGTAACTCATGTCCATACTTGATGAAAGTGGTACTAAAGAGGCGCTCATTTCACTAGGATTATCTTTTGGATTAAAACAAACCTCAGATTCACTTTTAGGAGATTGATAAAAAAGGGGTCATTTTCCCTTATGTTTTTGATGAGTCTTAACTGGTGGTAATTGGCTAAAGGCAACAGGGGGTCGCTTCCCTTGATTGACTTGGTACCTTGTTCTAACTGACATGAAAGAAAGATGCTCTCAATGATAAGATGACCTCTCAAAGTGTGAGCACCAAACTAGGATAATCAAAGTCCTCTATTGTCTAAAGAGAAATGAAAAGATAGAAAAGGGGCTTTACCAACACTGTCAAAGAGGTGCTTCAAATCAAAGGGTGACTACCCTTGCACTTTTGAACTAGGAGGTCGGACTAGGCCAAAATTTGAAATTGAGATTTAAATGAAAGCGATTTGGACAATAAGAGCACTAAAATTTTCCAAGAATGTAGCTAACAATCCTAGAGATGAACCTTGTCATCGAGAATGGCCTTCTAATTTGACAATTATTCTCAAAGTGATTTCGTAAATCAGATGATGCTATCCCACAAGACTAAAACTAGAAATTTAGAGTCAAGATAGGTCTCGAATGACAAAGCAAGAAGCCTACTCAAAGACCTAACCTGATTAATAGCAATTGAAACTGATCAAATTGAAAGCATGACAGAAATTAACCAGGTGATATACTCTAGGCTACCAGGGTGATACACCTATAATCGGGTGATACTTCACCTTATACTAGGCGATAGACCTCACAATAGCCGGGCGATAAACACTAGGCGGGTCAGGTGATAGTCTATCAGGGGTGATCTATCACACAATATTTCCCCTCAAAGCAGGTGATAGTCTATCAGGGGTGAACTATCGTGCGATATTTCCTCTCAGAGCAGGCGATATTGTTGCAAAATTGCTTAACTCTTGACCAGAACTGTGTGAAATTTGCATTTTTGGGTCTGTTTGGTCAAAAATTTTGGTTTGAAGGTTGATGTTTTTGATCTCAATCACAATATCAGCAGAATTTTTTTGTAGGTTTGCAAATAGTGAGGGATCAAACATGTCTCATACACTTGAAACAAGGGCAAAAGCAACCTTGCCAAGACAAACACTTGTGATATCAAAATAAAAAAAGCACCCTATGAATGCTACCGATTGTTTGTATGTGAGAACGTTTACACTAGTATCACACAACTGAAGACAATTCAAGCAAATCTATCCTAAAAAGTCAAGGCTCAATGCGTACCAACTTAGCCCACAACTTGATGTTCCGTTGCCTCACACCAAGTGGTTACCCACAAGAGATATTGGTTTTGTCGTGGAAGTGTCAAATGACACAACCAAAGGGACACATATGGTGAGTATCTTAAGGTGATCTGGGTAAACCACTTGGATCAATCCTTGCACTAAGAAGATAAGCGGCTAAACAAGGTGGCTTCTATCTAATGGTTCTTAATAAGGATTTCCGTTCACAACACCCCTCTTGCTCCTCAAAGAGGACTCAGACCTCGCGGCCTCAAGAGTACCTTAAGAATTCTTGTTCAATGTTTTCCCCATGGTCGCAATACCATGAGCTACTCACATCAAATGAAGACAAGTGTTATGTCTACCAAGGTTTTTGGTGTCCTTGATAGCCTTGAGATTATAGTGAGTTGGAATCACTTGCCACCAAGGAAAATGATGACAAGGTTGTCCCCACTTGAGTCGTTCCTCTTGATTGCTCAAGAGCAGGCCCGCTAAAAGATTCCTAAACTAAAAAAAAAAATGGATAATTTATGAGGTTCAAGGTTTTTGGTTCACCTCAAGGGTGAAGAGCATACTCCCCTATCTCAAAAACTTCTCCCAAACACACCAAGCAAAGTTCATTTACCCTCTTGTTTTCAAAATTCAAAGATGGATCAAGATTTTTTGGTTCACCAAAATGGTGAAGAGCATACTTCTCCTACCACCCAAGAATTCCTACAATAAGATCTTAAGTGCCTAATAAATAAAACAACTAGTTTTTGCCACACTTAAAAGGAAAACAAATAAACAAGCAAGATTTTTTTTTGTTTTTATGCTTGGGCAGCCCTGCAAAAACTGTTAGTAGCCCTCTTTGACATGCGATTTTTGACAAATTTCTTAAGCAAAGGCACCTACAACCACAACTAGTTAGGGCCACAAGGTTAGAAAAATCCAAAATCTAAATGAAAATAATTGCAAGAAACTGATTTACCTAAGCTAAGAGATGCAGGTTAGACCTATCTAAATATAGTAAAGTAAACCAACAAACTAAATATGATCAAATTTAGATGATAACACTTGAACTGCAGGTCTTTGTCAGATCAGGTGATATACCTCAGACTTCATCAGTATCGTGCGATACAGTTTCCCATATCCGCGCGATATACCTCAGTTTGGGTGATATACTTCGCTATATTCGGGTGATACTTCGCATGACACCAGGCGATATACCTTAATACTGGCAGTGATTCTTCTCTGGAGTGAAGTGTAACACTAGTATAGTAAGGTATATCGCACGATATACCTGAGAAGTATCGTGCGATACTCTGAGACAGAAAACCAGAGACTGCAAAATTTTTAAAAAATAATCCAAAAAATGATGAAAAATGTAAGAAACTAAAGGACAAAGCCTATCTACTCTACCCCACGGTGGGCGCCAAAAATGTACACACTAAAATGGTGCACTTCTATCAACCATTATATGGAAGGTTGCTCAAGAATGAGGCCACACAAAGTGGCTCATAGCTCTCTATGCATGGAGTTGCAAGGTGCTATGATGTATTTGCTCTCAGCTAGAGCTACAAGCTTGCGATCTTGCTAGTCAACCATACAATGAGAGATTCAAATGAGGACAAGGGAAAGAGTGCTAATATCCCCAAAGAATCAAATGGAAATGCAATGAAAACTAATCTATGGAAATGAAAATGCAATGCAACTAAGCTATGAAATGGAAATAACAAGTGTTACAAATCCCTCCTATTAAGCTATGTGAAGTTATGCTATTGCATGAAAGGAAATCTAAGCTATGAAAGTTATGGAAATGAAACTACTATGTAAGAATGTAAACTAAACTATGAATTAAATGAAGAAATCTAAAGTAGGATGCAACAATGATCTCTAAAAAGCTTCAAAGTCTTCAAGGATTCCTGCAGCATAAGATTAGCATAAAAACATGATATGAAAATGGAGGAGAGAGCTTTCCTTTTATAAGAAATGCAAAGGAATGGACCATTGAGATTAAGAGGCAAAAGTCTTAATCAGTAGTGGAGCTTGAAAGAGGAGCAATCCATGTGCACAAGTATCCTCCAATAGGAATTGACTTTGTGTCCATGTGAGACAAAAGTGTTTTTTTCCTTTTTGTAAAATAGGAATAGTGCTTTATTTGTGCAACTTAGGATAAGAGGAAAAGGTGGGGGCTTTTTATTTAATTAAAAGAGGAGGAGATATTCCTTTTAATCAAATAAAGACTTAGGATAAATGATTATCCCATAGGATAAAAATCCAATATATGATCGAAATTAAGACTTGATCAAGAAATTGATAATGTTGAAAATATTGATTATTGATAAAATTGATTCAGGATTGATAAATTGAATAAATGGGGCCCAAAGCCTAGGCGACCATTTTTGGGTGCATACACCTATCATATTAAGAAGACCCTCTGATGAAGAGATAGCCTAGATCACTGTTGATATGGTGCCATAGGCCAAGAGCAACTATGTCCTTAGAAACAGGACTATTGACAAAATAGTTGGTAAGCCAACAAGTATATTTATTAAAAGGAATAAAGAAGATGCAAAGTAGCTTGTCACAAAAAATAATGCTATTGATGATGCCAAGAATTTTAAATCAAAAGGCGTAGAAAATCCTTTTGAACCAATCAAGGTTTTCAAGATCAAGGCTAAAACTCCAATGGCTAGCACTTCCAATTCCCAACTTGAAGATAAATAAAAAAATGAAAAGCAATTTGGTGTAGCCACATAGCCTGAAATCAAAAACACCCCAAAAGGTAAGATAGACTTATCTATTTTAAATTATGCACCTATTGACATGAATCAGTTATTATCTCATATCACAATTAAAGTGCCTTTATTGGAGATGATGAGAATAAGTGAGCACAAAGAGAAAGCCCTTACGTGGATAAATGGTGTTCAAACCACAGACATTCGGGAACCAGTAAGTACTAGGATAAAAGGTTAAGATCCAATTAAAAGGAAGGACACAGAAGAAATTATTTCAAAAATACCTCAAATTTATTTAGACACTAATGTTGTGAATACTTCTATGGGAGTTTTTGATCCTTTTTTCCTAACATTGGTCATAAATGATAAAATGTTGAAGAATTGCATGATTGATTCAGGAGCTTCAAATACTGTCATGCCTGTAGAAATTATGAGGTCAATGAGATTGTAGGTTGATACTCCTCATGGGAGATGCTAGGCAATGGATTCTAGGGAAGTACCAGTAATTGGAACAATCAAAGTCTTTCCTTATAGGCTTGCTGCTTGTCTTGAGAAACAATTGACTATGAGTGTCTTAGTTGTGGACATACCTCCACAATATGGAATGCTATTATCAAGAAAGTGGAGTGCAGCAATGGGAGGTAGTATCCAGTGTGACTTATCTTATGCTATGTTTAACATCACTGGTGAAAGCATTAAGGTACTCAGAGAAGTTAGAACCCCCCATATGATTGAGGAAGAAGCTAATGATAACAACATGAACTGTTTCTTGGACACTGACATAAATTATTTTCAAGTACAAAGTATTGAAAATAAGAATGAGGTTGATCTTCCTCTTTTAGCTAAAGAAGAAGGAATTATCATAGATCAGAATGATCTCTAGACTATGTATTTTGATGGTGCAAACTCTAAAGAAGGAGTTGGTGCAGGTGTGTTGTTAATTTCTCCCACTGAAAAAACTTTTAAATTTTCCTTCACCCTATTGTTTACTTGCACAAATAACATTGCAAAATATGAGGCTTTATTGATAGGATTAAGGATAGCCTCAAAACACAAAATCAAAAATCTCAGGGTTATTGGGAACTCAGAATTAGTTGTGTCTCAGGTCAGATCCAAATATGCATCAAGAAACCAAAAGTTAAGACATTATAGGAATGTTGTTTGGGATGAGATAGAATAGTTTGATGCTTTCTGTATTGATTGGATGGACAGAGGTCATAATAGGATGGCTGACTTATTAGCTAACATTGCACTAAGGCCAGAGGATATCACTTTTACATGGATATCTAGGGTTGAAATTCAAACTAGGCCATCCATACTAGATAATTATGAAAATTGGTAGGTTTTTGATGATGACCTAGATATTTTAAGATTTCTGCATTATAATGCAAGTTTTGGAGACAAAGAGATAAATTTTGGTGAATATGTACAAACATCAGATAATAAGGATTCTCTCCTTGGAGAGGAGATCTTACAGTTAAAAACAAATAAAGTCCCAAAAGGTTTGGTAGTGTTAGAAAGAGCATTTGATCGCTATGATAGCTCTTCCTAGGCAAAGCTTTTAAGCAAGCCTGAAGATGTGGAGGAGATAAACTTAGGAACAAAGGAAGCCCCAAAAAATGTATATATTGGGGGAAGCCTGACTCCTGAAATAAAAAAAAATCTCTAATAAATCTTCTTAGAAAATATAGACATGTCTTTGCATGGTCTTATGATGATTTGAAAGCATACAGAGAAGATTTATTCCAACATGAAATTCCTTTGAAGGAAAACACAAAACCTTTTAGACAAAAGTTGAGACCTGTTAACCCTACTTTGGCACCAAAAATGCAAGATGAGCTAAAAAAGATGAGTGATGCAGACATCATTCAACCTATTAGACATTCAACATGGGTTTCTAATCTTGTCCCAGTAAGGAAAAAGAATGGAGACATCAGGTTATGTGTAGACTTTAGAAATTTGAACATAAATTCTTTAAAGGATAATTATGGTCTACCAAACATGGAAGCCATGTTGCAGAGGATTACTAGATCTGAATTAATGTCTATGATGGATGGTTTTTCAGGTTACAATCAAGTAGTTTTCAAAGAAACAGAATAGTTCAAAACTACATTTACCACTCCATGGGGTACTTATGTGTATGTTTGGATGCCATTTGGTTTAACCAATACTAGGGCTACCTTTCAAAGAGCCATGGATGTAGCATTTACAGATTTTATAAACAAATTTCTTATTGTTTATCAAGATGACTTGATAGCTTATTCAAAAAAGAAAGACCAACATTGTGGCCATTTGGAAAAAAAATTTGTAAGAGCTCTAGAATATTGGGTTTCCCTTAACCCAAGGAAGTGTGCTTTTGGAGTAACTGAGGGTAAGCTTTTGGGACACATTGTATCCAATGATGGGGTCAAGATTGATCCTGAAAGAGTAGCAACAATAGAGAAAGTACCATTGCCAAAAAATGTAAAAAGTATCCAATCTTTCTTTGGTCAGATTAACTTTGTTAGAAGGTTTGTTACAAACTTTGTTGAAATCAGTGTTCCCATCTCCAAAATGCTAAAGAAAAATGCAAAGGTTGAATGGAGTAGTGAGGCCAAGCAAGGTTTTTCTGATATCAAGATGGCTATTAAAAGTGCCCCTGTGTTAAGATCACTAGATTTTAGTAAGCCTATCCAAATCTTTTCATTTGCTTCCTATCATACTATAGCTGTAGTATTATTACAAAAGAACTCAAAGGGTTTTGAACAGCCCATATCCTTTTTCAGTAAATCATTGCAGGCAACTAAGTTAAAATATGACATAAATGAGAAACAGGCCTATGCATTGGTCAAAGCTATCAAGAATTTCAGATGTTATTTGGTAGGGGCAATTGTAGTTGCATATGTACCCAGTGCTGCTGTGAAAGACATCTTGGTTCAACAAGAGGTTTCAAGGAGAAGATGTAGGTGGATAAATAGAATCCAAGAGTTTAATATTGATATCCAAATCACCAAACTAGTGAGAGGATTAGGTTTAGCAAAACTTATGGCTCAAAGCAATTTGGATGCTAACCACATCAACACTCTTGAAGAAGAACAAAGGCCATACATATGTGATCTAGACTGCTGTGAATGGTACGAGGATATCATTAGATACTTGCAAAAGATTTTACTTCCTTCTAACATGGATGACCACAAAAGGAGGACTTTCAAATTACATACTCTAAAATATGTGATCATTAAAGGAGAGTTGTGGTGGAGAAGTAATGAGGGTGTCCTGCTAAAATGTGTTGACCCTCAAAAGGCTAATGATCTGCTACAAGCAATGCATGAAGGTGTATGTGGTGGCCATTAAATGGCCAAGAATACTATGCATAAGATACTAAGGCCTAGTTTTTGGTGGCCTAGACTTTCCAAGGATGCACATTCCTTTGTCAAAAAGTGTGATGCTTGTCAGAGATTCTTAGGAAAGTTGAAGTTTAGTGGAAATTTTCCTTTGAGCCCTGTAAATGTGGAAGCCCCTTTTCAAAAGTGGGGCATGGATTTCATAGGAGAGATCCCAAACAAATCCAGTGGGGGGCACTCATACATATTGGTTGCAACTGATTACTTTACGAAGTGGGTGGAAGCCATTCCCACTAAAAAAGCAACCAGTAAAGTGGTTATTGATTTCCTGATGAAAAATTTGTTGACAAGGTTTGGGTGCCCTAAAGTTTTGATTGTAAACAATGCTATGTGTTTCAGATCTAAAGAATTTGTTAGTTTTTGTTTAAAATTTGGAATCAAAATTTCATACTCTGCTCCTTACCATCCTCAAGGAAATGGTTAGGCTAAATCAAGTAATAAAAGTTTGATAAAAATTCTGAAGAGAGTCTTGGATGCAAACAAGAAGGCATGGAACTCCAAGCTACAACTAGCTCTGTGGGCTGATAGAGTAATAATCAAGAAGGCAATAGGGTGTGCTCCCTTTGATTTAGTGTATGGTATCCATGCCAGGTTGCCACAAAATAACTTGCTGCAAATGTACAAGTTCATCCAGTTATATGATGATGATCAAGATGATGAAATGAAGATCAGATTACAGGACTTGATACAATTAGATGAATCAAGGAGGGAAGCACATGATACAAATTTGAAATCTCAGCTGAAATATAATAGTTTGTATGACAAGAAAACCACAGTCAAAAGTTTTTACGGTGATGATTTGGTCCTAATATGGAATGCTAGGCTTGAAGACAAGGGTAAACACAACAAGTTTGACCCTATTTGGTTGGGACCATATCTGATCAGTAAAGCATGGGGACATGATTCATACATTCTGAAGGACTTGATTGGAAATGAAATGGAATTTCCAATTCATGGACAATTCCTCAAGTTGTACTTTTCTTAAGGTACTCTCATTATCCATGAACAATAGATTAGTTTACCCTTCCAATTGTGTGTTTGTTTTCAAGTTGTGTAAGTAGGTTAGTTGTTTTGTTTCAGTAGATGGTCTGATTATCCCAGAGTTTCTGAATTCTTGTCATGCTTGGAAGAGGCATGCATCCCCAGACAAAGCCACTATTAGCACCTAAAATAATTTTATGTGGCTATAATTTTTTTTCTGGTCCCTACAATGTTCTTCTCTGTCCTTGGCCCTCAAACCTTAGTTCAAATTTTCAATATCTAGCCGTTGGGGAAGAAAAAACCCTAGGATGACCTGAGATTTGTTATATTCTTGGGTTACCTTTTTCAATCACTTAAGTCCTAAGTACCCATGTGTTAAATTCATTGATGACCACTTCGCATGTTATGTCATTAGGTTATGTCGGTCCCCTTTAATATTTTGTGTCTAAGCCTAAGTCTCCCAACAAATTTTCCTAAGTGTCAACCCTTTGAAAATATGTGGCTATCGTTACATCTCAGGCTTCTTGTTGTCAGAATTTCTAACATGCGATATAGCGATGAGCAGCCATCTATCCAGGTGGGCCTGTCTGTAAAGGGGGTTTGCTTGCAGTTAAACAGTGGATCGCATCAATGGATATCATTATATCGTTGGATCGAGTTGATGCCTTTTTAAGTGTCATGGTATAGGAACAACCATCTGATGCAAAGGTAGATGAGATGGTGGGTGGGGCCTTAAGTTTCCAGGTCACACTCACATGTATGTTTCTCATTGGTTGAAATAAAGATGACGTGGTGGCTAACAGAACCTTGCTATTAAAGATGAATTTAGGAAGGGGCCCGCTCTATGCAACGTGGCAGTTTGTGATTTAGCAAAGTGGCTCATAAAGCAAGTGGGGCCGATGTCAGAAGAATCTATGAGGTGAAGTTAAAGCTTAGATTGATCTTGTGGCTGTCGTTATACCACCAGGATGAAGTGCATGATTTTTAAGCTTGCAGTATAGCGACAACCATTGATCTTGTTTAAGAGATGGGGACCACTAGGTGGGTCCTTTGTTGCTGACTCATTCTGATGTGGCCATTTTTGATTCACCAAAGGTATTAAAGATGTGACAGGGTTGCCAGATGGGTTTCTTTTTGAAGAATGTACTATCTGCTGGGTGGATGTCAAGAGGTGGCATCTTCTTATTGGTCGATGGGTTTAATGACATGGAGTGTTGTCAATGGGACTGGTGTTTTAGCATTCAAGTGTGATTAAAGGTCGACATAATCTTGTAGTTGTCATTATACCACTTAGATAAGATGCATGATATTTAAGTCAGTAGTATAATGACAGCCGCTCGATCTTGTTTGAAGGAAAGACAGTAGAGTGGGTCCAATTGCCATGTTGTGTCGATGTGCTCATTTCTTATTGGCCGAGAGACTAATGATGTGGTGAAAGACTTTTCAAATGACTTGTTGACTATTACGAGGAATGATGAGAACTACCTGATCTACCAAGAAAAGATGATATCGACGGTCATGTTTTAAAGTAAACCAGTTAACCGTTGCAACCTGAATTTGAATATTTTTGCAGGGTTTTCTTGCAGGGTTTTCTTGCAGGGTTCTATTACAGTTGGTCGTGTGCGACAAAGGGGTTGTTCAGAATTGATTTTCTCGGTCGGTTATAGTTAGAGAAAATGATGAAGATAATCTAGAAAAAGATCTACAAATCATAGAGGAGAAAGTGAAAATAAAGATGACTGCAAAGTTTAAACAGATTACTCTAGAATAGGGAAGAGACATGGTAAAAGTACTAGGAGTGCTAATCCTTCTAGAATGGGATATAGCTGATGCACTAGTTCTAGATGTAGTTATAAAATAGACCACCCCTTTCCACAAAACTAAAGAGGAAGCAAAATAGGCTATTAAAGGGGTCACCTTTAGTGACAATCACAAGCTTTGGTTATGTGGTCCCTACAAAAGAATGAACATAACAAGGGAAAACAGATTGTCAGAGATGACCTTTTACGAAGCTTAATTGTAAGAAGGGTTACTGATACTTCTTTGGTAGAAGCATCAGGTATGGTAATGGCCACAACATAATTGAAGGCAAAGGTGGCAGAAAAAGAAGCCAAGGAGAAGGAAGAACTCACTTCAAAGTTGGAAACAATCTTAAAGGTTTATGGCGAGTTGAAGCAGGGGATATTCATGAAAGATACATTAATTGCAGATTTAAGGAAGAAATTGGGAGAGCATGGCCTAGTGCAAATATCAAAACAAGTGCAGATAGCTTCCTCCCCTGCTGGGCCTTCCTCATCAAGCCCTATTGTTGAATTTCCTCCTTCCCCTCTTCCTCCTTCCATGGATGAGGAAGATATTGATCAAAAGGTGAAGCAGAGGTATGAAAAGAAGATAAAAGATGTTGTTTCACATTTTGTTGCAAATGTGAAACCTAAAGAAGTGTACAAAACTGCCCAACAATTAGCAGAGATTTTGACATCATTTAAAAGGGAAGTAGCTACTGTAGACCAACTTTTGAAAAGGTGGGTTGCAAGAAGAGATAGTTTGAACTCATTTTTTGATCAAATCAAAGAAAAATGTATTGTGGATATAGAGCTAAAAAAGACTTATAGGTTTGTTAAATATCTTTTTGATTTTGAGGTAAATAGGGAGAGTTTAAAGAGAAGATCATAAATCTTAAGGGTAAGGTACTTTCAGGATAATTTTCAAATTTTTCCAGGTCTTATCAAGGTAGATGGGGTTATTAAAAATAAAGATGAATGGATGGAACAGATAGATGGGAAAGTATTTTCTAGAATGGATTCCATTTTAGGTACAGATGATAACACCCCCCTTGTACAACTAATTGAGCTTCTTTAGGATGCCAGGATACACTTTGCTAATGTGAAAATAGAGGTTCACCAGGTGGTTGCTGAATGGAACAACTTATTGTCAAAAAGGGATGAAGTCTTGACTTTCCATTGGCCAAGTGAAGAGACCTATATGTCTTGGGAGTCAACCTATCCTTGAGAAGATTCAGAAGAGGAAGGAGCATCAAATAAAGAAGCAACAGGTGGTAGTATTCCAAACCCTCAAGATCAAGATAAATAGGGATAAAAGCATCAAGTAGTTAACATAAGCACAGATACAACACCTGGCAGAAGTTGAACTGCCCTTGGGAGCTATTGCAAGATTTTTGGTGCGCATCTCAAGGGTTCATCTCGAAGATTTGTAACAAGAAAGTTTCTATTTTCATTTTTTTTCCTATATGAGAACTCCTTTCTTGTCTTTTCTAAATGGATTTGAAGCTTATTTGCAATCCTTGTTTTCTATAAAAGGATTACTAGGATCATTGTAAAAGGACCGAGAATCTAATCAATTTGACTGATAATTTTTTCGAGTTTGGGATATCATAGACTGCTTTTAGGCATATTTCTATAGAAGAACAATATTTTTGGTTCAAGTTAATTTTAGAAGGTTATATTGTAAAGCATTTTGTAAGCATGATATTAATATAGCATTTCAATGAAATCCAAGATTTATATCTCTCCTTGAGTATCTCAGTTTGAGTTATGAATTTTTTCAATTCATTGCATGGATAATCTTTGTGTGTATGTTTATATTTCTCAGCTATGATCCAAGATCAGATTAAATAAGCTTTGAATATGACATAAATTCTTTGAAGTTTTTCTTAAGGATGCATTAGTAAGTAGTGTGAATCTAGGAACCCTTTGATAAAATCCACCACAGGGTGATTAGTATTTTCAAAAGGTAAAGATCATTCAAAGTTCAGTATATTTTTGAATGTATTACAATCTTGCAGTGGAGGTATTACCCAATGGATAAGACATTGGCCAACAGTGGAGTTTTTCTTATAGAAACCAGTGTTTAAAGGGGGTTATATTGGTATTTCCATCTTTTATTAGAAAATCATCAAAATCCTTTGAAATACAGTGTTTTGCAGAGTAGTTTCTATCATCTAGTGATAGTGAAAAATCTATGAATGAATGGTTATCATTTAGGTTTTTTTCTTGTCATTTATCTGTTACATTTGAATCCAGTTGGTGATTGGTGAAGTAGGTTTTTTTACTGTATTAGGAGCACCCTCCTTGGTTTTGGAGAGCCAGAAGTGCAGAGGGCAGTCTTGTCCCTATAGTTGGTTGAGTCATCTTTAGAACTTAATATTTGGATCTAACCCATCCTTAAAATCTGTAGATGTACTGGTTGCTTGTCAGAGCATAAAGTCCATTTTGGGAACCAAAAAAAGGCATTGAAGTCCTTAAGTGGAAAGGCATTAGAAGGATTTCCAATCTTTAATGGAAAGATGGAACTAGAGATAGTCCTAGATTGGATTGAAGGACTAGAAAACCATTTTGAATGTGATGGTAGAAGCCCAAAATGTCAAAGTTGCTAAGGCTAGACTTAGAGGTCCTGCACTCACTTGGTGGAAATTCATCCAAGATGAGAGAGAGAAGGAAGGTAAGAAGCCCATTGCTACATGGAAAGCTATGGTAGAAAAAATCAAAGATGCCTATGTGCCAGAGGATTATGAAATCTAGTTGCATAAAAGGAGAAAAAGTATGAGACAAAAGGACTTAGATGTGAACTCCTATACTGAAGAGTTTCAAAGGTTATGCATTGTTAGGATTAACAAGACATAAATAACAATTACATGAAAATATAACCAATTATCATAAAAAACATAAACCATAGAAAAGAGAATAGAAGACACAAAGATTTAATGTGGTTCACCCAATCCCTGGGCTACGTCCACCAATAGTGAATCCAATATTATTATTATCCAGTGATTACAACCTAATTACAATATATAATCCCTTACAACTCAATTCCACTGCAAGTCCTAAAACAATACCTTATGAAATCCCTAACCCTGAGCCATATTATACAATATTTTTCCACTTTAGGGTTAGAAGGAGTTACAACACGTCAGCCCAAAAAATAGCCAAAAATATGTCGACCTCAAAAAAATTTGCAACCCTAGTGAGGGCAGGAGGAAAAGTGTACAATACTTTCCTGATCAGTCACCACAAGCTAACATGCATGAGGTTAAGAGTTGTAGAAGATGAAAAGGTGAAGGTAGCCAGATACCTTAATGGTCTCAAGTGGACTATACAAGATGAGATGAGTCTATTAACCCCTGACATTGTACAAAGATGCCACCAACTAGAAGTGAAGGTAGAGGAGAAACTAAGAAAGAAGAAAGACTCCAGTACTACTAGAGGTAAAGGCAAAGGAAGAGACAATAGAGGACAAAGAGGTGGATATGGTGGAAGAAGTTCAAAGACCAAGTCTCAAGGAGAGAGACCCAAGTCTAAAGGAGAGACCAAACTTACTGATTAGTAAGAGGGGAGTTCAAGCAGAGGAAAATCCAATAGAGGAAGAAGCTCCAATAGCAATTGGAGAGGAAGAAGCAGTAGTCAAGGAAGAGGTTCTTACTTTGCTACCATGAAGTGTTACCATTGTAATCAAATGGGACACCCTACATACCGATGTCCAAAGAAAGGCTCTACCTCTCATGAAGGTGACAAGAGTGTAAACTATGTTCAAGATGAGCCTAGTGGTGGAAATAAAAACCCTGAGGTACCCCTAGAGTCAGAAGAAGGTGATAATCTAATGATGAGGACATTGATAAAGGAGCCAGTCAAAGAGGAACCAAGTTAGAGGAGGTCACTATTTAGAGTGAAGTGCAAAATGACGAGCAAAGTTTGTAGAGTCATTATAGAATCAAGGTCTACTGATAACATAGTGTTAGAGGAGGTAGTCAAAAAGCTAAAAATGAAGAGAATACCACATAGCAACCCTTACAAGGTCACTTGGTTGAACAAAGGACAACATGTCCTTGTCAATGAACAAGCATGGGTGGAATTTTCAATTGGAAGATACAAGGACAAGGTGTTTTGTGACATCCTACCTATGGATGCATGTCACCTACTCCTTGGGAGGCCATGGAAATTTGATAGACAAGCCATGCATGATGGAGCAAAGAATTCTTATTCTTTCAAGAATGACAATGTGACCTTCAAGATACAGTCACTGCTAGAGGATGGAGAAATGAGATCATTAGGCCTAAATATTCTTATGGTTAGTGGGAAGGATTTCATAGAGACCTTAAAGGAAGGAGAGGGAGTAGGCTTTGCACTTGTGTTAAAGACAAAGAAAGAAGGTTCTGACAAGATAGTTAAAAAGCCAGAATTGCCTAAAGAAGTGCGATAAATGTTGCAGAGATATGAGGGCATTGTAAGTGATGGAAAAACATCAAACCTACCCCATAAGAGAGTTGTAAGTCACTAGATTGACTTCATCCCTGGAGCCACCCTTCCTAACAAGGTAGGCTATAAGATGACCCCTCAACAAAATGAGGAAATTTCTAAGCAAATTCAAGAACTCTTAAGCCAAGGTCTAATTAGGAAAAGTATTAGTCCTTGTGCTGTCCCCATTGTCTTAGCACCTAAAAGGGAGGAACTTGGAGGCTATGTATAGATTCAAGAGCAATAAATAGGATAACCATTAGGTATAGGTTCCCTATCCCTATGATAGAAGACCTAATGGACTGCCTAGGAGAAGCCAAATACTTTACTAAGATTGACCTAAAGAGTGGTTACCACCAAATTATAATCCATGAGGGAGATGAATGGAAGATAACCTTCAAAACCATAGAAGATTTGTATGAATGGCTTGTAATGACATTTAGGCTATCGAATGCCCCCTCCACATACCTGAGACTCATGAATGAAGTCCTTAAAGACTACATTGGCAATTTTTTGGTAGTGTATCTTGATGATATACTAATTTATAGCAAGACCAAAGATGAACATCTCAAACATTTGTAGATTGTTTTCAAGAAGCTACATGAGGAGAAATTGATAATAAATTTGGAGAAATGTGAATTCATGAGGTAGGAGCTAGTGTACCTTGGGTTTGTATTGTCTCAAGGTAATCTAAAGATGGATCCTAGAAAATTGGAAGTCATCCTCAATTGGCCCACTCCTAAGATAACAAAAGAGGTGAGAAGCTTTCATGGTTTACCTCAATATTATAGAAAATTCATTACACAATTCAATGCTATTTGTGCTCCTATGCTTGATACCATAAAAGGAGGAATGGAAACTAAGTTTGTTTGGAATGAGCAAGCTAACCATGGATTTGAGTTGTTGAAGAAGAATATCACCACTCAACCAATCTTAACTTTGCCAAGTTTTGAGAAATTGTTCACAGTTGATTGTGATGCTAGCAATGTGGCTATTGGTGTTGTCTTGAGCCAAGAGGGAAGACCAGTGGCTTTCCATAGTGAAAATATTAGTGATGCTAAGAAGAAGTACTCTTCTTATGACCTAGAGATGTATGCTCTAGTCCAAGCACTAAGGAAATGGAGGCATTACTTATTTCCAAAGGAGTTTGTGGTCTTTTCTGATAACCAAGCACTAAGTTTCTTGAATTCACAAGACAAACTTAGTCATAAGCATATGAAGTGGGTAGAGTATTTATAGGCCTACACTTTCAACATCAAGCAGAAAAAGGGACTGCAAAATAAGGTAGCAGATGCCTTAAGTAGAAGAGCCATGGTTGCACAAGAGATACACCTGCAGAGCATGGGTATTGATAGTTTTAAACACCTATATGTAGAAGATGAAGACTTTGTAGATATTTATAAGGTATGCCAAGAACATAAGAAACATTTTCATAGTGAATTCTCTGAATATACAATACAAAGTGATCTATTGTTTATAGGAAGTCAATTATGTGTTCTTAGAGGGTCTATTTGAGAAAATATGATCTAAGAGAAGCACAATGGTGTACTTAGTGGGAATTTTGGTGTCAATAAGACCAAAGAGTTAGTGTAGATGTTCTACTTTTGGCCTAAAATGAATTTGGACATTAGGAAGTATGTAGAGAGTTGTGTGGTGTGTCCAAAAGAAAAGGGTACATCTTCTAATGCTGACCTTTACCAACCTCTTCCCATTCCTAGAAGACCATGGGAATCCTTGAGCATGGATTTTATTGTGGGATTGCCAAAGACCAAACAGGGAATGGATAGCTCTATGTCATTATAGATAGATTCAGTAAAATGGCACATTTTGTCCCATGCAAAATAGTGCATGATGCTAGTCATATGGCACATTTTTTCTTCAAGGAATTAGTGAGGATACATGGATTACCACTGAGTATAGTCTCTGATAGGGATACTAAGTTTATGAGCCACTTTTGGAAGACAATATGGCATAAGCTAGGAACAAATCTATCTTTTGGGTCTACATACCACCCTCAGACAGATGGCCAAACTGAGGTGGTCAATAGAAGCCTAGGGAACTTACTAAAATGTCTTAAAAAGGAGTATGGTCAAGCTTGGGATCAACTCCTAGGACATGCAAAGTATGCATATAATGATATAGTGAACAAGACTACTGGTAAGAGTCCTTTTGAGATATTTTATGGCCTACACCCAAGATGCATATTTGAGCTCAGAGAAATCAAGGATGGAGCCAAGGGTAGTGGTTATACCTAATAATTTTCACACTCCACAAGAAAGGTGTATGTGTTAGCCCATATTCCTGTAAAATGCAAAATCTAAAGAAAATGTCCTATTCCTGTGCAAACCCTAAGAAAGTTGTCATGTCCTATTGCATCTTGTTTTGATTTGTGAAGAAGTATAAGGTTTTATGGCTTGCACCCTTATCCATGAATTAATCAAGATGTGACCAAGCCCCATTTAAGATCGCATGTGCTCAACTGTTAAAACTAGAGAGATATGGCTATTTTAAGGTCTGAGAAATAGGGTTTTATCCATGTCCAAGAGTTTCATAAAATTTCCTAAGTCCAAAAACCCTAGACATTTTGATTTCTCCATTACCTTTTTCCTGGCCACATAAATCCTTTTTCCTACACATGCTTTATTCTATTCGTTGAATCTCTAAGTTCTTGGGCGGTTAGTCTTTTTATTTGGCAATCCAGTGACTATGTATTTGTGTAATCTCTCAATCTTGGCAGCTTTGTGTCCTTTGTCTTATTTTTGTAATCTTTTTTTTGTTCCTAAGTGATCCATAGCTTGTTTGCAATCCTTGTTCTATAAAAGGATTTCCAAGATCATTTAGAAGGACTAGAACTTGAACATTCTTATTGACAAGTTCTGAGTCTAGGATACAGTAGACTATTTTAGGCCAGATTTTTATAGAATATAAAGTATTACTAGCTCAGTTTAAAATTCAAGTGGTTTGCATTTTAAAGCATTGTGTATACAAAAAAATGATATAGCAAGTTTGATAAAATCCAGAGTTCATATCTCTCCTTTGTGTGCTTTTTTCTTTGAGTTATGAGTTTTCAGATTCATTGCATGGATAATCTCTGTGTAGGTGTTGCTATTCTTTAGCTTTGATCTAAAGATCAAATTAAATAAGCTCTAGATACAACACTAATTCTTTGAAATTTGCATAAGGATATCAATAAGTAGTGTGAATTCTGGAGTCCTCTGATTAGAATCACCATAGGGTGATGGTATTTTCTAAGGATATAATTCATCAAAGTTCATTATATTGTTTATGTTGTTTCATTCTGCAGTGAATATGTCACCCAATGGATAAGGCACTGGCTAGTAGTGGAGCTAGTTTACAAAAATAACTGTCTGATGAGTTTCTTATTGTATTCCTAAAATATTGATATAAATCAGTAAAAAATATTTGGAGTGTTGTGACCCACATGTTCTGTCCCATCTAATGGTAATGGAGAATCAATAAATGAGTGGTTATCATTTAGCATTTTCTTACCATAAATCTATTTTTTTAAATCCAGTCTATGATTGTTGAAGTAAGGTTTGTTTTACTAAATTAGGAGTACCCTCCTTGGTCTTGCAGAGCCAGAAGTGCAGAGGGTGGTCTTGTCCCTATAGTTGGTCCAGTTATCTTAGAACTCAATATTTGGATCTAAACCATCCTTAAAAAACTATAGATGTATTGGTTGCTTTTGAAAGCACAAATTCCATTTTGAGAAACCAGCAAAATGGTGACTCTGCTGGGGAATAGAGATGCAATAGTCGTGCTAAATCCAGTTTGATATCTCTGGTGTTATAAACTTGTCATAAATAACATAGGTATGAGTAGAGCTAGACTCATGGCCTTCTTATTTATCACATCCAATAATTACTATTGAAAGTATAGAGTTAGATTAAAAAATAAAATTATATCATCTCACCAAGTTGTGAGTGGCGACTATGAGTTCTCTGTTTGATCAGTGTATGAAATGATGTATTTAAAAGTTCTGATAAATAGTTTTTAAGATTTTGGTGAATTTTTGTTGTAAGGAAAAGGATACAAAAGGAGTTTTTAGTGATTAGCATATTTTTCCTCTTCAAGGAGGTGGTGACTCTACAAAGATTTCAGTGAGGCAAGCTTCGGATCTATCAGTCTTTCCAGTCAACAAGTTGATTTTCAACCACAACACTTCCAGGTATTTCTTGATATTTATGTATCTTTTCATAAGATCAGTTGTAAAGTATTTTTTTCCCTATTAAGTGTTTCAACACTAGTAAGAAGGGAAGAGTGATATTGGGCAGTTTCATGTTTTCATGTTGAAAATCTTGTTAATAACAAGAAACATTGAAATGTTGTCATAGAGGTTAAAATGTTTTGGTATACCTCTTGTAAAGATAGATAAGATGAGTGGTTCTCATCTTGTTTCAAACCAAATGAGTAACCAGGAAAGGAGCCAACCTAGGAGGCTGTGTTTTATTAAGTCTGATAGAGCTTTAAATTGCGCACATGTTCTAGGATTCCCTAATCCTTTTTCAAGTAGGCTCATTGAATTAATCCTAGTTTTTTATGATCAGTCTAAATCAGCACTTAAGCATGTTCTAGTATTCTTTAGATTTGTTGTAAAATATCAGATTGATGAAGATGTTAGCATGATGCTTTTTGGGAGATCCTTCAAAGGGGCTGTAGCTGATTGGTATTTAAGTTACCCCCAAAATGTGTCTCTTTATTGATTGATTTTAAATGGTTGTTCCTAAAAGAATTTGCTGATGATGGTGAATGGAGTAAGCTACTAAAGGATCATCAGAAAGAAAAGAATACAAGTAGTATTCATGAACAACCCATGTTTGATGCTGAGAATGTTTCTCAAAATGATAAATTTACATCAAAAGAAGGCATTAGGAAGACCGAGAGGTGGAATAATTCAATGGAACATTTTAAGTTTGAAAATAATGATGATGCTAACTCTATTTGTGCTAAGGATGTTGATTATGATGCTGATAGTGAGGTCAATGGATATAAAAATGTTGGTGAAGATTATACAGTCAATAGTGTTTCCATCAAGTTTGTAGATCTTCCCTTTTATTAGCATAAGAGGACAACATTATTGTCTCAGTGTAAGGAGGTTTTGTGTAATCAACAAAAAAATGAATATGATGCAGATTATGATTCCTGTAGTGTTTTCTTTGCACTAGACAATGTGAATCGAGGAATTTCAGTGCTAGTTCCAGATAAGGAAGATGTTTATAGCATTAGTAGTGAGACCAACAAAAATGAAGATGAGGTTCAAGGTCCATTAAGCATTGAGAAGATCTCAGCTTTCTTGGCTATGGATTTTCAAAGGCATGCCCCTATTGTGGACTCTATTTTCTAGTACCCAATTGATGTATGCTTTGACACTAATAATGAAGCAGGTGTCCAAAGTGATGAAGAAAGTGATCCATGTTTTCTTGAGTTCCCCTCATATAGTAAGTTTGCAGAAGAAGAAGATGAAGTCCATGACAATGTGTTATTTTGTCATGAGGATTCCAGTGATGAACAAGTTTCTTGTTCATTCCCTTTTTCTTCTTTTGATAAGTATGATAGTGACTGTGACAGTGTTGAAGACAATATTTTCAATGATTGGGAAATAAAATTTCTTGGCAATAATGATGCAGATCAGTTGTCCCCGTGTCACAATATTTGTGAAAATAATTTGCACTTGGTTCATGATCTAGTTCATGAAGATATATTGGAGGAATCGAGTTGCTCAGTGGTTGAAGCAATGCATAAAGGTAAATCTAAGGATCCAAGTCCTTCTCAACCAGGTAATTTTGTAGTAATGCATGACAATCACTATGTTCTATTTTCTGATGCATTACTAGATTAGTTTTATATTTCCAGTCATCAAGAAGAGATAAATGATACTCCATACTTCTTAGAATATGAAGATGGTGGCTATGACTAGAAAAACATGGACAATGACAAATGTAGTTTTATTCTTCAGCCCATAGATGTTCACATATATTGGAAATAGAATTGTCATGATATTTCCAGGTGTCTGGTCACATATGTGGATGAAAATCAGACCTTTGACTCAGGAGGGTTTTGATTTTCCTTTTTTGGCCTAGGGCCACCAAGTAAAGTTTCAGTCCTATAAATTTTATAAATATTTTCCCTTTCAGTTGTGTGTTCCTTCTTTCTTTCCTATTTTTTAGCTCTGCTCATTTTTTGAGTGAGATCCTTGTAATTTTTTTGTCCAGTGGGTGTTCTGCTTCCTCCAAAGATTCTAAGTTCTTGCTATGCCTACAAGAGGCATACATCCCCAATCGGAGCCATTGTTAGCCCATTTTCTTGTAAAATACAAAATCCAAAGAAAATGGCCTATTCTTGTGCAAACCCTAAGAAAGTTGTCATGTCCTATTGCATCTTGTTTTGATCTGCAAAGAAGAAGTATAAGGTTTTATGGCTTACACCCTTAGCCATGAATTAATCAAGATGTGACCAAGCCCCATTTAAGATCGCATGTGCTCAACTGTTAAAACTAGAGAGATATGGTTGTTTTAAGGTCTAAGAAATAGGGTTTTATCCATGTCCAAGGGTTTCATAAAATTGCCTAAGTCCAAAAACCCTAGCCATTTCTATTTCTCCATTACCCTTTTCCTCGCCACTTAAATCCTTTTTCCTGCACATGCTTTATTCTATTTGTTGAATCTCTAAGTTCTTGGGTGGTTAATCTTTTTATTTGGTGATCCAGCAACTATGTATTCATGTAATCTCTCAATCTTGGTGGCTTTGTGTCCTTTGTCTTATCTGTGTAATCTTTGTTTTGTTCCTAAGTGATCCATAGCTTGTTTGCAATTCTTGTTCTATAAAAGGATTTCCAAGATCATTTAGAAGGACCTAAACTTGAACATTTTTACTGACAAGTTCTGAGTCTAGGATACAGTAGACTATTTTAGGCCAACTTTTTTATAGAATAGAAAGTATTACTGGTTCAGTTGAAAATTTGAGTGGTTTGCATTTTAAAGCATTGTGTATACAAAAAGATGATATAGCAAGTTTAATAAAATCCAGAGTTCATATCTCTCCTTTGTGTTCTTTTTTCTTTGAGTTATGAGTTGTCAAATTCATTGCATGGATAATCTCTATGTAGGTGTTGATATTCTTTAGCTTTGATCTAAAGATCAAATTAAATAAGCTCTAGATACAACACCAATTCTTTGAAATTTGCATAAGGATATCAATAAGTAGTGTAAATTCAGAAGTCCTCTGATTAGAATCACCACAGGGTGATAGTATTTTCTAAGGATATAATTCATCAAAGTTTAGTATATTGTTTATGTTGTTTCATTCTATAGTGAAGATTTCACCCAATGGATAAGGCATTGGCCAACAGTGGAGCTAGTTTATAGAAATAATTGTCTGATGAGTTTCTTATTGTATTCCTAAAATATTGATATAAATCAGTAAAAAATATTTGCAGTGTTGTGACCCACATGTTCTATCCCATCTAACGGTAATGGGGAATCAATAAATGAGGGGTAATCAATAAATGAGTGGTTATCATTTAGCATTTTCTTACCATATATCTATTTTTTTAAATCCAGTCTATGATTGTTGAAGTAAGGTTTGTTTTACTAGATTAGGAGTACCATGCTTGGTCTTGCAGAGCTAGAAGTGCAGAGGATAGTGTTGTCCCTATAGTTGGTCCAGTCATATTAGAACTTAATATTTGGATCTAACCCATCCTTAAAAAACTATAGATGTATTGGTTTCTTTTGAAAGCATAAAGTCCATTTTGAGGAACCAACAGTATGAAATAGTGAGGAAGACTCTACAAGAGAACATATCAAAGATCAAGAAAAAGGTGGATGAAAGGAAAAAAAATGTTCAATTTTAGGTAGGGGATCTAGTTATGGTCCATCTCAATAAAGCAAGGCTACAGAAAGGATTCCCACATAAGCTGCAAATGAGAAGATTGGGACCATGCACTATTCTAGCCAAATATGGTAATAATGCATACAAAGTTGAACTCCCAGAGGATACTAGTTTGTCTCCAATCTTCAATGTTGTAGAATTGATTCTTTATAAATTTCCTACTCCAAATCTAGACCAGAGCCTCATTGAGGTCATTAAGGAGGTAGAAGACCCGAATTTGTCACCTACACCACCTAAGGAGGCAGAGAAGATACTTGATTCTAGGGCCTACAAGAAGACTAGACAGAGAACTTGTTGGCAATTTGGCTGAGTTGGTTACATAGATGTTGTCATTATGGCAACATACGATCTACATGAAGATCGCATAGGTCAGAGAGCTATTATGTCAGAGTGCAATGCAAAATTGTCTAAGTATGAGACAATGTGTTTTTGCGAGTGAACCCAAAGACATTTTTGATCAACGATGTTGATTGGAGCAAGTTCAGTGCTTATGCACTTGAACATAGACACTATGGTGACTATTGAAGACTAAAATTAGAGTGAAAGTTAGTACGACATGTATGGAAGGAGTTATGACAGTTTTACTAAAGACAATGTTAAGCCGACAAGATAGAATATGAAGATAGAATTGATAAAGAGTTAAGGGATTATTTTGTTTATCAAAATAATGACTTAATAATATAAAGGGATGACATCCTAGATGTTAACCCTTGGAAAAATATATTTTGTAATATGATAGCTGACTGGAAAGTTATTAATCTTAATAACTTGTATAAAGATATGTAAATATGTAATTGTAAAGAGGAGCAATGAATATATGTAATAGTGATAGTGAAAGAGCAGTGAAGAGATATTGATGCAAGTAGTATAAGGTTATGTACCTTGACCTACTTTTTGTAATCAATGAATATTTTATATTACTTGTTTGGGTAGTGGGCTCATCTGGTAATCACATTTTGTACTACCAACTCCTAACAAGGTTGAGGCTTCTAACAAGGCCTATAGTCCCTTAATTAGGACTGAGACACTATATGCATGTAATAGACTCCTAAAAGGGTCAACATCCTTAATAAGATACTTTTGATTAGTGGATCTTTGTGGGTACCATCCCCACCAGGGTTTTCCCTTGGCCAGGGTTTCCTCGAGAACAAATAATGTGTTATGAGTTCTTTTATCTTATTTCTATGCATTTTGTTTAGCTTTCTATATTATGCATGCGTTAAGATAATCTGTTATATCCATAATTGGGCAAAATTAAAAGTTTGTAGAATACTGATTCACCCCCCCACCCTCTCAATATTCCCTATTTCTAACATAACTTACTATGAGAACTTCATAAAATGGAATGGAAAAGGTGATGAAGAGGCCACCTGGATCAAGGAATCAGAGTTTAAGAAGTTAGGAGTGGATTCCAACTTACTCAATCCAAGAATGGATTGAAGTCTTTTCATTTGGGGAGGATAGTGTAGGAGCACCTAGGCTAACTCCTACGCTAGTTTGAGTTTTGGCTTGTACTAAACCTATCCAAGTCATTAGTTTTTAATTTTACCTTAGAAGGTCTTGCAAGTGTGTCCCTAGGTGGATTAGACTAGGCTCAATCCAACCTAGATGTTTAATGCTTTTCTAGTGGATAGTGCTAGATTAGGCCTAAGATGGGAAAATGGGTGTAAATGGGTCTAAAAGTTTTCTAGACTTAGTTAAGGTTATAAAAGTTCCTAAAAAGTCCTAAATGATTTTTATACATCATTTGGTAGGAGTTAGTCATCATTAAAGGTAGTTTGGAGCAATTATGAAAAGTTGTCATAATGTTGTCATGATAACATTTACATTTTTGGAAAATGTTGCATGCAACATCGACAACTTTGATCCCTTCAAAGTTAGGGGTGGTTATTAATGATTAGTGACCTAAAAACATGGAGAAGGAATATTTTAGTTATTATAGGATCCCATTTCCCAAGGTAGTACGGTGTAAGAAGAATTTTGAATTGGAAAGAAGGCACAAAGTTCTGGTTTTCAGTTACAGTCGACTTGTTTTGAATGCATGAGTTAGTACATGGATTGAAGTGTGAAAGTTAGTGTTATATTTGTGAAGTAGGGTTAATTCTAAGAAATTTATGTTTATTAGTGTAGAGGTTTTGAGTTCATTAGTTTAGTCTTTTAAATTTTTTTGTAAGTTGTGTAGTTCCTGGTGTTGACATAGTGGTTTTGGGAAGAATGGCTCCCCCATAGAATCCAATTGTGGAAATCACTAGGGTTTGGATGAATATGTTAGGGGAGATCTATACATTTTAAATATATATGTAGGAGGCTAGAAGAAAAAGATATCCATTTTTAGCATCATGCCCTAGGCGAGACCAATGTACCCGTCTAGGTGCATGACAGTGAAGATTTGATGTGCATTTGTAGGGGAAAGAATGAAAGCTTGAACCAAGCATGGTTTCAAAGAGATGATAGTCCTATTGGTACATGGTAATGAGATTAGGCATTGGCCAATCCATTTAGGTATATTTCTTTAGAAATCAATGGACTGCACTATTATAGGCCTTTTAGCCCTATTTTCCCTATAATCTAGGAATCTACTGTATGGAGACCCTAAGACCACCAAAATATTTAAGGTTTCCCATAAGGGTATCCAAATGTGAAGTTATTTTTTGGAGTCATTTGGAAGTTTTTAGGAAGAATTGGGAAAAATACCTTGTTTAGGGCTACTAGACCAATTAGGCCTATTAAGCCAAGAGCATAGTGAACCTTGAACCCGATGGGAGAAGTCTTGAAACCCTATTCAAATGGGATAATTAGGGATTCAAAAATATGTTTTAATGAAGAATGAACCCCCTAAAACACTTGTGTGGATTTTATGATGAATTTACACTTGGAGAGATCTAAGCAGGAGTGAAGAGTTGAAGCACACTTAATGATAGTAATCCCTCAAGGTGAAGCACAAGAAGATCAACTCATAGAGTTCGGTTGGAGTAGTCTTATGCCAAGAGAGTAAAGAATATTAAGGTCCTAGAAGAGAGCTTAGGATATTGAGAAGATTAGGACAATTAAAGTCCTAGAGAGAGTTTGTGCAAGCACACCTTGGAGTTTTTCTATCAAGGAGGTGTAATCTTCAACTTGGGTGGATGGAGGGATGAAAGACTCATGATACTTAGGATATTTAGGCGTGTCTTAATTTGGAGGGGATTTTGGTGAGTGTATGACCTGGGGTGTTTGTGAAAATTTCTCTAGAGTTGGGGATTTAGAATCATTTGCTAGTATTTTGTCCCGATTAATGAATAAATGTTTGTAATATGGGGATGATTTGGAATTTAGAGGATTAGGATTATGAGAATGTTAAGGATTAGGTGGGAATTGGGATGATGGTTTTGGATATTAAGATTAAAGTGTGGGGGATTAGGTGCAGGATTGGGGTTGGATGAGAGATAAGGATTATGGATTTGGGAAAAGGGGGAAGGACCCATGTCTTCAAAGAAAAATAATTTCTTTTGACCTCTATTTTGTAAACTTAGGACAATGTTTCAAAGTTCTTCAATCTCTTGGGAAAGGTGGATATGGAGGGAATCGTATGTGTGTGATGGATTTCCCTTGTCAAAGATAGAGGAAGGATAGAAAATGTGAGATGGATTATGGTTGGATATGATGTGTTGAGGTAGAATGGATGGAGATATGATAGATGGATATGGAGTTATAGGATTTACTTGGTAAGTAGTTTGGGGTGAGAGATATGAATAGTGAGGGGTTGCATTATTTTGAGGCATGTGTGAGTTGGATGGATGTGGTTGATAGGTTCGTTGGATTGAGGTTTTGCATTTAAAAGTCCTTAACCATTTTGTCAAATCAATCCATATTAATGATGGTTTAAAGAGTGGTTTTGGATTTAGATTAGAAGATGATGTGGATGAAGATTTGGATTGAAAATGGATGAACTTGAAAGATAGTTAGGGATGTTTAAAGACAAGTGAATGGATAATATAAATGGTTTGGATGAAGGAGATATATGGATTGAATTAGGATTTGATTGGAATGATATGAGGTTGACATGTGTATTAGAATATAATGATGATAATGTGATTAGATTGGATTAAAGATGAATGATGAGATTGGATTAAGAAAAGTAGATGTTGATGTGGGTTATGAGAGATGATTAGGATGAGGATTGAATGATTAGGAAGATGATGAAATGATTAGATGATTAGGATAATATTGGGAAGTTTAATATGATGATTGGGACTTTAATTAGATTAGAAAAATTGAGATGGATTAGGGTCCTAAATGATAGATTAAAGAATAGATTAGGTATGATTAAGATTAAAGGAATGAACAAGGATGATTAAGAAGAACATGAATGACTCGAAAGTGACTAGAATTAAGGGAATGATGAAGAAGGAAGATAGTTAGGATTATTATGGATGATTAAGATATAATGATGAAGATGAGGGATGATTAGGATATGAATGATTAAGGATGACTAGGATGATTAGGAATGATTGAGATTGTAGGGATGATTAAGAGGATGATTAGGATAAGAAGTATACTGATGATGATGAAGTTGATAGATGGAAGAGGTGATGTGGAGATGATGTCAAAATCTTGACTTGGAGGACAAGTAGATTTAAACAAAACTTTTTTTAGTTGTTTTTCAAATGTTTAATATTTTTGAGTTTTGAGATTTTGAATTTTTTTTTTAACTTTTAAATTTTAAGATGTTTTTTTATTTTTTAAGTTTTATTATGTTTTTGGATTTTTGAAGTTTATGATTTTTTTTTGGATTTTTGAAGTTAAAATGCAAGAAAACAAATTAAAAATTAGGATAAGACTATCTCTAATAATAGAATTTGGGAAACAATAATTCTTGTGTTAAAAATATTATCATGCTTTATTAATATGGTACAAAATGGGAATTACAGAAGAGGAATTGTGGAAGTCAAAAATGCAAACAATTAACACAATCCCTCATCTGATCTAAAGATTTGATCATGAACTAGCAATCAATTTTCCCCATTGAATGGAAAGACTCTAAATAATAAAGATTTGACACCAAAACCTGCTTATCACACTGTAAAAATGGAAACTAGGGTTCTCAATCAACCCATGTTCATAAACCATAGAAGGAGATGTTAGACTACAACTAATAAAATCCTTGGAGAATAGAATGGATAGTGTGAAGATGATCACAAAGCTACTATAGTATATGTGAGACATTCGATCAATTGTTATATTGTCATTGATGTCAACTAGCTTTGACTATACTGATCATGATAGTTGTAAACATCTGAAGAAGGTAATATTGGTGAAGGAATGAGATATTATCATGAAGATGAGATGTATGAGTAAGTTATGATTATGGTATTCATTGGGTAACTTATTGATGAGTCTATGACATTATGATAGTGATTTGATTGTATAACATGATTTTGTTAAGTATTGAAGATCAATAATGTACAAGTTAACATGGTCGATAAATGAAGAACTTAGTATACACTAAGTAGAAATAGTGTACATTGAGTAGGTGTAGTGTATATCGAGTTTGGTATTAATTGATCAAGAAGTCACAAACACATCACAGTATTGACCGAGCAGGAGAAATAAGGAGAGACATGTGATTGCCGACATGAGATGATGAGTTGCATGAATTTGGAAGATTTCAAGGATAAAGATAAAGTTTGTTATGAAGATCTACGACTGACAAAATTCAAGATTGATTGGATGATGAAGATTCAAAAAAATTTAAGGCACAAGTTTTGAGGAAGGTTGAAGTGGAAAAATCAATGATGGAGATTAAGAGGCAAAATCTATGGCTAAGAAGAAAACAATTTATCATGTCTATATAAGGAGACAAGAGATTCAAAAATAAATGTGCATGAGAAGAAGGTTATATTCATGTGAAGTTGGTTAGATAGGTTGAAGTAAGAACCAAGAAATTATGTAGACTACACCGAGCGTCAGAAGAACATAATTGAGCAGAATAGAGTTGGAAGATAAAGGAAATTGAAGAGATTATGATGACCAGAGGTATATTGAGCTTAGAATGGATCTAAAAATTGGCAAAGGAAGTTGCATTTGAATCAGGTTATTTATTGTTGCATTCTAACCATTTCCATAGACAAAATATCTTAACCCAGTGAGACTTAACAATATTTGTTTATTTCTTTATGACATTCAATGAATCTTGATTGCTTTCTTGTTGACCCAAGTGAATGTATGGTCACAGAGAATTGTTAGTGATAAATCCTCTAACAAGTTCACACCTTACATTGTGTTTTGTAACCTTTAATAGCATCAGCTACTAATTGAGCACACTTCAGAAGAGTGAAAATATTTTGGGTACCGGTCCTAGGTGGTTTTTCGCTTAACAGGGTTTCCACGTTAAAAAATTAAGTTAAATGTGTATGCATGTCATGTTTGATGATTTTAGTTTACACATTAAATTAACTGGTTAGATCGATATATACTAGATAATTTATCTAAAAATCATTTAATGAATCAGAAAGACACATACAAGTTTTACTGAGCTATTTAGTTTATTTATTGAAATTGGTTTTATACATCTAAGAATAATTTGGGATTGTAGAATAACTAGATTTAACTAATTCACCACCCTCTTAGTTATATAAGAATTAGTATCAGAGCACAAAGTACTTGAAAGAAAAGGTTTGAAGGACTTAAGTCAAAGATCACAAGATGTATAAGAGAGAGGTGTCGAAGATGAACAAAGATAATTTGTCAACGTGGCAAAGCAGGATGAAGCTATATCTATTAGGCATTAGATATTCTGCACTATACTATTTGGTAAACAACTTCATAACTCATTCTAGTCATCTAACTGTCAATCAGATGAAAGAAAGACAAGAACATAATGAAATGATGATTGAGATTGCTTCTTCTTTACCAGATGTTGAATTTGAAGACATTAAGAATTGTACAACTGTGAAAGAGATGTGGGACAAACTGACATTAATTTATGGAGGAAATCAAAATGTTCTCAGGGAAAAAGAAGAAACCTTAAGAGGAAAATTTGATGATATGAAGATGAAAGAAGGTGAAAAAATTACTCAGTACAATAACTGAGTTAAGGAAGTGGTGAATTCTATACAACGAGCAGGTGGAATTATTGAAGAAGACACTGCGGTAAGTAAAATTTTAAGAACACAGTTGCCTTCCTATGCTATAAGAGTCTCTACAATGTTAGGAATGAATTCTAAATATATCCTATGGGGTAGTATTCATAGTCATTCTGTATCAGTTGTTGTTGCATTCATGACTGTGATTGTCATTGATGTCAACACAGTGATCTATTGAAGTTTAGCAGAGAAGCAGACAGTGTTTGAGTTAGTGCACGTGGGATATTGAAGATCAAGCCATGTGGAGTTGAGGACTTACTCTATGATGTTCTATAAGATCATGGTTAAGAGAACATATGGAAATTTATTTATTCATGAATTTTTTGTGTAATTCAGTGGAAGCAGTATTCAGGCAGTGTTCCTAAGTAGCGATTTTTGGAAATCGGATGATATCTCCTAATCGGGATTGAATTTGAGCATGAAAATTTGAATTGATGTTGAAGAAATGATAATTGTGACATGGACATGATAGAAAGGTTAGAGGTCACATGAGTGAAGAGTTATCTTAATTGGAAGCTGACAATTTTATGTAATTATGAATTTTTATGTAACGTGTGGAAGATTTTATTTTGTAATTTGTATGCTGACTCATTTGTAATTATTTGAGTGTGGTATAAAGGAAGGAATGTTTTCCTTATTTTAATATGAGTATGTAATTGGAATTTTGAAAGTGAATTATGGAATTGTGCAATACTTGTTGAAAGAGGATATGCAAAGTATAGAGATCTGGTATTGAGATATGATGAAGCAGTTGGTGTGGTTTGGCATAGTTAGAGGAGAATTGTTAAGTTGTTGAGATCATTAATCTTTTGGTATTATTCTATTGAGTAATACAAAGATTAGTTAGATAGTGAGTTCAGTGATCTTTCCCCTGAAGCTGTTTGGGTAGTGGGTCCTTCTATCTTCCATAACTCCTAACAGAGTTAGAATCTTTTAGCAGGGATTCAAAGTCTCCTAGTAGGGACTGATATGTACTAAATGTATTTAATAATATTCCTAATAGATTCCATCCTCTCACAAGGAAATTTCATATTAGTTCATCTTTTATAGGCATCATTCCCACTGGGGTTTACTCTTTGATCAAGAGGTTCCCTTGTCAACATATCTTGTGTTATTGTGTTGTTGTGTATGTATATATTTCTATGGTTTTTTATCACATTTCTTACTTGGTTAAAATCTATTAAAGTTGATAAAAGTTGTATTTATCTAATAACTTATTCACCCCCCTTCTTAGTTATCTTGGTGGACTTTACTTTCTAACAATTGGTATCAGAGCAGTAGGTCCTTGAAGGAAAATTTTAACAGCTTGAGGAGATCCATGGCAAGTCATTTCAGGAAAGAAAGCCCTAAGTTTGATGGAGTAAATTTTGACAGCTAGATAGAAAAGATGAAGACACATTTACTTTGTTTAGGACTAGGATATTGGTTAATCACAAAGAACAATAAGACTATCATTGATGAAGACAAAATTGAAGAATGTACTAATGAGGAAAGAGATCTATTCATGTGTAGCATACTTTCCAAAGAAGCACTCTTGTCAGCCCTTCCAAAAAATGAGTACAATCAGGTAAAATATCTTAAAACATCTCATGAAATTTGGTTAGCTTTACAATCTACTTGTGAAGGTGATTAACATGCAAAGAAAGTCAGATTACATAACTAGATATGTGTATTTAAAGATATAAGAATGATGGAAGATGAATCTGTTAGAAGCTATATTGGTAGAATATCATAAATTATTGCAGGTATAAAATCTTGTGAAGGAATCAAGACAAAGAATGAAGTGATATGGAAAATTTTGAGGACATTGACTCCTGCATTTAAGTAGACAATGAAAATGATAGAGCAAGTTATACCTTGTACTGAGAACTTCACCAGAGAAACTCTTCTTGGAAGATTAGAAGCAGTAGAAATGAACTTGAGGCAATCGGGAGATTTACCTAGAATGGAGACAACATTCAGCGCACTTAGTATTCGCCCTACTTTGTCAAGAAGCATGAGTGTGAGTGGAGATTATGCTAGTAGTAGTAGAACCATGAATGAAGAAGACAAGAAGATTGAAGAAGGTATTGCTTTACTTGTGAAAAGAGAACCATACAGTAAGAAAATCTTTAAATGTTGGACTTGTCAAGAATATGGTCATTTTGCATCTAAGTGTCCTAAGAGAGTAAATAAGTATAGAAAGAACTTTAAACCTAGAAGATCTAAAGAATGATATTATGCTAATGATGAATAATTTGAAGCTAGTATGGAGAAATATCTAAGTGAAAGTGATAATGAGAATGATGAAATAGGATTTGTAGCAATAAAAGAAGAAAATCTTGAAACAAAATTAAGGAAGAAAAAGGTTTAGTTTCTCAAGTAGAAAAAAAAGCTGATTGGATTATAGATAGTGGTTGTTCACATCATATGATTGGAGACATGAAGAAATTCATAAAGTTTAACAATTATGATGGAGGAGTTGTTAGAGTTGGAAACAATACACCTTGTTTGATAAAAGGTATAGGATCTATTACTCTTGATGGAAAGACTAATACTGATGATGTTTACTTTGTGGATGGTTTGAAACATAATATTTTGAGTGTTTGAGAGCTAGTTGATAAGGGATATCAAGTTTGGTTTATTGAGAAAACTTGTGTAATCAAAGAAAAGGATAGTAATTTGATTGGTACTGGATCAAGAACTAGAGGTAATGTATTTCAATTAAATCCTACTGAGATGACATGCTTGATTACTAAGATTGATGACAGTTGGTTATGGCATAGAATATTTTGTCATATAAACTTTGATAATATTGTGAAAGTAAGTACTACACTTACAGTGAGATATTTGCCTAAGATTATGAAACCTACTACCATGATTTGCAAGGAATGTGTGATGGCTAAGCAGAAGAGAAGCTCATTTCCCAGCAAGAAGTTCACAATAGCAGTGAAGTTGGAAATTGTTCATACAGATTTGAGCGGTCCCACAAGGACTAGAGGATTCTATGGAGAAAGGTATTTTATGATTCTTGTTGATGATTTTAAAAGAATGATGTGGATTGCATTTCTTAAATAAAAATTTGAAGCATTTGATAAGTTTAAAGTGATTAAGAATAAAGTTGAGAATGAATCTTGAATGAAGATTAAATGTTTGAGATCAGATAGAGGTGGAGAATTTACTTCAAAATAATTTAACATTTTTTTTGAAGTGAATGGTATTAAGAGATAGTTTTTAGCCCCTAGGACACCTGAACAAAATGGTATTGTAGAAAGAAGAAACAGGGTCAGTGATTGAAGCAACAAGAGTGATGTTATTTGAAAATGATTTGGCAAAGATATTCTAGAGAGAAGCAGTGAAAACAATAGTGTATACAATGAACATAGTACAAATCAAAGAAGACACAAACAAGACACCTTATGAACTATGGTTTGGACATGCACCATCAGTTAAGTATTTTAGAATTTTTGGAAGCAAATGTTATATTAAGAGAGATGATTACATTGGAAAGTTTGACCCTAGAAGTGGTGAAGGTATATTTCTTGGATATTCATTGAAGATAAAAGCTTATAGATGTTATAATAAAAGAACTAAGACTATTGTTGAGAGCACAAATGTTAAAGTTGATGAAAAGTTCAAAATTCAAGAAAGAATGCTTGCTTATGAATTAGATGAAGGAACTCATCCTAGAACTAATCCAGAGAATCCAAAATTATTCTATGAAACTGACAGTGATTTGCATAATGAAATTTTCATTGAGGAAATCATAGAAGAACCTACAGCTAAAGTGAGAACTAAGATAGTGACACCTAACATAAATCTATCAAGGAATCATCCTGTTGAGCAGATTATTGGAAGCATAGACAAAGGAGTTTTGACATGAAATAAGGTACAAGAATAGTTGTGTTTAATTTCTCAAATTGAACCTAAATCTACTAGTGAAGCCTATGAAGATGAACATTGGATTAAAGCTATGAAGGAAGAACTAGATCAAATTGAAAAGAATAAGACTTGGGAGTTGGTCCCTAGACCTAAAGATAAGAATGTTATAGGAACTAAATATGTATTTAGGAACAAGATGAATTAACAAGGAGAAGTTGTAATAAATAAAGCAAGATTGGTATGTAAAGGATACTCGTGGCAAGAAGGAATTGACTATGAAGAAACTTTTGCACCTGTTGCAAGAATTGAAGTAGTAAGAATGTTTTTGGCCTATGCAGCTTATAAGAAATTCAAAGTGTATCAGATGGATGTGAAGTCAACATTTTTGAATGGACAATTAGAATAATAAGTTTACATTGAGAAGCCTGAAGGTTTTCCTTTAACTCATGAAGGAGATATGGTATGTAAATTGAAGAAAGCTTTATATGGATTGAAACAAGCACCTAGAACTTGGTATACAAAACTTGATAAATATTTAATAAAATTAGGATTTACTAAAGGCACAACAGACAACAAATTGTACACAAAAGAAATTGAAAATGGTTTGTTGGTTGTAGTTATCTTTGTTGATGATATTATCTTTGGAGGAGAAGATGAAGCCAATGATAAATTTGCAGATGAAATGAAGACTGAATTTGAAATGAGTATGATTGGTGAGATGAAATACTTTTTAGGATTGCAGATAATACAAAATAGTGATGGTATCTTCATAAGTCAAACATAGTACTTGAATGACTTGTTGAAGAGATTTAGAATGGAAAATTCTAAACCAGTTGGAACACCTATGGTAACTAGACACAATTTATCTAGCATAGATGAGACTCCTACAGTTGAACAGAATAAGTATAGATCTATGATTGGAGGATTGCAATATTTAACTCATACAAGACCTGATATATCACATGCAGTTGGAACTATAGCAAGATTTCAAGTTGATCCCAGAGAATCACATTATGCAATAGTAAAAAGGATACTGAGGTACTTAAGAGGCACAATTGAATATGGATTGTGGTATGAAAAATCTGATGACTTTACCCTATGTGCATATATAGATGCAGATTGGGGAGGTAGTGTTGATGACAAAAAGAGCACAAGTGGTGGAGAATTTTTTCTTGGAGGAAGATTAGTTTCTTGGCTAAGCAAGAAGCAGAACTGTATTTCATAGAGCACAGCAGAAGCAGAGTATGTAGCAGCAATAAACAATTTTAATCAGATAATTTGGATGAAGAAAATGTTGAAGGATATTGGAATAAATTTTTTTGAGTCTGTTGTTATACATTGTGATAACACTAGCACAGTTAGTATGTCTAAGAATCCTATACTACATTCTAAGTCAAAGCATATAGAGATAAAGTATCATGTAGTGAGTGAGAAAGTGGTGGAAAAAGAAGTCAGATTGGAGTATATAAGCACAAAAGAGTAGATTATAGATATATTTACAAAGCCTTTGCCTGAGGATACATTTGAGTATCTAAGAGGTATGCTTGGGGTTATGCCCCAACCTACTTTTGAGAAGTGATGCAGATGGTTGCATCCATCCAGTGGTATATGAGCCTTATCTTTCTTCTGGACTGGATGTTGGTACTTCCTCTATGGGGAAGTATGTGTATCTGAGCTGAGTCATGAGGACTCTAGGGAAAGTATTTTCTAAACAGTGTCTTTTGACATTGAAGTTATTGTTGACATAGTGATGAAACATTTGTCATTGATGTCAATGGGAGAGAAGGATACATGAAAAAAAAAATATTAAAGAGAATTTGAGGGAGAAGGTTACAAGCAATATAAAATAGAAAACTAAAAGAGATGAATAGGAAAACAAAGCAAGATTTGATTGATGAAGAGAATTTGAAGCATTTCAGAGCAGTAGTGTTGCAGTGTTGGTATTCATGGAACTTGGATGTTTTTTCATCTATGTTTCCATCAATGCCAATGGGGGAGATTGTTAGGAATGAATGTTGAATATATCCTATGGGGGAGTATTCACATCCATTCTGTAGTAGTTGTTGTTGCATTCATGACTGTGATTGTCATTGATGTCAACATAGTGATCTACTAAAGTTTAGTAGAGAAGCAAACTGTGTTTGAGTTAGCGCACGTGGGATATTGAAGATCAAGCCATGCAGAGTTGAGAACTTACTCTATGATGTTATTGTAGACACCTAAAAATCCTTTAGAAAATAAAATATTTTTATTTTCTGAAAATTCCTGATGACATCATCATTTATTAATTAATTAATTAATTAATTTTTATGTCATTAAATCCCTTTATCTTAATTAAAAATATTTAATTAAGAAATCCCTCCCAAAAATGTTTAAATCTTATTTAAACATTATTCCCCTATTTATTAATTATTTAATTAATAAATTGATCAAAAAACTCAAAATAAATAATTTATTTATTTTTTGCCCAAAACCTTGCTAATTTCCTAAAGACCACTAACCTCTTCCAGAATCTTCTAATCCTTCTTTAATTTCGATTCAAGGCTAATCCCATCATTTCCTAACCCTAATCCCAACTCAAAATATTTAATTAAGATTAAATATTTATTTTCATATTTATTAAATATATTTTAATAAATATTCCCAAAACTAAAACCTTTGGAATGAATAAACATTTATTCATTCTCCCTAAACCAAGGAAAACTCTAGACTCTTCTAGAAACTTCTCAACCCAACCTCTTCACCCATCCTAATCCTAAGATTATCCTAATCCTAATCTTAATTCCTCCCCTAACCTTGTCACATTCCCTAAACAAGGTTAGCCAACTCTTAAGCTTACCCCAAAGTCAACAAAGAGGGCTTCCCTTTTTGAAATGCATTGAAGGCATTTAAGGCCTCCTTATCCCTCTTACATGCACTTATGGTGCATTTAAGAAGCCCCTCACCCCTCTCTTACACCCTTTGACCTTAGGCACATTTCCCAAATCGTGCACATTCCTCCCACCTTTCAATCCAATGCCCTTGTGACACTTGTCACAAGGAGGTGATCCCTAAACTAGCACAATCCATGTGCTCCCCTTTGAATGAATCTTGGCCTCTCTTAAGGATTTCAATCCTGGCCACTCATTCTTCCTTCCCAAATCCTATAAATACCCCTCCTTTCAAGAGCAAATCAATTAGCTTACTTTCATTCTCATGCATTGTTATAATTCCATTTTCATGTTAGATCTTAGCAAATCATTCTAATTAGCTTACTTTTTAGTATTTTAGCTCATCATAGCTTAGCAATAATGGATTAAACTAGTTCTTCTTTTTTTTTGCATAGCATAGCATCATATCACATCTCTAATTTGGTCTAAAATCAATCTTAGCATAATCATATTTGCATTGAATCTCCATTAGAGCATTCTTGAGCCTCTTGAAGCCTTAGGGGCAAATCAAGTGTTCTATACCTATTTTTGTCTCATTTTGGGGTTTTCATGAGCTTCAAATCATCCTAAATGCATTTAGAATATGCTCCAAGTGCTTAGAGAGCACGCCCACATCCCCCTTATCAGAGCAAATCAAACAGTGCTCGGGTGCACCTATTTTTGGCTCAATCTGAGGTGTCTAGCTTAGAGTTTATTTTTTTTGTTTTGATTGCATGCTTAGATTAAACTCTTAACATTTGATTGATTTAGGCCTTTCAAAACAGATAACAGGTACCCTCGAAAGCCTTGCTCACATTCTGGCATGCCCGGTGGGACTCAAACCACAATCAGCTTGATCAAATCACACTTTTTCAATCTCCGTGTCGCAGGAAATGAAAAAAATCACGCCTTCAGAAAAAGGAATGTCGCCTACAACAATAAAATCACGCCTTTGAGAGATCAAATCATGCCTTGAAGCAATAAAATCACACATACAGACACTGTTTTCATGCCTGTTACTGGCAGATTTCCGCTAGCGATAACTTCTATTCTACCTCTACTTCTTCTTCTGTCACCTGCATGTAATTTAATCACGCCTTTTCAGAAAAAAAATCACGCCTCTGAAACAAACTTTCACACCTTTGGGTACAAAAACCTCACTTCTGGTTTTTCTTTTGTCGCGGCTGGTATTTCTTCTATCGCTTTTGAGCATTTAGGTGTCACCTGTAACTTTGCCTCTGCCACCTCTGGTCAATTATTTGTCACCTGTAAGAATGAAATGTCACCTCTGCACTTTCCAACGTCGCCTATAAGCTGGACAGTGTCGCCTTTTGGTGTTTTTCTGTCTTGAATTGCTTGGGACTGGATTTATTTATTTTTATTGCAAACAAAAGGTCAAACTCAATCTTGAATGAAACTAAAAGAAAGAACTTAGGTCCTAAAGTGTCATTGTCATTTTGAAAATCAAACCCAATCTTGAATGCACTAAAAGGAACGAACACTCTATTCCCTCTCTTATTTCAGATTTCAAAGCAAGTAAACGAACACAATCTTGAATGATCTAAGGATAAAACAAAGCACATTTTCAAAGTTCCTAAATCAACTCGCAAATATCAATCTTGAATGCCCAAAAGGAAAGAACTTGCAACCGCCCAAATCATTTACATTTTGAAGAAAGAACAAATCAAAATCTAAGCACGTGTGTCTTCATTTTCAAAAGTTCAAACACACTTAATCAATTTGGAAAAATGAACAAACTTGCTTGATGTGCATCTAGGAGCTTTATTTTCTTGCAAAATCCTTGTTAGAGTAAGCAACGTAGAACATTTGGACTTGGACAAGTTCACTTGCTCTGCTTTTAGCGAGGCCTGTCCAGGGAGAAGCGCTTCCTCCTCAGAGATTGACCTCAAACCGGTATCCCCCCCGACCGGTATATAAATAAAGTGAAGGCAAAAAGTACTCACTTATATCTCCTAATCGTTGGGCGTTCGTGCCAAACACTATGACTGGGGATGGTAAATATTCCTCTCCCCCAGCATTATTGGCTAGGTTCTTAAGTGAGTCATGGGCAGTCAGCATAACTGGGTATGGAGACACCACGGAACTATTAGAAACCTAATAAAATAGAGGCTACCTTATCTACATCTGAAAGTATCAAAATCCTTGTGCAAGGACCGATTCCAAGGGGTTTACCGGGTCACCTCAAGATTACTCACCATTTGTATTCCCTTCTAGGGGGTACCAAGCTGTGGGCAAGCAATTTTGATACTCGCCTTCCTTAGGTAGATTTGCTTGAAGTGCATGACAGTCAAAATACTCTGTGAAAACACTTGTTGGAACATACACTTTCAAAAGCTTTATCAGAGTCAGTTATCCTGTTTGTATCCCACAAGGTTGCTTTGTCCCTTGTGGAGATTGCTTTTCCAAAAATCTTTTTTGAAATCTATCCTTTGCCATTGGAAAAACATCAAACTGATCTACAACTTGGTTCCAGATACTCAGAAAAGCCATGTCAGTCCAAATCCTACCAAAATCCAAAAAATGTCCAAAGCTTTCAGAATCTCAAATCATGGTCTTCCAGTCATATTCAATCCAGTCTTGTCATCCTTTCCTCCTATCTTAGGTTAGCAGCGTCATCTTGGTCATCCCCCATCCCCTTGTCTATCTTCCTCTAGAGTCAATCTTCTTCCAATCTTAAGCCAAATCCAATCCTAGTATGATCCTGTCAGTCATCCCAATCTAAGTCTTAGTCTTCCAATCCATCTTCATCCTTCATTCCTATCCGACTCATCCACAAGTCAGCATGTCTCAAAACTATTATGATGAGTTTGGTTATTATGTCTCTCCCCTCAATCCATCCTATCCCAAAGATGATGAAAGCCTTGTAGATCACGATGCATATTTTGAAAATCTTAGCAAGTTTGCTCCAAACATCCCCCAGCATCCAATCATTCCTCCAAAATATCCTATCATGCCTTCACGCTTATCCACTAGCACTCCCTTTCATGTCCTTGGCAAGGCAAATCCATTATCTTATCCATCCACACCTTATCCCTATCTTAAACCTACACATCCTCCATATGCATCCTTCATACCTCCATCCCCTACTATAGTCATATCCCAATCACCACCATTCCCTCAAAACACTTCACGCTACTTCCCTTATCTAAAACCTCCATCCACTTATCCTCCAAAACCCTTTCAAAACCAAACACCAAGTCTTCCAATCCTTTTCCCCAATCCTCCATCCTATCTCAATCCACCATCTTCTATTCCAAACCACATTTCCAAAAATCCCCTCCCACAAGAAAAGTACATCCTTCAAACCGCTTCATATCCCATACCTCAATCCATCACCTCTACCTCTTCAACACCATCATCCCCTCAAGAAAGTTCAAAATCTTCCACCCGACCTTCATTTGAGGACCATCCAAGCTCCCCATCTTCTACACATTCTAATCCCTCACCTCCTCCAAACCAGAAGTCTCCAAGGAGTTTCACAAGGAAGCCAACAACAAATCCCACTCCTAAAGTTGAAGATCCAAACCATCTCAAAACTTCATGTGAAGCCATCATTGATGAGGCCCCTCCATCGCTCCCATCTATCATCTATCTTCCATACATTGATCCTCTTCCATCTCCTAGCATCATTGAGTCCTTTCCATCTAAAGTTTTCATCCAATCCCCACCAACATCACCTCCTCCTAGTATTATCCAAAGCATATCTAATGAGCCTCATGAGTTCACCCTTCTTCCTGCCATCACAACTATAGAACCTTCCATCCTTTCATCCATACCATCTGAAAAGTTCTTCCTTCTTCTAGACATCACAACTATAGAATCTCCCATCCTTCCATCCACCCCATCTGAAGAGTCCATCCATGCATCCCCCAACATTCTATCCACACAAATCCAACCATGTCAAGATCTTTCCCAAAAGCATGTTGAAATACTTGCAGAAGAAAATCAAGATCCAATCCCTTCACTTCCCCCATCACATGTTCTATTGCTTCCATCACCCCCAATCCAAAATCCTACAATCCTAATTCCTCCAATCCAAGATCCTATCATCCCAATTTCTCCAACTAAAGATCCATTGCTATCCCCCAATCCCAGTCAAAATCCCACCATCCCATCCTCTCCTCTTGAGGATCTTCCAATCCAAACTATCCCACAACCATCACTCTATCCTCTTGGATCACTTACATTTGTCAAAGGCAGTCCACTTGAAGCAGAAGCAATAAGTTCCATGTCTTCCATCAGGGAACCAGAAATTGGATGTTTATCATATTCCCCAAGTCAGAAATATCTTTGTTTGGATAAAATGCTCAAAAAATGGAATTATCAAGGCAAAGGCCTAGGCATCCATGAACAAGGAAATCTGGAACCTATCTAAGACAAGAAACATCTAAAGTTATGTGGCATTGCTCACACATCAAAAGAAGGCACTTCCTCCAAAAATGTTGGTACAACTAAAGCTAAATTCAAGCCTCCTTCCAAACCCACCATCACTTCTTTCAAAACATACAACGCCATTCCTCCTCCTCCATCGTTACAACCAAAGACAACCTATCACATTCCTCCTTCATCCTCCAAATCCATTTTGGGTCCCTATGTCCCAAAATCTTCTAGCACATATCCTATACATACCCAATCCATTTTGGGACCTTACATCCCAAAATATCATCCCCCATCTTACCCTACTTAGTCTTTCATCCAAAATCCAAACATCCCTAGTCAGGATCAACAAAGGCACATGCCCACATATCCTATCTACCAATCTCCTTCCAGCTCTCCATCCATATTTCTTCCATCCCGCACATCTCTTCATATTCACTCCGATGCTCCCCACAATTTGGATGCCATATCCAATATGAATAAAAGGAAATATCCACATAGATCTAAGGATTGCCATGTCCAGTCTAAATGATATGGTCAACCAAAGCAAAATCCAATCAAGCAAACCAAAGCATCCCAATGGCCGCAAAGGCCCAGCAAAGCAAAAGCAAAATCTGATGCATACCAATCACCACAAAGGCCCACCAAAGCTAAAGCAAAAATGATGTGGATCCCAAAGCAAAAAGATGTAATGCATCTAAAAGAAACATCCACAATGGCATCCAAAGTTGCTAATCCCCCAGCTACTCAGTCTTCTCCTCCATCTCCTAAATCTATTTTGGGTCCCAAAGATCCGAAATCTCCTAGCATAAATCCTCCATCACATCCACCTCTATCTTCCATGTCCTATCCACTTCATCCATCTCCCCCGCAACATGTGCCAATGTTGATCCTGACAACATCCCCCTATCATGATCACTTTCCATCTTTTCATCCAAACACTTTATACCACAATATTTCCCATCTCCCCCATCTCATCCATGCCTTTGCATAATCCCTCCATACCAATAAAGTTGTACCAACATCTTGAGAAATTGAAAAGGCAGCAAAAAAATTAGAAAATGTCAGCAACAAATTAGAAGATCAGTGAAGAAAGATAGCAACATATCAAAAATATCAGAAGGTCAGCATCTAATCAGCGAAAAATTAGAAAATCCATAAAAATTGGAAAAAATTAAGAGAAAAATATCAAAAAAGAAAAGAAAAGAGAAAAACATTCGTCCTATGGTAAAAACTTGGCAATTCAAGCGCCTTGGACAAGTACCATGATGAAAACCTAGCAAACAGGTGTCATGCGTAGGTCCCCCCAATTCCTTTCTGTAGTTGGGGGCCATTCCCTTCTATCACCATCTTATCCAACATCTCCTCCATCTCATTTGTCTCTCACCTCCTTCATCCTCCTTTGGATCTTGATGAAAAAAAACAAAGACTACCATGTATACATTCTTTTGGGTGCCTTCTTGGCATCCATCACACCTTTCAGCTACATATCCTCTATCCAATCCATTCATCCTAGCTTCCATATACCTTCCTTATCCTCTTGTTAGCATATTGTCCATCCAAGCATACCCCATGCCTCTGAAAATACATGAACTATCCTAAGCAGGGGGCATCTTATTCCTTAGTGACATATTCCTTGGAGACTATCTTTCATCCAAAATCTTCCATCTCCCAAATCCTCAACCAAATCCACCATCCAATCTCCCCAAGCATTCCTCTATCCAGATCCCTCAGCAGTTCCTCTAGCATTCCATCTCCCAAATCCTTAAGCAAATCCACCATCCAATCTCCCCAAGCATTCCTCTATCTAGATCCCTCAGCAGTTCCTCCAGCATTCCATCTCCCAAATCCTTAAGCAAATCCACCATCCAATCCTTGAGCATTCCTCTATCTAGATCCCTCAGCAGTTCCTCTAGCATTCCATCTCCCAAATCCTTAAGCAAATCCACATCCAATCCTTGAGCATTCCTCTATCTAGATCCCTCAGCGGTTCCTCCAGCATTCCATCTCCCAAATCCTTAAGCAAATCCACCATCCAATCTCCCCAAGCATTCCTCTATCCAGATCCCTCAGCAGTTCCTCCAGCATTCCATCTCCCAAATCCTTAAGCAAATCCACCATCCAATCCTTGAGAATTCCTCTATCTAGATCCCTCAGCGGTTGCTCCAGCATTCCATCTTCCAATCCTTAAGCAAATCCACCATCCAATCTCCCAAAATCTTCCTTTATCCAATCCTCAAGCGTTCTTCCATCCAAATCCAAATCTTCCTCCATCCAAATCTCCTAGCAGTTCCATCATCCTCATCCTAAGCATTTCCTCCATCTTTCCATCACCTGGTATCTTCCCTTTTCTTTGGTATCTAGCTATAGGCTAACCTCATTGCAATCCAATGCCATTCATCCCTATCCAAACATTCCTAGCAGTCTTCTAGCAATCTTCCAATCCTCTCCACATCCTCTAGCTATCCAACATCCAAGATCAAACCAATCCATCAAATCACATCCTTAGTCTTGTAGCAAGCCTTGATCTCAATCCAATCATCATCGTTGGGATATGTCCTTCCCAAATCTATGTCATTTCAGGACACATCATCCATCACCAGTCCATCTTGGCCTTCCAACCCAACTGGGGCATCCTCTTGCATATCTTTGGAGTTTTTAGCTTCATCCCCAGGTTCTTTGTACATCCTAATCCTGAGTCTTGTACCATAGCGTCAGTCGTGTCTCCACCTAAATTCATTTGTACATATGTGTCTTTAGGTCCCATCCTTTGTGTTAGTTAGCCCTTGTCATTGTCTTGTTGTACATATCCTCGTCAGTCCTGCAGCAGTATTTGATCAGAAATCTTGTCCTATCCAACCTCGCACTTCAGCAACATCAATTGTCGACAATCCTTGATCATCATGACCATCTTTGAACTTCATCATTTGCCAGTCAGCAACATAGCATTCTCCCCATCAGCATCGGGTCCGCACAGATGTATGCTTCTATTTTGTCTGACCTAAGCCTAATCACGGGTCCCCTCAATTGTATCCTCCCTGTCTGACTTAATCTTCCACCAAGCACACCAGGTCCATGTCAATGTATCCTTCCACATGTTCAAACCAATCTTCCCGCCATCAATCAAATCAAATCTCTCTCCTTGGCAAAGGTTGTCTTTTGGAGTTATCATTTTGGCCTTGGATTTTGTCCTTTGGGTCTTGTTAATCTTTTACAGCTTCTCGTTGTTCTCTACTCAAAGTCGCCACGATCCTTTATATCATGGTGTGCTGCAAATGAGGATAATCTGGGGCAACGTCTTTTGATCTTTTGCTTCTGCCTGTGAGTCAGTCATGTGTTTGTGGTTTCTTCAGCATCGTTTCCACCATGCCTCCTTCGGGTTTCATGTGTGATGCTGGGGCAACCCTGCGTGTCTTTTTCATGTCAATCTTATGCAATGCTAGTGACAAGGCCTCGTGATCCCAATATCCTTGGCAGGTCTCTAGCATTGCTATATTAAACTAGGTTGTGCTCTCCACATTTGCACTTGGAGCTTCCCCATCTCCCCTGCATCCTGCATCATATAGATTAATCTTGCATCCTCATATAGCTGCATCTTGCATTTTGCATTCCATCTCATCTTGCATTCACCCATCTTTGCTCTTGGAAGCTTGGTTATTTATCTCCCCTTCTTCCTCGGCCCTTCCTTCTTTGTTTCCTTTCGAGAAAATTCCACAACATTTACTCCTTGCATTATTTTCTTGAGGGGGCACAACCCCTCATTCCTCTAAATTCTAGTCGTGGGCATCTTATTTTCTTGTCTTTGACGCCATGCCACTTGAGGCATCGCATCAAAGAGGGGCAAAATGTAGACACCTAAAAATCCTTTAGAAAATAAAATATTTTTATTTTCTGAAAATCTCTGATGACATCATTATTTATTAATTAATTAATTTATTTATTTTTATGTCATTAAATCCCTTTATCTTAATTAAAAATATTTAATTAAGAAATCCCTCCCAAAAATGTTTAAATCTTATTTAAACATTATTCCCCTATTTATTAATTATTTAATTAATAAATTGATCAAAAAACCCAAAATAAATAATTTATTTATTTTTTGCCCAAAACCTTGCCAATTTCCTAAAGACCACTAACCTCTTCCAGAATCTTCTAATCCTTCTTTAATTTCGATTCAAGGCTAATCCCATCATTTCCTAACCCTAATCCCAACTCAAAATATTTAATTAAGATTAAATATTTATTTTCATATTTATTAAATATATTTTAATAAATATTCCCAAAACTAAAACCTTTGGAATGAATAAACATTTATTCATTCTCCCTAAACCAAGGAAAACTCTAGACTCTTCTAGAAACTTCTCAACCCAACCTCTTCACCCATCCTAATCCTAAGATTATCCTAATCCTAATCCTAATTCCTCCCCTAACCTTGTCACATTCCCTAAACAAGGTTAGCCAACTCTTAAGCTTACCCCAAAGTCAACAAAGAGGGCTTCCCTTTTTTAAATGCATTGAAGGCATTTAAGGCCTCCTTATCCCTCTTACATGCACTTATGGTGCATTTAAGAAGCCCCTCACCCCTCTCTTACACCCTTTGACCTTAGGCACATTTCCCAAATTGTGCACATTCCTCCCACCTTTCAATCCAATGCCCTTGTGACACTTGTCACAAGGAGGTGATCCCTAAACTAGCACAATCCATGTGCTCCCCTTTGAATGAATCTTGGCCTCTCTTAAGGATTTCAATCCTGGCCACTCATTCTTCCTTCCCAAATCCTATAAATACCCCTCCTTTCAAGAGCAAATCAATTAGCTTACTTTCATTCTCATGCATTGTTATAATGCTATTTTCATGTTAGATCTTAGCAAATCATTCTAATTAGCTTACTTTTTAGTATTTTAGCTCATCATAGCTTAGCAATAATGGATTAAACTAGTTCTTCTTATTGTTTTGCATAGCATAGCATCATATCACATCTCTAATTTGGTCTAAAATCAATCTTAGCATAATCATATTTGCATTGAATCTCCATTAGAGCATTCTTGAGCCTCTTGAAGCTTTAGGGGCAAATCAGGTGTTCTATACCTATTTTTGTCCCATTTTGGGGTTTTCATGAGCTTCAAATCATCCTAAATGCATTTAGAATATGCTCCAAGTGCTTAGAGAGCACGCCCACATCCCCCTTATCAGAGCAAATCAAACAGTGCTCGGGTGCACCTATTTTTGGCTCAATCTGAGGTGGCTAGCTTAGAGTTTATTTGTTTTGTTTTGATTGCATGCTTAGATTAAACTCTTAATGTTTGATTGATTTAGGCCTTTCAAAATAGATAATAGGTACCCTCGAAATCCTTGCTCACAGTTATATAAGATCATGGTTAAGAGCGCATATGAAAATTCATTTATTCATGAAATTTTTGTGTAATTCAGTGGAAGCAATATTCAGGCAGTGTTCCTGAGTAGTGGTTTTTGGAAATTAGATGATATCTCCTAATCAAGATTGAATATGAGCATGTGAATTTTAATTTATGTTTAAGACATGATAATTGTGATGTGGATGTGATAGGAAGGTTAGAGGTCACACGAGTGAAGAGTTATCTTAATTGGAAGCTAACAGTTTTATGTAATTATGGAATTTTTATGTAACGTGTGGAAGATTTTATTTTGTAATTTGTATGCTGACTCATTTGTAATTATTTGAGTGTGGTATAAAGGGAGGAATGTTTTAATTATTGTAATATGAGTATGTAATTGGAATTGTGAAAGTGAATTGTGGAATTGTGCAATACTTGTTGAAAGAGGATATGCAAAGTATAGAGATCTGGTATTGAAATTTGATGAAGCAGTTGGTGCGGTTTGGCACAGTCAGAGGAGAAGTTTTAAGTTGTTTAGATTATTAATATTTTGGTATTATTCTATTGAGTAATATAGAGATCAATTAGACAGCGAGTTCAGTGATCTTGCCCCTGAAGTTGTTTGGGCAGTGGGTCCTTATGTCTTCCATAACTCCTAACAGAGTTAGAATCTTTTAGCAGGGATTCAAAGTCTCCTAGCAGGGACTAATATGTATTGAATGTATTTCATAAGACTCCTAATAGATTTCATCCTCTCAAAAGGAACTTTCATATTAGTGCATCTTTTGTGGGCATCATTCTTACCAGGGTTTACTCTTTGATCAAGAGGTTCCCTAGTCAACATATCTTGTGTTATTGTATTGTTGTGTATGTATATCTTTCTATGGTTGTTGATCATATTGCTTACTTGGTTAAAATCTATTAAATTTGATAAAATTTGTATTTATCTAATAACTGATTCACCCCCCCTCCCAGTTATCTTGGTGGACTTTACTTTCTAACATGCAATACATGAAATGAGAGAAGTTCTTGGTAATGATGTTTCCCTTGATAGTTTGATTGGTAGATTGACTACATTTGAGCTTAGAAACTTTGATATTAGTATTTTACCTAAGGTAGAATATGCATTTGTATCAGCTCTGAATATTGGTAGATCAATTAGTAGACATCAGATAAGAAATGAAAGTGATAGTGAAGCTAAAGAAGATGAACTTGATGAACTTGAAGCATTAATGGCTAGAAGGCTACTGAAAGGCAAAGGAAGATATAGAGGTAATCTACCCTTGGTATGTTGTAAATGAAAAGATATTGGTTATATTACTGTAAGATGTCCTAAAAGGAAAGATGATGAGAGGACAAGTGAAAGATCGAATGAAAGGAAGAATGAAAGAAGAGATTATTGAGATCACAAAGGAAACAAAGACAATCGAGACTATAGAGATAAAGGTAAAAAGGCATGCTACCTAGTTGAAGATGAAGATGATGATTCTGAGTTTGAAACTGATGATGAAATAGAAGTGGTGTTTGTAGCATTGAAGGAAGATTCTGAAGAAGAAGAAAGGTATGCAGAAAAGGCACTTATTTCTAAAGTAAGAAAAAATGATACTTGGATTATTGATAGTGGTTGCACACATCATATGACTAGTGATGAAGAAAAAAATAAACATCTTGAATATTATAACGAATGATCTATGAAAATGGGAATTGATGTACATCTTGTCAAGTGAAAGGTAAAGGATCTATATTAATGAATAATATGATCATATGTGAAAATGCATTTTGGGTGAAAGAACTTAACTAAAATATATTGAGTGTAGCACAGTTGAATAACATAGGTCACCAAGTTGCATTTGAGAACAAAAAACTAAAGATCTATGATGATGTTGGAAAACTGATCGGTACTGGTGAACAATCAAAAGATAACCTATTCTATTTGGATAATGTTGAAACTTTATGTTTATTGGCTAAGAATGATGATGTTTGGTTATGACACAAAAGGTTATGTCATGTGAACTTTGACAACATAGTTAAGATTAGTAAGAAAAGGAAAGTTAGAGGCTTACCGAGTATATCTAAGCCTGACCATGTTATGTACAAATAATGTCAAATGGGTAAAATGACAAAGTCTAGTTTCAAGAGAAAACAATTACTCATCTAATGCTATTCTAGAGTTAGTTCATACATACTTATGTGGTCTCATGAGAACTCATAGTTATTATGGAGATACATATTTTATCTTATTTGTTGATGATTTGTCTAGGATGATGATTGTCATGTTCTTAAAAGAAATATCAGATGCTTTTCAAATGTTTAAGTGGTACAAAGAAAAAGTAGAGAAAGAAAGTGGTAAGAAATTGAAATGCTTGAGGTCAGATAGAGGTGGTACATTTATTTCTGATGAATTTGCTAAAAACATTTATGAGCATGGAATAAAGAGATAGGTATCAGCACAAAGGACTCCAAAACATAATTGGATTGTTGAAAGGAGGAACAAATCAATTGTTGATTGTTGTCTAGAACATTGATGATTGAAAAGATGTTACAAAAATTTACTGGAGAGAAGTTGTTATCACTGATGTCTATACACTGAACCGAGTACAATTGAAGAAAGAGACAAACAAGACACCTTATGAGTTATGGTGTGGTTATACACCTAATGTGAGCTATTTCAGAATATTTGGAAGTAGATGTTACATTTTGAAAGATGATAGAAATGGAAATTTTGATTCTAAAGGTGATGAGGGCATATTTATAGGTTATTCTACTATAAGTAAGGCTTATAAATGTTTGAACAAGGATACTAACAAAATGATTAAAAGTGAAAATGTGAGAGTTGATGAGTTTTTAGAAAAGAATAACAAAGAAAGAAAGAATAAACCAGAAGACTATGGTAGATTATTTTATATAGAAGACCCTGATACTTTACAAACTAAACAACAGCCTGGTGTCATCGAGCAATAGAATACTTCTATCAAGCAACAATCCTTACAGACTGAGCAAAAACAAATAGTTACTAAGGAGAATGATGATCATGCACTAAAAGGAGAAAACATTGTAGAATAGAGATATGAGCCTGTACTAGAAAAGTATGTGAGAAGACACCATCTACAAGATTAGATAATTGGGGAAAAGGAGTAGGAATGATGACAAGAAGTTAAGGAATAATACATGTTTGGTTTGTGAATTTGAGCTTTAAAATGTTAAGGATGCATTGGAAAATGATGATTGGATTAGAGAAATGAATGAAGAGATTGAGCAAATCAAGAAAAACAAGACATGGACATTGGTCCTGAGGCCTAAAGACAAAAATGTGATTGAAACCAAATGGATTTTCAGAAACAAATAGAATGAGAATGGATATGTTACAAGGAATAAAACAAGATTAGTTTACAAAGGTTATGCACAAGAAGAAGGAATTGACTATGGAGAAAATTTTGCACCCGCTGCTAGACTTGAAGGAGTGAGAATACTACTTGCATATGCTTCTTAGAAAGGATTTAAGGTATATTAGATGGATGTTAAATCTACATTTCTGAATGGGATACTTGAAGAAGAGGTATACATTGAAGAACATGAAGGTTTTGTACATCCTAATAAGAAGAACATGGTTTGTAAGCTGTACAAGGCACTTTATGGACTGAAGCAAGCACCGGGAGCATGGTATGAAAGATTGCACTCTTATTTGATAAGAATTGGATTTTTTAGAACAAGTGATAACAACAATTTATATCTAAAAAATGAAACTGATGATAAGATTCTTATTGCTGAAATTTTTGTTGATGATATAATATTTCGAGGTCATGATACTTTATGTAAGTCTTTTGCTAATGAAATGAGAAAAGAGTTTCAAATGTAAATGTTTGGAGAGACCAAATTCTTTCTTGTTCTACAAATGCAACAACAAAAGGAAGGAATTATACCACACAGACAAAGTACATTAAAGAAGTTTTGAAGACATTCAGTATGGAAGACTCAAAACTAGTTGGTACACCTATGGTAACCAGATGTAAGCTGACCAAGGATGAAAAGTCAACTAAGGTAAATCAAACCTTGTACATATCTATGATTGGAAAGTTAATGTATGTTGTGCATAGTAGACCAGATATTGCACATGTTGTTGGAATCATAGCTATATTTTTTGCTAATCCTAAAGAGACACACATGACTACTATGAAAGGAATTTTGAGATATCTGAAGAACACTGAAAACTATGGATTGTGGTATAAAAAAGAAGATAATTTTGAAATGAAACTTTATATAGATGTTGATTGGGCTGTAAAAGTTGATGATAGAAAAAGTACTACTGATAGAGAATTCTTTTTAGGAGAAAGACTAGTAACATGGATAAGTAAGAAATTGACACAGTGTAAGTCCAAGAGAATCCCCAAAGGAGATGTCCAAGCCCCCATCTAAACAACCACAAAATGGAATCACAACAGGAGACCAGATTTGTAACAATTTGAACTCTTTATTCATCAAATAACTGATTACATGCAATGTGTCGAGCTGTAAGGCCTTCCTAGTTATGGCCAAATACAAAGAAAGAAATAGTTCTACAAGATCCCTCAAGATACAACTCCAAGCTCTAACCCTAGCTAGCCAAATCTACAACAACAGGCTACAATAATCTGGTAGGAACCCCAACAAGATCTAAACTTGTGCACACATGCCTCCAAGAAATCTTCTTGTTCCTAAGCTCACAAGATACTAACTCTGCTAATCTTCCCCCAAAAACTACCCCAAACCTTCCTTAAATACATTTCTTTAGCCACAAGCCGACTGGAAGAAAGAAATAACTCCTAAGCCCAAGTCAGCTCCCAAACAAACAAATATTAAATGCAATACAAGTCATCTCTCAAATAGCCTTACAAATAATAATTCTCCATGTCAGCCTCTAGATCCACATAGGAGAATACTGTAATACCCCAAAAAATGGTCTATAGGTTCATTAACCTCCTACATCTTCAATTCGAATGAAATTGACATCAAAGTCCTAACCTAAGGCACATCTGCACATTATCGAATCCTAATTGATTTTATCCTAAATTCTGCATCGGGGAATATTCTTAGCAATATTCCTATTTATCTTAATTATCTTTAATTTAGTAATTATTTGGTGATAAATCCTATTTATCCTAAAGTTTGATTAATTGAATATTCTGAATATTTAATTAATTAGATTTAATACTGCCACTTAATTGTTTAATTAAATTAAATTAAATTAAATTATTCTTAAGTTGTATTATTTAATTCTGACAATAAATAAAAAATCTTATGACTAATTGATTAAATTCTTATTTAATTAATTAAAGTCAGTTGTCAATATTTAATAATATAGTTTTTTAATAAAGTTTGATTTAATAATTGATTAACCCATAAATCAATTGTTTTAATTTAAAAAATTAGTTAAGTTGAGAATAAATCACTTTATTTTTAATTAATTTATAATTAAATCATGCACAATTAGAAAAGCAGGCAACTAGAAATTAACAATCAATTTTAAAATTGAAACTCAACATCTGATGATGAGTTGAAATTTGATCTAAACTCTATTTTGAGTTAAACACTGCTTTTGCATGATTTTTGTGAGTTAATTATCTCTGATTTCCTAATAACTCAAAAATCAGCCTAAGTTTATCAAGAGTGATTTATGGCTTTTCTCTTGCATCCTCAAAGCCCTGGATTTCTATAAAATCAAGGCTCAGCTCTTCACAATCAACACCTCAAAATTGCATCCTCACTCAGGCGAATTTGTGATTGAAGAATCAATCTTTTGTGAATCAAGGCTATTGTGAGGTTTTCATTTATTATTTTGATCATTCATAGTTTCATATCATAGACTTTTATATTCATTCATAGCATTTCTTAGATTAAATCTGCATTCAAACTCAATTTCATAGATTCTAGCTTAGATTCATACAGTTTCTCATTCTTTTTGCATAGAAAATACAAAAATATAGATTAAATATGCATTCATATAGTTTTTCAATTCTTTGCATTCAAATCCTTCGTTTAGGTGTTGCATTGTCACTAATCTCAGTTGCAATCTGAGAACATCATACTCACACCTACTAGAAGGCAGTAAATCGCCTGGTTAGCATAGTTTCAATTACTTGCAGATTTCAATTTTTGCTAACCTTGAATGTTTTACTAAAGTTTTGTGTATACAGCTAGGTACAAAATTCACACACACATTTCTGGTGCCCACCGTGGGGCCCTGAAATGGGTTTCCCTTCTATTCTATCAATTTTCTATCATTTCTCTATCAAAACTCCCTTGCTACTGCCTGTTCTGGTGTTTTTGAAGTAGTTTTTGAGGTTAAGGGTTTCAAGTTTTTTTTTAGATCTGGTATTTTCTGCAGGACGTTATTTTTTGTTTCTTTAAAAAAAATTTTTTTAGCACTTTTTCTATCAAAACCGCAATTTTTTATTTTCTATCCGTACTTCCATACATCTCTGTATGGATTCTCGCATGATATTTTTCATCGCACCGCGTGAAGTTTTGCTGGTTTCAGCACTTCCTTGCATGAGATTTCATCCTTCATCACACGAGACTGTATTTCCTCACGCGGGACCATATCCTGACTTGTGCAAGATTTTGCTTCAGAGACATAGAATTTGTAGATTTGTACTTTCAGATTATTGATTTCTAACGCTTATGATTTGCTGTTGATTTGTCTTGATTTTGTACTTTTAGATGTGTGCTAAATTCTGGATTGCAAAGCATTGGACCAAAGGTATTCTTCTCAAGCTGATAATATTTTGATTTTGATTAAAATGAACTCTCACGTGTCAAGCTGGTGTGACTTTCCTTGCTTTCATATCACAGACTTCATTTTGGGCTATAAAATGAACATAGATTTGCTTTCTGCATATCTGTTACACATAGTAAATAAGCCCTATGAACACTATTTGCAGATGATCTTGAGAGATTGAGCTTCTTTCACTTGTTTATTCATGTGAAGCTCCTCTTAATGAAGGATCCCCTTGTAGGTAGGGAAGGTACTGAGAGTGTCTCACGTTCTACTAGATTTGTGTGTCTTCAACTTTTGATTGATACATTCTCTCTCCGGAGAGGTTGATAGATCATAAGCGGTTGACATCATAGATCTTTGTGAGATAATCTTGATCTTAGCGCGTTAGATTAATCTGTCTACTTTGTTTTGGTTAAAAGTGAAAAGGCTAGAGGACTATGCTCTACTCCCTTTTTGGGTAGTATCAGAAACTCAGATCCTTGAATCTGGAACTAGTCCCCATGTGGTATCTTTTGTGAGTCACTTTTTGAGAGGGTTAACTATAGTGGACATTCCCTTAATTAATTCAACCACATGGATGAAACCTCAACCTGTAATAGCCATTTTCACTGTGGTAGCAGCAGCCACTATATAAATGTCCTTGTGGAAGAAATCTTCACAGGTGTGGTCTCTCGTTGGGCTGTCAGATCTCCCTAGCAGATCCTGATTGATTAATTTCTTAGACTGTGTCAAAACCTTAGTGCACCTGGATTGGAGTTTTCCCTCTTGCAATCACAAAAGTTACAGAGTCAGACCATTACTAAAAACCCTAGTGAGGCAAAAAAAAATTCATTTTCTAGGAATATGTGCGTTATTGAAAAACTTTTTGGAACATACACAGGTAGTATTTCTAGGGATTAGCACAATAAGTCACTATTATTTGTTCATGCACAAGGTTGCTTTTGCCCTTGCTCATTGTTTTCAAATGATTGCTTGCTTCCCTTGCTTATTGTTTTGCGTGCTTGATATCTTCTTGGTTACTTGAAACAAACTGTTACATGGATCTTCAAAATTTGCATAACAATCTAATACTGAAACACTAAAAAATTGCAAAATCTAAGCAAAAATCCTTTCCTAGAGTGAGAAATGAATATTCTATCATAGAACAACTAGTGATGTGTCTTGAAATCTATGTCTTGAAATTTGTGCCTTGAAATCTATGCCAAAATTGTCAAACTCTATTCTTTTATCATGCGAGATTTCACTTTCTGAGCATTCTTTCATGCGAGACAACACATTCTCATGCGCATCTTGGTACTTACTCACGCGAAGTAGTGTTCTCTTGCATGAACTTGTCCTAAAATTTTCAAAATAGAGAGCTTATTACTACCAATTGGTCAACTATTCTGTCAGATCTAATTTTTGTCTGGGGTCTGTATGCCTATTTTCCTATTGCACACTGTCTGAAACGACATGTCTAGAGTTGAGAAATAAGTCCCAGAATCTGTCAACCAAATCATTGTGTCAAAAATAGAGGAGAACCTATAATGAATCCATTCATTTTCCTAAAGTGGTCACTTGAGTTTGATTTAACCTTCTAATTTATCGATTTGAGTCTTTTTTATCTTGTGTCAAAGCCTTGTCAAAATTATCTTCAAATTCAATCTTTTACTAAATGGCTAAGTGTTGTGAGCTTGTGCCCAACATCTATTGGGCATCTACCCAACATACTGTGGCATAGTATCCTTCACTTACGTCTGATCTAATCTTTAATCACTTCAATCTTGACAAGGTTGCGTCATTTGATCTTCTTGAATCAGATCTTTCTTCAGTTGTCTTCATCTTACTTTCTTGCTTCACCCAAGGTTAATGGTGGAAACTAGAGCTTCCTCTCACAAGAAATTTGGAGAAGCACTTAAAACTGTACCTTTGACTACTCTCTAGGGTCCAACTCTTGAGCAACTCTATAATTCTGGTCTTTACAAAGATGACGGTCTTGGAAACTTTTGATTGAAAATTGGTTACATACCCCCTCCATCAACTCATGGAGGTAATCAACAAACTCCTCCTCACACTATCCTAGGGAATCCTAAAACTCCTAACATGTCTCATGGAGGAACACAACATGGGTCTCAAGGACCTCATTCTCAACATGGTGTGGATCAAGAACCTACACCTTCTGAAATTGCTAGATATCAAAATGATGATGACTTCAAGAAAATGATGAGGCATTTCTTGAAAGAAGATAGAGAAGCATACTTTCTAGAGTTAGCTCATCAAGGAGCTAAACTTCCTCCAAACTTTAATGTCAAAAATATCATTACGCATGAGGAAGAAACCCCTATCACAGCTATGATGAAATAGATGCATGCCATGCAAGTCAAACTTGACAAACTTGAAAAAGAAAAGGAACCTAAGGAGTTATCCATGGAGGCCCTATGCCCTTTTCCATTTGATAAAGACTTGCACATGCCACCATTCCCTAAAAGAGTGGAGATGCCTAAATATGATAAGTATGATGGTAACTCTGATCCTCAAGATCATGTCAGAGAATTCTATACTCAATCTATGGAGTTCATGCATGAACCAACCTACTTGATGCATCTTTTCCCTTGATCTCTGGGAGGGTCATCCATTCATTGGTTCTCTAGAATGCCTCCTACTATCAAAACTTTTGAGGAGTTAATCAAACTATTCTATCAACAATACTTTTACAATATTCAACATCTGGTCACTATGATCGACATCTGTAATCTAACACAATATCTAGGAGAACCATTCCTGACATTTCTCAAGAGGTGGAGGAAGAAGTTTTCTCTATATGCTAGACCCATTCCAGAAACTGAGAATCTAGAAATATTCATCAACAATCTTGTTCCAAAAATCAACTACCCTTTACAAATGCAAAATCATACATCCTTTGATAAGATGGTAGAGAATGCAATCAAAATCAAGAAAGTACTCATGCAAAAAGGAGACATATCACTTCAAAAGGACAAGTATGAATCTAGATCTAGTTCTAAGGACAAGAACAAAAACTGGAACAAGAATAAAGGCATTGTCATAGATGGCGTTGTTGATACTATTTGTGCCCCATCCAAGGCACCCACTTTCAATCTCACTATTGGCATCCAAGCCATCAAAGCCTTTGAAGCTAGAACATTTGAATCTAACAAAAAGTCATCTGATTATAGGCCTTGGGCTACAGATCCTAATTGCAAATTCACTCCTCTTGGAGAATCTTTGGAATCTACCATGAAAACTATATTGGCAAACAAAATCATCTACTTGCCTGAGATAAAAGTATTTGATCCTAAACCTAAACTAAAATGGTGGAGAGAGAATAATTTCTGTGAATTCCATCACAATAAAGGTCATAAGACTAAAAAATGCATTCTCTTGAAGCACATCATACAAGACAAAATTGATAATGGAGACATCACGATTGAAAATCATAAGAGCAATAATGATCATACAACATTCACAAAACCATTTCCTAAACATGGTAAAGAAGATTATTCATCTTAGCCTAATATGGGTGCTAAAGTCAATTATGTCTACTCTAGAAACAATGTTGTCATCAATATGGTTGAACCATGTCTATTTGAGCGTTGCAATGTCATCACAATTGTAAGAAAAGATAGAGAAAATCAATCAGCTAATGCAGTTACTCGGTCACAAGCTTAGGCACACCTAAAAGGAAAAATACCAGATTCATCCAATGTCCCTAAGGTGCCTTTCAATCTTTCATCTGCTTCTAAACAAAAGGCTACATCTAAATCTTCAAATCCTAAAGACACAAGGCCTACTTCATACAGTATTGTCCAACAAATCCAACACACAAATGCAAAAATCTCCATGTTTGAGTTGCTTCGGATATCTCCAGCTCATAGAACCATTCTAGACAAAGCTCTGCTCGGATCCAATGTTCCTGATAACCTTGATTTAGACAAATTCTAGACTATGGTTGGTCATCTTACGTCTCCATAGTATATTTCCTTTTTAGAGGAAGATGATAATTCCTTGAGTCATCTGCATAACCAGCCCTTACATATTGAAGTCTTGATCCAAAATCGCTGTGTCAAACATGTATTGATAGATGGGGGTGTTGGTCTAAACATTTGTTCTTTCAGCTTGATTACACAATTGGGATTTTTAGAAATGGCCATTGATCCTAGAAAGAAGATAACTATCAAAGCATATGATGAGAAAGAAAGATCTTCCAAAGGAACCATTGTCTTACCTATCAGAGATACTATATGCCAAGTTCTTGATCTACCTTTGGCTTACAATATCCTTCTAGGGAGACCTTGGATACATGAAATGAAAGCTATTCCTTCTACATACCATCAGTGTTTGAAATTCCCTTATGAAGGAGTAGTGCTGATGATTCCAGCTGATCTATATAAAACTTGAAATACATTGAAAGAGAGTGTTGATAAACTTGTTCCTAATAACAAAGAATCTTCCACTAAGCAGCTAGACATTGCTTCAACATCCAAGATGGAAGACATTGCTAAAGAGGTTAAGATCAAATAAAATGGTATGGGAGAATATACTATAGAGCCAATCTTATCTTTGACGTCTCTCCCTATCTCAACTAAGTCCTATGGACAAACTCTGAAACAGTCCAAACTAGAGTCTAATGAACCTCTTGAAGCATATAAAGGAAATTTTGTTGCAGAATAAGTATCTAAATAGGAGTTTGAAGAAGATGAAGCTGTGCTCGCATGGCTATACAAAGATGAACCTAAATCTCAAGTTGTTCAAAAATGTGATGCTAAAATATTGAATATCCCTTCTAATTCATATGGCCCAGGAGATAAACTGATCACAAAAATGGGATATACTGGAAAAGGACCTCTAGGACTATAGGGTAAAGGTCTTCTATCACCTCTTGATCATTGTGGTTGAGAAAACAAGAATACAACAGGTCTAGGATACACAAAGAAGCCTTTCTATCTTAGCAAGCACTCACCACATGTCTTAGAGTAGATTGAGCCATCCACATCAAATAAACTAAAGGGAGAAACAACAGAACAATCTGATAGTGATGATTTAGACACCACTTAAGATCTTATCCCTTATGAGCATTTTTCTAAAGAAATAAAAGACCTCCTTGAAGCTGAAGATGATCCAATAAAAAGAATTAATGTAGTAGAAACACAAGAACCTACTATAGAGAAAGAGATATTTGCAACACAAGAACCAGCTAATCTCAAAGACAATCAAATAGACAAAGAGGAAGGTGGTAGTTATTCTGAGACAAATTCCCATGAGTATGAATTCAAATCAGAATCTGAGGGTAACCCTTGTTGGGGTATTCACCCTGACTTTACTCATGTTCTTAGATTTCCTAGAGGCGTAGATGAAGAATCTAATGACTATGAATGGGGAGTCATTCTAGAGGAAGATGAGCTTATCATAGAAAAACATATTGATGTTATTCACCAATATGCACGTAAACCCAACGTAAGTCTAGAGAGAAATGATGAACTTATTGAGTCTAATCCACCAATGGTTGAACTGGACTCCCACAATGACATTGAGCCTATTCATGAATTAAATGTCTTAAGTTGTAATATCAACTTTGAACTCAAGCATCGAGTTAGGACCAATGATGACATATCCATATCCGTAAACACTATTTCCCAATCTTTCCCCACTTTGACTATCCAAAATCCTGAACTTCTTGACCAAACCTCTACAAATATGAGCCAAGGTATTTATACCTTTCCCAATGACTATGCCCTTTCTTGCTACCTCAATGCAGTTGAGCCTATGAGGACTTCCATCAGTGAACCAAGCGTTAGCATGATGGAGTCAGACATCAAGTATCTTAGTCAAAAGAATAAGAGTAAAAATAAAAATAAAAAGAGTTCTAAGGGTGAAAACCACTTTGTGGCAGTCTCAGAACCTAGAAAAGTAAAAATAAAAGATGTATCCAAAGGTAAAAACCTCTCTAAGGCAACTAAGGATAAGATATTTGATGTCCTTCCAAGTCATTTAGAGGACATCTCTAGTTCTAATTGAGCCCACTCAATCTATCAACTTGGGAACAACAGAGGAACCATAGTTGATCCATGTAGCACAATCCTTATCAGAAGAAGAAAAGAAAAAATTTACAACATTCCTAACAGAAAAGAAGATCAACTTTTCATGGAAATATTCAGATATGCCAAGGTTGGATCCTGATCTTATAATGCACCATTTTTCTATAGCTCCAAATGTCAAACTTGTTAAGCAGAAATTAAGAAAGATGCATCCACATGTTGCACTCTTGGTAAAAGCTGAATTAGAGAAGCTATTGAAAGCCAGATTCATCCGCGTTATTGACTATGCTGAATGGATCTCTAATATTGTACCTGTATCAAAACTAGACAAATTAATAAGAGTGTGCATAGATGTAAACAAAGCATGCCCAAAGGATGATTTTCCACTACCTAACATTGATATGATAGTGGACATGACTATAGGTTTTGAGATGTATTCTTTAATGGATGGTTTTTCTGGATATAATCAAATAAAAAATGCTCTAGAGGATCAAGAGAAAACTAATTTTACATGTGCGTGGGGTACCTTTTGTTGGAATGTCATGCCATTTGGGCTTAAAAATGCTGGTGCTACATATCAAAGAGCTATGACATCTTTTTTTCATGACATGATGCATCAAACTATGGAGGATTATGTTGATGATACTTTAGCAAAATCTAGGATTAGAGTTGAACATCTAAATGACTTGAGCAAGATACTAGATAGAATGGAAAAAATTAGTCTCAGACTAAATCCTAAGAAGTGTGCTTTTGGTGTCACTTCTGGAAAGATCTTAGGATATATAGTTTCAAAGAAGGGCATTGAAGTTGATCCAGCTAAAGTAAAGGCTATAATGGAGATGCAACCCCTGAAGAATATTAGTCAAATGAGAACATTACAAGGGAGAGTACAATCTATCAAGCATTTCATATCATAGCTTGCAGATATCTCACAGTCTTGTACAAAGACATTACATAAAGGTGTGACCTTTGCATGGAGCGAGGAATGTGAAAAGAACTTTAGTCATATCAAGAAATATCTATCAAATCCTCCTATCTTGATGCCTCCCATTCAAGGGAAGCCTTTGATCTTATATGTCTCCACTACAGATACATCATTGGGGGCATTTCTTGCACAGCATGATGAGAACAAGAAGGAAAGAGCTATATACTATATCAGTAGAACATTGGTGGCATACGAAAAGAACTATTCTATGATTGAAAAGGCTTGTCTAGCTATGATCTTTGTATCGTAGAAACTGAGACATTATATTTTGGCTCATACCACGCATTTGGTAGCTAAGATTGATCCACTAAAATACCTACTAAGCAAAGCTACCCTCATGGGTAGATTAGCCAAATGGGTCATGCTCTTAAGTGAATTTGACATTGAATATGTTGAAAGAAAAGATATTAAAGGCCAAGTTATTGCTAATCAGTTAGTAGATGCACCTATGTTTGATGATACACCAATGCAAATGGAATTCCCAGATTCCTCTATCATGAATCTTTCTTCTAGAGAATGACAATTGTTCTTTGATAGCTCCTATACACATAATGGATCTAGAGCAGGCATCTTGTTTATCACTCCTTAGGGATACTCCATTCCTAAGGCATTCAGAATCAAATTTCCTTGTACAAACAATATTGTTGAATATGAAGCCCTTTTAAATGGTATGAAAATAGAAATTGAGTGGAGAGTAATAGAATTACACATTCATGGAGACTCACAACTTGTAATCCATCAAGTCAATGATGTGTATCAAATGAAGGATGAAAAGCTCATTCCATACAAGAGAATGGTAGATGATCTAAAGAAATAATTCATATCTATCACCTTTGAGAAAATACCTAGAATAGAGAATAAGGCTGTCGATGCAATCAGAGCATTATCTACTTTATTACAGCAGCCTGAACATGAGCTATGCTATGAGTTCCTGGTGGAAGCACTATCTTATCTTGCATATGACTCCCCTGAAATCCACATGATTTTCACTATTGTAGGTCATGATTCATCTAGATATAAAAACCTATTCTCCTATCTCAAAGACCAAATCATTCCTGATACCTTTAACTACCATGAAAAGAGATACCTTATCTGTAATGCCTCTTGATATGTTATCATTGGTCACGATCTGTATAAATGAGGTCTAGATGGTATGCTACTTAGATTTTTAGAATGGGAAGAGTCTCAACATGCATTAGAGGAAGTCCATGATGGTATTTTTGGGTCACACTCGAACGGTTTAACACTAGCCTAAAAACTTATTAGGGCTGGGTACTATTGGCTAGAAATGGAGAAAGAGTCTATCAAGTTTGCTAATAATTGTCAAAAGTGTCAAATACATGGCAACCTAATTCATGCTCTAGGGAGAGATCTAATTCCCTTCACTACACAATGACCTTTTCACCAATGGGCATTTGATCTTATAGGAGCCATACATCCTCATTCTTCTAATGGACATACCTATATTATTACAGCTACAGACTAATTCACAAAATGGGTAGAAGTAGTCCCTTTGACATAAGAAACTAGAAAACAAATATCTATGTTCATCTTGAACTACATCATATGCCAGTATGGTATTCCACACTCTATAGTCACAGATAATGGTGGAAAATTCAAAAACAAAGACCTAGATGATCTAGGTACCAAATTCAAGATTACACAACATTGGTCATCTATCTACTATCCTCAAGGGAATGGACAAGCAGAGGCTTCTAACAAGAATCTATTAAAAATCTTGCATTGTACAGTTAATAAAACAAGAAGAGACTGGCATCTCATGATCAATCCAACTCTCTGGCCTATAAAAAAAGTATCAGAATGCCCACTGGGGCTACACCTTTCACTTTAGTTTATGGGTCTGAAGTGGTACTACCTATTGGGGTTGAAATCCCATCACTAAGAATCAGAATGCATGATCTAGTAACTGATGATGACTACAGAGTGTCTAGGTTGCAAGAACTTGAACTACTAGATGAGCGCATACAAGTAGCGTATGATCATCTTAGAGTGTATCAGAAAAGAATGTCTAGAGTCTACAACAAGAAAGTCAGACACAAAGAATTTTAGGTTGGTGATCTAGTCTTGAGAGAGAATCCTAAAAATCAATCACATCGAGAATGCAAGGGGAAGTTTGAACCCAACTGATTGGGTCCCTTTGTTATCACTACTACTTTTGGCTCTAGAGCTTATCAACTCTCAACAACTGAAGGAGAACAGCTTTGAGAACCAATCAATGTTCTCCATCTGAAGAAATTCTATGCCTAAGGCATTCAGTGTATGGTAAAATGTCCTAAAAAATCTTTAAAATTGGAAAAAGTCCTAAAAAAATGAACATCTTGGTGAAAACCTAGCAATGGGCACCTTGATGATTCACAAAAATATCAAAAAATATCAAAAGTACAAAAAAATAAAAAAAATGAAAAATACAAAAAAAATGAGAAAAAAGCAAAAGTCCCTTGGTGAAAACCTGGAAACAGGCGCCTTGGTAGCAAAAATAAAATCTCTACCAAGATGGTGAAAACCTGGCAAACGGGTGCCACTTGTTCAAAATGCTCCATGTATTAGTGCAATCTTGGTCTTTCCTAGCTTTCAGTCTTGCTTTAGTTTTCATATATTTCCTGGTTTCTTTTTGCATTCCTATTTTCAATAAGTTGGTCTGTACACAAATCAGCTCAAGTGTTTGTATCCTATCAATGTTTTAAACTTGGGGGAAATCAATGTCATATCTTATGGCCTCCAGTGCATCTTAGATGTATCATATCCAATTAGATTCCTTTGAAGCTTCATCCAAGTTAGTCAGTCAGTCTCCTATCCAGAAAGGATTTTGCATCTACAACAATGCAATCAAACACAAATTGAAAACAATCTATGCTTTACATGCTTTTATCTCCTTTCATGCTTACTGATTCACATTGATATTTTTGCATATTGTGTCCCTTGGAGCTCTTCCATGATGTCCTTTACATGATTTAGAGAGTGATGACTAGGGTCATAATCTTTTCTTTGTTTTCTACTTTAAGTGAAAATCTAACAACTTTGGAAATTCTGGATTGAAATGGTGTCTATCTGTAAGAGCCTCTATCTCAAATTGGATGGCCATGAGTACCTTGACCATTGATACCCAGAAAATTCAAAGAAGTTTGATCTAACTATTGTCTTTTTGAGTGAGTTCTTTCTCCTACTGTGAAACGCGATCTTGCCTAAGGATGTGAATGATAAAGGGTGACTATGGGTAATTCACACTGGATTTAGAAGGATCTCTTGACTACTTGATGTGTTTGTAATGCAAGGTGTATTCAGGTCATCACAATGTTTATGTTTTGATGCTTATAGAAATTGCTATATCAAAATGGACATGATATTCAGGTCATCCTGGCGTTTGTGCCTTGGTGCTTATATCTAATCTGACATTTTGAAAATAAAATCAATATTCATATGTCCATGGTTGTCTAACCAGTGGGTGTTGTATTGATTCCCATGCATACAAATTGATATTCATAAGTCTATGGTTTCATAACTAGTGGGAATTCTATTGATTTATCTGGTTACCTAAAAATTTCAATGATGACAACAAATCGACACATGATCAGTGACTAGGTCCTAGGTCCTAGGTTTGCATCTCATTCTACATTTCATTTTGCACTTTGCATGACCTCACAAATTGCTTGAACACTTTAACTATTCTTCAAAACTAAAAATGCTAAACATGACACAAGGAATGAGCATTGTATGAAGGTTCCTCCAACAAAACAGCAAGTAGAATCCTTTTCGGGATCAAAATCAAAATCTGAGATCATTTATATTATTAACTACTTGCATAATCGACCTTCAATCATCATCGAAATCTAGAATTCAACTTAACTAATTATCTTACATCAAACTATTGTGATTTCAACCTAGTCCAACTTGGTCTCCAAGACCTCTAAATGATGCAGAACGTGTTCTCAGACATGCACAACCACTTCTCAAATCAATTAACATGCTTCTAAACTATAACACTAACTTTTCTTGTTAGATTTCAATTTTAATCCTGAAGGGGGCATGGTATTGCACATCATTCAAGTCTGTAAATCTAAATCTATAATCAATCTTTCCTCAGTAATCAAGACAACAACCACGTCTAGTTGCTAACTCATCAAAAGTCCTCGTTGCTTGGGGAAAATCTATTATCTCTTGGGGCATATCAGATTCATCAAGATCCATATCAATCTGGTATCCTAAATCTATCTTGTAAACTATATTAGCTTTTCGTAACTGTCAGTTCATTAGCATTATTTCCTTGTTTCTTAATAACTGATGGGTTCAGGATGTGATACCAATATGATTCATACAAGGACATTCAGGTCTAGAATCGGTCACTCACTTCTTCACAATCATAAGGTTCAGAATCAGGCATTTTGGAACTTTTTTGTAATCATTGGTTCATTGTTGCTATAGTTAACATTATCTTTGGTCAATCAGGACCTAAATCTTAAATCTTTAAATCTTTCAATCGGTTTCTGTCTTGGAATCAATTAATCTTTCAAATCAGTTTCATACATATATATCAAACGCAGACTATTCTTTGAACCACTACGCTTTGCATAGTGATTCAAAGAGGGGCAAAATGTAATACCCCAAAAAAGGGCTATAGGTTCATTAACCTCCTACATCTTCAATTCGAATGAAATTGACATCAGCGTCCTAACCTAAGGTACATGTGCACATTATTGAATCCTAATTGATTTTATCCTAAATTCTACATCGGGGAATATTCCTAGCAATATTCCTATTTATCCTAATTATCTTTAATTTAATAATTATTTGGCGATAAATCCTATTTATCCTAAAGTTTGATTAATTGAATATTCTAAATATTTAATTAATTAGATTTAATACTGCCACTTAATTGTTTAATTAAATTATTCTTAAGTTGTATTATTTAATTTTGACAATAAATCAAAAATCTTATGACTAATTGATTAAATTCCTATTTAATTAATTAAAGTCAGTTGTCAATATTTAATAATATAGTTTTTGAATAAAGTTTGATTTAATAATTGATTAACCCATAAATCAATTGTTTTAATTTAAAAAATTAGTTAAGTTGAGAATAAATCACTTTATTTTTAATTAATTTATAATTAAATCATGCACAATTAGAAAAGCAGGCAACTAGAAATTAACAATCAATTTTAAAATTGAAACTCAACATCTAATGATGAGTTGAAATTTGATCTAAACTCTATTTTGAGTTAAACACTGCTTTTGCATGATTTTTGTGAGTTAATTATCTCTTATTTCCTAATAACTCAAAAATCAACCTAAGTTTATCAAGAGTGATTTATGGCTTTTCTCTTGCATC